>JAWDJE010000003.1:71327500-72527500 GCA_035047345.1 Bradypodion ventrale | reverse complement strand
GCACCGAATTCTCCGCTTTGCCGGCTCTAGGACGCCACTCACGCCACTGGTGCATTTCGTCCACTCCAGCATTCGTGGACTCCGCGGCTTCCGCGGCCTCTACAACCTCTGCCAGCGTGGGTGGTGGCTCCTTGTTCATCAAGCTGCGCTGCACCTCCTTGTCCTTCAGGCCACACAGCACTCCGTCCCTGAGGGCCGTCTCTAGGTCGTCCCATCTGCAGGGGCCGGCGGCTATCCTCATGGCTGTTACGAATGCCTCAACCGACTCGTCCGGCGCTTGGACTCGCCTCCAAAACGCGCTCCGAGCGGGAAACATTGCCCTCGAGGGTCGGAAACGCTCACGCAGCAGCTTCATGATGTCGTCTGCTTTGAATTCGCTCACCTTCTTCGGTGCAATGATGCCCACCAGCGTTCGCTTGGTTTCTATCCCAAGCATTCTGGTGAGGATGGCCCTCTTCCTCTCCTCATCGTCTTCTTTGACTTTGAGTTCCACCAGCGCCGCCTGGAAGTCCATCTCAAAAAGCTCCCAGTCTTGCGGTTTGGTGATGTTGAACCCGCTCTGTGCCCTGGCTGCTCTTTGGGGATCCATTATCCCATCCTCGTCGCCAATTTGGTGTATGAAAACCAAGACACAGGACACAGCCTCGGGCTGGGTTAACTCAGGTTTATTGCATGGTGGTCAGAGGGAACATGAGGTAATGGCGGATCGATAGCTCTTTATATACAGTAGTAACACATTTGAACGTGGTTCCATGATAGCCCATTGGCTACTGTCTGCGTGACGTCATTGCTGGTCACGCCCTTCTTGTCCAGGTGTAGTTGGTGGCGGGAAAACTTCCCGCGCTGTTGCCTTTGATGAGTTTGGACCAAGAGAGCTTGGACGCTCGCTGCTGCCAGCTGGTGGTCATTAGCTCGCGTCCTATTACAGGGTTTATGTGATACAGCTGAAGGTTACATTGTTATCCATAGGCAAGGTTACATTGGTTCAGATACATTGTTATCCGTGTGGAGGATCAAACCATTAGGACACAACACCAATGGTAATTTAGTTATTCTAATTGCACACAGATTGAAATTAGTCCACTTTATCCCTGGCATTTTGTGTAGTTATGCAAATGACATAACTTAGTAATGTGAATTGCCATAAGTTAAAAAAAGTTCCATAGACATTATCTGTTGCACATTGAATCAGTGTGCAAGAGATAATGTCTACAGACATTTCTTAATTTACAGTACCAGCAAATTGTGTCTGTAAGTTATCTTTTCGAGTAGCTGTGCAACAGGATTTTAGCCAGCATGCTGTTTAGATATGAGATTCTGGCTTGACTTCTCTTTTGCTGTCTCAGGATCAGGTTACAAGTTAAGACAAATGTATATTTCCTCCTCTTACAACTTTATCTTTCCAAACATATAAATCTTTGTGAATCATCAATCTGAGAAATTAGATTTGCTTCCAAAGCATTGCTATCTACCAGCTGACCAATTGAAAACCAAAAGTGGGCTAATCTGCCAAAAGCAGACAAGGTTGCATACCAATAGACATTCAATACCTGGGTGGGAGGAAACGAAAGGTGGGCAAATACGTATCCATACATTAAAAAGACGTGTGCACAATGTAGAAAATAGAAATCTTGAACATGTATCTGAATGATTTTATTTTGCTGGGAATTGATACAGGCAGCTTCTCTCCAACTCAGTGTCAGCTCATTTGGGGCAGCCACTTGCAAGAAAAAACTCTACGTGATTGGAGGAGGACCTAATGGAAAGTTGGCAACGGACAAAACACAGTGTTATGACCCAACCACAAACAGCTGGAGCTTAAAAGCCCCCATGCCTGTTGAAGCCAAATGTGTCAATGCTACAAGCTTCCATGACCACATCTATATTGTGGGTAGGTACAGCATTAGTTCTCCCACAGGGATTGTAGTTTTATATACATTTGGTGGCTTGTTCTTTCAGAATTTTTTTTTTTGCTTACCCTGGATGCAGGGTTGGCTATCAACTATTGTGCACAGAAAGGTTACTTTTATTGGACTACAGTTCCCAGAATCGCCCCAGCCAGCTGGCTGGGGAGTTCTTGAATTGTCATCTGAGAAAGTAACATTACCTAGATCAGGTAATTTGACACCTATAGGAGTCTGGCCATCTTATCCTGCTATGTTAATAGAGTAGTAGACCATTCTGCCAGCGACTCACCGTTGGTTATCAGATGGGAGTTAACTAACCTGACAACCCTGAAGACTAACTGCCTTGGGTGCTGGAGTCCACACGGAAGGGTGCTGATGGTCCTCAAGTGGATTCAATCCCACTTGAATACATCTTGATGGAGGGCAGCAGCTTCATCAATACTGGCCTGAGGCACAGGAAGATTTTGTGTGTCAAAAGGGCTCAGGACCAGAAAGTGACTTGCAGAACTGGATCAGTGGTGCGGGTGTCACGCTGCGATACAGAAAGCAAATGGAAGGCCACTGCATTATATTCTCAGGACAATCTTCATGGCTGATCGCCATGATGATCGTTAATATTTGGGGTCCGATATGGCATAATAAGAAGGCGTTTAGATTGAGATTTGGAAAGATTCATTTGCTTTCTTTCCATTCCAGGTGGAGCAATGCGAGCCATCTACTCTTATAGCCCTCTCATGGACACGTGGTGCTTGGTAACACAACTAAGTCAGGAACGAGCAAGTTGTGGGATTGCTCCTTGCAACAACAAGCTGTTCATCACTGGAGGCCGGGATGAGAAGAACGAAGTCATTGCTACAGTGCTATGCTGGGATGCTGAGACACAGAAACTGACAGAGGAGTGTGTCCTTCCCCGCGGAGTCTCCCATCATGGTAGTGTCACTTTGAGGAAATCCTACACATATATCCGCAGAATAGTACCCGGGGCAGTCTCTGTCTAACTTTCAAAGAAGACTCAGAAGGAGAAAAGAAGAATAAGTGATCATGAAATACCTCATTTCCCCATGGGATCTAAATTGGCCTGCTGCGATGAAAGTACTATGCTGTCACAGTCTTTGTAAGACATATTTGTATATTTGGTGAATTTCCTTCTGTAAAACATGTTCCTTAAATTATCTTCATATCTGACTAGGCTATTTATTGATCTGCAGGACCAACCTTTTGGAAACACAGCTGGTAAGATGCTCTGTACTTAGTATAGTGGATTTAGTGTATGGGACCAAAGACAATGAACAGCCGAAAGGTTGGCTTAACACAGGTTTATTGCATGATGATCCAGGGGAACATGAGGTAATGGCGGATGGGTAGCTCAATATATACAGTGGCTATACATTTGAATGCGGCTCCTCGACAGTCTATTGGTTACTGTCCGCGTGACGTCACGGACGGTCACGCCCTTCTTGTCCAGGTGTAGGTGATGGCGGGAATCTTCCCGCGCTGTTGTTTGCTGGTGAGTCTGGGCCAGGAGAGCTTGAAC
This sequence comes from Bradypodion ventrale, assembly GCA_035047345.1. Lineage (NCBI taxonomy): Eukaryota > Metazoa > Chordata > Lepidosauria > Squamata > Chamaeleonidae > Bradypodion > Bradypodion ventrale. The sequence continues at coordinate 72,524,059 of JAWDJE010000003.1, read as the reverse complement.
GCTCGCTATTGCCACCAGGTGGTCATTAGCTCGCGTCCTATTGCAAGGGCTACAGTTAAGCAGCTGCTGGTTATAATGTTACACAAGCATGGTTACATTGGATACACGTGAATGGATACATTGTAAAAGGTACAGTCATAGAACACAACATCCCTCCCCCCTAGGATGGGACGAAGTCCCTCAGCCAAGATGGCTTATTGCAAATGCGTTTGGGCCGCGATGTGGGCTGACCCGCCCCAGGGGCGCTACTGCTTCCTCGTTCCCTGGTCCCTTGTCCTGAAACGGGAGAGGGAGACTTGTTAGAGGCTTGCCGTGGTTTGGTGGTTTTGGGGGAAGGGAAAAACTCCATTGTGGGCAGACCGGAGACACTTGGGGCTAACGAAAAACCCCTCTTCTCGCTTGGATGGGTGGGGGACCACTCCGCAAAACTTCCCCGGTCCTGAAAATCAAAATCTAACTCTGTTGGGGTATCCGTATTAGTGGGGAGATCCCGCGGGATATCTATGAGATCGGCTTCCCTTCTCTCTGCTGACCGATCCCGCAAGATATCTACGAGGACAGATTCCCTTTCCTCCCCCCTTGGTGGGGACCCATGGCCCCCCTTTCCTCCTCCTTGGGCTGAACGGGTGGGGGAGAACCCTAACGCTGAGTCTTATGTCCCGCGGTCCGTGCCCTGTTCGCCGGGGATCCTGCGCCGGAGCTGGTCTGCATGCCGCCTCCAGAGTAGACCTGTGCCGGTCTCGACGCGGTACGAGACGGGGCCGGTCCGCTCTAGGATGACGCCCGGTACCCAGGCCGGACCCGCGCTGGCATAATTCCTGCAATACACAGGGGCACCCACGTCGAAACTCTTTGTGTCCTCTATCCCAATGTTCTTCCCCTTTTCCTCTACTCTCATGGGGTCTAGTCTAGTTAGTATGGTGGTCAGCTTCCTGCGCATCAGCAGCTCTGCGGGGGAGTATCCTGACGCTAGGGGGGTCACTCGGTAGCCTAGCAGAAACTGGCACACTTGATGGTTTAGGTCCCCGGGCCCCATGCGCCGCAGCGTGTCCTTGGTGGTGCGCACAAGGCGCTCTACTTGGCCGTTTGTGGCAGGGTGAAAAGGAGCTGAGGTGATGTGCCGAATGGCGTTTCTGTGAATGCCCTGAACTCAGAGGACGTGAAGCAACTTGCGTTGTCGCTTATGAGGGTGTCGGGTAAACCGAACGTTGAAAAGACCCTCCGCAAATGCTTTATGGTTGTGGCCGTGGACGTGCTTGTAACTGGAATGACCTCCAACCACTTGGAGAAGGCATCCACCACAAGGAGAAACAGCGTCCCATGGAACGGGCCAGCAAAGTCTACATGAACTCGGGACCACGGCCCCTTCGCCGCGTCCCACTCCCTGTGAGGCAGGCGGGCTTCTTCTGGCCTGGAACTTTGGCAGGGCTCACAAGTGCCGACCATGTGCTCGATGTCGGCGTCTAGCTGGGGCCACCAGAAATAGCTCCGTGCCAGGGCTTTGGAGCGCACAATCCCAGGGTGACTGACGTGCAGGAGTTTGAGTACCCTCGGCCGTAAGGACGCCGGGATCACCACTCGCTGGCCCCACAGAAGGCACCCCCTCTCAAGGGACAACTCTAACTTATTTCGGAAAAATGGGTCGAACTCCGCTGCCGGGGAGGACGCTGGCCACCCTTTCTGCACCCAGGAGCTAACCCTTGCTAAAATGTTGTCCTTGCCGGTCGCCTTGGCGATGTCGGCGGGCAGTATTGGGGGCGAGTCGAGGACTTCTATCATCAGCACCTGATGGTCTGGCTCTGCCCCGCCCACGTGGCTGTTCTCTTGGGGAAGGGGGGACCTCGATAGAGCGTCCGCATGGCTGATCTCCCTCCCGGGCCTGTACACTAACGCGTGCTGATACGCGTTGAGAAAAATGGCCCACCTAAGCATCCTAGGGGACAGGATCTGTGGCGTTGGCTTATCTGCGGTAAAGATGCCTAGCAGGGGCTTGTGATCGGTTACTATTGTGAAGGGGCGGCCATACAGGAAGTCGTGGAACTTTTTTGTTCCCGCAATTATCGCTAATGCTTCCCTGTCTGTCGCAAAGTGCCAACATGGCAATTTAACCTGAATAGTGAGGTTTTTGTTTAGAAAAAACCCAACTCATACGTTAACATCTTTTGTCATAAAAGAAAATAATAATAATATCACCTCAGCCACAGACTCAACAGGCTGCCCTCCGCGTCACACTCTCATGTGAGCCACCTTGCCTTGTTGAAGCTAATCAAATTTCAATTCTCCTGCAAGTCCATCGACTCAGCCTTAAATTTCATGGGGGAATCAAGTCAATTTGCAAATGTAATTCTCAGGTAAAGGTAAAGGTTTTTCTTGCTCGAAAGCCAGTCGTATCCGACTCTAGGGTTCAGTGCTCATCTCTGTTTCAAAGCCAAAGAGCCAGTGCTGTCTGCTTCTGCAGATGTTTCTGTGGTCATGTGGCAGGCATGACTAGACACCGGAGCGCACAGAATGCTGTTTACCTTCCCACCGAAGTGGTCCCTATTTATCTACTTGCAATTTCTTGCTTTCGAACTGCTAGGTTGGCTGGGACAAAGACGGGAGCTCATGCCATCCTGCAGTACTCGGGAATCGAACTGCTGACTTCCGCCTCCCAAAAGTTGGTGACCTCAACTGAACTTGGAAAAGTCTCTTCTTTATGGATCCTGGATGGCTGCACCACTGCACACTCCCAACCCTTTTATTTATTTTTTAAAAGACATTTGTTTAAATTTTTTTTGGTGTTTTAATGAAGGGTTTGGGAGGGTTCAGTGATGGAGCCCTCCAGGGTCCATTAGGAACCCTCTCTCTTTATGAATTCTGGAAGGATAGGGAACTCTGAGGAGTTGTATGAGGTCTGCAGGTCACGCGTTGCCCATGCCAGAGGTAAATAAGCACATAAATTAACTTGGGCATTTCCAGGTCTCAGAGCCATTAGTCTGAGAAAAGAAGCGGCCCCTTGCTGTCAATAGTAATTGGGTCAGAAGGTTTGGCCCAGCCAGCCAGCAAGTTGTTCCTGTTTTCCAAACAATGCTCTTTCCATTTAACTCAATACCATTTCCTCTTGCCAATATTTTGCATATGAGGAACACTGGATAACTTGATACACAAACTACAGTATGATGATTGTCATTTTCTATCTTGGGATGTCAATAGTGGTGGAAGTCATTGGTTTCATTGCCAATGAAGAAACAGCCGTGTGGGAAGAAATAAGAGTTTTGTTATTAAAGGCTGATAGTTTGATTCCTCCACTTTGTTTGTTTAGTTTTTGTTCTGCTTTCCATCTGGTACCATTTTCTCTTTTTGAAAGCTTGGCACTGCAATCTTAAGTTCGGTTTGCTGTCTTGTGGGTAGTAGCTAAATTATCCATTTCTGCCTCCCCCCCCCGCCTCTCTTCACCCAGCCGTCAAATCAAGACAAAATAAATTTCATTGCATTAATTGCTTTTGGCTCCAATTTTCTCTGCTTCCACGCACAACCATCATACCATTTTTAACTTTTTTACATTTTGTGTTGTAGCCCAGCAGGTGGCACTGTTATATTGTTTTAAAATGCAGTACATTTGTAGATCTTTGATTTCCAGGAAGAAAGGTACAAAATATTCATTCCAGTAAGTGGGAAAATACGTGGTATTGCCAAATGATTTCTAGGGAAAACTGAAATATTTATAAACAGAGAAAGAAGAGAGGGAGGTTTTTTTATTTTAAAGCTGAACATGGATTTTAGTTTCTCACAATCCAATCCTGTGTCTCTCTTTCACAGTTGATTTTTTTTTGAAATAGTAGTAGTGTTAATCTGTGCAAGGATATCAGAGAGCAAACAAAACAAAAGGACAAAAACATTGTGGCACCTTAAAGACTAACTGCTATATTTTAATGTTAGCTTCCACGGATCAAGTCCACTTCGTCAGACATAAGAGTGAGATCTCATGGCATCAGTTTATACCCATGATGGTGAATCTTGGCACTCCAGATGTTCTTGGACTTCAATTCCCAGAAGTCCAAGCCCCTGTGAATCCACACGAATGGGGTTGCTGCAATTCATCTGGCTTGCGCCGTGCTGCACTTGTCGCTCCTGGAAGTGGAAGTAAAACACATCTGGTTGTTATTCAGATTAGCTTCTTCTAGGGGTGCCCTGGGTCTATGCAACTTGCCCAAAGCCATATTGGCTGGCCCTTTCCCCTCAAATGGCAAAAGGTGCCTGACTCTAAAAGCAATATTAAAAAGTTATTTTGAAAAATTCTGTTTCAAACTTGTACCTTTCACAAAGTAAGACTCTCAAACTAGTCAAGACATAGAATACATTATTCTCTTTGGATAGCATGTACAATGATATTCCAGGACATGCTATCCAAAGAGAATAATGTATCCTATACCTTGACTAGTTTGAAAGTCCTACTTTGTGAAAGGTACAAGCTAGAAAGAGATTTTTTTCAAAAGAACTTTTTAACATTGAATGCCTGCTTTCCTAGTGACCAAATAATTGAACTCCAATGGAACTCAAACTTGTAGCTATCTCTGATAGCTGTGCTCCTGATTACTGCTCACGAACTGACTTCCTTCATGTGCTCCAATACAAATAGATTGAACATCCACAGTGGGAGAAGAGAGTAACATTGTCCCTTAGGGTCTCATTGCTTTCCTGTGATTTTTCTCTTTCTACAGTCCATTGCAGTCATGGTATTAAATCTGGCATGTCTCATTTCATACATGCCACAGGAGAGGGACTGTAGTGGCTCAAGTGGCTATGATGCTGACTGGGAGGCGGAAGGTCAGCAGCTTGATTCCCGAGTACTGCAGGACTGAATGAGCTCCCTTCTTTGTCCCAGCTCCTGTCAACCTAGCAGTTCAAAAGCAAGTACTTGCAAGTGGATCAATAGGGACCACTTCGGTGGGAAGGTATCAGCATTCCGTGCGCTCCGGTGTCTAGTCATGCCTGCCACATGGCAGTGGAAATGTCTGCAGAAGCAGACAACGCTGGCTCTTTGGCTTTGAAACAGAGATGAGCACTGAACCCTAGAGTTGGATACAACTGGCTTTTGAGCAAGGGAAACCTTTACCTTTACCTTAAAGGAGATGGCTCTGTGATCATAGTGTGTGGGTGACTTCATGGCAAGCTGGGATCCACCTTAAACAAATTCACACCAATGACATTTTTTCTGCTTCAGGAAAAAAAAATGCATTCTCGGGTGCGAGTTGCAGTTGACAACAGTGAGATCAACAACTTCTGAGAAAAAAATGTTTTCCCATCATTTTGTTCCTAGCAGTATATCTACAAGTCCTTCCAGGAAATGAAATGATGAAATTTTTTCATCCTTATTATGTAACCACAAAGTCATTCAAGTGGCTAAGATTATAAAAGGAAGTCTCCTAAATCCATGATGGTGAACCTTGGCACTCCAGATGGATTTTAATTCCCAGAAGCCCAAGCACCCTGTGAATCCACACAAATGGAAATGGGTATACTACAATTCATCCAGCCTGCACTGCCCTTGCCGCTCCCAGAAGCAGAAGTAAAATGTGCCCGTACGGGAGTGACGAGGGTGGCATGGGCTGGATGAATCTCAGTAAACTCATTCGTGCTGATTCACAGGGTGCTTGGGCTTCTGGGAATTGAAGTCCAAGAACATCTGGAGTGCCAAGGTTCACCATTATGATCCTAGATGATAAATACCAGCAAATTTGGAAACAGGATATACATAAAGACTGAAAATATATACAGAGTTTTAGTGTCTTGCAAGGAAGACGAAAGAAGGAGCCGCAGTAGGGCTAAACACAACTTTATTGCATGATGGTCAGGGTGAACATGTGGTAATGACGGACAAACAGCTCTATTTATAGTACACTGTACATTTGAATATCCCGGTGTGGTAGCTCATTGGCTACTGTCCGCGTGACGTCATAGATCGTCACGCCAATCTTCTCCAGGTGCGGTGTGGCAGGAAGGTTTCCCGCTCTGCAGGTATTCAGAGAATCTGTACCATGTGAGCCGGATGCTTGCTACTGCCACCTGTGGCCACTTAGCTCGCATCCTATACAGCTTGTTACAATGTGTCTCTGATTAGATACAATTGGATACATTGACTGGTTACATTCTGTTAAAAGGAACCTTGCAACATTCATTCAATACATAACACCCCTCCCCCCTAGGTAAGGACAAAGTCCTTCAGCCACTGAGGCTTCCCGCATGTTCGCTTTGGGCAAGTGGCAGCTGTGTTTTGACCTGGGGTCCCTGCATGCTCCTGATTGCTCTGTCCTCGTCCTGCAATGGGAGAGGGTAACTCATTAGCGATTGGCCGCGAGTTCTGAGCCGGGGATTGGGGAGGTCTGGGTGTAGGAGTAAACTCCAGGGACGTGAAACCGGGGGCTCCAGGGAGTAAAGCAAAACTCCGCTCTTCGCTCGGACGGGTAGGGGACCACTCCAAAAAATCCCCCCTGGTTTCCTAACTCAAAATCTAACTCTTCAAAATCCTCCTCTTCCAAATTGTTCCTGTAACCCGGGGGGGGGGTCAAAAGGATGTGGATTTGTGTCATTTCCCTCCCCCCTGTAGTCTGCATCTCCCCCTTGGGATAAGCGGATGGGGGAGAACCCTAACGCTGAATTCTCTGTTTGGTCACTCCTGTCTTGCCTACCTACTATCCTCCCTCTGAGCTGGTCGGCATGCCTCCTCCAGAGGAGTCCTGTGCTTGTCTCGACATTGTAGGAGACTGGCCCTGTTTGCCCGACCACTACTCCAGGCACCCAAGTAGGTCCGCCAGCCATGTAATTTCGGCAATGCACTGTCTCGCTGATCCCGAAACTCTTGGTGCCCCCCCCGTTTCTATGTTTCTACCCGTGTCCTCCACCCTGGTTGGGTCTAACTGCGAGAGGATTGTGGCAGGTTTCCTCCGCATAAGGAGTTCGGCTGGCGACAAACCCGATGCTAAAGGGGTTACACGATACCTTAGTAGGAATTGGCATAGTTGCAAGTTCAACTCCCCGGGACCCATCCGATGCAGTGCGTCCTTTGTTGTTCGCACCAAACGTTCCACTTGACCATATGTAGCGGGGTGAAAAGGGGCAGAAGTGATGTGGCAAATCTTGTTTATCTCTATGAAACCCTGGAACTCCGCTGATGTGAAAGTTGTGGCATTATCGCTCACAAGTACGTCAGGTAACCCAAAGCAGCTGAATACCTTCCGTAATTGCTTAATCGTTGCAGCTGACGATGTACTGGCCATCGGGATTACCTCCAACCACTTTGAGTAAGCGTCCACTATTATAAGGAATAGGGTGCCTCTGAAGGGATCTGCAAAATCTACATGCAGGCACGACCACGGCCCCCGGGCTGCGTCCCATTCTCTGTGAGGAAGTCGGGACTCTTCGGGGTGGGTGCTCTGGCAGCTCTCGCAAGTGCCAATCATGTGTTCTATGTCTGCATCCAATTTGGGCCACCAGACGTAACTTCTGGCTAGTGCTTTGGAGCGCACGATTCTCGGGTGGCTGATATGCAACATTTCCAGCACCCGAGACCTCAAAACTTCGGGGATTACTACCCGCTGCCCCTAGAGTAGGCAGCCCCTTTCTAAGGAGAGTTCGTCTCTCCTCCTGCCATAAATCCTGAATTCCTCTGTCGGGGAGGTTGCTGGCCACCCTTTTTGTACCCATGAACTGACTAGGGCCAACGACTTGTCTTTCGCTGTAGCTTTAGCAATCTCCACTGGCAGTATCGGGGGCGACTCTAGAGCCTCGATCAGGAGCACCTGGTGGTCCTGCTCTACCTCACACTCTGGGTCCCCTGCCTGTGGGAGGGGTGACCTGGAAAGGGCGTCGGCATGGCTGATCTCCTTGCCGGGATGGTAGGTCAATGCATACTGGTACGCGTTGAGGAAAATGGCCCACCGCAGCATCCTTGGGGAAAAGATCTGCGGGGTTGGCTTGTTAGTGGTAAAGATTCCTAACAGGGGCTTATGGTTGGTCACAACTGTGAATGGTCTGCCATAAAGGAAGTCATGGAACTTTTTGGTTCCCGCAACAATTGCCAGGGCTTCCCTATCTGTTTGCGAGTAGTTGCGCTCTGCCTTGGACAGGGATCTCGAATAGAACGCCACCGGAGCTTCTTGCCCACCCTCTAACATGTGGCATAGGACTTCCCTCACCCCCACCGGTGAGGCATCACAGACTAACACAACGGGTTTCTTGGGATCGAAGTGGGTCAAGACAGCCTTGGAGGATAGAAGCTGCTTGAGCCCTCGGAATGCCCATTCCTGGCAGTCCCCCACCACCAAGCCGCATCTTTCTTGAGTAGTTTGTGCAGCGGCTCTGCTACCGACGCCTTTCCCGGCAGGAAAGAGTGGTAAAAATATAGGAGTCCTAGGAAGGACTGTAGTTCGGCCTTGGTGGTGGGGCGAGGGGCATTCTGCACTGCCGACACCTTTGACTCTGCTGGTTTGATACCCTCAGGGGTTATCCGGAAACCCAGAAACTCTACTTCTTCAGCAAAAAACACACACTTATCCTTTCTCAACCTGAGCCCCGCTTTTTTGAACACGGTTAGTACCCGGTCTAATCTCTTGGCCAATTCTTGTTCCCCCCCTGCCGTTATCAAAATGTCGTCAAAGTAAGGGAATACACCTGGGAGCCCTTTCAACAATCTTTTCATGAGGGACTGAAAAATTCCTGGAGCTGAATTTATGCCGAATTGGAGGCGCATCACTTTAAAGGCTCCCTTATGAGTAACAATGGTTTGAGTGGCGGCTGCAGCTGGGGTCACCGTTAATTGTTGATATGCCTGTGCTAAATCTAGCTTGGCGAAACACCTCTCCCCATGCAAAGTTGCTAACAGGTGACTTACTACCGGCACCGGGTACGCATTTGGGTGAATTGCCTTGTTAATCGTGCACTTGTAGTCAGTGCAGATTCTGACCTCCTCGTTAGCCTTAAGCACCGTAACAATGGGGGTTTCCCATTCGGCGGAGTCCACAGGTACCAAAATCCCCTGACCCACGAGTTTGTCCAGTTCAGTCTCAATTTTGTCCTTTAGTGCGAAAGGCACTCTCCGTGGCTTGAGCCTGATGGGCCAGATGTTGGGATCCATGTCGAATGAAACTGGGGGGCCCTTGAACTTCCCGAGCCCCTTCTCGAAGATGGCAGGGTGCGTGTTACACACCTCCGTGATCAGTTCAGCCTGCACGGCATGAATGCCTCCAATGAAAACCCCCAGGGGGCCAAACCACTGTGTCCCTAGGAGGCAGCAGGACCCTTCCCTTAAGACTACTAGGGGCAACTGCGCGGCGCACCTCTTGAACTTCACCTTGAACTCCCCCACCCCCAACACTGGGCTACTTTTCCCTTGAACGTCCCATAGATTAGTCTTTAGGGCTTTCAGCTTGAGGCATGACTTTGGGGGAATGTGCAAAAATTCCCGATGGGAGATGATGGAGTACGACGACCCCGAGTCTATCTCCATCCTAACTGGGACCCCTTGAATCAGTACCTCAACAAAATAACGGGGGTGCCTCAAAGGCATGCTGTGAACTGCCTGGTCATGGTTGTCGGGAACTCATCGAGACACGCGGTGCTCCTGCGGTTCGTCGTCATCGAAGATCCTTCCGACCCCATCTGCTTTCCATTGGGGCCGTTCCGCCTGGCCCCTGCCGTCATCTAACGCCGCCTGCAAACCTTTGCGATGTGCCTGCGCAGCCCACAGTTGTGGCACTCCGCCTTCCGGAATGGGCATCGGCTCCGGTCGTGGGATGCCCCGCATCCGTTGCAGCGGTAGTCCTCTCTGGCGTGGTCTCGAACCTCGGGTCTCCTCTGCACCCGCTGCACATCATAATTCTCGCTGAAGTCGGAGGTGGACATGGTGGACTCGGAGGGCCCCTGCTCTCCGTGGGGAGGAACAGTTGTGGACTGGGACCGCCGGTGGGGGGCCCCCAGCCACCGTGGCCCTGGCCCGGCACACCCGTTCGCCTTGTTGCACTGACTCGGCGGCTTGGGCAATGCGCAGGACATGCTCGAAGGAGATGCTCTCATCCTTGGCCAGTAATTTTTTCCTGGCCCCCTCATCTCACAGGCCCAGCAGGAGCTTGTCTCGCAGCGCCTCGCTCAGGGATGCTCCCCATCGGCAAATGCACAGCAGCTACCCTCAGAGCTGCCACAAAGTCGGCCACGGACTCACCGGCCCGCTGGCACCACTGCTGAAAGGCCAGCCTTGCTCCAGCGAGGACGATGACATCCAAAAGGTCTGGAAGAAGACAACCGAAGCAAGCGCCAGCAACAAGGAGGGCTATTGATGCAACGGCTGTGGAGCATCCCATGACCGAAAGAAGTGTCCGTTCCAGAAAGCCGAGTGCCACAATTGTGGATGACGAGGCCACATTGGCAAAGCGTGTTGGCTGCGGCGGAGAGGAGACCAAGAGTCAGCGGACCAGCCATGACAGAGGGCCGATGGCATCGGAAAGGTTTCCAATGATGATGCAATGGTGAACCGTGTGTCTCTGGCAAACTGACATTTCTTTGTTGAGGTACTGTTGCAAGGAGTCCCGGTTAGGATGGAGGTGGACTCGGGCTAGTCCTACTCCATTATCTCCCAAAAGGAATTTTTGCGCATTCCACCCAATGCACGCCCAAAACTTAAGGCACTCAAGTCAAATTTACGGGACGTGCAAGGCTACGGAATTCTAGTTTTGGGGGTGGGGGATTTTATGGTCAAATTCAAGGGGTTCATGGAGAAACTGCCCCTAGTGGTCCTCAAACAAGGGTCCTGTTGCCTCCTGGGGACTCAATGGTTTGCCCCCCTGGGAATTGAAATGTCCGGCATTAATGCTGTCGAGACTGACCCTGTGCGGGACGTGTGCAATGCACACCCAGCCGTGTTCCAGAAGGGCCTTGGGACATACAGGGGGCTCCCAGTCTTGTTCGACCTGGACCCAGAAATCCGACCCATCAGGCTCAAGCCACGGAGGGTGCCATTTGCCCTCAAGGACAAAATCGAGGCGGAACTGGACAAACTGGTGGGCCAGGGGATTTTGGTTCCGGTGGACTCTGTGGAGTGAGAAACTCCTATTGTTATGGCAATGAAAGCAAATGGGGAGGTTTGAATTTGCGCCGACTATAAGTGCACAACTAACAAGGCAATTCACCCTAATGTATACCCGGTGCCGGTAGTGAGCCACTTGTTAGCAACGTTGCATGGGGGTAAATGTTTTGCAAAGCTTGACCTAGCGCAAGCCTATCAGCAGCTCACAGTTACGCCTACTGCCGCAGCTGCGCAAACCATTGTAACACACAAAGGTGCCTTCAAGGTAACACGCCTACAGTTCGGCGTGAACTCGGCCCCCGGGATATTCCAGTCATTGGTAGAATGTCTTCTCAAGGGTCTCTCCGGGGTCCTCCCCTACTTTGATGACGTATTGATAACAGCAGGAAGTGAGGGGGAACTTGCCAAAAGACTGGATAAAGTCCTGACTGTGTTCAAGAAAGCGGGGCTGAGATTGAGACATGATAAATATGTGTTTTTGGCAAGGGAGGTTGAATTCCTAGGGTTTAAAATAACCCCCGATGGTGTTAAGCCCTCCAATTCAAAGGTTGCGGCTGTTCGAAATGCCCCTCGCCCCACCGCGAAACCAGAGCTGCAGTCATTCCTAGGGCTCCTAAACTTCTATCATTCCTTCTTGCCAAGGAAAGCATCCGTAGCGGAGCCACTGCATCGTCTCTTAAAGAAAGACGTGGTTTGGCGGTGGGGAGACAGCCATGAGAAGGCATTCAAAGAGTTGAAGCAGCTCCTCTCCTCTGAGGCGATTTTAACCCATTTCGACCCCAAGAAGCCAGTGGTATTAGTGTGTGATGCTTCACCAGTGGGGGTGGGAGCGGTGCTGTGCCACGTGTTGGAAAACGGGCGGGAAGCCCCGGTAGCCTTTTATTCCAGGTCACTCTCCAAGGCGGAGTGCAATTACGTGCAAACAGATAGGGAGACTCTCGCTATAGTTGCTGGAACAAAGAAATTCCACAATTTCCTCTACGGTCAGGGGTTCACCGTTGTTACCGACCACAAGCCTCTACTGGGGATTTTCACCACAAACAAGCCCACACCCCAGATTCTGTCCCCGAGAATGCTGCGGTGGGCAATTTTTAAAAATGCTTACCAGTACACACTGGTCTACTGCCCGGGCAAAGAGATCAGCCATGCTGATGTGCTCTCCTGGTCCCCCCTCCCAGGGCTAGGGAAAGCAGACTGTGAGGTGGAGGGAGATCACCAAGTGTTGCCGATCGAATCCCTCGACTCTCCGCCCATACGGCCCACAGACCTCGCCAAGGCCATGGCGAAGGACAAGGTTCTGTCCCAAGTAATCATATGGGTAATGAAGGGCTGGCCCACAACTCCGCCAGCTGAGGAGTTTTGGGCGTTTTTCCGGAGAAGGGTTGAGCTGTCATTAGAGAGGGGTTGCCTCCTCTGGGGCCAGTGGGTGGTCATTCCTGAGGTGCTACGTGCAAGAGTGCTCAAGTTGCTGCATACCAGTCACCCGGGAATCGTGCACTCAAAGGCTTTGGCCAGGAGCTACTTCTGGTGGCCCCAGATAGATGCGAATATTGAACAATTGGTGGGCACATGTGAGAACTGCCAGAGTTCTCGACCCGAGGAGTCCCGACTTCCTCACAGAGAATGGGACACGGACCATAGTCTCGATTACATATCGACTTTTGCTGGTCCGTTCCAAGGCTCTATGTTCCTCCTCGTGGTCGATTCCTTCTCCAAGTGGTTAGAGGTTATCCCTATGTCCAACACCTCCTCAGCCGCAATGATCAAACAGTTGCGCAAGGTGTTCAGTTGTTCCGGACTGCCCGATGTGCTTGTCTCCGACAACGCCAGTACCTTCACGTCCGCCGAATTCCAGGCATTCCTAGAGAGAAATGCCATTCGGCACATCACCTCAGCCCCTTTCCATCCCGCTACTAATGGGCAGGTTGAACGCCAAGTGCGTACCACCAAAGAAGTGCTTCGGCGTATGGGTCCCGGGGATTTGAACATGCAACTGTGCCAGTTCCTCATCTGTTGCCGGGCTACTCCCCTGGCATCCGGTCTATCACCTGCGGAGATCCTAATGCGCAGGAGACCGGTAACCCTTTTTGATCGGTTGGATCCAACCAGGGTGGAGGAGAAAGGGAGGAATATTGAGATGGGAAGCACAAAAGTATTCGCAGTAGGGGACCCGGTGTGTTGCAGAAACTATGCGTCCAACGGCCCAGCATGGGTCCCAGGAGTTGTGATCAAACAGACCGGGCCAGTATCATACAAAGTAGAAACCAGCGCGTGTTTACTGTGGAGAAGACACGCTGACCAACTCAGACGGCGAGTCATGGACACCCAGGGGGAGGTCAGTCAGGGGGACGAAAGCAACCAGGGGGCAGACAACCCGGGTGAATCAACGTTAGGGTCCTCCCCCACCCGTTTATTCCAAGGGGGAGAAACGGGGTACTCCCCACAAGGGGACTTCCACAGAGAGACAGAGTACCTTCCACCCCACAGCAGGGGTGCACATACAAATCCATGTCCTTTGCAACCCACCAGGGAGGGAAGAGCCCAATGATTTAGTGTTTGATTTTCGGGACCGGGGGAAGTTTGCGGAGTGGTCCCCACCCGTCCGAGTGAGAAGCGGGGTTTTAAGTTAGTCCCGAGTACCCCCGGTCCTCCGGCCTTTGAGTCCACCCCCTCCCAAACAGCGACACAAGCACCCATGGAACCGCCCGCTGCACGGAGTGGCAGGCGGGACTCAGCATTAAGGTATCCCTCCTCGCTACCGAGTTTCAAGCTAGGAAGGTCCCCGGCCGCTGCGGGGACAAAGCAAGGTTTCAAGTCACAGCTGTTTGTTCCCTTCTCGCCCTCAAGTTCGCGAACAGAGCAGCGTTCCCGACAGGCAGTTAACGAGTCTCATTTTCCCATTGCAGGATGAAAGCCTGGTTCACCTGAGCTTGGCCAAGCCACCGTACGGCCCAAGCGAATATGCGGGAAACCACAATGGTTAAGGGACTTCGTCCCATCCTAGGGGGGAGGAGTGTTATGTATGGAATACTATGCCTTTAAGATGGAATGTAACAATGTAACCCAATGTATTGCAACAGTTACAACGAGCTACCACTGCCTCTCGATGGTATCGAGAGGCAGCTGGTAGCGATCCACACACATGATACAAGTTAACCAATTACAGTCAGCCGCGGGAAATATTCCCTCCACAGGTAAACCTGATGAAGAACGCCGTGCGTCACAATGACGTCACGAAGACAGTAACCAATGAGCAACCATGTAACCAGTTTCAAATGTACCATCTTAACCTATAAATCCAAGGGTGAACCGTTGGAACTGGCTATAGGTTGCTATGCCTCGCCCTACTTGCCTGCACTCACCCTTCGTGCACACGGCCGATCTGGGTACGCAGGTCAACGAAGGATTCAGAAAACCGGCAGTGGGGCAACAGCCCCACAAACGCGAAGAAAGGGAAACAACTTCACTTCCCAACAGTCCTTGCGCCGCGCCGCGCCAGAGCCAATCAGGCTGAGAGGCTCTCACACGGCGCAGCGTTCGGAAACGCGCCGCAGCCAATCAAAAGAAAAGCATTTTAAAAAAACGCAGCACAAACACAAAGCACCAACCCATAACTACAAGCCCCAGCGTCCTGCGCGCCATGAGCACGCAGAACGCTGAGGAAACCGGCGCCCGAAAAATTAAAAAGAAAAACAACTCATCGCCTAACAGCAAAGCACACACCAGCTGGCTTTCTTTCCCTCACCCGCGGCGCCTGAAGGTTCCGACTGGAGTTTCCCCTTTAATATCAGTGGGTGGGGGTTGCGATCCCCCTCTCCGCTGGCTACCCTAGGGTTGGGAGGTTTGTGGGGACAAAAGGGGCATGTTTCCCAAACCCTTCTGGACTCAGGACACCAGGGAGAGGGGATCGATTCCCACCCCCCTCCTTAAAACAACTCCGTCTTTTCTTCTCTTTAAAAACGGAGTTGTTTTAAGGAGGGGGGGAGGGAATCGATCCGCTCACCCACTGATATTAAAGGGGAAAGCCGATCTACTTTCACGTCTCCACACAAAGCACCATAACACACTAAAGCCCCCCTCCCCACCACCTAGCACACCCTTCCTAACCCCAATGACCATGCCCCCCTCCCCACCACCTAGCCCACCCTTCCTAACCCCAACGACCATGCCCCCCTCCCCACCACCTAGCCCACCCTTCCTAACCCCAACGACCATGCCCCCCTCCCCACCACCTAGCCCACCCTTCCTAACCCCAACGACCATGCCCCCTCCCCACCACCTAGCCCACCCTTCCTAACCCCAACGACCATGCCCCCCTCCCCACCACCTAGCCCACCCTTCCTAACCCCAACGACCATGCCCCCTCCCCACCACCTAGCCCACCCTTCCTAACCCCAATGACCATGCCCCCTCCCCACCACCTAGCCCACCCTTCCTAACCCCCAATGACCACATACCTTCCCCACCACCAAATAAATAATTTTTTAAAAATTACTAAAAACACTCAAACACATCCAAAAAAACACAAAAACTAAAACACCAAAAACAATACGAAGTAAACAAAGACACAATCAAAAACAAAACAAACAGACAAAAATACAAATTGCAACCCCCCCTCCCCCCCCCCCACACACACACAAAAGAAAGAAAACAAGCAAACTTACCAAAAGAGGTGCTACCTCCACCAGGACTGGAAAAGAAATGAATAAAGAAAGACACTACTTACCAGAAGAAGCTCCACCCAGAGGCCAGGAGAGAAAAAAAAGTCAAAATACAATAACCCCTACCAGCACCACCTGCTGGCCACAATAGTAAAAACAATTCAAAAACACACAACAGCCCCAAACAAAAGGCCACAAGAGTAAAAACAAATCAAAAACATAACACAAATTCACAATTTTACACAAAAGGTCACACCAATAAAAACAAGTAAAATTTTTTATACTAAACACAGTTTAACACAAATCACAAATATATGTCAATAAAATACAATAGAAACTTTTAAAAATCCTGTGCTGAGTTATAACTCAAATTTAAACTCAAAACATCTAAACACATTTTAAAAACATTGAATGTAAAAAACATTTACTTTTACATTATTAAAATTATGACCTACGGTACAACTAATTAAAAAAATTCAAAAAACTAAAACATTATTCGCTTACATAAAACAATTTGAAAAAATTATATCATACTTTCTTCTTTTATTAATCCTCAAAAAAACCCAAAAAAGCAGATCACAGTTAATAACAGCCAAGCCAAATTTTTTAACATAAATAAACATTTAAAAAATTAAAATTACAGACTAAGCAATTTTTTTAAAAAAAATAACACAATTTAACCTTCCAACACAATGTAAAACTATTGCAAAAATAAAATTGGTTCATCTTTTATTAAAACACACTGGGGGGGGGGGGGCAACCCTTGCTAGTGCTGTATAAAAGGAGCTGCGCCTCCACCATTACCTCATGTTCAGATTGCTTACTCTACAATAAAGATATGTTTGGCCTTATGAATGCTGCCTACCGCGTATCAATCTGTAAACATCAAACCACTGCAGCACCAAGGCTCCCCAGCATCAGCAGTAAGACAATCTCTGCAGCTCAGGTTTACAGTATAAAAGACGTGACACTTGTAGAAAAAGTGATTTGGGGAGGAACAACCTTTGTGCCAGTTCTTAAAGCCGTAGTTGGTATAATGACCATGGACAGACTTCAGGTAGCTTGATAGAACTGTTGGAGGGGATCCAAGGGCAGATGGCATCTCAGATGGCATCTCAGTGGAGGTAATGGAATCTTTCCCTTCCTTGCAGTGTAGTGGAATGGCAGGCAACGAGCTATTTTTGAGCCAATTTTAAGAATGCTCATAGTTGTTCCTTCCTCTTTTAGGTTCTGTATCTATGGTGATGCTGCTGTACCACCAGGACATAACCTTGATTATGGCTACCAAAATCAAGTACCACATGACTGAGAGGACTTGTTATCAAGAGAAGGTGATAAATATATTAACCCACATTAGACCTTTGTCCAGGGGTTCTCAACCTTTCCACACCACCGGCCAGACCACACCTGCTCAGACAGCTGAGTGGGCTGGACACATAGGTTCCTCCTGCTGTAAATGCTGCCAAAAAATGTGGCAGGCACATTTGCACATGCACGGGCACATTTGCGCATGCGTGGATGCATTTATAGCTGTCATAAACACGTCTGCTTCCACCTCCAGGGTTGTTGCCATGGGTCAGTTTGATGTTCAGGAATTGAAGAGAAGCAGTCAGCATAACAGGGCCAAACACAACTTCATTGTAAGCAAACTGAACATGAACAGCAATGGCGCAGCAGTGCTTTATATACAAAATACAATGGATACATTCAGGCGGGAAACAATAGGATTGGTTGGGAGAGAAGTGGGGTGATCGTGGGGTGACCGGAGACTGGAGAGACTACGTGCGTCTCTTTAGAAAGAGCAGGAATGCAAATCCCGTGATAGCTTGGCACCATGAAGAAGACAAAATGGAGGATCACCCCGATCCCACAATAATAATTACAAACCATTTAAAGCAATATTTCAGTTGCATACACAACAGTCAGATAATTTACTGCTGCGGGCCGGGTCTGGCCCATGGGCCAGAAGGGGGAATCAAAATGGCCCAAGAGAATTCGTTATGCTATGGTAACGTATGATGCTAAGGCCCACTTCCCCAATGAGACCCCCTCTCCCCCCTGTGTCATTATATACCGTACATGAGACCCCCTCTCCCAACACCTGTGAGTGTGGAAGCACGATTGAGACTGGCCTCAGCTGTGAGTCGGCCTGCGTGGCACATAAGGAGACCTACCGCATCGGAGTCTCGATCCCGCTCTCACCAGGGGGAAACTTCCCTTGGTTGTGAGCGGGGAGCCAATCTGATGCGGCAGGCCAAGGGACGCTTCCCTTGGTTGTGAGTGTGGAAGCGCATTGAGACTGGCCTCAGCTCTGAGTCGGCCTGGGTAGCACATAAGGAGACCTACCGCATCGGAGTCTCGATCCTGCTCTCACCAGGGGGAAACTTCCCTTGGTTGTGAGCGGGGAGGCAATCGAGACTCCGACGCGGCAGGTCTTCTTATGGGCCATGCCAGCCGCCTTACAGCCGAGACCAGTCTCGATTGCACTTCCCTACTCACAATCAAGGGACGCTTCCCTTGGTTGCGAGTGGGGAAGCAGGATCGAGACTGGCCTCAGCTGTGAGGTGGACAGCATGGCCCATGAAGGCCTGCCGCGTTGGAGTCTCGATCCTGCTCTCACCAGGGGAAACTTCCCTTGATTGTGAGCGGGGAGGCAATCGAGACTCCAACGCGGCAGGCCTTCTTACATGCCAGGAGGAGGGGGGCGGCGGTGGAAGATGGCATACCGGTATTACAGTACCGTACCTGGCTCTGGCTCCGCTCGTCCTTCTCTTCTGTCCCGGACACCGGAAGCAGGGAGTGCATGCGATCGGATTGCCAGGAGGTAAGGACGTCTTATTTTCGGGTGGGGCCTTATATTTCAAAGGCAGGGGGGAAAGGGGTGTGTGTGTCTTATTATGGGAGGAGGTCCTATAATCGGGGAAACACGGTATCATGCAGAGCTACTGGTAGTCATCATTGACTAGGAATGTGCACTGTCTTGGGATAAAAAGACAAAACCACACTGATTTAGGGGTCGTTGGGCAATTCTGATGTGACAGTGAGGTAGAGCAAAGAGACAGTTCCATCTGGCACTTGTGGGGGCTGAAAAAGGTGTCAGGAAAACACAACTAGCAATTTAAAATGAGGAAATGGAAGTTTAAAAGACTGAGTAGCTGATGCAAAAGGAGAAGGTGACTGAGAGCTATGCCCTAAAACAGGGACTCAGATCTCTTCTGGACATTACTGCTAAGGCCCTAGGCCTAGGGACAGTTAGGGATTCCCAACCTGTAGTGCGTGGGTCAGATGCAGCCCACGCCACCCAGAAGTGCCATGTAGTGGAGGAAGGGCAAAATGGCCATCCGGCCCCTAAAACTGTCTGAGGTAAAGTAACCTAGCCCCCATCAGCCATTTCCTATGGTTATAGGGTGAAGTGAAACACCTGCATTGCCATTCCAAACTAAGGTATTTGCTCTAGAATCTCTCTTGCCCAATTCTTTTCTAGCTTTATTTTCTGGATAGCTTACCACTAGAATTGAATGTGGACATGAGTGTGGATTTATGACCATATTCTTCTTGTGTATGCTTTGACTGGTCATCTCAGAATTAGTGTAGTAGGATCTCTCTTACTTCCCCCAATGAGTTATTAGAAGAATGCCTGTGACCAGAAGTAAAACCTTCCAGTTTATGATGTTCCCCTGATGGATGGCACTTTGTACTACCCACTACCACCTGCACTCCAGGTCTAATCCTTTGAGTTTATCCCATCCACAGGATTGTGTTTTTTTTTTGTTAAATGGAGATCTGAAGTTGCAAAAAAAAAAAAAAACAACAACCCTAGTGTAGACCACGCTAAGCTTGGTGGACAAATGTTTTGAGTTAGTATAGGAGAGCTTCCTATGTTACTGCAGAAAGATTGACTCTATTGCTTTGAGGTCAGCGCTCCTGCCCCCTGACCTCCGGACCCCGCCAGCACCTGGAGGAGGAGGAACAGGCCAGCTGTGGCCACTCGGGCGGTGGAGGATGCTCCCGCCCACCAACCTCCGGTCCTCGCCCTGCCCAGAGGAGGAAAAAGGCTGCCACAGCCCAGGGCAGTTGAGGACACTCCCACCACCTGATTTCCAGGCCCTGCCATCACCTGGAGGAGGAGGAACAGGCCAGCTGTGGCCGCTTGGGTGGTGGAGGATGCTCCCGCCTGCCCGTCTCCAGGCCTCACCCTGCCCAGAGGAGGATAAAGTCCACCATGACCCAGTACGATCAAAGATGCTCCTGCCCGCTGACCTCCAGGCACCGCCATCATCTGGAGGAGGAGGACTGGGTCAGCTGTGGCCGCTCGGGTGGTGGAGGATGCTCCTGCCTGCCGACCTCCGGCCCTTGCCCTGCCCAGAAGAGGATAAAGGCTGCCACACCCCAGTACGGTCAAGAACGCTCCCACCCGCTGACCTCTGGGCCCCACCATTGCCTGGAGGAGGAGGACTGGGCCAGCTGTGGCCAATCGGGCGGTGGAGGATGCCCACCAACCTCTGGGCCCCTGCTCTGCCCAGAGGAGGGTAAGGAGGTGCTATTTTCGGGACTCTCCTTGAACTCTTCTTTTGCTGGGACTTTTTTTGAACTCTCCTGTTAGTCGGTTTTTATTTATGATATTTTGTGATATTGTGTCTAGTTTTGTTACTTGTTACTTTGTTAGCCACCCTGAGTCGTGCTGCAAGTGGGTAGCATAAAAGTTGAAATAATAAATAAATAAATAAATAAATAAACCATTCTTCTGTAGTTGCCATTTTAATGCTTACTAGAACTTAAGTTCCATTTAAACGATGAGCGTTTTCTTCAAAATCAACACAGAGAGAGCTGTTTTCCCCTTTTGACTAATCCTCCTAGCGCCACAAGCCACATATGGGCAAGTCATTTCAAAAAAGATTCACCCTCCACATTGGTCTCACATATAACAAACACAATTTCATATGGAAGCCCATGCACATCCATGTAGCCATTCTTGTACATGTCATACATTTGCAAACATGCACACACACCTCCCTCTAAAGCAGTGTTTTCTAACCGATGGTTTTTGGACTTCAATTCCTAGGAGCCTAAGTTATTTCCCCAAAGCACTGATTAGCCAATGTACTGACTTAGGCTTTGGGAATTGAAGTCCCTCTGTGGGGCATGGGCCTCATGTTGGGAACCACTGCTCTAAAGCAATCAAGCTAAAAAATAGTCCCTTTGGATCAAGGATTCTCAACCTACGGCCCATGGGCTGAATGCGGCCCATAGCACAATTTCATGTGGTCCCCGCACTGCCTCCACCATACCAGGAAGTGCCATGTGGTGGAGGAAGGGAAAAAAGGCTGTTCAGCCCCCGAAGCTGCCTGAAGGAGTGTGACCCAGCCCCCGGCTTAAAAAGGTTGAGAACTCCTGCTTTGGATTGTGTGTGACATTTCCCCTAAAACAATCATCACGCAGCAAAAAAATTTGGTGGTGAATGGACCAGTCACAGAGCATGAGGACAGGAAAATTAACCTTTCCTTTTCTAATGGTACCATGGTACTGCAATTAAATTGGAAATAAGCCTTTCATTGGCTCAAGCAAGAAGCTTTCCGAGAGCAATAGTATAGGGTGTATTAGCATGTCAAAATGCATAGGAAGCATTAGCCCTTCCCTATTCAGCTGTAACAATTCCGACTCTGCCTAATTGTTTCAAATGCTGCAATTAAGCTGTTCATATACTTCATTTGTGCCTAACTGCTATGGGGAGGGGGCCTGAGAAAGGATGGCAGAGGCAGACCCATGGTCAGATTCAGGCCATATTCACATTTCACACATGACACCAAAAAACTCTCTGAGCCATGATCATTATGTTGTATGACAATACTGGATATAAGAATACAGTACTGTATCATCAAATAAATGGAAAAGAGATGCATTGTACATAATATTTACTTTCTCAACTGAAAGGTAGTCATTTTCATACCATACTAGTGCTTCTGCTTTTCTCAGAGCTATAACATGAATTTCAAACCTACAGTAATTATAATGTTAGATAAAAACAAAAAGCAATGGCAAAGCAATCACACTTACATAACATCTCATAGTGCTTAGTGCACTCTCTACATAAGAACACAACGTAAGAACAGCCTTGCTGGAACAGGCCACAGCCCATCCAGTCCAGGATTCTGTCTCACACAGTGGCTCACCATTTGCTCACTCTCTGGAGTCTGGATGGTTCACAAGTTAATTAGCATTTTGCCTTCAACATGCTGGGTTCTCATTTTACCAACCTCAGAAGGATGGAAGGCTGAGTCAACCTTGATCCTTGGTCAGGATTGAACTCACAATCTTTTGGTTGCAGGACAGCAGCTTTTAACCAATGCGCCACCAGTTTCTAAAACACACATTTTAGAAACCTTTAATATAGTCTTCAACTGCATTTAAAATCTCTTCTTGGCATCATTAAAAAAAACCATTTGGCTGGGGGAAAGGCCTCCTCTAATACAGCACCTGCTTGGATGTCGGTTGTCTCTATGCTGAGTTCTCAAATATGGCTTGTGGCCCAACTTTCTATGTCAACAGACTATTATTTACCCTCTCCTCAGTAGAAAAGGTCTCTGTATATATTTCTCAGCTATTCTTCATGTTGCTGGGGAAACAAAACAGTGTTACAAAGGATTAAAGGATGTACTGGTGAACCTTTGCTTTCTTCCCCTCGTAGTTTTATTAATGATTTGAACTATTGATTGATTGTAGCATCCAAAGTTTGTACTCTATGGTTCTTTTCTGACAGTACAGGCCCTACATCAGGGGTTCTCAACCTTTTTAAGCTGGGGGCTAGGTCATGCTCCCTCAGACAGCTTTGGGGGCCAGACAGCCATTTTGCCCTTCCTACACCACATGACACTCCTGGGAGTGGTAGAGGCAGGGGGGCACATGAAATGGCACTGCAGGCCATATCCAGCCTGTGGGCCGCAAGTTGAGAATCCCTGGCCTACAGTGTTGAAGTTCTCTCGTGGCATATTATGTCAGCCAATCTGATGATGTCCACAGTCTGCAACCCCTCTAAGCCTCCCTTTTAAAGAATCTTTACCAAAACAACACCAAGATGAATGAGGAAGATTATAGACTGACTTATGGATGCAGGAGTCTACAAAATCTAGCCAAAAATCTTACCCTCAGTCAGAGTCTAGCTATGCTAGTTAGAGCCAGTGAATAATAATAATAAAAAAAACAACCCAAAGGATCATAGGCCTATGATGTGAACCTTGGCACTCCAGGTGTTCTTGGACTTCAATTCTCAGAAGCCCAAGTCTCTGTGAATCCACACAAGTGGGATTATTGCACGTACGCAGTTCAAGAACACCTGGAGTACCAAGGTTCGCCATCACTGTCTTAGGCATCCTGATTTATGCAATCTATACCTATAAAGCAAAGGTGTGGCCGTAAGTATGCAGAATACGTTTCCACATCCCTGGAGCAAATCCCGTGATATTTGGCACACATGTACCTTTCGCAGCTAGGGTTAGCACTGCGAGGGTCCTGAGGCTGAGGGTGGGGCCTGCACCCCACACATTAGACAAAACAGGACAACTACAACTCCCAGCACCCCCTGTGGCATGACCCAGCCAATCTGAGAGACCGGTGGGCATGCGAAATATGCCGCAGACAATCAGGGAGGCTGAACCGCACATGGAGGGAGCGGGGCAATGGAACCATGGACAACACACCAACGGCCGATGCCCACACACAGAGTGGCCATGGAGCCATCCACCTCACCTGGCTGGTAACAGCGGACCGGCGCACCCCACTGGCAGCCACGTAGCCAACAATGGAGGAGGAGACCACCAGAGGGGATGGAGCAGGCGAGCCGATGTGCCCGTCCAAAAGGGCGACGAACAAGGCTTCGGCAATGGTGACAAACAGGCCGCACCTGAGAGCCCTGGGGAGAAGGCGCCCCAGCCATTAACGGGTAAGGCCTCAGCGACAGCACCGGGATGGCCACACCTTGAAGCCATGAGAAGAAGAAGCCCCACCCAGCAACAGGCAAGGCCTCTGCACCAGCAACGGGCAGCCAGCACCTGCAAGATGCCCCCCAACTGCTGCCTCTGTTGCTACCCCAGAAGGGAGGGTGGGAGTCACCACACAGGACCTGGATGATGCACAACACTCACCCGAGGTAAGCCACGGAAACAGAGGCAGCAGCGAGACGGCTCACACACCAGCCCCACAGCACCTGGGGGGGGCGTTGGGCCCACGGGGAGGAAGGCACTGCCCGGGACAGGGCGGAATGCCCATTCAGTCCTCGGACCCCAGAGGCCGGGATAGTGAGACCCCACACCAAGGCCCGCAGGAACCACCCCACCCCCAGCGACACCGTAAAAGACAACCAGCCAAAGCCAGCCAATGACCTGCCTGGGAATGGTCTCCCTTCCAAGGAGGGAGGGAGATAAGGAAGACAGAAGGCGAGAAGGATGGAAGGATGGCAGGAAAGAGGGAAGGAAGAAGGGAAGGGGAAAGGGAGGAAGAAGGGAGGGAAGGGAGGGAGGGAGGGAAGGGAAGAAGGAAGGAAGAAGGGAGAGAATGAAAGTATGGAAAGGGAAAGGGAGGTATGGAAGGGTGGAAAGGGAGTGGGAAGGAAGGGAGGATGAAGGAGGGGGGGGAAGGAAGTAAGGAGGGAAGGGAGAAGCCAGGGAATTAAGGAGAGAGAGGAAAGGAAAGGAAGGCTCTCTCCACCATCCGGATTAGCTCCCTCCCGAGGATCCTGACTGGCAAGAACGCCCTGGGACCCTCCTCTCCAAAGGGCTCCCCTGAGGGGCACCGAGGAGGAGGAGGAAGGCCAGCCCCGGCCATGTCCCCACCTTGCACACTACCACAAACACCGTGGGGAGGGGGCCACCCCCCAAACATCTCCGGGCGAAGCCGGGCCCTAGGCTAGTGCTTCCTAATGTGCAATTATGTATCTTTTCTAGCTAGAATTCCATTGATTGGTAATGCCAGGGTAAATTGGAGGAGCAATTGCTACTTGTTAAGTAGTCATTGCTTACCTCCTTTGTAGCAGACTAGTTGAGTGTGTGCATGGTGAGGGATATAGCCAGCAACTCATTAACTACCAACCTTTTGCTGCTGCAGTTTATGCTAGAAGTATTAATTCTGCTCAGTAGATTGAACAATGATATTTTGATGTTTTCAATTGATATTTTGAACTATGTACAACTCTTTGAGGCTTAGTGGATCATCATACTCATCTTTCAGGCAACATAAAATAAGCAAGGACATAAATAAATCCACAAACAACTGGCAGTTACCCTATTTTGTATGAAACAGCATAGTCAAAACATTTATTGCTCAATCAACAGATCATTGCAATATTATGAAACAGCCTAGAAAAAACTGGAATAATAAAGTCTAATATCGGGTGGGTTTTTAGAAAAATGACTGCATAAATAAATCCATCTTTTTAATATATACAACTGACTAGAATTTGGATACAGACCTCGTCTTGCTTAGAATAGAGTTGAACTGAAATCAATTGGATAGGTGAGCCAGGACTAACTTGTGCCATCAATGTCAGTAGGTCTACTTTTAACCATAGAGGTAGAGCTGTGGTGGCTCAGTGGCTTAGAAGCCCACCTTATTAGCTGGAAGGCCAGCGTCGGCAGTTTGAGACCTGTGTACTGCATGACGGATTGAGCACCTGTCTCTGTCCCAGCTCTTGCCAACCTAGCATATTGAAAGTAAGAAATTGCAAGTAGATAAATAGGGACCACTTCAGTGGGAAAATATCTTGGGGAAATGAAAGGAGCCTCATTCGGGCAGCCCCTGAGTGGAGTTTCTCCAGCAGAAATCCTTCCAAGCCAGGATAATTTCTGACATGAAATTATTACTACTCTTAACCATAAGTAATTCTGGATCTTCGACTATATAATAAAGAAGCAGTACCTGTACTGATGAAAATGTTTATTTTTTCCTGAGAGAGTTTAACACGCAGATAAGAATCTCTCAGCCTTTTGTTGTTGCCTGGCGTTAACAATCCATTCTGAGAAAATATCCTGGAACAATTGGTTTAGTAACCATACCTAAATTCTGATTTTCTAATCTGAAAGATAACTGCACAGTAGTACACAATGGAAGTATAGACTCACTAAGTCACAATCTGCATACTCTTGGTTATGGTATAAACAGCTAATCTGGCTATCGAACCCTTGATCTAACTAATGGTCCTAGACTTGGGGCCACAGATGTTTTTAGACTACAACTCCCAAAACATCTGACCACTGGATGTGCAAGGTAAGATTTCAGGGAGTTATATCCAGTGACATATTGGGCACCAAAGTTGGGAACCACGGGTCTAGAATGATAAAGCTATAAGAAGTCTACTTCCTCTGTAATCATCAAATATGTTCAGTTATTTTGTCCATGTGCTCATAAAAAGTAACAGAAAAGAAATATGAGAAATTGTAAATAGGCTTCCTGTTGCATCTAAGGTAATGCATCATACATTGTCCCTAGGTTAGTATCCGCATGCTTTTCTATTTAGCAACAGGCTAGAAGACACATCTATATCTATAAAACAGAGGTGTGGATTTGTATGTGCTCTAAAGGAATCCACACTCCTGGACCAATGTCGCTGAAATTTGGCACATAATACGTTGGGCTTGCGAGATCAGCACTGTGGGGGTCAAAAACCTGTTTGGGGGTTTATGCCCCCCCCCCCAAGTGGGATGCAAAGGGGACACTCCCACCGACAGGAGAAAAATCAACGAAACAGCAGTTCTGTGCACGAGCACCACAGTCTCCATTTTAGAAGACCTCCATTGTCTCCCCTCAGGAACGGCTTTGGGCCTTTTCCCCGCCAAAGCCACCCTAGCGTGCCCTGAGGAGACGCAAAATGGCTTTTTTATTTTTAAAGCCCTAAAGAATCTCCCATTTTGTTCCCTTCTTCTCCTCCCTTTGGCTTTCCTTTCTTTTTTGTGAGGGAAAAGGTGGCTTCCAGGCCTTTGGTGACTGCTTTCTCCATCCCCCCTCAGTGGGGCCGGGCTGAGGCAAGGCCAGGCCTGGCCAGGTACCGCCCCAATGAGATCCCTCCACCAGGGGAAAAACCGCCACCACCACTGGCTAGCCTTTCTTCCCTTCCTTCTTTCCCTGAGGTGGCGGCCATGGCCCTCAAGGAGCCATCTCAGCAGCCCAGCAACAACAATGCCTCAGCCACCGCCGCACCGCCTCCATTGCCACCTCAGCCCGGGGCAGCCCAGTCGGCAGGCGGTGGAGGACGCGGCAAACCCTCAGCCAGTGGGAGCAGTGGACCAGGTCCTGGGTTGAGCCCAGGAGGCCTCAGTGGGAGCCTGGGTGGCGGAGGAGGAAGACCCTCCCTGGGCAGGTAAGGTGGGCAAGGGCCGGGGACTGAGGTGGGGGAACAGGGCCTGGGTTTCTCCTCAGGTTGGGTAGGGTGGATGGGTCTTGGGGACTTGGGCCTCCTTATCCCCCTGGACCTGGGCGGTTATTGTGGGAATGGTTTTTTTGGGGGAAGCCGGAAAGGTGACAGTAAATGGGATTATTGTTTTTTGAGGGGAAAAGAAAAAGAAACATCCCTGGTTTTTCCTCCTCTCAAGACCTGGTTTACGTGTTAGGTCTGGCTGGAGTATGAAAGGCCAGGAAGGAAGAAGGCTTTTAGGGAAAATCTATATCTATAAAACAGAGGTGTGGGTTTGTATGTGCTCTAAAGGAACCCACACCCCTTGACCAATGTCGCTGAATTTAAGTTTACGGGCCGGAGATGCCGCCACTGAAGAAACTATACTTCTTTCAAGGAAAAAAACCGAGCAAGGCCGGGTAATCACCTAGTAGTTAATAAAGCAATAGGGGAGATTGTGTAGGATCAAATTACATGTAGTGATTTATAGAGCTTTGTAGCAGACTGGACAAATCCCAAATTCCACAACAAAGCCACAAGATTCAGAGTAATTTGCACGAGGTCTCAATGAACAAGGAATGTTGCCCAAATCTAGTTCTGGAGTGAAGAGAAGGAAGTTTACAAATTGTTTTGTATTCAGAGTACCAATACATATTAAACTTGCCTTATTTGCAAACCATTGAAGTTAGTTGTTGCAGTGGCTTAGTGGCTAAGATGCTGAACTTGATGACTGGAAGTTCAGCAGGTCAGCAGTTCAAGACCAAAGTGCTGCACGATGGAATGAGCTTCTGTCTCTGTCCCAGCTCTTGCCAATTTAGCAGTTGGAAAGCAAGAAATTACAAGTAGATAAATAGGTAATGCTTCATTGGGAAGTTAACATCTTTCTGTGTGCTCTGGCATCTACTTATGCCTGCCACATGACCATGGAAACGTTCCACAGATGCTGACAACGCCGGCTCTTTGACTGTAAATGGAGATGAGCACTGCCCCCTAGAGTTGGGCACGACTGGCTTTTGAGCAAGGGTGACCTTTACCCAAAGCTAAAAGAATCAGGATGCAATTTTGTTTTTCAAAAAATCAGGTAAAGGTCACATGGTGCTGGTCCTGGTTAATGTGCACTTTGAGAGATCTTGTTCAAATGGGTTTTTTAAACACTGCCACTGCTGCAAAGCAGTTTTCCAATTGCCCCCTTCACCTCCAGACCCATGTAGGGTTTCTTTAATGTATGCCTGCTGACACTGCAGTCGCCACCTCAACCTCTTGCCTTTGCTTCAGAGCCATTCTGGAGTAGCCCTTATTGCCATTGCTCTGCCCTTGACACATGGTACTGTTTTTTAAAACTGTTATACAGTCACAACAGTTCATTGCCATGACAGCCGATTACTGAACTCTTGTATGAACTGGAGCAGGAGAGACATTTTCAGGCTGCGAGGAATCCTGCAAACTTTATGAGGCAAGAAGCACAATACACAAGATGCGACATATGTATGCACATAAAGAAATACAGCAGTTTAGGAATTGGTATAAAATAAAAAGATAAATCTTTATTGTCATTGTCCTGCACAGAACGAGATTGGGGGGAAAAACACTTATCAACCCAACAAAACCTAAACAAAATAGAACTATACAAAATTATCAACATACTCTCACCCCACATATTTAACCCCTAAAAGCTCTAAAGCTCTAAAAACTATATACAGAAGCTCCCTCATAGACTGCATTGCACTGCATTCAAAGCCAGAACTGCTTTTGGGTAGAAACTATTTCTCAAGCAGCTGGTCCTGGTCTTTATGACTCACGCCGGATGTTTTAAAATAAGATACCTTTTAGGCAAGATAATGTGCGCCTCAGCTGTGCATTATGTATTCTTCAGCATTTGAATCGATTCAGAACTTGACAAAACAGGTACTCTCAACGAATTTTTCCAGATTTATTTCCCTCTTTAAGATGTTTTATGTCTCCAAATGTGATACATGTCAATTCCAAAATCAAAAGGTTGTAGCATTTTGGTCAATCCATGGCTTACATGTCAATTCAAATTATTCAAATTACAGGAACATATTGTATGATGTAAACATAATTTCAGGCTGAATCATGGTGTACAGTATTCTTTAACTTTGATTTGCCCTCCAAATCTGATTCAGACACCAGTTCACATTCTAATATTTTGCAAGCTTCATATATTTTTATGAGACAGGGAAATATTTGTGCTTCAGAGACTTACAGTGCTGGAGATCACAACCTGGTGGTTATTCTATCTATCTATCTATCTATCTATCTATCTATCTATCTATCTATCTATCTATCTATCTATCTATCTAAACTAACTAACTAACTAACTAGAGATAAATTTAATGTATCCAATTCTTAATCATGCACATTTGGCTTGAGAATAGACATAACTGTGACAGGCCCCTTATACTGTGGTCCTTTTGTCTTCCATTCTTTTTATAAGAGGAGAGTGTTTTGTTTGGTAATTGTTTCATTCTAATTTACTGTGCACCAAGACAATGCAATCCAACACAAGATATTACTGGTAAGCTAAAACATTATCATGACAGTGTTGTTCACATATTCAATGTACATACTGACTTAGAAAAACAAATCACTAATAATATAGTCAAAAGTTAGCTTCAGCAAATTAATACAATTAAGGAGAAAAAAGTTTGTTACAATGGGTCAATTATGGCTCTGAGTCACAGGAACTCCAGTACATATGTTGCTGCTCAGGTGGATGAAGGACAAACCACGGTCATGCGCTTCCATCTGAGGAAGAGCTTGAGAGACGAAGAGATCTCCCTGTATCGAAGCCCACACAGATAAGGAGACAGTGCTTTGGGTAAAATGAGGAGCACATTGCAGATGATCATAGAGATACATATCCCTGTCTCTGGCCCAATAACAGCATTGACATAAAGCAAGAATTCCACCACAAAGGCCACCAGAGGGGAGAAATGAAAAAACAGGATAATGTGATGCATCAGGAATGTCACACTAGCTCTTGAAAAGACACTTTTCCATATTCCTGACTGTTTTGTTTTGAAAAACAGGATCATGTAACAACTGAGAATGAGAGACAGACAGAGAAAAAGGGCAGAGATTGAAAGTACATAACAGCATTTCACCGCATTGTCTCCTTGCAAGACCATTACTAGAATTATTGGAATTGAGCAGCTTTCCATGGGGCATGCAGAAAGGTTCTGGGTTATCTTCAATATTAAGAGGACAGTTGCAGGAAAAATCCCAGAGGAAATCCATAGGAACAATATCAGCCTTCTTGTGCGTGAAGATGGCAAAATGGAGATGTAATGTAAGGGCCACAGAATAGCCAGATATATGTCCAGTACCATTGCTGCAGCTGTGAACAACCCTCCACAATATGTCGTTGCCAGCAAAAACAACAGAGTCACACAAGCAACTTGGGAGAGCTTGAGGTCAGACACACTGAAAACGGCAATTAATGTGTACAGTATCAGATATATCAAATCGCAAAGCAAAGCATTTCCCAGCAATAAGTACCTTGTTTCCTGACGGATGTTCACACGTGAAAAAATCACAAACAAAATGGAAGGGATGACCAGGAGAGCTGCCATAAGGCAAATGATTGGTGGGATCAGAAATATTTTTGTCTTGGAGTATGGAAGATAGATGATCCATTCCTGCAGACTAGGAGAAAATGGCTGATCCAGAGAGAAAGAGCTATTAAATCTCAATATGCTGTACAGGGTTGTCTCATTCAGAATCTGTTCCAGCACACATGAGGAGTAGTTCATTGCTCTTAGAGGTTCACTATACCAGTAGATTACACAAAGCAAATTCTTCAATGTTGAGCTTATGTAAAAAGTGGTGGCACATGTTATACAGACTACCACCTCCAGGCAGCTCTATACCAGTAGCCGCTGACAAATCACCATGGTTTCTAAGAAAACTCCAAAAGTAAACACTGAGATCCTCACAAATACTTGAAGAAAAGTGGATTCTCTTCTCCCATAAAAGTAACCCTGTGCAGAAGGAAACCCTTTAAATAGGGTTGAACATCCAAACTTCAGAGGAAGCTCCCTGGGTGGAAAAGAATGAAAAAGGTTATTAAGAACTTGAGTTTTCTCTTATTACACTGCTGCAGCAAAGTGACAGATGGAATATTAGCTTGATTAAACAAATGTGAGGATATAAAATGAGACATTCCAAATATGCCAATGCAATCACAATACAAATGGAGCCAGAGGATATGCTGGAGTGTTTGAAAGCAATAAGATATACATTGAATCAATTCACTAAGTAAGGACAGTGCTTTTAGCTCTTGAAATACAAGGCATCCTAATCCCTTTTATAGGTGATGCTTAAAATTGAAGATGTATTTCCATCTAATCTGAAAAGCCTCCACTGATTCACACCAAACACACATATATGTGCATGGGTGCATGTACACATGGAACAAAAGTCCACAGTGGAACGTAATTAATGCGTTCTCCGGGACAAGCGGGCGGCAATACAAGTCTAAATAAATACATAAATAAAAAATAAAATAAATAAAAATTACTTTAACTGAATTTCCCACAGGAATGCATTGAATGCAGTTTCCATAGGAATGCGTTGAAAACCAAAATACATTAACTAAAATTCAGTTTCCCATAGGAATGCATCAAAAACCAATTAATCCATTAAAAATTATGTAAACTGAGCCACTGTTTTCTATGGATTTCCTTTTGTTATGTGATTTTTATGTTAACTGAGCCATTTGGTAACTGAGGTTCCATATAACCTACTGTGTGCAACAAAGTTAAATTGATCCAGGAAATTACCGACCTGTCAGTTTGACATGTGTCCCAGGTAAAGTGATGGAAACCATCCTAAAAGATAGAATTAATAGGCACATAGAAGACAAGGCGCTGCTAAAGGAGAGCCAACATGGCTTTTACAAGGGCAAATCATGCCTCACTAATCTGTTGGAATTTTTTGAGAGTGTCAACAAGCATGTGGATAAGGGGGATCCAGTTGACATTGTGTATCTGGACTTTCAGAAGGCTTTTGACAAGGTCCCACACCAAAGGCTCTTGAATAAACTTACCAGTCATGGAATAAAGGGACAGGTCTTGTCCTGGATCAGCAACTGGCTAAGGGACAGGAAACAGAGGGTAGCACTAAATGGACACTTCTCCAAGTGGAGGGAAGTAAAGAGTGGGGTCCCCCAAGGTTCAGTACTGGGACCCCTGCTTTTCAACCTCTTCATAAATGATCTAGAGGTAGGAGTAAAAAGCAAGGTAGCCCAATTTGCTGACGACACTAAACTATACAGGGTAGTGAAAACTGTGAGAGATTGTGAGGAGCTCCAGAGGGATCTCTTGACACTGGGGGAGTGGGCAAAACAGTGGCAAGTGAGCTTCAACATTAGTAAGTGCAGAGTGATGCATGTTGGGGCAAAAAAACCCAATTACATTATAAACTGATGGGGTCTGAACTCTCTGCGACAAACCAGAAAAGGGATCTTGGTATCCTGGTGGACAACTCAATGAAGGTGTCAACCCAGTGTGCCTCAGCAGTGAAAAAAGCAAACTCAATCTAAGGGATCATTAGGAAGGGTATAGAAAATAAGTCAGCAAGTGTCATTTTGCCTCTTTATAAATCTATGGTGAGGCCCCATCTGGAATACTGTGTACAGTTCTGGTCTCCATACCTCCAGAAGGATATTATGGAGCTGGAAAAAGTGCAGAGGAGGGCAACCAGAATGATTAGGGGACTGGAACACCTTCTTTACCATCTGAGGCTGCAACGGTTGGGCCTTTTCACTCTTGAACGATGGCGTCTAAGAAGTTTATAAAATCATGCACAGTGTGGACAAAGTAGATAAGGAAAAACTGTTTTCCCTATCGCACAACACTAGAATTAGGGGGCACTCCATGAAACTTTTGGGTACTAGTTCTCAAACAAATAAGAGAAAGTACTTTTTCACCCAGAGGATCACTGGTCTATGGAACTCCCTGCCAGAAGAAGTGGTGACAGCTGTCAGTCTAGACAGCTTTAAGAAAGGATTAGACAAGTTCATGGAGGACAAGGGTATCAATGGCTATAATTATGGATACCTGACAACCTCCGGGTTAGAGAGATAGGCAGGATATCTCTCAATGCCATTTCCAGGGAATCCTAAGCAGGTGAAGGCATCTCCTTGGGAATACCCTGAAGGAAATGGTGAGCCACGGTGTGAGACAGAATGCTGGACTGGATGGGCTGTGGCTTGTTCCAGCAAGGCTGTTCTTATGTTCTTATGTTCTTAAATTGAGATCAAACTGGTGATTAGAATGTAGCTTGCATGCACAAGTCTAATGTGCTTTACAACTTCTAATGTTTAAAGTTTAAAAAGGGGGAAAGTGAGATAGTAGTAATTCTAGGCAATTTAATTAATTGAAGTATAGGTAGAGCAGGCTAAAGAAATGACTTTCTTACAATTACAGTATTTCAGATATTATTCATGGGTAGCAACACATGTGCAAAATTTTTGTAGCATTCCTATATACTATAGTGCTGTGATGGTGAACCTTGGCACTCCAGCTATTCTTGAACTTCAAGTCCCAGAAGCCCTTAGTAGCAGGAGTGCTGACTTGGGCTTCTGGTAATTGAAGTCCAAGAACACCTGGAGTGCCAAGGTTAGCCACCAGGGCTATAGTGGGTGAAGTGGTGAAAGTAAGAGACAAAGAGTGCAGATTCTGGATAGGAAAAGATGCCATGTAATCCATGGTCTGTTAGGGGCTGTGGTGGCTTAGTGGTTAAATTGCTGAGCTTAACGGTTGGAAGGTCACCAGGTCAGCTGTTCGAGACCCGATTCTTCCTAGTAGTAATGCATGGCTGTGAGATTTGAACCATAAGGAAGGTTGAGTGCAGAAGAATAGACGCCTTTGAACTGTGGGGCTGGAGAAGACTTTTGAGAGTCGCCTGGACTGCACGGAGATCAAATCAGTCAATCCTGAAGAAATAAATCCTGACTACTTATTGGAAGGACAAATACTGAAGTTGAAGCTCAAGTACTTTGGCTACCAAATGAGAAGAGAAGACTCAATGGAGAAGGCCCTGATGCTGGGAAAGATTGAAGGCAAAAGAAGAAGGGACGGCAGAGGATGAGATAGCTAGAAAGCATCGTTGATACAGTGGGCACAGATATGGGCAGAATCTGGAGGATGACAGAGGAGCCTGGTGTGTGGAGGTCCATGGGGTCAGAAAAGGTCAGACTCAACTGTGCCACTGAACAACAACAACTAGAAGTGTTGTTTGACAGCTTTTGTCTCTTGGGCTTCAGGGCCTTTTTAGTGGTGGGGGACAGAGAAGAGAGAAGAAGAAGAATTGAAATGGATGGTATTAGTACCAATACTGAATAGACTGGTTTCTTCTCTTCTACAGAGAGCTAAGTAAAGTGATGGAAACCATCCTAAAAGATAGAATTAATAGGCACATAGAAGAGAAGGCGCTGCTAAAGGAGAGCCAACATGGCTTTTACAAGGGCAAATCATGCCTCACTAATCTGTTGGAATTTTTTGAGAGTGTCAACAAGCATGTGGATAAGGGGGGTCCAGTTGACATTGTTTATCTGGACTTTCAGAAGGCTTTTGACAAGGTCCTGCACCAAAGGCTCTTGAATAAACCTGCCATTCATGGAATAAAGGGACAGGTCTTGTCCTGGATCAGCAACTGGCTAAGGGACAGGAAACAGAGGGTGGCACTAAATGGACACTTCTCCAAGTGGAGGGAAGTAAAGAGTGGGGTCCCCCAAGGTTCAGTACAGGGACCCCTGCTTTTCAACCTCTTTATAAATGATCTAGAAGTAGGAGTAAATAGCAAGGTAGCCAAATTTGCAGATGACACTAAACTATACAGGGTAGTGAAAACTGTGAGAGATTGTGAGGAGTTCCAGAGGGATCACTTGACACTGGAGGAGTGGGCAAAACAGTGGCAAATGAGCTTCAACATTAGTAAGTGCAGAGTGATGCAAGTTGGGGCAAAAAAACCCAATTACATTTATAAACTGATGGGGTCTGAACTCTCTGCGACAAACCAGGAAAGGGACCTTGGTGTCCTGGTGGACAACTCAATGAAGGTGTCAACCCAGTGTGCCTCAGCAGTGAAAAAAGCAAACTCAATGCTAGGGATCATTAGGAAGGGTATAGATAATAAGTCAGCAAGTGTCATTTTGCCTCTTTATAAATCTATGGTGAGGCCCCATCTGGAATACTCTGTACAGTTCTGGTCGCCATTCCTCCAGAAGGATATTATGGAGCTGGAAAAAGTGCAGAGGAGGGCAACCAGAATGATTAGGGGACTGGAACACCTTCCTTACCCTCTGAGGCTGCAATGGTTGGGCCTCTTCACTCTTGAATGACGGCGTCTAAGAGGTGACGTGATTGAAGTTTATAAAATCATGCACAGTGTGGACAAAGTAGATAAGGAAAAACTGTTTTCCCTATCACACAACACTAGATCTAGGGGGCACTCGATGAAACTTTTGGGTACTAGTTCTCAAACAAATAAGAGGAAGTATTTTTTCACCCAGAGGATTACCAGTCTATGGAACTCCCTGCCAGAAGAAGTGGTGACAGCTGTCAGTCTTGACAGCTTTAAGAAAGGATTAGACAAGTTCATGGAGGACAAGAGTATCAATGGCTATAATTATGAATAGTTAAGGACAACCTCTGGGCTGGAGAGATAAGCAGGATATCTCTCGATGCCATTTCCAGGGAATCCTAAGCAGGTGAAGGCATCTGCTTGGGAATACCCTGAAGCAAATGGTGAGCCACTGTGTGAGACAGATTGCTGGACTGGATGGGCTGTGGCCTGTTCCAGCAAGGCTGTTCTTATGTTCTTAAGTAGAATTGGGAGAATATCTGGAGGGAAGAGAGAACAGTGCTAATTGGGGACCATTTTTAAGTTTAACTAATGTGGAGAGAGAAAAGGAAGCTCTTAGCCAGTGGTTGGGGATGGAACAAGAAAACGGATGACTGGGCTCTCTGTGGGAGAAAAAGAATAGGCATGTGCATATAGGTAATGTATTTTATTTAGAAGTGAATGGAGAAAATGAATGACATTCTGTGAAATGGATATTTTGTCAGCGAAAGAGACTGTAGGTTAAAAGGAGTAGAATTCTGTTTTGTGGCTTGTGTATCCCACATCTCTCTTTTATTATGAATCTTGTTGTCTTTTAGCCTCAGTTTCACTTCTGTAAATGAATGCTTTGTTGTACCAGTAAGTATTAGGCTTGTTTACATACCCCATTATGGCCCTTGCCCTGCCTATGGCATGCATTCAAAATTTCAAATGGGCCCATGGGCCCAAAACCTCCATATATACTTATTACCATTCTGTTATTACTGATTATTATAAGGCAGAATCATATTAGTGATTTATGAACTTATGTGTGAAATTGCACAAGTTGTGGTGCAAATTACCATTAATCAATAAGGTCACTTTCCTGGTCACAAGACCATCATACTCCTGAGTGTACAACCAAAATATGTTCATTACCTAGTTAATTAGCAACAATTAATTAGCAACAATTCATTTATGTGATTTCAGTTATGCATGCATAAATGGTTGCTAGGATTCTAATTACACATTTTATCTACCTACTCACCTAATAATTAAATCACATTTTTCATTTCTTTTTTTATTAATAATTTTTATTAAATTTTTTAAGACATACAAAAAAAGAAAAAAAGACAATGACTAACAATACAATACACAAACAAATCCATAGTATCATCTTAACAAACATTACTAGATATTAGCACATAACAATATCTAAACTCATTAATTACTATATAACCACCGAATATTAAAAACCATTATTTCCAGATCCAAAATAATAAGAACTTTCTGTGCTACTACTAATCTTTGGATAAATAATAATCACCCTGTGAGTATATACATTGCCCGGAGAGTTTATTTTCTGTTCATCTCCAGAAACTTCTTTGAGATGGTACTGGTCCTGATCTATCATTTGCCATACAGGAATGGTCCACAAATGGTTTCCATATATTCCAAAATCTATCCTCTTTTAAATTATCTCTTTTCACTTTAATCTCCCATGTCAATTTATCATTCAGTGCTAAACTCCACATTTCTTTATACCACTCTCCAATCTGTATATCAATATCATTTTTCCAATTTCTAGCTATACATTGTCTACCCGTTGTCAATACAATTTCCAATAATTCTTTTTCCTCCTTGTTTAAGCCCAAACCTTCCACATTTGTTAACAGAATAGTACTTGACACCAGTTTAACACTTTTACCCATTATTTCACCAAGCTCACTTTCTATTCTTCCCCAAAAATCCCTTATTTTTTTTTACAACTCCACCACATATGTTCATATGTTCCATCAGATTCTCTGCATCTCCAACATAACTTATCTCTTTTATTATCCATCTGGTAAAGTCTTAATGGCGTCAAGTACCATTGCCACAACATTTTGAAATTATGTTCTTTAATTCTAACAGACATTGTTCTCATAATCCTCTTTTTCCATTTGTTTTTCCACTCAATCTCCCCAATTGTTATATTCAAATTTTGTTCCCACTTCCGTTTCAAATCCTCCTGTGGATCTGCACCTCTATTCAGTATGTTATAAAGATTACTTACAAGACCTTTAATACTACTTTCCCCTTTTCTAATCTTCCTTACCAGCTCCTCAAATTCTGTATGTATTCTATCTAACCCTACTTCTTTTTTATATTTTTTGTTCCAATTTCCACCTTCAACTTCTGAAACCAATTCAAGTTGAGTATCTCAAATATTTTTTTCCGCTCCACATCAGAATCACAAATTTTTAACCAATCCTTCAATAAAAGCATCCCATTTTTATCCAATATTTCCATTTTTTCCTTATCTAACTTTATTGGGAAACACATCATGTCGGTCAATTCCATAATTGGAGAGAGATTTGGGACCATGTCCTTTTTTACCTTCTTCCACACCTCCATGAGACCTTTCATCATAGCATTATTTGACTTTTTCACCCTGTCCTTTGTTCCCAAAAAAATCATATTTCCCATATTTCTGTATTCCTTCATCTCCAATTGCTCCCAAATTGTCTTTTCTCTTGCCAAAATCTTCACAACATTCTTAACTTGAAAAGCTCAATAATATGCTAGCAAATTTGGCATACCCAAATCCCTTTTCTTTTGAGACAGGTACCATAGCTTCTTTGGGAGCCTAGATTTTTTGCCTCCATTGCAAAAGCCATTGAACATCTTTTGAAACCCATTAATTTCTTTCTCTTTCAAGTGGATCGCTAGTGTATCAAATAAAAAGTTAATCTTTGGTAACAGTATCATTTTACACATAGCAATCCTTCTGAACCATGACAGCTTTAACTTCTGAAGTTCTTGTATTTTATTCTTAAATTCCATTTTCAAGCTGTCATAGTTCAATCGTTTAAGTTCTTCTAATCATACTCCTGAGTGTACAACCAAAATATGTTCAGTACCTAGTTAATTAGCAACAATTAATTAGCAACAATTCATTTATGTGATTTCAGTTATGCATGCATAAATGGTTGCTAGGATTCTAATTACACATTTTATCTACCTACTCACCTAATAATTAAATCACATTTTTTATTTCTGGAAGTAAAAAATCCCATTGTAAACTCAGAACTGTTCCCATCCTGAAACAAACTGAGAGCAGGCTTTTCTGTTTCTCCTGCTCCCTCTACTTTTAGTGGTGTAAACAGGAAAAACCTAATACTGTCATTGGACAGGACATAATTTATATGTCTACAGATATTTCCCCACAATTACATCTAAGGATACCATTCAGGGCAGGCAATATTACATTAAGAAAGCTCCCGCCTCCCTCTTGCTTACAATACAGGTATTTATGCAATCTAGGTTAATAATAAATCTTTATTAAAGCCCCGTCCTCAATGATAAAAAGCCACAAAACAGTCTTTTCTCTCCACTAGACCATAGTCATACTTGTCAAAAAGGTCATGGTTCAGTAACCTTTGTACATATTGGATAATGGCATATGCTGACATACAACAGTATGAGTCCATGTATCATCTGTCTTTGAAGAACAGAGTTATAAACACAAGGGAGACGTATATGAATATTTCAAAATCTGTTCTTTGTAGCGAATAACAAGAATCATGGGTGCTTTGGTGCAGCTGCTGAATGTTGGTATTTACCAGCTACAAAGCAGATGGCAGGAAGAAACCTCTGTTCTAAAATTAGCTATTCAGAAAAACTTGAAGTCAGCGCAAAGGACACTATCTAATACCTGGAAAGATTGAAAGCCTGGGAAGAGGAGGAGGAAGGGGAAGGAGGGAGAGAGAGAAGGGGAAAGCAGGAGGAGGAGCAAAACAGCAAAGAGAAGAAATCAGCTCCTCAGAGTCTCAATCACATTATGTGAGCTATTGAATAAAAACACTCAGCAGCATTAGCAACAAGAATATAACAGCAAAGATTTCCAGGATTGGTACAGTAAGAGATGGTGAGTATGATCATTTTCTTCCTTGTCTTGGTTATAGGTTTTGGTGCAAGGGTGTGGCTGTTTTTGTTTCTCTTTGTCCCACTACCGGCTTGTACGTGCTTATTTTGAGCTTTTTTGCTGGTCTTAGCTTCTGTTTCATGTATCAAACCCCAATGTCCATATATGTTCTTTATATAGACATGAAGTGCAAGATGATGAAATCTGGCAGTAGGAAAGCTTGTGGGCTGGTACAGCAAACTGCCAAATGTAGGCAGCAATAACATGATGATTTCTCCTCAAGTACACGGCAAAGGTTCTTGCGGTTTGGGGTTAGGCTAATAATTGGTAAGTCATGCAGTTGTTTCCTAAAGGGTGGAAGAAACAAACAAACCTGTCATCTTGAGGCATAGAGCAGAAAGGTAGAGGTGGTAGACCTTTGCAAACTAACAGTATAGAATTTGGACATGAAAAAATCTTCTTGTGAAGCAGATTCTTTCCCCACATTCCTGTATGTTATCTCCCCTCCCCAATCATCCATTTACACATTAGTTGTGAAAAGGCTGATTTCTGCAACTCTTGCTCAGACAGCTCTGGTAAGGAGAAAGGGATAAGGAGCTCTCCATTGTGCTGATTATAATAATCATGTTTTATAAAAGAAAGGGGGAGCCATTAATGAGTCTACTATGGCTTCGTAAATTCCTTTGAACAGACAAATCTGATGGCCTTTTCCAAGAACAAGAGCCCCTTCATTTCAATGAAGAGTTGGTTTGGTTTAAATTGAGACTTCTTGTATAGGTGTTATTTTTAAAAGTAAACCTTTATGAATAGATATGTTTGAAATAGAACATGTAAAGTTCAAAGTTTCAGAAGGTCCTAATTTTTCTTGTTCTTGAGAGCATTAATCCTGAAAATAATCTAATGGGGAAAAATCACATATTTTGGCCTATTTGTGGCAGAAATCAGGAGCTGACCTGCAACAATTTGGTAACCTCAAATTGGCAATCATAAAAATACTGATAGGATAAACAGAAAATAAATAGTGGTGCAAGTAAATACAGTGTTTTAAATATCTGTCCTGTGTTGCCTAGTTCTGTTTAAAAAACAACAACACACATACATGTGTGTGCCTGCCTGCTTGCCTCACAGAGTTCCCATCTAACAAGACTCTTTGTATCATCCTTTTCTCACATTTTCTTTCAAAATGGGAGTTAAAAGCCTATTATTAGAGTAATGAATGTAAACAGCGAGTAGATCAGTAATTATTGCACCCTGCCCTGAAAAAGAAGAACTAGTAAAATTTCTTAAATTTGCCAGAACCCTTAGGTTTGTAGGCTGGTACAGCAAACTGCATAGCAAAAATGTATTAGTCCAAAATCATTCTGTAGAAGAATGCATTTTTTGAAAATAGAAAATCAGAATATGTAAATATACTTAAAATGTTCCCAGTTATTTTAAATAAACATCAAGTCTTTTTCTTAGATAAAACATTCCACAAACATAGCAACTAACTGACTAACTGACTAACTGACTGACTGACTGACTAACTAACTAACTAACAAAAATGTGATTTAAAAAATACAGGAGTAACAACATCTGTATAAATTGGCCAGAACTACATTGTAAAATGTTTATTACAATACACATATAACACACAATTTGTATACTAGATAGTATATCTAATGATGGAAAATAGAAATGAGCTTTTGGAAACAAGAACAGTCACTTACATGGCAATAGCAGTAGCAACAACATTTACCACATATACTTGAGTATAAGCCGACCCAAATATAAGCCGACATACCTAATTTTGACTTGAAAACCCAGCTGCTAGTGAGTTTCAATAATCTAAATACATTTGAAAATCTGGTAAAATTAATTAAATTGTTGGCACATCTAAATCCAGTGTGGTCTTGGGACCCTTGTGGTCACTGAGGCTCATTTTTGGGGCTAAAAAACTCAGCTTATACTCAAGTACAGTATATACTGTATATACTGCCCCATAGCACTTATTGCATTCTATGGCCAGTTCACAAGGCAATTAGCATTTTGCCCCCAGCATTCTAGATATTCATTTAACTGATCTCAGAAGGATGGATCAACCTTGATCTCCATCAGGACTGAACTTACGTTAGCAGAGTTTGGGCTTCAGTACAGCAGTTTAACCGCTGTAGTAAGATCAAAATTGCACTATGACTCTCAAGAGAATAATTTAATTAAAAGAAAACTTTATTCAAAGGTATTCATTCCTTTCTTTCTTTAGTGAATTAAACTTCATCAAGAATTTTTCCAGAGGTAACAGCCATATCTATAAAGATCGCCCTTACTCAAAAGCCAGTTGTATCTGACTCTAGAGTTCAGTGCTCATTTCTGTTTATAGCCAAAGAGCCAGTGTTGTCTGCATCTGTAGATGTTTCTGTGGACATTTGGCAGGCATGCCTCAACACCAGAGTGCACGAAATGCTGTTTACCTTCCCACTGAAGTGGTCCCTATTTATCTACTTGCAATTTCTTGCTTTCGAATGGCTAGCTTGGCAGGAGCTGGGACAGAGACGGGAGCTCACTCCATCATGCAGTGCCTGGGAATTGAACTCTGATCTTCCAGTCAGTAAATTCAGTATCTTAACCACTTAACCCACCACAGTCCCCTTGAGCCATATCTATGAGACTTACCAATTCTTCCTAATGCTGCCATCCCACTATGAGCATCTTGATTGAGCATTAAAATATATATAAGCATAGATGCTCTTCAATGAACATGGGCCAGTATGTGCCTCTTCACTTATTCTTATTTTTGGTGTGAGGAAAAAAGCATGAAGTCAGTTAAATCGAGAGATTTTTAGTTATTCTCAGCAAACCCAAGCCCTTTACATATTGACTCATTTTGATTTTCTGTAACAAAGTGTTTTTTTTGGGGGGGAGGGGAGTCTCTCCCTCAAATGTGTGTAGGTAAATTCTCTCTTAAATTTTATTCTGCTGTTTTGATTGTAGCTTTGGATGTGAAGAAATAGGATGGAGTTCAAAAGAGGAAAAACCTTCATAAAATCTAGCATGCAATTGACCCAGGAGAAATTACCTCTGGTGGGCTTGAATTCTAGAGAGAAGACCAGTGTAGGAACGAACATAAAGGAAAGGAGCCCCCCTCAAATGGAAACCTCCACAGCAAGTTCTCCTGCAGATAAAAGTGACATAATTTCCAACAGAACAACAAAGGCTGGTTCTAAAGAGAGCAACTTGTTGCTACCAGAATCTTTCTACAAACCTGTGCGGAAAAGTAAGACCCATGACTGTGATCTTGGAGGAGTCAGCAAAACTGAACAATACAGCCTCAGCATCAACAGCTCTGAGGAGGGCATTGGTAGTTCTGGAAGAATGAAAGGACGTCTCATCAACAGTGCCAGCTTTTCTGGGCTTGGGAATGTCCAGACGTCTAGTGGCAAAAAAGAGTCTGCGATCAACTCAAGCCATTTATTGAACAGTCCACAGCAGATGATCGATTACCGTAACTTTGTACCACAGATGCCCTTTGTGCCAGCTGTTGCCAAAAGTATCCCTAGAAAGAGGATTTCTCTCAAGCGATCCAAGAAAGGCCTTCGGGACATATTTCATATTAAGAAAAGCAAGTCAGAGAGTCTCACCTTGATGTCAGAGAAGCACAAAAGGCTCCCATTTCCAGGGTGCAAATCGGAATTAGCAGGCAGGTTTGGGAAATATTTGTTCAAAGCGGGAGAAACCTTCAATGCTGACTGCTTGGCACCAGATTTTTCTGACATTGACTTTATGTCTGAGTCCTCCTATGAGTACTCTAGTGCGCTGTGTGAAGATGTTGCCTCTCTGAAGAGTTTTGACTCCTTCACTGGATGCGGGGAGATCTTTG
The DNA here is from genome assembly GCA_035047345.1 of Bradypodion ventrale. NCBI lineage: Eukaryota > Metazoa > Chordata > Lepidosauria > Squamata > Chamaeleonidae > Bradypodion > Bradypodion ventrale. The sequence goes on along the minus strand of JAWDJE010000003.1, from coordinate 72,480,637 downwards.
CAGATGAGAGCTCTGCTCATATGGAATCGGAGATTAGCAAAGAGATCTTACTGAGGCAGTCTCAGCAGAAGGAGACACCTGCCATGGGATCTTTCCAAGGTGGAGTGGAGCAGCTTGCCTCCCCAGCCCAAAGCGAAGCAGCTGACTTTGCTAAACTTTGGGATAATATCAACAAATCTGTGCAGTTGCATAAGAAAACATTGTTCGATAGGAGGCTGTTGAAAATACCTACTAATGAGCTGGGAAAAGCTAGAAGTGAGACCAGTGCCTCGATAACAGACCTGCCTTCTTCCCCTGACTCGTCCAAAGAGAGTTCTGTAGATACAGGGACCCCCAAAAGTGATAATCAAGAATCTATGTCCACTAGTGATGAAGGGTACTATGATTCATTTTCTCCTGGGCAGGATGATGAATTAAAGGAGGATCAATCCCCCGGAATACCAGGGAGATTTCCAAGAGACAGCTATAGCGGAGATGCCCTTTATGAGCTATTTTGTGACCCCAATGAAGCTCAGATTAGTCCAGTACTAGATGAAGACTTGTGCATGTCTGAAAGCATTTCAGAAAAGGCCACTGACATACCTTTGTCCATTTATAGCTTTCATGTTGGGTCGGAAGAAAAAATGGCTTCTCAGCCAGCTGTTGACATCATGAGCCAGGGCTTCCTTCATAGCACATGGAAAGGCAAAGAGTGCTTACTTAAGCTCTGTGACACAGAGCTGTCTCTAACCATGGGGATTATCAATTGGTTGCGGAAAAACCCAGGAATGGTTTCTCCACAATATCTCTCAAAGAATCCTCAGCCACAGTTGAAGAAAGATTGGGGGCTAGTACCTCCTAGCAGCACACAACAGAAGACGCATAAAGCAGGCCTTGAGGAGCATAAAGGCAAGTCAGAAGCACCTTCCGTCAACATAAGCAATGGAGTCCAGGCATATTCTGTAGAAAGAAATGAAAAAAGCCAAAGTGATAGTCTTCCATGCAGCTCATCTCCAGAAAGTTCTCAAGAAAAGGAAGGAACTCTGAGTGGAATGTCTAACCTCATAACTGACAATAGCATATCGTACAGCACACAGAGATCAGAGGAAAGTTGGGATGATCTGCTGAGTTCATCTGAAATTGAGAAGATATCTCTTTTAGAAGAATGCACAGATGCTGCCACAGAAACTTTGTCACTGGGAGTCCTGAACCAGGAAACAAATTGCCAAATAGATGAGACTGCTTTGGCAATGGATAACCATGATGCAGAGTCATGTTCATCTTACATGACTGCGGCAACCTCTCCAGATTCTTTAGAGAATGGAGAAGAAAATGACACAAAGGATCAGTCCTGGTCCATTGAATGTGGTAGGCCAACAGAGCCACTGAATTTCAGTCATTCACAGAGCTGCACCAACCAGTCTCCAGAAGAGAGTGACATTGACATAATGCAGCTTTTAGAACGTTGTGTCACTCACGTTGCCTCCTTAAAGATCAACTGTGATGCGGAAAGTAAGGACTTAGATGAATGCACTGATAAATGCACCGGAAGTGGAGTGAGTAATAACATTGGTACCATGGCTCAGTTCAAAGATCAACTACTGTTGCAAAATGAATGTAGCTGTATAACACCTCTTGTGCCTAATCCAGACCAAGGTAATATTAAGGCAAATGTTGGAAATGATGTTCCCTCTCTCATGAATCTTAGGGGAGATCTCCTTTATGTTGCATATCAGAAAAAACCAACCATCCTTGACTGCATGGGTCCAGTTGCAAAAAATAAATTGACCTTTGAATATGCCCAGCTGAATAATCAAGCCCTGTCTTATATCAAAGATTTCAGGTTTGAACCCAGTGCTCAAAATTCTACTGCTATGACAAAAAATTGCAGACCCACATTTTTACCACTGTACAGTTCCATTTGTTCAGGCACTGGCGGTGGCTTTTCACAGCCTTTTGGCAGAAATGGCAGTTCAATGGAAAAGCACTCAGAAGATCACAAGGTTACACTGGGTGGCACACCTTATCCAAAATTTGAATGTACGCTACTGCCCCAGGTCGCCACTCTTCCATTTTCAGAAGATGCTACTAAAGAGAAAGTGATGATGAAGAAGAACCATGAAATAGCTTTCTGAGGTAAGGTAAGACTTTTGAGGAAGATTAAAATCATACTTTGCCTAATCTAAAATAGATTTCTTGTAGATGTCTTCTTTTTAATAGTTTCATTTTTCACCCATTGAGTTGACACTTCAGTTTTGTGCCTTCTTCTCCCTCCAAATCTTGTCCTTCCATTACAAAAGTGAAATTCAGCGCACTACTCTGCAAGAAGTTTGCAGGTGGGGAACCTACAACCCTCCAGATAAAGCTGGACTACAAATCCCATCATACAAGACTATTGGCCAATGGCAACTGTGGCTAGGAAATTGGAGCTCAAAAGTATTTGGAGAGCTATATGTTCCTCATCCTTGGACCAGAAAAAACAATCTATGATTCTAGGGATCTCTGTAAACAGACATTATGAAGTTGACCTGTTAGCAACATCATAAAAATTAGCCTGCAAATGTCTTTGCTAAGACTGAATGCCCACACATTCTTTATTTTTGAACTGCAAGGGAAAAAAAGTTTGAGCAGTTCCTTGCCAATATATGTGGAAGGGATTTGTATTTGCCACAGGCGAGATGGCCCACTGCACACATTTTCTCAGCACTTGGGAAAATTACTTTTCTGGACTACAACTTCCACAATCCTCCATCCTTAGGAATTCTGGGAATTACACCCAAAAATGGTAACTTCTCCAAATTACATTTCAGTTTGATAGCAGAAGATATATCTTACTTCTGCTACCAAACTGAAATCTTTCAGGTGTGCTAGCTTCACTGCAGATTACAAATTAAAATGCACCTCATGTGAGTATGGTTAAATGTATATAATGAACAGTGAACTTGCTGATCTCTTACTAGCCTTCTTATATAATATACAGTGGTACCACGCTTTACAAACACTTTGGTTAATGTAATTTTTGCTTTATGAATGAAAATGCATTGAAAATAATGCCTCACTTTACGATTTTTCCAGAATGGATTAATTGGTTTTCAGTGCATCCCTATGGGAAACCATGTTTCACGTCACAAATTTTTCATAATACGAAACATCCTGTGGAATGCATTAAATTTGTAAAGCGAGGTACCACTGTAGATGCAAGTTGAAGTGGGGCAGAGGGAAGGGTTTTCTGACACTATAGTATTTGTGATTTTAATTAGTGGTACTTTTCCATCATTCTTATATGAAATGCATGAATCCTCTAGACATGCCATGTAATGTGCGCAAATATATTATATTTAAATGAACCAGAAAGGAAATTGCTGGAGGAAGGGAATAAGAGATGGATCATGCCCATGATTCCGGCTTGTTTCTTTACTAATCAGAATAGACAATAGGGAATTGGATGGATAGATTTTTGGATTTGGTCTAAAACAGTTTCCTAAACCCTGTTCAGGAGTAACAGACCTAACAGGCAAGGAATAGGAGTATGACAGCTTTGCTCTTCATGCATGTTTCCTGGGTGGAGTAACATTTTGAAGAGAAGAATCTCCACAAATTGACAAGGTTCTGCATGTCACCCAGAGTACTTTTTCTCCATTGCTGTAGACTGCATGGAGAATCTCCAGGAATAAGCAGCTCTTCATGTAAAAAGAGTGAGAAAAATGTGCCAGGACACACCACAATGTTGGAATAGGACTCTCTGCTCCTGTGATTCTGGGCAGCCATGAAGCTAGCTGATTAGAAATCCTGAGGTGGTTGTGTTTTTGATGGCCTTCACCATGAAGACCAGGGGCCTTAAGCTGGAACAAGCCTAGTGCTGAGATGCAGACATGGATATTTTTTTTCCTAGGCAGGTATTACTTTCAGTTACATGCGGAAAGTGGACATACAGCATATGCAACTGTCAGAAGTAGTAACATGCCCAACCATAGTGCTTTATGGAGATGAACTGCAAACAGACATTCTTGAACTGGGGGCATTTTCTAATATATTATTTCACTAGCAGCTGTAATCTGCCATCAGTTGTCAGTGTAGGTACCTGCCAAACCAGAGACATCACTCTGTTTATATATTACAGTTAATGATCCCCCAAAGGGATGGATTTAGTTTCTAACGAAATAGGGTGGTTATTCTGAATATCAGTTTAATTGTATGTCATACTGTGGTTCTTGTAACTCCAGAACATTGCTATTTTGACTGAATTTTGGCATTTAACTGTATTTTACTGAAAGTCTGGGGGGGGGGAATGTGCTGATGCTTTGCTACTTTAGTACAGAGGTTTTGAGGACAAAAGCTCAGTATAGTACTTGAATGTACAGAATGGGTTTGCTATGTACCTAAATTTAACCCCTACATAGCATCATCTTACTAGAGAACATACTTCCCGCGTCACTTCATATGTTATGTTTCCACTACGTGAACAAAGCTCTTCCTTAGATTCAAATATAATATATGAATATGAGTGAAGACACAAATCAGGGATTCTGTACATGTCTGGCCAGACATCTCGCTACAGTAATGAAGTAGACCGTACAGCCAGCGACTCAACACTGAGTGTCAGGCAGTGGTTAACTAATCTGACTCTGTAAAGGGGCCAATGGCTACAGGCAGATGAGCCCCTTTAGGTGGGGTGATGGTCCCGCTCAGTGGAGGAAATGCCACTGGAAACTATCATATTGGGCCCAACAGCAAAATGAGCAGAGGGGGAACTCTGATTCCCAATGGTCATGGAGGCAGAAGAGGCCATGCCAGATGGACTGGCTGTGAAGGTGCACCTTGTCAATATCCTCAAGGCTGTGGTAGTCCATTGCAGTCCCGGTGTTGAATCCTGCACATTTCATTTCGTCTGTGTTGCAGTGGATGGCTCCAAAATCATAGTGTGTGGGTCACTTCATGGAAATCTGGGATCCACCTTAAACAAATTCATGCCAATGACATTTTTCCTGCTTCAGGGAAAAAAATGAATTCTCGGATATAAGTTGCAGTCAACAACAAAGATACCTGTACAGTAAAACCTCACATAAAGAGCGCCTCGCTTAGAGACTAACTCACTTAAAGAGCAGAATTTTCTTTGAATGGTCGCCTCGTTTAACAACTAAATTGGGATGCACAATCCCCCCCCCCCAGGCTTCTCCATTGCCTGGGACTCTGGAGGCCAGCTGGAACAACTGCAGGCATCAGGGCAGACTTCAACACCGGCGTCCTGAGCCCTCCCTCCCTCCTCCTCCCTATGCCTTGGCCTTGAGCAGGGGTTTAAAGAGAGGCTATGCTGGAGGGGCTTCTCCATTGCCTGGGACTCTGGAGGCCAGCTGGAACAACTGCAGGCATCAGGGCAGCCTCCAACACCGGTGTCCTGAGCCCTCCCTTCCTCCTCCTCCCTATGCCTTGAGTGGAGGAGGCGGGGAGTTGAAAGTTCTACGGCCCACTGGGGGCGATGGGGGGAGATATGGGCCAAAAGGGGGGGTGAGATGGTGGAGGGAGGGAGGGAGAGTTAGAAGGATTGAGGGACTAACTTGCCTGCCAGGGAATAGCAGCAGCAGTCTGTCTGGGGCTGGCTTGGAGGTCCATGGGGATAAAATTAAGGTGACGATTCGAGATGGCTTTGAAAAGCCGGCCCACTGCCATCGCTACTGTGGGTGGAATGTCTCACCCCAGTTGAGGGCTCAAGGTAGATTTGGAAGAATGCCCCACCACTTCCATCACCGCCGGAGCCTTGCGGAGGGTGGTGGGGGGAGTGGGTGGGGCGGTTTTATATGGGGGTGGGAGGGAGGGAGGGAGAGACTGCTCGGCCAGCCAGGAAGGAGAGGCAGCATTCTGTCCAAGGCAATCAGGGAGGCTCCGGAGGCCAATATAGAGGTTGTGATGGGCATGGGGTGATATAGCGGGTACCGAGGGGCGGGCCGCACTTGGGGAATGCGGGGCAGATGCTTAGTATCTGTCCCTCGTTCCAGCCCCCCGGTTACACCTCTAGGTCCTGAGCAGCTGACCCAGGGTGACCCTGCCCTTAGGCTGCTGCTGATGAATGCCAGGTCGGTATGTAATAAGGCCCCCCTGATACAAGATTCCATTATGGGGGAGCGGGCCGACCTGGCATGTATCACTGAGACCTGGCTGAGACCAGAGGATGGGGTTCCTCTGTCAGAAATGTGTCCAGCTGGGTTCAGTATTTGGCACCAGCCTAGGGATGAGGGTAAGGGCGGTGGCGTTGCCATCATAGCCAGGGAGTCACTGGGAGTCGCCAGGGGTATCGCTCCACAAATTCTGGGTTGTGAGGCCCTGCTTCTGCGTCTGGGCTCTAAGGGTCAGTTGGGAGTCTTACTCCTGTACCTGCCCCCTTGCAGGGTAAGGGACTCCCTGCCTGAGCTCCTCGAGGCCATCTCAGCGTTGGCGTTGGAGTTCCCTAGACTGATGGTTCTGGGGAACTTCAATTTGCCTTCGCTGGGGACTGGCTCCGAGGTGGCTCAGGAGTTCATGGCTTCCATGGCAGCTATGGACCTGATTCAGGTAATTCAGGGCCCGACCAGGGGCAGTGGCCACACACCAGATTTAATCTTTTTGTCGGAGCGGTGGCAGAGTGATCTGAGACTACGGAAATTAGACATAACACCTGTGCCATGGTCAGATCATTATTTGGTGGCTCTAGACTTCCTGGGTGCGACGCTTCATCGTAGGGAGGCAGGGCCTATTAGAATGGCCCGCCCCCGGCAACTGATGGATCCTGATGGATTCCAGAGGGAACTGGGGGATTTCCCTCTGGATCGGCAACATGATTCGCCCGAGGCGCTGGTTGACCTGTGGAACAGGATGACAACAGCGGCCTTGGATGAAATTGCACCACTACGGCCTCTCAGAGCTCATGGAGCTAGGTCATCTCCGTGGTTCACAGATGAACTGCGGGAGCTCAAACGGGCAAAGAGACGCCTAGAGCGCCGCTGGGTGAAGACCCAGAGAGACTCCGATTGGACACTAGCTAGAGCCGCTATTAGGGCCTATCTAGTGGCGATAGAGGTGGTGAGGCGGCAATACTTCACCACCCTTATTGCCTCCGCTGATAATCGCCCAGCCACCCTGTTCTGGGTTACCAGGTCTCTCCTTGGTATGGGGACCCCGGTGCCTGGTTGGCAGGGGTCGGCTGAGGACTTTGCTGACCATCTAGTGGAGAAAATCGATCGGATTCGCTCGGGGTTTAATCCTGGCGTGGATGGGGAGAGTCCGGAGGGAGCTGGAGCACAGTCTTGCCATACCATCTGGGACCAGTTTGATCCAGTTGCCCCTGATGAAGTGGACAGGCTCCTTGCAGCTGTGCGCGCCACTACCTGCCCATTGGACCCCTGTCCCACCTGGTTGGTGAAAGCCTCCAAGGCGGTGACAGGTGGCTGGGTTGGGGCTATGATCAATGCATCATTGCGGGAGGGGGTGTTTCCTGCACCTTTAAAACATGCCTTGGTGCGCCCCCTCCTGAAGAAACCTTCCCTCGACCCAGCTGTCCTAACCAACTATAGGCCTGTCTCCAACCTCCCCTTTTTAGGGAAGGTGTTGGAGAAGGCAGTGGCGTGTCGGCTGCAGGGGGTACTGGATGAAGCGGATTACCTGGACCCCTTTCAGTCAGGATTCAGGCCTGGATATGGTACCGAGACGGCATTGGTCGCACTGATGGATGATCTCTGGCGGGAGCGGGACGGTGGTCACCCATCCATCCTTGCTCTTCTTGACCTCTCAGCGGCTTTCGATACCGTTGACCACGGTATCCTTCTGGAACGGCTCCGAGGATTGGGAATCCAGGGCACTGTGTGGTCCTGGTTTTCCTCATTTCTGAGGGGTCGGACCCAGTCGGTGTAGTTGGAGAGTGAGAGGTCCAGTCCTAGGCCCCTCAAATGGGGGGTGCCTCAGGGCTCGGTGCTCTCTCCTCTCCTATTTAACATCTACATGAAGCCGCTGGGTGAGATCATTCGTTCCCATGGGGTGTGGTACCATCAGTACGCGGATGACACTCAGTTGTACATCTCGGCCCATGGGGACCCCAGTGATGCCATCAAAGTCCTTTCCAGGTGCCTGGAAGCTGTTGGGGTCTGGATGGGGGCTAACGGGCTACAACTGAATCCCAGCAAGACTGAGTGGCTATGGATAAGGGGTCCTGCGTTAACCTGGGAGCTACCATCTTTGGTTCTGGATGGGGCTATTTTGCCCCAGACAGACCCGGTGCGCAACTTGGGGGCCCTCCTGGATTCGTGGCTACTGCTAGAAGAACAGGTGGCGGCTGTGACCAGGAGGGCTTTCGCCCAACTTCGGGTGATTCGCCAGTTGCGCCCACTCCTGGACCGGGACTCCTTGCTCATGGTCACTCACGCTCTGGTCACCTCCAGACTAGATTATTGCAATGCGCTCTACATGGGGCTGCCCTTGACGACCATTCGGAGGCTACAGCTGGTCCAAAATGCGGCAGCCCGGGTGGTGATGGGGTGTGGGCGTTATGCCCGTGCTTTGCCACTGCTCCGGGAGCTGCACTGGTTGCCAGTTTGTCTCCGGGTGCAATTCAAGGTGCTGGTTTTGACCTTTAAAGCCCTATATGGTAGTGGGCCAGGTTACCTAAGAGACCGCATCGCCCTGAGGACGTCTGTCCGTCCAACCAGAGCAGACCGGAGGGGCTCTCTTATTGTTCCATCAGCCAGAGGGGCTCGCCTCTCTGGCACAAGGAGGAGAGCCTTCTCCGTGTCTGCACCGGCCCTCTGGAACCTCCTGCCAACAGAGCTACGTCTCCGGACGGAATTGCTGCCTTTCAGAAAAGAACTTAAAACCTGGCTGGCGGGTCACGTGTGGGGTGCAGGTGGAAGGGTAACCTCCATTGGGTGGTTGGTGTAGAAGAACTCTTCCCCATGGTGCCTTTGGATCCTGCAGCCCTTGTTTTTAGGGGGTGGGTAGTTTTAACTGTTTTTAACATGTGTTTTTTAATTTTTATTGTGAACCGCCCTGAGTTGGCTTTGGCCGAGTGAGCGGTATATAAATGTGACAATTAAATTAAATTAAATTAAATACGTGGCATTTCTCCATGAGTCCCGTGATTCCCATGACTGGGGGCTACTCTGTGGCTGCCTGGTGGTTAATGGACAACTCGCACTAAATTGTCTTGGGTTGGCGAAACCCATTGATCCTGCCCTATACTCGGAGTCTATGTGTATTGACCCGGGCACCTAATCTTTGTCCCCTGTTTGCCCCGGCTTGCTTGCCCGGCTCTATTTGCCCTCAGCCTGGGCTATGGTTCATCTTTAACTAGCCCACTTATCTTCCCAATTTCCTCTCCAGCCGAGCCCAGTTGGTCCCCAGGTCTGTTGCCGCCGAGTGAACCCCTGGGGAGAGGTTTAATTGCCAATTATTCCTGCGGGCAACCCACATGTTTTGCAACAGGATGAGATAGATTTTAAGTTGCCATTTTCTCTGCTTAAACCAGGGGTGTCCAAACTACAGTCCATGGGCCGGATCCGGCCCCTGAAACCAATTCATCTGGCCCATGCCACCCTCATTGCTCCCTGAAGTGACAAGGGTGGTGTGGGCTGCAAGGGCCGTAGCCAGGGGATGGGCATTGCCCACCCTGAGTTAGCTGTTTGCCCACCCTCAAACTCCTGGCTGCTTATAGGGAGACAGATAGATAGACAGAGATGGAGGAAGACAGAGGCAAAGAGAGAAGGCTGATATGTAGTGGTTAGACAAAAAATATTTAAAGATGGGATAAAAAATTCTATTTTTTTTCATATATACTATGCCAGGGGTGCCCAAACTATGGCCCATGTGCTGGATCCAGCCTCTGATGCCAATTCATCTGGCCCACGCCTCCCTAGTTGCTTCTGGAAGTGGAAGCAAAACAGGAGCGATGAGGGTGGCGTGGGCCAGATTAATTGGTGTAGGGGGCCGGATCCAACCTGTTGGCTGTAGTTTGGGCACCCCTGGTTTAAGCAGATAAAATGACAGCCTTAAAAATCTATCTCATCCTGTTGCAAAACAAATTGTAAGTCACATTTTACTTCCGCTTCAGGTGGGAGGAACCACATGACCAGCCCGTTAAACCACATGACTGGCCCCTTGAACCACATGACCGGCCCATGGCCTGAAAAGTTTGGGCACAGGGGTGCATAAAGCATAGATGATTTGTAGCAAAGTCTTTGACTATTGGGATCATGAGAAACTATGAGTTGTTTAGGAAAAAATGGGTTTGCCTCAGCAAATGATTGTCTTAATGCATAACCTATATTATGGACAAAAAGCTACCATTAGGACAAAATATGGAGAGACAGAATGAGTTCCTATAGACAAAGGAGTCAGACAAAGATGCATTTAATTTGTTCAGTCTGTATGTAGAACATATCATGCAGAAATTTGGACTAGATTCAGATGAAGGAGGAGTGAAATTGGTGCAAGAAATACCAAAAATCTAAGACATGCAGATGATAGCATCTAACTGGTAAAAAACAACAACCCAGCAATGACTTGAAACAACTTTTAATGAAAGTGAAAGAGGAAAGTGCCAAAGCAGGTATGCAGTTGAACAAAATATAAAAATCATAGCTACAGGAGAGCTACAGATCTTTAATGTTGACAATGAAGAAACCAAAATAGTGAAAGATTTTGGTTCAATCAACAATCCAAATGCAAACTGAAACCAATAAATCAGAAGAAGACTGAGACTCAAAAGGGCAGCAATAAAGGAATTAGAAAAGATCATCAAGTGTAAAGATGTTTCACAGGACATTAAGACCACACTCTTATATTCCCGATTGCCATGTATGGATAAGAAAGATGGACAGTAAAGAAAGCTGACAAGACAAAAATTATTCATTTGAAACAGGGGTTGGCAATCTTTTAAAGTTGGGGGTCTGGTCACGCTGGACTGGTCATCCCTCGCCATAAACGCTGCTGTATACGCATCCATAGCTGTCGTAAATGCATCTATGGGAGGAAAAACGGCAAGGGTGTGAATAATCAAGGAGAGGAGGAATGTATACACCCAAATTAGAAAACAGGGGTTTTAATATATCGTGTGTAAAAGATGCAATTAAGATCTTGACAAAGATCACGAAATATCTTTTACCGGAAGGATATCGACCTGTTCTTTCTGCAACGACGTTGTTCTCCTAGATATGTATTCATAGCCTTCCTGGCTCCCTTACTTTGTACCTCTCTTTGTTACCTACGGACTTTGATACGGACCTTATATATGGACTTTTGATACGGACTTTTGGATATGAACTATTAGACCTTGCTTCTATTATATATGGACTCTTTGATACGGACTTTGTGACTAGGCTCCTTAGCAACTATTTGTCCTATTTGCTTAGGTTGTTACATCTATATATGCTCAGAAGTTGCTTATGCATGTATATTGTGGTTTTCAGCCACCCGATTTTCATCTGTTTGTTTGTCCATTCTTTATAGTGTTTTTAAAGTCCCTAGCCATGTGTTTGTTATACCGTCCATATTTCCGTTGGCTCCCCTGCCCGTAAATGCATCTATGGCAGCCGCAAACACTTCTGCAGCTGTGCCCGTGGTTGCTTCTGGTGGCAGTGGTGGTGGTGGCACCAAGGGTGGGGGCCTGATGATTTGGCGCCATGGGCCAGATTCGGCAGGCAGGCTGTAGGTTGCCAGCCCCTGATTTGAAATATGTTAGTAGAAGAGAGTTTTGCAGATACCCTGGACTGCTAGAAAAATGAGCAAGTGGGTCCTAGAACAAATCAGTTCTGAACTATCTCTGGAGGAAAAAATGATAAAACTGCAGATGTCCTACTTTAGGCACATAATGAGAAAGCAGGATTCTCTGGAAAAGACAATGCTAAGAAAGGTTGAAGACAGCAGGAAAAGAGGAAGATCAAATGTGAGACAGATTGACTCCTTAATAATACTCCTCAGTAATACGGCCCACAGTGGCCACTTGGTCACCTCCAGAAGCTACCACCACCACCAGAAGTCGCAATATGTCACTTACTATGGTGGTGGCGGCGGCAATTGCAGGCGCACCCCCCAATAAAGGACTCAGACACTGATGAAAGTGGATAACGGCATTGGGCCACATTTATTGATTCATGCCCTAGTCCGAATTATAAATTTCTATTGGTATTCAACCAATTATAATTCTTAAGGCAAGCAGGCCGAAGTAACACTGGTAAAGTACCACCCAAAATTGCAAACGGCAATTGGTTACAATGTATCCATTTGTATCAATTTGTTTGTTGACAACAAACAAATTGTTGACCGTAGTCAATACCTAACTATTGACCCCACCCTCTGACGCGTATCCGTAAAATAACGGGGTGATGCATGCTGCATAGCTCTTGCCATCACCCCATCGCCTGGTTCGTCGTTGACCGGACAACGTTTAATCAACTTGTGCCTGTCTAGTGTTGTCCAGTCAATTGTGAACCTGCCGGATACCTGTGGGTCATAAATGTTTACCTTACCAGTGCTACCCGCCACACGGAGAGGCTCAATAAAGGCTCGACGCCCCCCCCCCCCCAGACCGTCAGCTCGGTCAACAGGCCTGCTCGCCAATCTCCTAACAGGAGGTCCATACCTCCCTGTGACAGATGGACTCCATCCCCTGAATAAAGCTCACAATTTTGTAGGCTGATTGCGGGGTGCCTAATGACGCGCCCCCAACCCTTGTCGAGAAGGAACCGGGCAATAGCCCTGTTCAACGAGCGACGAGATCGATCAAGGGCCTGGAGGTCGAACCCTCCCCTGTAAGCATGCCGCAGTACCATGTCTGACCAAATGAGGGTTGTGGCAGGCCACACATAATGTAAGTAAGCCAGGTCACCGCAAATCGCATGCTTCAGCGATAGTCCAGTGACCTGTCCCAAATCATTGCCCCCAAGGTGTATGATCAGAATATCTGGCGGGTCAGCATTCCTGCTGGATAAAAGGAATGGCAACAGTTCCTGCCATAACATGCCGCGCTTACCATACCATCTGAGACTTGCGGATGCACCCAGTCCCAGTCGGGGTCCCCACTCTGTCGCCGCAGCGTACGACGCTGCCCTATGCACGTAGCTGTGGCCCACCAGCCATACTGCCACCGGTGTAATACGACACCCAGGGTCTGTCAAGGAAAAAGAGGGGGGAGAACAATACAGTGACTAAACCGGTACTCACAGTTGAAGAGGGCGAACATAAAACTGAAAACATTGTGATCCCCACCTTCCCATGCGGTGTATTTCCGCCCCGGAGTACCCAAAAGCAGCTGCAGTAGAAGCCGCCCCAATCCTAAATGAATGGGTGCCGTAACGAGCCCCAGGGAGGCCAACACTGTCTAGTGCCTTACCAGTCACCTTCCAAAATTGAAATTTAGTAAGGGGAGACCCATCTTGGTGACAGAAAAACGGGCCATGGTGCGTGCCACGCAGTGCAAGAAACTCCTGTAGGGCACCAACCGGACAGATGTCTGCCAATGAACATCGTAGCAGTCGTACTCCACTGCCTACGCCGTGCTGATCAACTTTAGAGGAGCGTATCCTCAAATGAGCCCAATCATTGCAAACATAGACATCGTCGAGTTCCAGTGCCCTACGACTTGCATCCGCCTTAGACAGCATCACAAGCTCGCTGATGCGGAGCGCTCCAAAAAAGGCCACTGTAGTAGCCGCATGAAACAGGGCGGCCTCATACCTGTCAAAACAGAGGTCATGCCAGCCCCGTGCTAGGTGGGTAAGTACCCCTGGGGAAATTGGGTGGCGGTCATCCGGGCTACGCCCACGCTCCCACACCCACCCCTCCAAAACATGTCGTATGCGGAAATCAGTGGTACTGTCAGCGTAACCACCCACTTTGGCCATGAATGCCAACGCTGACAGCCTGGATGCTATGGTGCGGGGTGCTAGGCCCTGGGCATGTAGGTAAACCATGAATTGTAGAATGTGGGCGACTGGGATAGGCCAAGCCTCAGGTAGTCGAAACTGGGCACAAAAGGCCTGAAAAGTGATGAACGCGTGGTGATACGCCTTACGCGTGCGGGGCGCCAGCGACATGCCGATCGCCCGGTTCACCTCTCCTTGCCAAGTGTCCATATCTCGTCCGGGAGCGGCGAGGGAAATTCCTCTGCGTCCAGGGCCAAGGCACGGAACCGGGAGATCTGCAGGCGGGACAAAGCGTCAGCAATATCGTTATTAACACCAGGCACATGCCTAGCCCTGAACAGCACATTGAGGCGCAGGCTACGCAACACAAACTGGCGCACCAGCTCCATGACCCTGGGAGATTTAGACGTCTGTGAGTTGACAATGTGGACAACTGCCGGATTGTCACACCAGAATTGTACTACCGAATTGGCCCACTCCTCACCCCATAGCATCAAGGCTCCCAGAATGGGGAAAAATTCCAGATTCGTGAGGTCGCGCAAGCGACCTGTGCCCGACCAGGCTGGCGGCCACCTGCCGTAGGCCCACTTCCCATTGAAGTACATCCCATAACCCAGGGACCCCGATGCATCGGACTGGACCTGGAAATGAGGGGAAGCCAGAAGGTCGGATCTCCAAAAGGACACCCCGTTGAACTCCCTCAGGAACTGGAGCCAGATGAGCATATCCGCCTTAAGGCCCCTGCTAAGACGTACCCTGTGGTGGGGCTTGGTTAAGCCTATCATGGCGTCGCACAAGCGTCGAGCAAAGGCTCTGCCAGGTGCGATCACCCTGCAAGCAAAATTGAGGTGACCATGCAGCACCTGTAGCTCACGAAGGGACGCCTTGCGTTTAGCCACCAAGCCGGATATGAGTGCAACGATCTGTGACACCTTATCAGCCGGTAACCTGGATGCTTGCACTACCGTGTCAATCTCCACCCCCAGGAATGTTAGCTTGGTAGATGGGCCCTCGGTCTTTTCGGGCGCCAAAGGGACACCAAGTTCCTTCATTAGCGTCTGAAATGTATTGAGGAGACGCGCACACGTGTCCCAGCCCCGTTCACCCCCGAATAAGAAATCATCCAGGTAATGGGCTACAGACCGAGACCCCGACCTGCGGACGAACACCCACTGCAGGAAGGTGCTGAAACGCTCGAAAGCCGAGCAGGAGATGGAACAACCAAAAGGCATGGCCTTATCGAAGTAATATTCACCCCGGAACTTGAAACCCAGCAACTCAAAATCGCCCGGGTGCACCGGCAGAAGACGGAAGGCCGACTTGATGTCGCACTTAGCCAACAGTGCACCAGGGCCACATGAGTGCACCATGCGCAGAGCCTGGTCAAAAGATGTATACCGGACCGAACAAAGGTCATCCGGGATAGCATCATTGACCGATCGGCCGGCTGGGTAGGACAAGTGATGTATTAAGCGGAACTCACCCAGTGACTTTTTGGGCACTAGCCCCAAGGGGGAAACTTTTAAATTAGGAAACGGGGGGCAGGGAAAGGGCCGGCAACCCTGCCAGCATCCACCTCCTTAATAATGCTCAAGGCAGCCACCTCCTCCCTACCCCTAAGTGACAAAAGGTTGGGTGCATCTTGGGGAGCCCTGACCCCCGTGAAAGGAATGCGAAACCCCTGCTGGAAACCCTCAAGCAGGTAAGCTGTGTCTGCCCTCCTCGGGTACATCGTGAGCCAACGCTCTAACATGTCCACATCAATTGGTGAGGGGGCCTTTTGCCTGACCAGCTCCCTCTGCGGCAGTCTTGCCCGCTCCCTGTCCACCTCTACCCCTGCCCCGCGCTCCTCCCGGCCTGGGACAGGCGGAGGCAGCATGGGGGCCAGCACAAGAGGGACACTCATGCCTATATCGGCAATTTCTCCTGCTGCAGGTACCATTGGCCGAGAAGGTCCAACACAGCAGGCGGGCTGGAATCCCCTGCCCCACCACCTGGCGGGGTGTCTGTGCCGGAGCAGCTCGCTGGACCGCATGTCCACAATGGTACCTCTCCCCAGGCGCCAGGCGCGTGGGGGTCATATACAGAAGCCACAGCTTCTGGCAGGGCTCATCCCACCTCATCTCCGGGTGTAGGGGCACTCTCATGCGAAATTCTTCATCGTAAGCCAACCACGACGGGCCCGGGAAGTCAACCATCGCCCGGTATATGTTGTCCAAGTACTGAACCATCGGGATGGCCAGATCCGGCCGGGCCCTGAGGTACACAGCCATGTATATGAGGTACGCTGGCAGCCAGTTGGCCCATGTACGTGCGTGGCGGCTTACGACGACGTGCCTGTTCCTTATCTTTCTCATCCTGCCCCTCCCTCTCCTCCTTGGTGTGTTCTCTATTCAGAAGAGAGAAAATGTCCACATACTCCCCCCGCCAGATTTTCTCTTTGGTGGCCGGGGCAAGATGATCCCCAAGGGGCAGAGAATACCCCGCCGTAGGCAATGCCGACAATGGCACAGAGGCCGCATTAGGCACGGTGAAAGGAGCCTGGACCAAGCCCACCACCCCGAGTAAGTTCCCAACGGGACAGAGGGCGCCACCCCCAGTGGGGCCCTGGTTTGATGGTGCCGCACCCGTATGGCCCGGCGGCGGCTGAACCACCGCGCCAGCCATACGGGGCCACGGCCACTGGACGCCCCCCCAGTGTAGGTAGTGGTGTGGGTGCACTAGTTTGAACCGCATACTCACACGCTGCACCCCCATGGGCCGCCCTACCAGGGGTTCCGGCCCACTGTGGGCGTCGGAGCTCGTGACCACAACTGAGCTCGTGGACGAGGCCTGGTCAGTACCTGACGGCAGCAACTGTTGCACGGGGAGCTGCGAGGCCGCGGCTGATGCCGACCCACGGGCCTCAAGCAGCTCTACCCGTCCGGCCGCCTGCCGATGACCGGCAGCCGATGCGTCGACCTGTGGTCCCAAAGGCACCCCGGGTGGATTAACCACCCCCAAAGAAGCCTCAAGGGCCGCTAGGCGGGCCAGAAGGGCGTCAACATTAACATAGCCCCCAACACTGATGGGGGGCATAGGGCCGGCTGGCCCACTGATAAGAGGCGCCGGGTCAGGTCTCTGGACCCCGGGTCCCGAATATGGCCATGAACCCAGTACCGGCCCTTGAGGGGCCGGAGGTATGCCCTGCCAGGGAAGGGAACCCAACCACCCCCATGGTTAAAGCCCACTGCAGGTAGCTGCGGGGCAAGGGCAGAAGGCCCCACGGTATAAACCGGGCCAGAGCCGGGAGCCACCGATTGAGAGCCGGAGGCCGCGGCTCCCGCCGGGCCGGTCTGAGGACGCCCAGTCCAAGGCCATGGGGCAACCGACCCCATCCCACCGGTCCCGGTGGGCGCCGGCAAAGGAGGCTGTTGGGGGGGGCGCAGTCGCGGTCCTCCGACCCGGCTGGCGCCTCCTCGAAGTGCGAACCGCATTCGCCAACGCCTTCTTTTTGGAAGGCATTCTTGAAAGTGCTGGGAAGCCGAAGAAAAGGAACGAAAAGGACCGCTGCCCGAAGTAGCTTCCCGGCTAAGGTAAGAGCGACGGAGCAATGGGGAAAAACTTCTCCTCTCCGTCGCTTCGCAAAATGGCAGCTCGGCTGCCTCGTGGCCGCCCCTTTTATAAGGGTGCTGGCCACGCCCCCTAACTACCCGGATGCTCTTCGTCCGGTGGGGGGGGGCCCGCAAAGAGCGCGGCGGCCATTTTGGCGCCGCGCTTGCATTGCACTGTTTTTGTGGCTTCTTGCCAGGGTGGTGGGAGGCTTTTCAAAGCATTTTTGCTCCATTATGGGATTTTTTTTTGCTGCTTCTCCGCTGCGTTTCGGCACCTAAACTACAGCGGTTGGGGACTTCTGGTGCCAGGCAGAGCTTACGTCAGGACCTGGGTTCCCAGCAGAGAACCAGGAAGTTCCCAACCACCACGGTTTGGTTGCCGAAACATAGCGGAGAAGCGGCAGAAAAAAATCCCGAAATGGAGCGAAAATGCTCCGGAAAGCCTCCCGCTGCCCTGGGGAGTGGCATGAAGCCATAAAAACAATGCGATTGGCACCACCACTGGCACTACTGAAAGCGTAAGCAGTGGACACAGCCACACCTCTGGCCTACACAGCTGAGTGCTGGTGGTGAGAACTGGCACCTGGCGGGAAAACATTGGGAACTGGCCTTAAGTTTACAAGATCTAAGCAGGACTGTTGAAGACAGGATACTTTGGAGATCACACATTCAGAGAGTCGCCATAGGTCAGAGACAACCTGATAGCATATAACAACAATGTGTTATTATTTTCTTTCTCTGCTGGTATTACAACTTTCCACAATTTAAAATCATGGATCTATATGAAGTATAGGTAAAATTAAAAATAAATTAAGAACTCATCATAAGTATTTAATTTTTGAAATGTCTTCTCTAATTTTGAGACTCATCAGTATGTCACTGCAGTTTGCAGCTCAGTAAAATGTTTTAGGGTTGCCAGATGATCAAGGAGAAACTGGTTGGGCATGGTCTCCTACTTTTAAGAAAGCTTGCTTGGCAGTAATAAACAAGCAAAGCTTTTTGGCACAGAGACATGACCATTATTACAGTACTTGCTAATGCCTAGAGATCATAGTGCTGTTAAGGCCACAGGAAGAAGAATCAGGAAGGAAAAGTTGGCAGCCTAGTGCTGAAATGGCATCTGACAGAAAATATATCATTGCATGGACTAGGCAATGGATAGAGTTGGACTTCAAAGTATTGCTACACACACACACACACACACACACATTCCTGCACACTTTTATCTGTGCATCTGAATAGACCTTTATTGTGTAACCCTCCAGCCTTAGTGATGGAATTTCACAGGGTATCTAGAAGCTGTTGTTATGCACTGACAGCTCTCCTTAATTTTCCACCACATATTTTAAAAAGAAAAGTCAGTCAGTGACAGAAAATAAAAGCTCTTGGTCATTAGCACTAAAACAGAACCTGGAAAATTTGTTCTTTATTTAGAACCTTCCTTTCGTCTGTGTCTAGGTGAGACGTGAAACTGCCAAAATGAAGCCAACTTTGGTGATGAAGCCAAAATGAAGCCAACTTTGGTGAGTTCGTTTCTGTAGTTCCTTTTGCCTGCACAAGGTGGACATTGCTGGGGTACACCTGATTATGGTTGCCACAATCTTCAAGAAGGCTATTTCTTTGTACCCCTGAGATGACACTGAAAATGAAAGAGACAAGGTCCCACCACCACTCAGCTACTTGTCCCCACCAGCAAAGGTGGGCAACATGTGCCTCTGCCCCCCCCCCCTGTAATCTGCGCTGCCTGGGCTATACACTCTTTCTTATAAACAAAGGGGAGCTAATGTTCTTGGGGGTGCCCAAGGTTACAATTCACCTGTGGCCTCCCTGCTTTGAATACTCCTAACCTCTCATTTTTCAAATCTGAAAGTGGACTTTTAGCTTTCATTGGTGTAGGGCAGGGGTTTCCAACCTTTTCAAGCCAGTCAGCTTTGAGGGCTGAATGGCCATTTTGCCCTGCCTGCACAATGGCCATTTTATCTCAACAGCTTCAAAGGGGTGGCCATTGTGTTTCTCATATGCCCTTGGAGGAGTGGGGGTGGGGGCACATGAAATTACGCCAGGGGCCAGATCTGACCCATTGGCCTTAGGTTGGGAACCCCTGGTATAGGGCTTTGGGAATAGCAGGTTGGGTGTAGACAAAGCAAAAAAGAAGACCTCCTTTTCTTCTGTAACCTTGTATTTGGAAACACCCTACACAACAGCTTTGGCACATTCTGTGGTTCAGTCTTCTAGACTCTTTAACTGCCATGGGAGGCACACACCACAAAAAAAATAAAAATGAAAAGAATAAAAATGTTCATTCCCCACATAAGATGGACCCTGTTTTTCCTCATCTGTGGGAAGCAGTGACATGCGTGGTGATGAGACCCAACGTCTCTGGGTATTTTTAAAGTGCCGTTTATCATATGCACAGAAAAAAGGGGGCATGCTAAATTAAACAATGTTATGCTTCATTAAATGTAGCTGCTTCTAGCTTGGCTGGGCTTTGAATCACTGGACTGTCAGTTTCCCATGTCCATTGATCATCACTGCATATAATATACCCCCAGCTCATTTGCTATTTGGCTGAAGGGGTTTCCTTAAAAAAAAAGAAGAAAGAAAATACCTCCCCTCCCCCTTTACCTGAAGAAATACATGTAGAGTTTTTTCAACATTAGCAGTGTCAGATATTATGAGCCATTGTTACAGCTCATTCTCAAAATAAAACAATTGATTTGCCACCCTGCTTCTTTATCACTAGCAGGTTTCCATGGAGACCGACTTACAGTGTTGGCTTGCTTTGCTCTGGCAGAGATATAGAAGCCAATTCCCCAGGGGGTTGGTGTACATGTTAAGGGTATTACTGCAAATCCTAAGTTAGGACCTTCTCTATACCCTTTCTTCCCCTTCTGTAGGAAGATAGGTGATTTCCCTCCTTATATGTTATAGTGCAAAATGCATTGAAAACTACGCACAGCTGCTTTCTTCAAGGGACGAGAATCCAAAGAATGAAAATATCGCTGTTTTTTATATTATAATAAGAATAAAACAATGCAGTCTCATTTATGTACTGCACCAGAGCGCTTAGCATTTTTCCGCCAACATGCTGTGGCATATCTGTCAACCTTCCCGGATTGGCCGGGATTTCCGTTTTTTTGGCGCCGATTTTCGCCATTTCCTGCCCGGAGCTGCCGAAACCCCGGAATTTGACAGCGGGGGAAAGGCGTTACTGCACATCCCTTCTGCGCAGCTCGCTTCTATGCATGCGTAGAAGGCTTCTGTGCAGAAGGGGATCGTAGAAGCCGTCTACGCATGCGTAAAAGCCTTCTATGCATGCGTAAAGGCGAGCTGCGCAGAATGGTTCTGCGCAAGTCGCTTTTACGCATGCGTAGAAGGCTTTTATGCATGCGTAAAAAGCAACCTGCGCAAAACCCTTCTGGGCAGGTCCCGGATTGTCCGGAGCCACGGTTGACAGGTATGTGCTGGGGACTCACTTTACTGACCTTGGAAGGATGGAGGGCAGAGTCAGCCTTGATCCCTGGTTACGACTGAACTCACAATATTTTGGTTGCAGAACACAAACCACTGTGCCACCAGGGAAGGATAGAGCATAGCCAAAGGCGAATATCAAACAAACTCAATACTTATTCACACTCTCTCATTTCATGTTCAAATTAAAAATCTTCCCATGATATTTTTGCCATGGAATAGTTAGTTTACATTTACAAACCATGCAGATTTGAAAGGATCCAAGGGGGAAAAAATCTTGGACAAATACACACTCTTGCTAGCTATGAAATGTGTAATGTTATCTTAAGAGTAATGTCCTATTCATACTTACTAGTACACAGTACTGGGGTACACAGCAAGAGCCTCCTCGAAGATTGTGGTATTTTTGAAGCACAATTGGGCCAACCCCGGGCAAGAGCAACCTTGTTTTGCTGGCTAATCTTTCTCACACTAGGTCAGGTGAAAGAACAGAATGAATTCACCAAAAGGTGGCTTCATTTTGTCTGACCCAGTGTTATGTATGATAACTGTGTATGTAACTGTCAAGGCAAGTCAAACCGGCATGTTCCCGCGCTTTCCTAGCTGTCAAACAGCGTCCCTGTTTGACAGCTACAAAATCTCACCAGACAGCGTAGTCTCGCGAGATTTCGAGAGGCATGCAAATTGGAATCTGACAGGAGCAAAATGTATCTTATGCAAATAAGTGGATTGAAATGTGTGCACACCTTGTTAGCCAATTGGCATTGTTTATTATTGTTACTGTAACTGTTTATACTGTATATAAGTCTGAGTTTTGCCCCATCCAAACTGTGTTCAAACCCCACCAATAAAAATCTGTATTTCACTTATAAATGCGAGTCGTCATTATTCCTTGAACACCAAACACAGACATGAAGGAAAAAGTCATATATAGTTGGCGGTGGCAGTTGTTACTCGTATCCAAGTATAAATTTTTCCTTGGAAATAATTTTCACAGTTGATGGATGTGAAAGAAGAATGACAAACAGGAAAAATGCCATTGGTGTGAACTTGTTTAAGGTGGATCCCAGCTTGCCATGAAGTGACCCACACACTATGTTCACGGAGCCATCTCCTGCAACATGTATGAAATGTCATGCAGGATTTAGCACCGGGACAGCAATGGACTGCCACAGGCTTGAAGATATTAACAAGGTGCACCTTCATAGCCAGATGCCAGATGGACATTTATAGTACAGTAGAACCTCGGATAAAGTCCAAACTCCATTCCACAAGTTTGGACTTTATCCGATTTTGGACTTTATCTGAATCAAATGGGTGATGCACTGGATACCGTCCAAAAATGGACTTTATCCAAGGTTCCTATACCAAATACCTCAGATAATGTCCATTTTTAAAGCAGTTTTGGACTTTATGCAATGCATCACATGTGCATGAAAACCACGACTTTATCCCAATTGGACTTTATCCAAATCGGACTTTATCCGAGGTACCACTGTACTTTCTTGCAAAATAAAGACATCCCACTAAAAGTTAAATTCAGGATAAAATAATGCCAGTGCAATTGTGATAAGAAGGCTCAAACTGGATTTTGTGTGTGCTGGACATGTGGTTTGCCAATGATCCCTTGTTTGTTCGCTACCTGAATTGGTCCATTGATCTTTTCTGTTTTATAAGCTTCCTTTCTTGGTTTGCTCTCTGTATGTCCCGACTTTTATTAATGTTTCTTCTGTGTGCTAGTGGCACTTCCCTCAACCTGGGAAGTCATATACAGTACTGTACTTCCCTTCCAATGTCCCCCCCCCCACTTCTTCTAAAAAAATTGGTAGTAAATCAGCAATTTAGGCTGAATCTCTGTGCTGATTTTTCCATCTGTGAGTCTGTTAACCATTGCTCTGGGCCATTTCTTTCTTTCGTTCTTTCTTTATTCATTTTATTTGTGTCTCCCATTTCTTCCTTCCTTCCTACTCTCTTTCTACGTTTTGCTTTTGTTCCTGGCCATTTAGCCTACCAATTTACAAATGCGTGTGTTGGGATATACAGTATGTGTGTTAGTTAGTTAGTTAGTTAAAGACATGTGTGAGCCCAAAGCATGCATTTCATAGATGCACAACATATGGCCCAACATATGGCTCAAAGAAAATACTCAAGGGTGAGTTCTGGTGTACCATTTATACATCCATGTTCTTTGCAGCTTCTAGGAAGTGCAGTTCTGTTTAAAATTAGGCACTTCTTCTTCTTCAAGTGCAGCATCCAATTCCGAATATTGGCTATCATCATGGCAATCAGCCATGAAGATTGTCATGGCACACATACCTAAAATATCTTACTGTAGCATCTATACATGGCTTCTGCCAAATTGGAAATTTGGCAGCACACATCTGCCACAGTGAGGTATGTAGATCTATGGTGGGATCAGAAGGGATGAAATTACACCACTCAACCCACTGAACATGGCCTCTCATGACACAGCCACACAAGAATCTAGCCATTATTTACTGTGGGATGTACTGTATTTCTTTGGCTGCTGTGCCTCCTTCCACTCAATTTCTTTCGTGTTCAGGGAATGAAGAAGCAGACGAGTGAAGTAGTGAAATTCAGCTCTTTAATAGTGGGGTTTGAACACAGTTTGGATGGGGCAAAACTTGGACTTATATGCACTATAAACAATAACAGTAACAATAATACAACAAGCCCATTGGCTAACAGAGTGTGCACATTTTCGATCCACTTATTTGCATAAGAATAGATACATGAGAAAAGATACATTCCGTTCCTGTCAGAAAACACAGTTAACATACATAACAATTTCTACTAGCCTTTATTATCCATTTCCCCCCAATGCATTCAATCCCTCCCAATGCTGAACTATCCACCCTCATAGGGACCTGCCAAATATGTCACAGAAACACAGAGAGCTTATGTGGTGTAGTAAGTAGAAAGTTAAGGTAAGCTTGGGAGAGGTATACTGTATTCAAATCCTCACTCTGCCTAGAACCTCACTAGACAACCTTGAGTCAGTTCTTCTCTCCCAACCTAACTTATCTAACATAGAAACTGCTTGTAGACCCCACAGGTTCCTGACAACGAAGAGAATTGTTTGGAACCTGTAGGGGCTTTGGAACAGAAGGAGGAAATGTTTTGTTTTGTTTTTTAAGCCCCAGCTATAACATAATCAGCTTTACCATGCAGAACTTACATAAATAGAATTTTAGCTTTAGAATCCTCTTGTTAGTTAACCATTTTGGTCCAAAATATCTGGGAGTATTAATTCAAGAAAATCAGGTTGAGATCACCGGAATCCATACTAATCTGATGATTTACAAATAGCTCACAAAGATGGATACCTATTTTAGCGCAGGATATTTTTTTGGCTCTCATTCTGTTTTGCAGAATAGTAAGGAAATAATGCCAGAAATCACATCATGAAAACCGTGGGGCCATTCAACAATTACGTGATCCTTGAAGGGGGGAGGGGGTCTGCCATCTGAATTATGGAAAAATTGTGTGGGGGCGGGGTGTGTGTCAGGTCAAAGATTACGTAATCCATTTGGAGCTGTTGTGTATTAGGCACCAATAGTGAAAAGCTGTAAAATTAGAGTTTCAATTCAAAAGCTCTGGATTATGTAATTTTAAAGGGGGGAGGGGGTCGAAGCTAAACTTACGATCAGATTACATAGGGGGGAGGGGGTCAATTTCCCCCAGAATGCCTTTTTATTAAAAAAAAAGGTCCGCTTTCTTATAAATAATTTAGGTCCACCACAGTCCTTCTGCTAATTCAGCCATTCCATCTCTAGCTATTGCCTTATGTATTTTTAATATTATTATACACTGCAGCAAATAACAACAAATGGATGTAAGTGCTGTTGTCTAAACATGTGAGTGAATAATTTTTATATTCTATATATTGTAAACCTTTCAACCTGCATGGAAGGGTCCGAATTTTTTCAAGGTAGCTTGTGCATAAAATCAAAATATAATAACATAGCAATGATAGAACTACATTTGAAGAACTTGACAGCACACTAGGTGTTAAACTCTGTGAGGTGGGTGCCATAACATAACTGCTGGGAACCATAAAGTATTGGATTTGGCCATTACATAAAAATGTCAGAATGCTACAGTTTGCTAGCATATGCTTTCAAAATAACTTTATGACTACTAAATCTGATGAAGTTATTTGGAGAACTTCACAACATCCCTGTCAAATAAAAACTGACTTAAGCTTGGCTTGCTATAAGCTTCTGGGTGTTTTATTGTTCAAAATGGAGGCGCCACAGATTCAGAAATAGCAAGAATTAGGAGAAATAAATCCTTAAGGAAAGCAGTAGGAACATCTTATGTGATAATGCTATTAAACAAATATATCTGATTTTATTACTTCATTCTGTTTTATCTTTAGCCCAGTGTTTCCCAACATGAGGCCCATGCCCTACAGGGGGATTTCAATTCCCATAAGCCTAGGCCAGTACATTGGCTGATCAGTGCTTTGGGGAATTGACTTAGGCTTCTGGGAATTGAAGTCCCAAACCCAAAGGTTGGGAAACACTGCTCTAGCCTATTTCTCTAACAATAAATTATCAGATACAATACTGTATTGTGATTAACTAATTGGAAGCGGATGATGAACAGCAAAAGCTGCAACTTTCCAACCAGCAGAGGGCAGAATGTTATTAGCATTTCTAAAACGTAATTTTTTTTATTCCTCCCATCTTCTAATAAAAATAGAGGTGAGAACAAAAGATAGGGGAGAAATATTGATTTTTTTTGGCTAAAATGTTAAAATAAAAGTAAGTACAGTGGAACTAATTATGATCTTTTCATGGCCTTCTGTGATCAAATTAGGCTGAGGAGACAATGAGAATAAGTTGTAATGAAAGCAAAAAGAGCCCCAACGTGTTTATCTAGGTTTCCTTCTATAAATAGCTTCTGTTGGTTACGTGTTCATGCACATCTCAAAATGTGGAAAACAGCTCCAGATATAGGTGGTAAATTATCTTTGGATTTGTATAGGTTTTTATGAGATAGTGGAGAAATGATTTCTACACTACATTTGCTAATATATATTTTCTTATATATAGGATTTCTGAGGGGATAGTCATATTGGTCTGTTGTTGTGAAAGGTTGTTCCTCTCTTATCACTGGTTGGAATTTATCGTGGCTATTTTTAATTTTGATGTATTGAAGTACATACAAGGGTGGTGTGTTGTACCAAACCAGTCTACCAAATTTTTCAGTGAACAGGTTCTTCTCTTTCTGTTTCCTTTAACACCCCAATTTATTATATATTGAATGATCAACTGTCATGATATCTACATTTTATTACTCATTGTGTGATTGAAAGGTAACCATTTTCTACATTTTATTTCATGATTTTTATTCATTTGCCTTAGTATTTCTTTGTTGGTTACCTGTCTTGATAAAAAAATAGGAAGGTACACACACACACACACAACTAGCAAATTTTCTTTGTCATAAATTTTCAGGGACTACAGGCCAATGCTTTAGATCAGTGATTCTCAAACTACAGTCCATGGGATGGATGCAGCACATGGCACCATTTCATGTGGCCACCCACCGCCTCCACCACACCAAGAAATGCCATGTGGTGTAGGAAGGGCAAAATGGCTGTCCAGCCCCCAAAGCTGTCTAAGGGAGCCTGACCCAGCTCCCAGATTAAAAAGGTTGAGAATTCCTGCTTTAGATGCATGGAGTGTAGCTTCAATAAATAGATGCTTATATGAAGATGAATAGAACATGTAGAAAGTAATGGAGATATAAAGAGTCAAGCATAGCAATTTGTCATATCAGTGGTTGATAAAAGTAATCAACAATTATTGGGTAGATCTTAATGGAGAGCATTCAAAGTAACTTCCAAACACCTATAAGCAGATTAACAGAGGTATGGTGGAGAAAAGACTAAGGGTTCAATCGGATGGGCATTTGTCCTGCTCTTTGATGCACTGTGAGGGAAGGTCAACTTGCTCTTTTCTCTGGAAATAGGATTATTTGATTTCTAGAGTGGACTAATCCATCCCCAGAGTCAAGGACTCAAAGACAACTACACCCACTCCTGTTCCAACAGGACTTTGAATCAATGGATATATCAGGGTACACAGAAAGAACCTCCTGAAAGATTGTGGTATTTTTGAACCACAATCGGGCGTACTCTGGTAATGACAACTTTGTGCACTAGGTCAGGTGCAAGGAACTGGACCAAAAGGTGCCTTCATTTTGGCAGTTTCATGTCTGGCCTAGACAAGGAGGAAGGAGAAGAATGGATCTATCCTAGTTGGGACAAATATCTGGAGCTGGCTGGAAGGATTTATCAGGGCTTTGATAGAAGCTATCTCAGTCTTATGCTGTTGATTTTTCTTTAAAGCAGGAATAATATTTTGCTAACTATAATGTGATAAAGAAAATGTTTTGAAATTCTGATTAAAGTTGCTAAATGTGAATAGATTATGATTTTTTAAAAAAAGTATAAAAATGAAACCAATTTAGACAAATTGGAAAATCACTTTATACCAGAGCATAATCTTTTTTTATCTTTCAGGTACAACGCTAAATATTCTTGCCCTCTACTCCATAAATATGTATAAGTGAAGTTCTCTTCTGTATCGTAATGAGGTAAGAGGTTGGTGACATCAATGACAGAGACCCTGAAGATACTACTGAGGATAGCCGTGGACTTCACATCTGTCACTGGAAGAATGTAGATTTTAACGAACTTAATATTCTTATCTCTTTCAAGGTTATTACTTGGCCCCTTGAATGTATATGTGCAATATGGCATGCTTGCCCATATAGAGTTGGTCACAGTGAGTCGGATTAAGGTATTATTTTTATTTTAAGATATTAGATATATGCTGAAAAGGGATTGTTTTGGTTTAGGGGGAAGAGAGGGATTATTTCTCTTCTGAATGACTGTGATATTCTACTGAAAGTCCATGACTATGTCCAGCAAAGATTGTACAGATCTTGGTCTGTCTGCAGAGTGAAATGGCTGGGAGCACACTGGAAAACAAGGAAGTCAGCAAAAGGTATTTATCTAGTTTTGAGCTTCTGTCTGCTTTCCCCCGAAGAAGTGATTGATGCTTTGCTTACCCAGGATCTTCCAATAACATCTGAATAGGACTTTAAAAGGAAACAAACAAGGAAAGGTTCACAGAGCAGTATGGGTATGTGTATAATACTGGGCCACTACTCAAGGTTTGCAAAAGTACAAGTTTACATGGGTAGCTTTAGCTCGTTAAGCATTTGGGTCACCATGAGTCTCTGTCTCAGAAGCACTGTATTTTACACTCAAGCCAAAGAAGGTTGGATGGCAGCAGATTCACAGTATTCAGGCACAAAACAATGTTAGGGAACAAAAGGATGTATGTCCAAGAGGCAGGAACTGAACTTTGCCTGTCCTTCATCTCTCCTTCTATACAAAAAACATGTAATCCAAACTTGTTTTTCTTCATGTGGCCCAGTCCCAATGTCAGGAGAAGAGAGTCTAAAGACAGGTGTGGCAGAAAGCTAAACTATATGATGCTACACTTGTGTATTCCTGTTGAATCTTTTTGCTCTCTGATATGAGCTGGATTTTTAAATTTACAGGGAGTTCGAATTAGAAGAACACCTTGCAGATCCTGGAGAAAAAAATCTGGTCCTCACCAAAATGTACATGGTGAAGATGTTTTATAATGTAGACAATGTTGAACACAAGATACTACCAATGTTTTCATGAAGAATACTTTAACTATAGTTCTGCCCTCTGCTTGATGCCATCCCTGGATCACATGTCTGCTACAACATATTTACGTAACATATAATGTTACATACGTTATCATAGAATATTCAAGTTATTATATGGAATAATAGCAGTGGTTCTTAGGGCCAAACTATACATTACAGGTAGCTGATTATTAGAAGAGGGTTAAGTATGTCTGATTGTCAGAGCAAGAGATTTTGACATTACCTGTAGTTTGTAAATTGGATTGCTGTATTTTGTGACTGGTCATGAGGAAATAAGCACAGGCTTTATGATTTCTCAGTCATGAAGGTCTGCTTTTGAATCGCACTTCTGAAATGCTAACAGTTTTCAGCTGCTAATGATGCTGTCTCTGAAAAGCTTGGCCTGCAGTCAGTGTTGCCGTTACCTTGTCATGTGTTGATTAACATGATTGATATCATCATTCAGCATAAAATTATTAGGGTTACAAAAGATACAAAGAATTATAGAAATTAAAAACTGAATAAGAGCAAGTATTAGGGGATATACCCATCAATTGTCAGACCATATCAAAACATGTGAATTTAAAATTATCATTAATTATTTCTATTGCTACTGCTTGGGTTTCCACAAATATATAAAATGCTTGTGATCCAAGAGCTCTGAGGAGCTCCTCATGCGCAAAAACATTTTATTCAGTTCAAGGAGACAATATAGGTTTAGCGAAGTAGAGGGTGTCTGGGTGCCTACTTTAAATTAGGTAAAAGATAAAGGTTTCCCTTGCTCAAAAGCCAGTCGTATCCGACTCTAGGGTGCAGTGCTCATCTCTGTTTCTAAGCCGAAGAGCCAGCGCTGTCTGCTTCTGCAGATGTTTCCGTGGTCATGTGGCAGGCATGACTAGACACCGGAGCGCACGGAACGCTGTTACCTTCCCACCGAAGTGGTCCCTATTTATCTACTTGCAATTTCTTGCTTTCGAACTGCTAGGTTGGCAGGAGCTGGGATGAAGACGGGAGCTCATTTCCGTCCTGCAGTACTCGGGAATCGCACTGCTGACCTTCCGCTTCCCAGTCAGTGTCTTAGCGACTTGAGCCACTGCAGTACCCTTACTTTAAATTAAAGAGGCTTAATATTTTGGTTTTGTCCTTACTTTAAAATGTATCACGTCTGACTCTTTTGGATCAACATGCAGGTCCCAGTTCAATTGCCCACTCCCTGCAAAACTATCAGTCAGATATGTACCCCTATTAAAGATGCAAGGCTTTAAGAAATGTATACTTTGAATGAAATGAAAATAGGTTTTGAATGTTTAAATGTACAAAATTACGTATCACGTATATGTTAAAATACCCGGCTTTGCTCGGGTTTTATTTTTCTTTAATGTAGGCCAGCCTTTCCCATGGAAACCTCATTGGGGGGGGTCACTCCTGCCCCCTCCCTTCCTCTGTCTCTTTCTTCCCTCATCCATCCCCTCTCTGCCTCCCTCACCCGTCGACCGCCCTTCCCATACATGTGTACGTCCCTACCTGGGACTGTGACATCCCTTCCTCCATCTCTTTCTTCCCTCACCCATCCCACTTGTCCCTCAATGGTCCACCCTATCCTTCCCATACATGTGTCCCCTTTGTGTCCCTACCTAGGACTGTGACATTAGGCAGCTCAATTACATCACGATGATGCCACAATCGGGTGACCTACCTGGGTCTATGACATTAGCATCACTATGACATCACTGGGACACACACACCCTCCTGTCAAGTATACTTCCCTTTGCAGATTAATTTAGGGGCATACACCCCCCATGGGGCTCGTGACTCGCCCAGTGCGGGTCTCCAGAGGGCAGGGTATGTATGTGCCAATTTTCAGCGCGATCGGTCCAGGGGTGCGGATTTGTATTGAGCACATACAAGACCACACATCTGTTTTATATATAGTAAAGGTAAAGGTTTCCCTTGCTCGAAAGCCATTCGTATCAGACTCTAGGGTGCAGTGCTCATCTCTGTTTCTAAGCCGAAGAGCCAGCGCTGTCTGCTCCTGCAGACGTTTCCGTGGTCATGTGGCAGGCATGAGTAGACACCGGAGCGCACAGAACACTGTTACCTTCCCACCGAAGTGGTCCCTATTTATCTACTTGCAATTTCTTGCTTTCGAACTGCTAGGTTGGCAGGAGCTGGGATGAAGACGGGAGCTCATTTCCGATATAGATTATAGCTATATATACTTATTGGTACATAGGTATAAATGCAGAAATAAGACAGAGCATAATACCAAAAAGTATTTTATTATCTTAAAAATTTGACAGGTGTGCTGTCTTAAGACAAGGAAACAGGAATGGTGAGAGGAAAGAGAAAGAATGGAAACTGAAGAACTGCAGACTCCTTGCAGTGCCCTTTTAAGATGGTCTTAAGATGCAGTGCCCTTTTAAGACTGTGCCCATTGCTG
Organism: Bradypodion ventrale; assembly: GCA_035047345.1. Classification (NCBI taxonomy): domain Eukaryota; kingdom Metazoa; phylum Chordata; class Lepidosauria; order Squamata; family Chamaeleonidae; genus Bradypodion; species Bradypodion ventrale. Next base: position 72,449,552 of record JAWDJE010000003.1, on the reverse strand, counting down.
TTTTAAAGTCACCCATTCACCTCCTTCTCTTGCTGCCTTAGGAAGCTGATTGGGGCTTTTTCATGACAACTGAGAAAAAAAGGAGAAGATAAAACTAAGAGCACATGGTTCTGCAGACTGCTTCTGGTGTCCTTCTAGCCTAACTCTATCATTTAGTGACCTTGTCATTCATATTTCCTCATTTTCAGGAATGAAATTGTCTAACCGAATTGGAAATGCACAAATGCATCACTTGGATCATTGAATTAAGCTTTTCCATAAGCTTGATATACAAAGTTAAAAAAAAATGCATATATATGTATTGAAACTGACACCAATCAGAAATAGACAGATCCTTTTATTTTTACTTTGTAGTTTGTTCATAGTCTTTAAATGGAATTACAGCATTAATGTATTAAATGAATCAGTATAATAGCATTTCTAGCAGGTACATTTGGACTTCTGGCTGGCGGGCCAAGTTTGGGGTGCAGGTGGAGGGGTGGCTTCTGTTGGGTGGTTAATATAGGGGAGGATGCCTGCCCCACGGTTTCTTCAGTTCCTGCATCCCTCTCTTTTTAGGGGTGGGTTTTTATTGCTGGTTTTTATCTGTTTTATTTGTTTTTATCTGTTTTTACCCACTGTTGTGAACCGCCCGGAGTCAGCTTTGGCTGAGTGGGCGGTATAAAAATTTAACAATAAATAAATAAATAAACATGCATAAATAAACATTAGAGATTCCTGTGTTTGAATAAATGGATACTTAGCAGCAAGCCAAAAGCAGCAAAAGAATGCAGTGTGCCCATGAATTGTCTTAAAACAGACTGCGACCCAAATTCTGCTTTTGATGTACTGATTTAGAATAATGAGCCTGTTCCAGCAGAGGTGCCACAAGAAAGTACATGCCGAGCCCACGGAATCTGAAAGGGAATTTTATGTTGCAATATGTTTTGCATTGACAGGACAAGAATGCATTCCCAGGCATCTGCCCTATTCCCCTCCCAAACTGAATTAGCCTGAGTCTTTGTTATAGCCTTTTACTCTTCCACATTCAATTAATTTGAGTCGGGTCATGACTGAGCTCAGTGCAATGACCCCAACAAAAGTTACTTCCCCTGCCCCCCCTCCTCATAGCAGCACATCTCTGTAAAATATTACCCACAGGTCCATCTGTTATGACCAATGTCTTTCACCACCGAAGGGAGCATCACATCAAACTAGCCCATTGTCTAGTTTGACCCATATCCATGGCCTACTTGGGTTTAAAGAGCACATTCATGAGCATTTTATTTTATAAACCCCTAGTTATTATTTTTCTTTTGTTCTCTACAGCAGGAGTGCCCAAATTATGGCCTGTGGGCCAGATATGGCCCCCAACACCAATTCATCCAGCCCATGCTGCCCTCATCGCTCCTGGAAGTGAAAGTAAAATACACCCAGGCACATTTTACTTCCACTTCCAGGAGTGATGAGGGTGGCGTGGGCTGGATGAATTAGTGTCGGTAGCCAGATCTGGACTGCAGGCTGTAGTTTGGGCACCCCTGATTTAAGCAGAGAAGATGGCAGCCTAAAATCTCATCCTGTTGCAAAACTGTTGCAAAACAGATTGCAAGGTGCGTTTTACTTCTGCTTTTGGTGGGAGAAACCACATGACCAGCCCGCTAGACCACGTGACCGGCCCATGGCCCAAAAGGTTTGGGTACCCCTGCTCTACAGGGTAGGCAATTTTCTCCCACAATTGTCACTACTTCAGTGGAAAATTTTGCAGAAGAATATTTAGGACAAGGATGTTGTTTTGATCTAATCTTAATAATTCTGTATTCAACAGAGAATTTTAGTGCCTACTTTAGACACTATTTGATGATACAATATAATTTTTGCTTGCACTATCCATGTAATGTGTTAATTACTCTTTTATTATATTTCATGTACAAAACTGTCATGTACAAATACTTATAATGTATTTTGTTGCTTACAATGCAAATTAAAACTGCTTGAATTCTATGTTGGAAAGATCTCTTTTCAATATCTTATTTTGTTGCACTGTTTTATTTGTGCTTTGTCATTTTCTGTTGCTTGACTCTTCTTCTTCACTATGTTCTACGGAAAATCCAGCACTCAGTGAAATATAGTGTTGTAAAGTGAAAGGAGAATGTTTATAAATAACAGTGAAGATGCGTATTCATATGATAGTATTAAAACATGCACAAACATGTACAATAAGCATAGGATAATTGCACAGATTTGGCAAAACAGGTGTTCACAAGTAGATAATATTGACTACCAGTTTACATTGCGAATATGTGCAGGTGAGTTAAACGAGCAAAGAATTAAATGAGTTAAATGAGTCAAGAAGAATGATGAATTGAGTAGCGGATGAAATATCTAATGGTCTGAGTGGCAAATATGAGCCTGGAAAAAGGAACATAAGTTGTAAGGAAGTTTTAAAATGCAGACTGGTAGTTGCTATGCGTATATCTAGAGAGAGGCAGTGGGAAAACTGACACAGTGAAATATGTATGTATAGGAAGCTTTGGAGATCACACACACAACTTTATCATCAGGCTTAGTTTAGTCAAGCTTCCTTCCAAGTTCCAGGCCTTCAATTAAACTGAATTATTATTTTACAAACGAGATAGGGAGAGAACAAAAGAAACAGCAGAGCATGTGTCAACATCCTGTTGCTTATGAACTGTGCATGGACAGGCCTGCACCACATACAGTTATTCTTTCACCCCTGTTTGCCGAAAGGGGAATCCAGTAAGCTCTTGTGCAAATGGACATCCCCATTATTTTCAGTGGGGATAACTTGTATAATTGCAAACTGAAATGTGATGAGACATACAAAGAACCAGCTGTTCTTGCCAACAGGATTATAGTGGTAGTAATTAATTATTTAAAATAATGTGCCAGGGCAGTACACTGTGTAAATATGTACTGAACTGAGTATTTGAGTATTTCTGGAACCATCATATGGTGGTGCAAAGGACCCAGCTGTACACAGTCTAGTGAGATTAAATTTATTTCAATTCACATAGCTAAACAGTTTATTAATCAAAGCTATTATATGGTGATTCAGTGCCTGTGATGTATACTGTGATGTTTCCCCAAATTCCATTGTGCATTGATGGGATGATGGAGGGGGTTCTTCCTGGGAAGCACCCCAATAAATTACAGTGAGAAGACAAGAACTCAGAAAGATTAGTATCTCTCAGGGTTACAGTCAATAGATTAATCATGCTAAGTGCATTTGAATGGCTCAAATAGTAAGCACTTGTCTCATCCATTTATGGAGGATTTAATATAAACAACATGTTGCAGTCCTAATTAGCTTGCATTTCCATTTGGGGTGATAAGGAGATGTAAATCTCATAACACTTGGATGAAAGGCAGATTCCTCAAAAATGAAACCATTCAGTAAATTCAAAGCAGAATGTTACATGAGAGCCAGTGTGATGTAGCGGGTAGACCGAAAGACTAAGGCTCATGAAAAAGATATTCTATTTAGATAGATAATATGCGTGCATCTTGTATATATTGTAAAGGTTACTTATCAGCCAAAATAATGGGCTATCTTTGGTAGCAATGGGCTCATTACTTTGCTACAAAAAATAGCCATAGCATATGTTAGAAGTCACAATGAGCGGTCAATGGTACATAGACACACTTAATATGGAGCAGAGGAGTGTATTACTTTGCCTTGATGCTTCCATATAAGGGATGAGAATTTTGTATGTAATGGGTAGGGATAGAGTTGTTGAATTGTCTTGATGCAACTTTTGAAGATGCACACACTTTGATGCTGTGTTCAGATTTTCTGCATGAACATGTACCTGCCGGGTTTTAAAATAACAAACACAACCTCCCTTTTCACTCTGACTCATGCTAAAAATAAACCCACAAACAGCAAGGATTCTATATTATTGCTTGCATTCATAATTCATTAGATTGCATTCTTAGATGTCTGTTACTGGGGGAAAATATTAATACATATCCTATTTTCAAGCTTAATGCCTGAACAGTTGAGTTCAGTATTGTTCTTCTGTTCATACTTTGGTCAAGTGTTTTCTTCTTTCCTTGCTGGCAAAGGAGCTAAATAAGATATTATAAACTTTTATACTGAGTCAGAAGTCCGCTCAGGTATGAGATCTTACAGGTTTGTTTGCAAGGCCTTAGATCCTAGCTTCCCACCTAGCAATTCATCTTTTTTTTAGTAAGTTAATAAAGAAGTCACATTAGCTGAAGACTTGGTTACAAAAATATAATGGCACAGATTCGGAATTATAGACTGGTTGTAATTACTTTTTTTTTAGGGAGGCTATCTAGGTGTATATTGCTCCTCTTACTTCAGAATGTGCTAGAAAGCTCTGCTGCATTTGAGGGAATGTAGATTGACAGCTCAGAGGTTTGGGTATCTGAGGTGATGAGTTTGTTTCATCACTTTGTACCCAGAAAACCCTGGAAAAGGGTGCTATAAATTGGAATTGATTTGATGGCATATAATTATAAAAAAGCTGGTGTAGAGTAGTGGATAATATGATGCAATAGGATTCAGGAACTGAAGTCTAATCCCACCTCTGTAATGGATAATATGTGTTGCACTACTAGAAGAGAAGGTCCAGCAGCTAGAGGTCCGCATATCTAACCATCAACAAATTAAGGAGCTTGAGCTGTTCTTGGACAGAGCGGAACAGACTATGCTGGACAAAGAAGAGACAGGGCACAGTTCTGAGGGAGAAGGTCCTTCACTAACTCAGGAGGGAGATGTTTGGAGGAATGTGACTCAAAGGAGGAGAAGAGTAGGGGATCACTCTGAGAGTCTGAAATTACAGAATAAATTTGAGGCTCTTTCCCTCATCACACCTGATGAGGAACACACAGAGGAACAACTGGTTCCACCTGATGATCTCTCCTTCATCACACTTGATGAGATCCAGGAAGATAAACAACAGGAACAAACTGAGTTTTTCTCCCTTAATATGGTTGATGAGGTGCATGTAGATGAACAGATTGCAGGAGAGAGGCTCCTTGTACTAGGTGATTCAATAATTAGAAATACAGAGAAATGGATTTGTGATGCACATGATAACCGTATGGTGACTTGCCTGCCAGGTGCAAAAGTTGCAGACATCACAAGAAATCTAGATAGATTATTAGAGAGAACTGGGAATGAGCCAGTTGTCATGGTACACGTTGGTACCAATAATGTTGGGAAGGCCAAGCGGTCTGTCCTGGAAGCCAAATTCAGGTTGTTAGGAAGAAGATTGAAGTCCCGGACTTCCAAGGTAGCATTTTCAGAAGTGCTGCCTGTCCCTCACGAAGGACCTACCAGGCAGGCAGAGCTCAGAAGCCTCAATGCGTGGATGAGGCGGTGGTGTCGAGAGGAGGGCTTCAGATTTGCCAGGAACTGGAGAACATTTTGGGACAAGCCAAATCTGTTCAGGAGGGATGGATTGCATTTGAACCATGATGGGACCAGATTGTTGGCACTCAACATCAAAAAGGCTGCAGAGCAGCTTTTAAACTGATAACTGGGGGAAAGCCGACAGGAGCTGGGCAGCATCCGGTTCGGGAAAGTGTGTACTTGAGTAGTGAGGAGGATGCAAAAATTACTGAGCAGAGCAAGGAGCTAGTCACCAGCACTCTAGCAGAAGGATGCAAGAGGCAGTCTAACAATGCAACTGGACTCAAAAGACTGTATCAGGAAAGCATATATAAATGCTTGTATACAAATGCCAGAAGCCTCCGGAACAAAATAGGGGAGCTGGAATACTTAGCAATAGATAAGAATATTGATATTATTGGTATCACTGAAACCTGGTGGACGGATGATAACCAATGGGATACAGTTATCCCAGGCTACAAACTGTACAGGAAGGATTGGAAGGGGCAAACAGGAGGTGGTGTAGCCTTGTATGTCAAAGAAGTGATAAAATCGTATGAATTGGAATATCTAGGTGATTTGGAGTCACCATTAGAAGCTCTGTGGGTAAGAGTACCAGGCCACAAGGATGGTCTAACAGTAGGCATATACTATCGGCCTCCGACCCAAACTCTTGAGGGAGACTGGCAGTTGGAGAATATTGTAAAGGAGGCATCCAAGAAGGGAAGCCTGGTTATAATGGGGGACTTCAATTACCCTCACATAGACTGGGTGAACTGTTGTTCAGCACATGATAAAGAGAGAAAGTTCCTAGATATGCTAAATGATTGTTCCCTGGGACAGATGGTTGAAGACCCAACTAGAGGTACAAGAATCCTTGACTTGATCCTGAGTAATACTCAGGATCTGGTGCAAGATGTTAATGTGACTGATCCAATAGGGAACAGTGACCACAACTCAATTATGTTTAACTTGATCATAGTCACTGATAAAATCTAACACAGAGACTTTAAATTTTCAAAAAGGAAATTTCCCAAAGATGAGCAAACTAGTAAAAAAGAAGCTGAAAGGGAAAATTGAGAGAGTCCAAACACTCCAAGAGTCATGGAGGCTGTTTACAAAAACAATAACAGAGGCCCAATTGGAATGCATACCCAAAAGGAAAAAAGGGCACTGCCAGGTCCAAGAGGACTCCGATGTGGCTTACAGGAGCTATTCTGGAAGTGATCAAGAGCAAGAAAAGCTCATTTAGAAGATGGAAGGCTTGTCCGAATGAGGACAGCAGGCAGAAACATAAATTCTGGCAGAACAAATGCAAGGCTTCAATCAGGAAAGCAAAGCAAAACTTTGAGGAGCGTATAGCTAAAAATACTCAGAGAAATAACAAAGACTTCTTTTAAGTACATTAGAAGTAAGAACCCAACTAGGAAGGCCATTGGACCATTAGATGACAATGGAAGGCAAGGGGTTATTAAAGAGGAAACAGAGATTGCAGAGAGACTCAATGAATTCTTTGCTTCAGTATTCACTGAAGAAGACAGAGACCACATGCCCAAAACAGAGCCTATCTTCGTAGGGAGGGAAACCGAAGAATTAAGCAAGATAGAAATAACCAGGGAGGAGGTCCTTGCATGTCTTGTTAAGCTAAACACTAATAAATCACCAGGACCAGATGGCATCCATCCACGGGTTCTCAGGGAACTTAAAGATGAAATTGCTGATCTCCTAGCCAAAATATATAATCTTTCCCTCAAATCAGGCTTTGTGCCTGATGACTGGAAGGTAGCAAATGTAACACCAATTTTCAAAAAAGGATCCAGGGGTGATCCAGGAAATTACCGACCGGTCAGTTTGACATGTGTCCCAGGTAGAGTGATGGAAACCATCCTAAAAGATAGAATTAATAGGCACATAGAAGAGAAGGCGCTGCTAAAGGAGAGCCAACATGGCTTTTGCAAGGGCAAATCATGCCTCACTAATCTGTTAGAATTTTTTGAGAGTGTCAACAAGCATATGGATAAGGGGGATCCAGTTGACATTGTTTATCTGGACTTTCAGAAGGCTTTTGACAAGGTCCCACACCAAAGGCTCTTGATTAAACTTGCCAGTCATGGAATAAAGGGACAGGTCTTGTCCTGGATCAGCAACTGGCTAAGGGACAGGAAACAGAGGGTAGCACTAAATGGACACTTCTCCAAGTGGAGGGAAGTAAAGAGTGGGGTCCCCCAAGGTTCAGTACTGGGACCCCTGCTTTTCAACCTCTTCATAAATGATCTAGAGGTAGGAGTAAATAGCAAGGCAGCCAAATTTGCTGGTGACACTAAATTATACAGGATAGTGAAAACTGTGAGAGATTGTGAGGAGCTCCAGAGGGATCTCTTGACACTGGGGGAGTGGGCAAAACAGTGGCAAATGAGCTTTAACACTAGTAAGTGCAGAGTGATGCATGTTGGGGCAAAAAACCCCAATTACATTTATAAACTGATGGGGTCTGAACTCTCTGCGACAAACCAGGAAAGGGACCTCGGTGTCCTGGTGGACAATTCAATGAAGGTGTCGACCCAGTGTGCCTCAGCAGTGAAAAAAGCAAACTCAATGCTAGGGATCATAAGGAAGGGTATAGAAAATAAGTCAGCAAGCGTCATTTTGCCTCTTTATAAATCTATGGTGAGGCCCCATCTGGAATACTGTGTACAGTTCTGGTTGCCATACCTCCAGAAGGATATTCTGGAGCTGGAAAAAGTGCAGAGGAGGGCAACCAGAATGATTAGGGGACTGGAACACCTTCCTTACCATCTGAGGCTGCAACGTTTGGGCCTTTTCACTCTTGAGCGACGGCGTCTAAGAGGTGACCTGATTGAAGTTTATAAAATCATGCACAATGTGGACAAAGTAGATAAGGAAAAACTGTTTTCCCTATCGCACAACACTAGAACTAGGGGACACTCGATGAAACTTTTGGGTACTAGTTCTCAAACAAATAAGAGAAAGTACTTTTTCACCCAAAGGATCACTGGTCTATGGAACTCCCTGCCAGAAGAAGTGGTGACAGCTGTCAGTCTTGACAGCTTTAAGAAAGGATTAGACAAGTTCATGGAGGACAAGGGGATCAATGGCTATAATTATGGATACTTAAGGACAACCTCCGGGTTGGAGAGATAGGCAGGATATCTCTCAATGCCATTTCCAGGGAATCCTAAGCAGGGGAAGGCATCTCCTTGGGAATACCCTGAAGGAAATGGTGAGCCACTGTGTGAGACAGAATGCTGGACTAGATGGGCTGTGGCCTGTTCCAGCAAGGCTGTTCTTATGTTCTTATGTGTTGGATGCAACTTGATATCTGAAGACTAATCCCACTTCTGTTATGGATGATATATGTTGGATGTAACTTGACATCATAAAACACACACGCTTTATTATGTTACTTTAATTACCAGCAGTCTTTCCTAGGTAAAGGTAGCCCTTGCTCAAAAACCAGTTATCTGACTTTAGGATTCAGTGCTCATCTCTGTTTACAGCCAAAGAGCCAGCGCTGTCTGCATCTGCATCCATGGACACACGGGAGGCATGCCTCAGCACCGGAGTGCATGGAATGCTGTTTACCTTCCCATTGAAGTGGTCCCTATTAATCTACTTGCAATTTCTTGCTTTCGAACTGCTAGGTTGGCAGGAGCTGGTACAGAGATGGGAGCTCACTCCATCATGCACAACTTGGGAATCAAACTCCGACCTTCCAGTCATTGAGTTCAGCATCTTAACCTAAGGAACTGCTTTGACAATACCATTGTAAGGTCAAAGAGGACCTGAGCAGTCTTTTCTTGTTTTTAATCTAATGTTCTTGAGAAACCTTATTTCGAGTGCTAGTTACTACAAGAATAACCAAACTGACCACAGGAGGAAAAACCCAACAGATGAGCCTACAAAGGAGACTATAGAGGGGCCTTAGAATTAGCTGTGCTTAAAATGGTAAAACTGGCGTCTGTGATTGACGTCTATCTTACTTTTAAGGCTAGACTCAGTGTAGGAAAGCCATTAGGTACAGCAATAATGTAAATGAAGCCACATACAGATTGATTAAATGAAGTAATTTCCCTACCACTCTCAGTTATCTGCTTGTCCTGGCATGTTTTTAAATGCATTATATCCATGAATACCCATTTCTTTCCCAAGCTTTTCCAGAGTAACTTAAGAAACTGTTCAGTGCAATTACTTTGCATGACTCAGTTTTGAACTCTATCACTAATCACATCAAAACCTTGTTACAAATGCTGTACAATTTACTTTTAGTCTCTGTTTTGCCTTGCATTCAGGCAACTCAATTAGAAATGAGAAAAGAAATGCCTGTGTGGCATTGGAGAAATTTTCCGAACTATCCAAATTGATTTTGAACCTCATCATAAATGTATGTACAATGTGTGTGTGTGTGTGTGTGTGTGTGTGTGTGTGTGTGTGTGTGTGTGTGTGTGTGTGTGTGTGTGTGTATCTTTATACAAAAAAGCAAACAACTTACTACTTGCAACAATTTGAGGCCCCTTCACAGACAAATGGAAGTTTTATAGTTTTAAACTATGCTTTCAATGTACCACTACATGTCCTTTGGGCCCCTGTCCCACCTGGTTGGTGAAAGCCTCCAAGGTGGTGACAGGTGGCTGGGTCGGGGCGATAATAAATGCATCATTACGGGAGGGGGTATTTCCTGCACCGCTAAAACATGCTTTGGTGCGCCCCCTCCTGAAGAAAATATCCCTTGACCCAGCTGTCCTTAACAACTACAGGCCGGTTTCCAACCTGCCCTTTCTGGGTAAGGTTTTGGAGAAGGCGGTGGCGCGCCAGCTGCACAGTGTCCTGGAGGAAGCCGGAATGGGAACACGGTCCCCGCCTGCTGGCTTATGTAAAGAATTAAGAACTCTCTCTTCTTCTTTTTATAGTGGGTGGGATGGGTGGGTGGGATATGGGTCTTTTAAAGTGGGTGGGATGTGGGTCTTTTAAAGTGTCTTTATGTGTTTTTAAAACTTGTTGTAATGCCGCCCTGAGTCGGGTTCGGCCTGAGTGGGCAGCATATATAAATATGACTAATAAATAAATAAATAAATAAATTTTCTGTCATCTTGGTTCTTAACAAGGAAAATGATGTTTTATTTCCTCAGTGCATCTGCAGTAATTGTCTCCTTGGCTCAGTGGAGATCCTGAGAATTCTTTCTCCTTCTTATCTGTCTGTTTTTTATCAACCTGCTGTCCCAAGGACTTTGTTTGCCCTGAATCTTTTTTGCTGAACTCTCTTCCCAGATGGGCGGTATAGAAATGCAACCCACCAACCCACCAACCCACCAACCCACCAAACAAACAAACAAACAAGCAAGCAAGCAAGCAAGCAAGCAAACAAACATTTGGAATTATAAATTAGTTGTTTGTAACTATTTGCATCTATAATATGTATGTAGTACATCAGTCATTCATCTGTTTGGCCTTACTGTATTTAGTAGTTAGGGTGAGGGTCAGAACATAGCAAGTTGTTAACGAACCAAGAAAGAAGCCAATGTTACAATGTTACAAAGAAGCCAGGAATTAAAATGTCAAAGCTTTGTAGGTGTATCATAGTTTTGTCCTACACTTTTGGACTGTTCTCAAGATGACACCCATTAGCAGGAGAGTTATTCTCAATCCATCTTTTAGCATTAACTGGATGAAATATGCTTGAAGAATGGCAGAAGAATATAACATATTGTTTTGCATCATTATAGCTGAACATCATAGGAATCAGTCATGAAGTCAAGGAAGGTCAGTACTTCCATATCATTTCCCCTGTATTATCAATAATTGTGAGCCTATGCAATAACTGTTTTGTTGTTGTGACTGGCAACAGCAGCAATTCACTGCCCAAACCTAGAGCCACAAGACATTAAATACAGGGCATCCACTATATGCAAGGACTCTTTCCCAAAGATTGTACCTGGAATCAGGCCAGTTTTTCTTGCTTATCCATTTTGTGCTGTCAGTGAAAGAGTGTTGCTAGTTTGCTGTTTATCGCCAAGCATGAATAGCCTTATCAACTTGAGAAGATGGTAGCACAATAATAACACAAACCATTTATCTGTGTGAGGTCTGTGATGCCACATGTTCCCACCATACTGCTAGCATTGTACATGGATTTACACAGCTAATGAGCAGTCCACAGGGGCATTTTCTGAGCCAACACCCCTGACCTCTGTTGGGATGAACTCAATGCGAACTTTGCTATTACATGTTTCTTCACTGGCAGTAAGGACACCAGTGAAGTAATTTTGACTCTTAAGACAACAGTCCAGAAGAGAAGGGAGCAGGGAGTCACAGGTCCCAGTGTCCAAAGTCTTGTTAGCCATTTCTTAGCAGAATGAAAGGATCTATGAGATCAGTTTTCAGCTCCTTTCCCCCTCCCTAGGATTTGTGTCTTGCCTTTTAAGGAAAAACCTCCCACTGCAAGTTATGCTAAGGATTTAGTTTAGATATGTTCTGAGGCACATCTTCAGTTATCTTGGTGAAAGATCAGTTGTGTCTCTGACCAGAAAGAGAGGTTAGTAAACACCCATAAGGTTAATATTGTGAATTTGGAAGGGAGGTGGTTGCAACTTGCTTTCAAGGCTTGTGAAATCATACTTTAAAAAAGGTAAATCTCTTACTTATGTTCTGAAGCCCAGGAACCAAACAAAGCAAGCTAATCTTCATAGTGGAGTGAATGGGGTGTATGTGCGTGTGAAGCTTCTGTTGTGACATTTAGATGTTCTCATTAGTTGAAAATTTCCCTCTTCCACATCTCTGAGACTGATTCTTGTGACTGAATTCAAGAAAAATGAATTCAGCAGATACAGGTCAACTCATTCCGCATCCACCAGTTTGTACCAGAGGAATTGGGAAGAGAGGTAATCCTGGGTATCTCTATTGTGGCTTGGAAGGACATAAAAGACATCTGACATATGTCTTATTTTCCAAGGTTGATATTTTGATGGGCATTGTTGGAAACTGCAAAAGAGAGGAACTGATCCTTCCTATGGTCCTGAAGTGCATTCCCAGATCCATAGAACTGAAAACTAAAATATGTTTTCTGTGAGTGATAAAAGAAGGCTTTCAATCTGGAACACATCACTTATTTTATTCTGTTCATGCGGAGGCCAATTTGTGAGAAAGCCAATTTTAAATTGGATGTAAATCTAACCAATGTGGGTTTTACATCTGAAATGCAGATGTACAAAATGCAGAAAAATAGACAACCCTCCCCACAACCCCTAAGCCATAAGCTCTTGATTTAACCAAGGAAATGGTTTGATAACTTGAATCTTATGAAGAGAGCAGCATGTTATGCTGTTATTAATCTGAACATTTATTAGTCCTTTGATCACAATTAAGGGTTCAATATCATGATGGATCCTTCCTGGTATAAGTTATTTTTTAAAACTGCAACTAACAGTAGATATGAATATGTGAGCCTTGGGACTTGCAAATGCTTGATCTGTAAATATGTTGTGAACTCGCTTTAAATAATTTAGAAAAGGAAGGGGGGGGAGTCGGTTAAACAAAGAGGATTGGTTGGCTTTGTCAGAAGAGCCATTCTTGGCAGAACGTCCATTCAGAACTCTTCATTAATTCTTTTGAAATCTTTAGCATCCACAAACTGGACATGCAAAACAACTACAAACAATGTATTATTTTGGTCAAGATGAGGAATTTTTTTTCACAGCAGCAGCAGCAGCAACACAGAGTTCTACCCTCTTATGAAGGTTGTTTATTTCAACAACTGGAATTTATCGAAGGAAGTGAAACTCATCAAAAGAGTTTTCAGAGATCATAGCTTTCCCTTTTATTCCCTGTCCTAATAGGAACAAAGGAGTACTGATCCCGGTGTGTGTGTGTGTGTGTGTGTGTGTGTATATGAGGAGGTTGGGGGCGGGAGGTTAGATTTGCGCTTTCACTAAATGGAATCTTTCTTCGCACTCTTGGCAACGGCAGGAGTATTCTTGTGAGGTACGACAAGACAGCTCTCTCTGGTCAGTGCTATATTTATCTTGTGGCTGGACACACATTTGTAGGAGGTTGTGGAGCAAGGGAAAAGCAACAGGCAGGAGGGCAGTTCAAACTCCCTGAAAGTTTGTTCCAGCATCTTCTGACAACATTGCCGTCAGCTGCAGAACATGAATTCTCTCATGGCCTGGAAGAGTTAACTGCAGGCTAGGGAAACAAAGAATTCTCGCCCTGACTTGTTGATCATCGCTCTTTGAAAGAGGAAGAAAGAAGTACTTAAGATGGAGCTGAACAACAAGTTACTGGGTGCATCCAGAGGACATCTAAGCAGACAAGAGGAGGAAGAGGAGGATGAGGATGAGGTTTGCCCTGGTGCGAGCAGCAGGGACACTGGGTTCAGGGAGAACAACCTGGATTGTGTACAGATGTATCTCACCTGTTTACCCGAGAGATACATGAAGGCAAAGTTTACTCTGTCAGCCTACTTCATGTGTTGGCTCATCTTGATACTCTGCAAGGTAAGAGACTCCATGTAAAACAGCACAGAAGCATTAATAGTTAATGTCAGAAATGCTGGTCCAGTAAAAACAAAAAACAAACCAAGGTTCCTGCAGTGTCTGTGTTGAGAAATCATCCTAAGGAGGGGAAGGGGGTGGTGGTATTGAAACTCTTAAACCATGGATGCCCAAATTGTGGCCTGTGGGCCGGATCCAGCCCCTGACACCAATTCATTCTGCCCATGTCACCCTAATTGCTCTTGGAAGCGGAAGTAAAATGTGCCTGTATGGGCACGTTTTACGTCTGCATCCGAGAGCAATGAGGGTGACACAGGCCGAATGAATTGGTGTTGGGGCCGGATCCATCCCACAGGCCACAGTTTGGGCACCCCTGCCTTTTTTTCTTGCTTTTTTTTACTTTTTTAAATTAAATTTTAAAAGTAATACAAAATACAAAATGCTTATAAAAGAAGAAAGAAAAAAATTCACATACAATACGAAAATGATACAAGCATAGAAAAATATGAATATAGGGTAGCCATATATACTGAAAGTATAAGGATAAAGGTAGAAAGCTTTAAATTACCATATTCCACAATTCATGTCCTCTTAGCCCAATAATAATTATCAATAGAATAATGAGTTTGAATAAACCAACTAATTTCAATCTACCTTATCTTATTTATCTTTATATTAACTCTCCTTTCTAGACCATCTCAAAATATTCAAAACAGAAATTACCATTACACCATATGTGACTATACATTGCCCTAGAGAATGCGGTGTCCTTTATTCATCACTATTTCCAAAAACTATGATGTTCCTGTACTGGCTTGCTTCGGTCACCCCCCTGACCAGCAAACTCCACAAATAAATGCCAAATTTGCCAAAATCTATTCTCTTTTACTATACCCTTTTTTATGTTCAGCTCCCATGTTAGTTTGTCGTTCAAAGCTAACTCCCACATTTCCCTGTACCAATCTTCTATCCTTAATGTCACCCCTGTCTTAAATCTTCTATCCTTAATGGCACCCCTGTCTTAAAAGGTATTGAGAAGCATGTATTGAAACATGCCAGACTGAACAACTGAAAGCATTTTCTGAAATATACCTCTCCTGGTGCTCATTAACAGCTTCTCCTGTTTCTCACTTCCCTGGGTGAAAAATGATTCTATACCAAAAGAATTAAAGAACCAGGACGGTCAAAATATAACTTTGTTCTTGAGTCTCCAGTGGAGATGGAGAAAAAAATACTTTTGGAGTGAAAGAAAAATATGTGTTTCCCTTGTGTTATCAAACATTATTCCTCTTTTTTCAGTGTGTATGTGGAGGGGAGAATGCAACCTACTGCCACCAATACTAATTACTACAGGGTTTCTGTTAACTTGGCAAAGAGTCACATTTGGTTTAATTTTTCTCTAAAAAGCATGCACATTATTTAGATTCTTTATAGGCTTTACATAATTCCCCAAAGTCTTTCCAACTAATTTCTCAACCTTTAACAAATAAGGAAGATGCAGTCAATGAAGGCAGGATGCTTTTAAAGAAACATGCTCTGTCTGGCCTGCAGTCCAAGATGCACTTTCCTTATGAAACTCAATGGGTCTTACTTCTGAGTAGGTTTTATTAAGAGTGCCCCTTGTAAGATTGTAAGAAGCCTCTTCTGGAATATTTTGATATTTGTGCTTTAAGTAAAGCATCAAAACGTTCATTGTGAAATTTAATACCCATTGAAATCACAGTTTATAGAACAGTTTATAGAACTGGGCAGCTATGAGGTCTACCAAACTTCTGCTTTTCCACACTTTCCTCCAGTTATCTGGGGGAGGATTTAACTAGATGAAAGGTTTTTATTTTTTAATAGGAACTCAGTACAGTAAAACCCCGACTTATATATGCCTTGAGTTGCATAAAATTCGACTTACATAATGGTTTTGTGCTAAAACCATGTGCCGATTTACATGATTTCCTATGGGTTTGCTTTGAGTTACATAAAGATTCTTTTTCCTATGGGTTTGCTTTGAGTTATGTAAAGATTCATTTCCCTATGGGTTTGCTTCGGTTTACATAAAATTTTCATCTTTCCTATGGGTTTGCTTCGAGTTACATAAAAACCGATTTAAGCAAAAGCCTACGGAACAGACTTTTTCCTTGTAAGCAGGGGTTTTACTATTTTGAATGATCCCTCAGTAGCTGCATAAAACTTCCAGATACTGTATTTGCAATTAGATGTGAAGAAAGCTCTGCACCTTAAATTACAA
This sequence comes from Bradypodion ventrale, assembly GCA_035047345.1. Lineage (NCBI taxonomy): Eukaryota > Metazoa > Chordata > Lepidosauria > Squamata > Chamaeleonidae > Bradypodion > Bradypodion ventrale. The sequence continues at coordinate 72,433,444 of JAWDJE010000003.1, read as the reverse complement.
GTGTCTGGGAGTTTTATACAGTTAGTAAAGGTAAAGGTTTTCCTTGCTCGAAGGCCAGTCGTATCCGACTCTAGGGTGCAGTGCTCATCTCTGTTTCTAAGCCGAAGAGCCAGCGCTGTCTGTTTCTGCAGACGTTTCCATGGTCATGTGGCAGGCATGATGACACCGGAGCGCACGGAATGCTGTTACCTTCCCACCAAAATGGTTCCTATTTATCTACTTGCAATTTCTTGCTTTCGAACTGCTAGGTTGGCAGGAGCTGGGATGAAGACGGGAGCTCATTTCCGTTCTGCAGTACTCAGGAATCGAACTGCTGACCTTCCGCTTCCCAGTCAGCGTCTTAGCGACTTGAGCCACTGCAGTACTTTTTATACAGTTACCAAGGAACAATTAAGCAACATCAGCTTTTATGTCTTGAAATGGGAATAATATGGGATAGAAATTTGGATGGAGTCAAATGGTTCCCAAAATATTTATAATATGGCCAGTTTCTACATTATTGCACTCAAAGAAAAGAATTGCTTGACAGGTTTTACAAAATACATATGAAGCACATTTATCCATTCAATTGAGGTAATATTATAAAGATCATCTTGCATTTCTACACTTCCAGGGATTACTAAATTTCAAAGGCAACCTCTTCATTCACAAATTGAAATCAGCTTTTCTCTATGCTTACTAATGCCATTCATATTCATTGTAACATATTCAAACCCAATTCCTGTTGAGGCAACCCAGATATGGCTGAATATCTGGGGGGAGAGAAGGAACTGTCCTGGGAAGAGGAGGACTTCCCTCTGCTTTCAGTCCTTACTTTTTGCCCTTAGTGCTGAAACAGAAAAAATGCTGTTGCAATACAGAGGGACTTCTGTGCTATAAATGCTGCAGAAAACTTTTCAGGGCCTCCTCATTAATAGGTTGTGTAGGAATCGGGGCCGCTGGGGGCCGGAAGGTCCCGGAGGAGGACTGATCAAGTAACGACACGAGACAAGCTGCTGGATCGATCAGACACTTTATTGGTCAAAGGCAGAATCATTTATAGGGAAAAAGTGCAACGGTGGCAAACTGTCCTCTGGCAAGGCATTACCTCATGCGTTGACACATGTTAATGGGAAAACCTTCAAAGGGGAAGTTAATTAACTCGGGTAAACAGGGAACAAGATTGACCATTGTCTTGGGGCTTAGGCAGGGGTAAACATGGCTTGTTTGCACCAGGGATTTCCCCAAACCGGGAGATGAGTCATTATGGTTCATGAATCAGCTATCTGCTTACTCGGCAGAGTCGCGGGTCAGGTCACCTTAATTGGGTGAATCAAACCCTATACTTTATTCACCCCCCTTAATTTGGCGACCGGTGAGCCCACTGGTCGGGAGCCTGTCTCACCGCAGTGGTCTCTGGTCTATTCCGTGTCCTGTGGGGCACGGGGAATCCATATCTCCCCTTTATTTTCTATTTAAGAACCTGACCGGCGACCTTACGCAAGATAGGCATCAGCTGTTGAGCTGGGATGACGTCACGGGATTTCCCTCTGGGGCGGCACTTGGAGATCAGCGAGGGAATACACTGAGCAAAGCAACAGAGCGTAATGCCTAGTATGGCTATTCCCACCACTATCTGAAGCACCGTCTGTAGCCACCCCCAGGGGATCCATGACCACATCCAATTCCATAGGGAATCCCACCAGGCTCCCCACGCGGAGCCTTCCGTAATGCCTGCAACAAGGGAATGCAGGTCCTTGATCTGGTTTTGTATTTTCCGGGAGTTGTCAGTAAGGTTAAAACAGCACATCCCATGGACAGATTCGCACCCCAGGTGGTGCAATAAGAGGAGGTAGTCGATAGCCGCTCGATTATCAAGAACAGCTTGGCGGAGTTCCACCTGCTCTTGATTAAGGAGCGCTATCGCTGAGGAGGTATGATTGATGGTTTTTGCTAAACCGCAGGCCAAATGACCAATTCTCCGTGCGTTGCCGGTGGCCAACCCCGGCACGCCGATCAAACTGACGGATAGGGAAACATACTCAGCGGGACTCATTACTCTGATGCTGCTGTCACAAGAGCTGTCTAACTGGGTTGTGCGTGTGTGCCGAATGAGCGGGGAAACATTCACATGGGATACATTTGTGTCACTAGAACGTGGGGCAATCATGTCCCTGGTAGGGAGTACAAGTGTCAAGCGACTAATGCAACACATTGAGTCCGACAGATTGGCAGGGATGTAGTTCCAGGTGTGCTGGTTGCAGGTAAAGAACCACCCTGAGGGCAGGGTGACATGAGCGTACAATGAGATGAGGGTCTCCGGTTTACTGCAAGTCCAGTTGCCAACGCCAGGGTCAATACAGCGGCGCCGTGCCTGGCCGTCTGCGGTGCAACTGGTCATGCGGGTACAGGCGGCGCTCGGGCTGACCGCCACCCGAGGGGTATGGAGGGTGGCTGCATCAGCCGGCAAGGTTGGGGTAAGTTGCTGTCCCCCCCAGCGTGCATATGCCGAGAAGGCGGTAGGAGAGTGAGGGGCAAAGGATGCTTTTCGCAACCAGGCACTGTCCTCAGTGTGCTCGTCCGGAGTATGGCACACCGGGATGAGACAGGTGCTGAGCATGGATGCAGAACCAACGTCCTGTTGTAAGCAAAAATCGGACTGGTTGACGAGACCCGCCAACCTTTCCCACAAGTTGTACTGCATTCGTGTAGACAGGTCTTCACCAGGCGACAAACCGTCGGCCTGGATTGAGGCTGCCTGGGCGCCTCCCCCCAAAAGCAGGGAGAGGGCCAGGACTATGGAGATCGCCACGGTGTTGGCGTGAATCTGGGCCAAGACTGCTGCTGTGAGGTTCTCCGGCGTCGGTTCCTTCCCCTCGCGCTGGACGGCGTCCTGAGCGTCATGGCAAAGAACCTTGACCATCCCCCAGGTGACTTTAGGGATCGGCTGTCGCCTCCTCCGACGGATCCTCTCGTGCAGGGTGAGGTCCTTCATCTCCGGTATCGGACTCGGGTCGGTCTGGTTCCACGCCATGCGGTTCCGTGTGGGGTTTGACACACCGAGCTGGGATCCAGATGACACCTGTAGGAGACATAACTGCAGCATACCCTCTCCCCCAGGTGACGAGCGGCACCGGCCCCCTCCAAGTGGGGTCCGGTGGCACTCGGTACCGGACCATTGGTCGCGGGAGAGCTTCCGAACGGCGGAAATGCCTCTCCTGCGGCGTGCAATCCGAAAAAACATTAAGGTGATTATATGTGAACAAAACCTTGTTTAAGCAAAACTGTGCTGCTCCTTGTGACTTGGGGAGGGCAGGAGGTTCCCCCCTTTCTATTTGTTTGTCAAGATAGGACTTTAGCGTCCGATTGACACGCTCTACAATCGCCTGCCCTTGCGGATTGTAGGGGATTCCAAAAGTGTGCTTGATGTCCCAAGTCGCCATGAAGGCGGCCAACTGCCTAGAGCAGTAGGACGGTGCGTTATCCGTTTTCACGTGCCGTGGCTTGCCCATCGCCGCGATGCAGGAAAGGAGGTGCTGCTCCACGTGGGTAGCCGTCTCCCCTTTCTGCGCCGTGGCCCAAACGAACTGGGAAAAGGTATCAATGCAGACGTGCATGTATTGCCACCTGCCAAACTGCGGCACATGCGTGACGTCCATCTGCCATACCTGGTTGGCCTCCGTCCCCCGTGGGTTGACCCCCCACGAGGGCCCCCCCGGCGCCCCTGCGCAATGCTGGCAGGAGCGGACTATACCCTGGGCTTGAGAAAGCGGCAGATTGAACTGTCTGGCGAGTGCCTTGGCATTTTGGTGAAAAAAAGCATGACTTTGGATTGGAGTAGTGAAAACTCCCAAAACTGAACGTTGCTGAATTTCCTTTGCGGCCGCGTCCGCTCTGCTATTGCCCGCGGAAATTGGACCCGGTAGGTCTTGGTGACTTCGGATGTGGGCAATATAAAGCGGCTCCGTGCGGTTACGCAAATGAAATTGAGCGGTGAGAAACAGACTTAGTAAATTCTTGTCTATCGCGGGAGTGATGTAAGCTCCCGGTAGACTGTGCAACAAATTCCTTACGTACAGGCTGTCAGTAATAATATTCAAACGCTCCTGGGCGAAGGTGCGCAAGGCAAGGTTCACGGCTGCCAACTCCGCCCGCTGAGCGGACTTCTGTGGAAGAGTTAGCAGCGTGTGCCAAGCTTCGCCCTCCTGCCAGGTCAAAACACCATAGGTGCGACCTCCGTCTGTGAAAACTGTCCTGGCCCCCTGAAGCGGGACCAGCGAGAGCAATTCGAACAAGCTGACTGTTCCTGTCTGCAGGGAAACGAGTCTAGGGTCCTTGGGCAAGTGGTACGCTAAACTCCCAGTGAAACCTTCCAAGGCTATCGGAAGCGAGTCACCTAGCTGCATTAACTGGTGAATTTGTTCCTTGGTGAAAGGAACCACAATTTTGGCCAAATCATTTCCTGAAATGTCCCTAGCTCTCAGCCTGCCGCGGTAAATCACCGCGGAAACCAGCTCTTGGGGCGGAACGATGTTCCGTGGTGATGTGTTAGGCAAATAAACCCACTCCACAATTTTCGCTCCCTTCTCTGAGTCTACGCCTAACGCCCCAGTGAACATGGACCCTGACCGTACGATGTACAAATTCAGGATCGGGGCGTAAGGCCCCTGGGCGATCCTATCCACCCACCTCTGGCTGAGAACTTGGTTCACTTTCTCGAGCGCCAAGCGCGCGTCTCGAGAGATTTTTATCCGGTCTGCCGGCTGCTTACCTAAAGTTAGCAGCGAGAAGAGCGGCTTTAAGAGATCCGTATCCAATCGGAAATACGGTCTGGCCCAATTAATATTCCCTAAAATCTGCTGTAACTCTACCAGGGTGACTGAGTCCTGTAAAGCTATCTGGGGTAAAACCGGTGCGGCAAAAGAACGGAGAAGCCGATGACCCAAGTATGAAAAGGGCTCGGTTTTCTGCACCTTCTCTGGGGCTATGAGTAGACCCTTGTCCCCCAGGCTGGCCTGGAGGTCAGAAAACACTGCGCTGCCGAGTTGCGGCAACGCCACTAAGATATCATCCATGAAATGACACACAATAGCTTTAGGGTAAAGGCTTCGAAACTTTGCCAGCGCGTTGTGAACATAAATTTGGCACAGGGTGGGCGAATTGAGCATGCCCTGTGGCAAAAATTTCCACGCGTAACGCTGCGTGGGCTCTCCGTGGTTCACAACCGGCACTGTAAAGGCGAACCTTTCCCGGTCCCGGGGGTCTAAGGGGATTGTATAGAAGCAATCCTTGAGATCTACAACTAGAATCTCCCACCCCTCGGGAATCATATTTGGATTCGGGATGCCGCATTGAAGCGGACCCATGGGCTGAATACATTTATTGATCTCTCTGAGATCGTGGAGGAGTCGCCACTTCCCCGACTTCTTCTTAATTACAAAAACTGGCGAATTCCAGGGACTGGTGGACTGCTCTATATGCCCTGCGTCTAGCTGTTCCTTCACTAGCTGCTTTAAGGCAACCAGTTTCTCTCCCACAACCGGCCATTGTTCTACCCAGACCGGAGTATCGGTGAGCCATTTAAGTGGCAACGCCATTACCCGAAGGTAAGGGTGGCACCGTACTGCTGGAGAATGTCTCGCCCCCAAAGGTTGACGTGCACGTCAAGAATGTGCGGCCGAACTACCGCCGTGCCGTCAGCCCCTGGGATGGTGACTTCTACCCACTCTCTGCTCCTAAACGCTTCCTGAACGCCACCTACCCCCCACACATCGGAGACCGGCTCAATGGCCCACTCCCTCGGCCACTGGCTCCTGCTTATCACGGATACGTCAGCTCCGGTATCGAGGAGGCCTCAGAACACCCTTTTGTTCAAAAATACCTCGATAACGGGGCGCTGCTTCCACTCAATGTTGGTCTCCACTGTCGCTAAGACCTGGTATCCTTGCACTGCCTCAACCGCGCTCAAGCGGCCTGCTGAGCCGGGCTCTGAGCTGTCACTGAGCCTCCCCTGGCTGCCTGCTGGCGAGTGACAAGGAACCATGATCAGTTGCGCTAAGGAATCTCCCTTGTGAATGGTCTGGGGCAGGTGTGTCCAGAGTTGGACCTGGAGAACGCCTGAAAAATTCGAGTCAACGACTCCTGGAATTATGAAAATTCCGCGTGCTCCAGCTACACTACGGGGCAAAACTAAACCTAAAAAGCCTCTGGGCAGGGGACCCATGTACTGGGAATCGACCAGATAGACTGTGCCTGGCAGGTCGCATGTAACGTCTACCTGACAAGTCAATTCTAGCCCTGTGCTACCCTTGGGGCTGGCCTGTGCCCTCGTAGTGCCTGGAATGTGCCTGGAACCTAGTCCAGCTCTGGGAAGTCCGGATTCTGGGGAATGAGAGAAGTCTCTGTTTGGACTGGGGCCAGAGACATGCCCGCGTTCCGGTTTCCCGAACTCGGACAAAACTTGGCCCAATGATAGCCTTTCCTGCACTTTGGACATGGGGTTTTCGGGGCTGTGGACTGGCTGGACCTTTGTCCGCCTCCCTTTGATCGGCATTCTTTAGCGAAGTGCCCGACCTTGCCACAAGTGTAACAAGTTCCCCTGGTCTTTCCCTTGGGGTGAGATCTCTTTCCCCCCTGTACTGCTGCCGCTAGCAGACCCATCTTGTAGGAGTCCGTGCCGACGTCAGAACAGGCTCTAATCATGTCCGACAGTGTCAGGTCAGGACGATTGCCTAGGGACTGCAAAATCCTACGGCAGTCCAAGTTGGCATTGTCCTTGGCTAGCTTGATCATGAGCTCTTGCTGGGCTTGCTCATTGTCAATCTGCCTGGTGATGGCTTCTTCCAGGCGATTGATGAAGTCCATGTAGGGTTCCTGGGCTCCCTGCTTGATAGCGGTATAATTCTTAGCCGCTTTGCCAGATGCTGGGATCTTGAAGTACGCCCTATAGGCGGCTTCAGCGGACATTTCGAGAGTGGCGAGAGGCAAGTTGATTTGGGCGTTAATGGCCTCAAAGGCACCTGAGCCATATAGCTGCTCAGCGATTACCGCGCCTCCCATTCTCGCGGCTCTGGCCTGTGCCTCGAGCCGGTACTCGCTGTCCCAGATCATGTACTGGCTAGGGGTTAGCATCATCCTCATGACGGCTTTCCAGTCGTGAGGAATCCACATGGTGGTCTCGCACGCTTGCTGAAGCGTGCCCCTAGTAAAATGACTTTGGAGCCCTGTCTCTGAGATTGCTTTCCGTAAAGCCATGAGAAGCTTGTACGGGACTGGGGAATGAACTATCTGTTGCGCGCCTGTGAGCGCGTCCATCTCCATTCGGATTGGACAAATCTGTCTAAGCTCAGCTAGTTGTTCTGCTGACAATTCCCCCTTCTTGAGCTCTATCTCTGCTGTGCGCTGAAGGGCACTCTTTACAACTAGGGAAGCTGGCGCTGTCAGAGGAACGCCTGCGCTCCTCATTCCTTGCATTCCTTCGGTGACGTCTGCAGCTGTCACCGGGGGCAGGCTTCCCTCGCTGCTCTGCTGATAGCTGAATGACGGACAGAGCGCCGTGGGCGCAGCCGGGTGGACTGGCTGGCCTGAGGGCTCTTCTAACGGGGGTTCTAGGGCCTCTGTCCGGGCTGGCTCGATCTGCTCTAAGAGCCTTCTACACTTTTTCCATGTGCTGACTACCCTGCCGGGCGCTTTGGGGGGCTGCTGGATGCAGTCTCCTATCTGATCCCAGAGCTTCAAGGTTAACGTACCTACTTCTGGGTAAAGTAGGCAGTGTCCCCTGAGGTACGCCAAAAGTCTCGCTAGCTCTCCGCTGTGAAATCGCAACTTAAAAACCCTGGCCAGGATTCTGAACTCTTCCTCACGAGTTCTTTGGCTAGCGGACGGACTTGGTCTATGAGAGCAAGTCCCCATATTACCTGTGATGGGTCCCTCGAAGTTTCCTTCTCGGGCCGAGAGTCGACGCGTCCTTTTACAGGTAACAGTTCTGGCGACGAGTGTCTGGGGTAGCTGTCGGAGCGTGGATCTTCCTGTCCCGGGCCCTCGGCGGCCACTGCAATGTCAGGGGCTCACAGCCTGCCCTGACCGGAACACGTTTTTCCCTTCGCGAACCTCCCCAAAGCCGGGAAAAAGGTAGGTAGGAAAGTCTCTTGGGAATGCCTCGCCGCGGCCACTCCTCTGTCCGGCTGGCTGCCGACCAGAGTGCCGCGCAGTCCTCCGGGACAACGGGTCGCGGTTCAGGCGTTGAACCGGACCGCGTGGATCGTTACTCACGAGTAGACCTCTCCGGGGTCCTCTTACTCACGAGTAGCATCACGTCGGGGTCACCAGATGTAGGAATCGGGGCCGCTGGGGGCCGGAAGGTCCCGGAGGAGGACTGATCAAGTAACGACACGAGACAAGCTGCTGGATCGATCAGACACTTTATTGGTCAAAGGCAGAATCATTTATAGGGAAAAAGTGCAACGGTGGCAAACTGTCCTCTGGCAAGGCATTACCTCATGCGTTGACACATGTTAATGGGAAAACCTTCAAAGGGGAAGTTAATTAACTCGGGTAAACAGGGAACAAGATTGACCATTGTCTTGGGGCTTAGGCAGGGGTAAACATGGCTTGTTTGCACCAGGGATTTCCCCAAACCGGGAGATGAGTCATTATGGTTCATGAATCAGCTATCTGCTTACTCGGCAGAGTCGCGGGTCAGGTCACCTTAATTGGGTGAATCAAACCCTATACTTTATTCACCCCCCTTAATTTGGCGACCGGTGAGCCCACTGGTCGGGAGCCTGTCTCACCGCAGTGGTCTCTGGTCTATTCCGTGTCCTGTGGGGCACGGGGAATCCATAAGGTTGCATTAATACAGCAACAGAATGTCCAGGGAAAGGAAATCCTATACTGTCAGATAGGCAAAAGCAGTTTAGGTAAAGGTCCCCTTGCTCAAAAGCCAGTCGTATCCGACTCGAAGGTTCAGTGCTCATCTCTGTTTATAGCCAAAGAGCCAGTGCTGTTTGCATCTGCAGACGTTTCTGTGGACATGTGGCAGGCATTACTAGACACCGGAGTGTACAGAATGCTGTTTACCTTCCCATCGAAGTACCTATTTATCTACTTGCAATTTCTTGCTTTCGAACTGCTAGGTTGGCAGGAGCTGGGACAGCGTATTAACCACTAAGCCACCGCAGTTTACTTTAGCATTTTTCAATTGTATGAAGTTATACCCCCTTTTGAATATAATAGAGTCTCAGTGTCTCCTGTATATTACCATTGCATAAAACCATAATATAAGCACCTACTTTTTACACTCCATGTTAAAACTCCTTTGTTGTCCAATATGGCTGACCCTGCTATTAAGCATGGTGAGACTGTTGCCTCATGCAGCATACGTTAGGTACAATGAAAAGACGTTTTAATTATTGTATTTTATAGCTATGGATAGGGAAAATGTTTGACTGATTTTGTGCTTCATATGACAATGTAATTTCATTTCATTTAATACTTGTATACCGCCTTTCTCAGGCCAATGGCCGACTCAAGGCGGTTTACATAGGACATGAAATGACAAAACAAAAACTGCATATATAAAATTACATAATTCAATTAAACAATCATACACAGTAGAAATTCAATTACAATAGAGCAGCATCACAAGATATCCGCAATACATTACAATTTAAAACATTACAAATTTGACTGGCTTTAATTTGACTGGCTTTAAGTGTTGCATGCCTTTGTTCAAGAAATGCTGCTTCCTTATTTGCTTCAGGCAGCAAAAGGTCTTGGGATGCACTTTTCATTCAGTTTGCTCCTAAATTCCTCTAGCCAACCCTGGTTTTCATATTTCTGCCTTTAGCATTTCTTCTTGAAGCTGAGACATGTAAGATTACAAGTGCTGCCCATGAAAAAAAAATCTTAGCTGGCAATTGGCAGTAGTGGCAGCGGTGGTGGTGGTAGAGAAGATGGTGCCAGACCTATGACAAGTGGAATGGAAAAAGGGATATGCCAAAGGGATAGCCATGTTAGCCTACAGCAGCAAAACCAAGGATAAAGTCCACTTTGTTGTTTTTCCCATTGTAGGAGATATTGATCTTTTGCTTTGCACAGACCCACTGAATGACTAATTTTTGAGACTGTTTCCAGGGTCCTCTAGATCAGTGATGGTGAACCTTTTAGAGACTGAGTGCCCAAACAGAGGGGTGGGGTGAACTCTGTGCTGGGGGGAGGGAGGAAGCGCTCCCATTGGGCTACTAGCAGTAGTGGGATTAAGCAGGTTCACACCAGTTCACCAGAACCAGTAGCAGAAATTCTAGCTGGTCCTAATTCGGGTGCAATGCAGGGCTTTCCCCACGCTCACACCCACAGAGTAGGTAGTAATTTTTTTTGAATCCCACCACTGTCTACTGGGCAGAGGAGTGGGGTGAACTGTGTGCTAGGGAATTGAGGAAGTGCTCAAATTGGGCTTCTGGGCAAAGGGGTGGGGTGAACTCTGTGCTGTGGTGACAACACATGATGCCAACAGAGAGGGCTGTGAGTGCCCTCTCTGGCACGTGTGCCATAGGTTTGCCACCACTGCTCCATACCTGTCAACCGTGGCTCCGGCGAATCTGGGACCTGCGCGGACCGGGTTTGCGCAGGTCGTGTTGTACGCAAGCGCGTGGAGGGCTACGCCGCTTGCGTAGCCTTCTACACATGCGGCGTAGCCTTCTGCGCATGCGTGGAAGGGAGCTATGGAAGTGTAGAGCCCTTCCACGCATGCGTGCAATGCGACCTGCGCAGATGGGCTGCACAGTGCCTCCTTTCCCCCGCTGCCGAAATCCGGGGTTTCGGCAGCGCGGAGCGGGAAAGGGCAAAAATCAACGCCGAAAACCGGGAAATCCCAGCCAGTCCAGGAAGGTTGACAGGTATGCACTGCTCTAGGTAGAGAATACATAGAAGTGGTTTACCATTCCCTTCTCCTAGGGGCACCCTGAGACTGTGCAGTTGCCCAAGGCCATACAAGCTGTCTCTTTTCACAGGAGGCACAGAGGGGAGCTGAGTCGTGTTGTGAGTGGGCGGCATACAAGCCCATATTATTATTATTATTATTATTATTATTATTATTATTATTATTATTATTATTATTATTATTATTATTATTATTATTATCATCATCATCATCATCATCATCATCATCATCATCATCATCATCATCATCATCATCATCATCTTCCAGATGTTTTTGGCCTCTCATCAATTCTAGAAAGCATAGCCAATGATGGGAGATTAAAGGAGCTCTAGTGTGTTGTAATAATAATAATAATAATAATAATAATAATAATAATAATAATAATAATAATAATAATAATAATAATAATAATAATAATTATTATTATTATTATTATTATTATTATTATTATTCACAACCAAACCACTGAGCTGTCCAGCCAGACCCTCTTACCAAATGCAAAAAATGTTTGTACTAACTAAGATATAGTTGGTGTCCTGCATCCTCTTGTGGAGGTCCATTCTCCAGCCTAAAAAAATATTAGTAAAAGTAAAGGTCTTCTTTGCTCAAAAGCCAATCATATCTGATTCTAGAGCAATGATGACCAATCTTGGCACTCCAGGTGTTCTGGAACTTCAATTCCCAGAAGCCCTGATTAGCAGAAATGCTGACTTGGGCTTCTGGTAATTGAAGTCCAAGAACACCTGGAGTGCTAAGGTTCACCATCACAGCTCTAGGGTATGGTGATCATCTCCATTTTTATAGACAAAGAGCAAGTGGCAGGCATAACTAGACACTGGAGCACATGGAATGCTGTTACCTTTCCCACCAAAGTGGTACCTATTTATCTATTTGCAATTTCTTGCTTCCAAACTGCTAGGTTGGCAGGAGCTGGGAGGAAGATGGGAGCTCATTCCATCGTGCAGTACTAGGGTCTAAAACTCACCAAAGTCTCAAACTGCTGACCTTCTATTCATCAAGTTCAGCACTACAGTCCTTACACCCCCCCTCCCAAAAAAAAAAAAAATTCAGGGGACTGAAAGCGTATTTTACAAGACTCTTTATTATTAGCAAATGATATTCTAACCATCTCATAATTTTTCATTTCTACCACTCCATCTCTTCCTGCCTTGTTAGGAAAACTGAGAGTACAGAGACATGAACTTCTGCAACGTGACTTCAAGCATGTATAGTTCTGAAGAATATACAGTATAATTATGTCTCTAACACAATAAACTTGCATGAAGGGCTTTTGTTTGCAGTCTCCATCATCAGGATAGAATGAACAGACCCATTGAAGAAACGAAATGCAAAACCGGCTGCCTTTCCTAGTCTTCCTTGTTCTATTTTGGCACAGACTTGAGACTCAAATTTATCCCAGGGGTGATTCTATGGGAGTCAGAACAGGCACGGCAAAAGAAATGAATTAGATGAAGAAATGAATTGGATGATGGTCCTTGTACGTAGATGCTTGTTTCTAGATCTTTCTCCTCTAACTTTTGGTATTTTTGTCTTCACAGAGAGCTTGGGAGAAAAGATGTCCAGATGCCCCAAAGGTAGGCTTTCTTATCAGCTGCAAAATGATGCCAAATGTTTATTTGTTTATCAACTTCGAAGACATGCATTTGTTTCGACTAACAAGAAGTATCAGCTAGACATATGCTTACTTTACAGTTGTTTCCAGAGCTGCTTTTTCTTCTTCCATGTCTAGGCCAGATGTGAAACTGCTAAAATGAAGCCACCATTCTGCAGTTCCTTTCACCTGACTTGGTGTGAAAAAGATTAGCTGGCTGTTGCCTTGGGTACACCTGATTGTGGTTCAAAAATACCACAATCTTTGAGAAGGCACTTTCTGTGCACCCTGTTTCCAGAGGTGAACATGTATTACTTCATAGAAATTAGGTAACGGTCACCCTTGCTTGAAAGCCAGTTGTATCGACTCTAGGATTCAGTGCTCATAGCCGAAGAGCCAGCACTGTCTGCTTCTGCAGACGTTTCTGTGGTCATGTGGCAGGCATGACTAGACACTGGAGTGCACAGAACACTTTACCTTCCCACCGAAGTGGTCTCTATTTATCTACTTACAATTTCTTGCTTTCGAACTGCTAGGTTAGCAAGGGATTTGTTATTTAAGTTCACAGAATGAATTATCCATGTAATGTCTGTCAAATCCATAATCAATGTCTGTCCTGACCCAATTGCTTATCCATCTCGTATATTTCTAACGAAATTAGCTTTAAACACCACTGCATTTTCCCATTAAATCAATCTAAATCTAAAGATTAACACTTAATATTTTAATTGCTTTTCCAGCTATGGTCCCCCGCATGCCATTTTCATGTAACATGGGGTACAAATATGTCTCTCCAATTAAAAAACAACAACATGCCAGCTATTAGGAGTTTGCTTTTTCCCTTCTTTGTTTTCACACAAAGCAGCTAGACAGAGCTTTGGCCTGTGAGAGCAGGATCCTGCCAGGACTGACTTGTCAATATTCAGTAGAGTTGGTTGCTCATTATGTAGCCATTGATTATTTCTGAAAATTGCTCACTATGCATTATTCATTCTTCACTCTTGTCTCCATAGCCATAGGCATAACTGTTCAAGTCCATTCGGAAACGTATCTCCCACAAGGCCATCCTTTATGCCCAGTAGGAAAATAAAATCTTCACCAAAACCTCTTTCATGACCCCTTCTCGGGAAGCTCAGAGAATAGTCTGCATTCCAAGGGAAATGGGAGGGGTGTGGGAAACCCCTCCTTTAAATTTCTAATGCCCCTCATTCAGTTGTTTTTATGTGAGGTCAAGTCACTTCCAACTTATGTTGATCCAACGAATGAGAGGTCTCCAAAACACCCTCAACAGCCCTGCCCAGCTTTTGTACACATCAGCCTGGGACTTCCTTTAGGCAGTCAATCCATTTTGTATTTGGTTTTCCTCTTTTCCTGTTGCCTTTGTCAACATCCTTCTGTTTTCCAGGGAATCTTCTCTTCTCATGATATGCCCAAATAGGACACTGTCCACTTCATTTCTGCCAGAACAATTCAGGTTGATTTGCTCTAGGACCCACATATTTGTCTTTCTGGAAGTCCAGGATATCCACAACACTCTCCTTTAGCTCCCCGCCCCCTGCCAGCTTTTATTACCCTTCAGCTTTCACATCCACACATGGTGATCAGAGTGATCTTGGTCTCTAAAGACACATATTTACCTTTGATATTTTCTAATTTCTTCATTGTTTCCCTTCTGAGTTTCAGTCTTGCAGTTTCTTGGCTGAAGAAACTGCATTTGGACTGATGACTGAACAAAGATTTCTTCATTGTAAACTTTAAAGATCTCTAGTTAGGATTTTTGTCATCTTAATATTCAACTGCATTCCTGCTTTGGCATTTCCCCCTTTAATTAAAAGTTGCTTCAAGTCACTACTGTTTTCTGCTAGTAAGATAGTGTTATTTGCATATCTTAGACTATTGATGTTTTTCCCAACAATTTTCACTTCTTCTTCATATGAATATTGTGTGGCTTTCCATATGATATCTTCTGTACACCATGTGCATTTGTTGAATACTTTTGCCTATAGAAAACCATCCTGTCTCTCTATATTCAGCCCTAATGGTTACATATCAGGTCAATCAAGCATTGAGAAACATGCATTTCTTTCAGAACCACCTATAGACTCTCATGATCCATACAGTCAAAAGGCTTTGCTAGAGTCTGTAAAGCATAGATTGTTCTTCTTCTGAAATACTTTGGTGCATTCCAGTAGCCAGCGGATATTTGAAATATGATCTTGAGTGCCTCTTCCTGTTTGGTATCTAGCTTGAATATCCATAATTTCTTGTTCTATATAAGGTAAAAACCCTTGTTGCGACACCTTGAATATCACTTTGCTTGCATGAAAAATTAAAACAATGTTCCTGTAGGTACCAATCTCCTTTCTTAGGGATTAGGATGTACTGTATATTTAATGTTGCCAAGTCTATGGGCTATTGTTTTGTTTTCCAGATTAGTTAGCATATTCTAGCTATCTAAGATAGATAAACAGGGAGCCATGGCCACCTCTTCACCTTGTGGAAACAGAGGTATGAAATTTCCTCGGTCCTCTGTTCTCAAGGGAGAAATATGATGAAAAAAGGAAGTGACATCAGAAATCCTAAGAATATTTATTTGGTTTAATTTTTTAAAATTTTAAATATTTTATTAATTAAAAACAGAAGACAACATATGTGTACACACCAGCACAAACAAAGAGAAAGAAAAAGAGAAGAAGAAAAAAGAAAGGAAAATACAATTCAATGCTACAAAGTTAAATACTCTTATAGTTACTCTATCTAGTCTAACATTAATGATATCCATCAGAGACAGGTTATACGTTCCCTAGAAGAACCAATAATAAAATGTACACGCAAACATTTAACTCACATTCCAAAATGATAAATGATCCGTAGGAGGCTTGCTCCCTTTGCCTTTAGTTATGGTATGATCTAGGAAGGGCTTCCAGATCTCATAAAATTTATTTTTACTCGTGATACCTTTTTTAATATTTATTTCACATGTAAGTTTGTCATTTAATGCTGTTGTCCAATTTTGAACATACCAATCTTCAATTTTTATTTGCTCTCCTCCCTTCCACTTAGCAGCTATACAAATTCTTACATTCACTATTAAAATAGATAGCAAATCTGCATTATAATGATTTGAAATGACATTACCAAACTCAAGTATCAACACACTTGGTGCATCCAATTTAATACGGGTACCAAACATTTTTGTTATCTCGTTTTCCACTAACATCCAAAAACCTTTCACTCTTTCACACTCCCACCACATATGGAGATAAGTCCCAGTCTCTTTTTTACAATTCCAGCATAAGCTAGATTCCTTTGGATTCATCAATTTTATTTTTGCTGGGGTTAGATACCATTTCCACAATCCTTTATAATTGTGTTCTTTTATTCTAATTGATAAATTTCTCATTACTCTATTTTTCCATTTTAACTTCCAACTTTCTTCACTAATGTTTATATTTAGGTCGCTTTCCCATGTCTCTCTCATACTATAATTGGTGTAATCCATATCAATTAGCAATTTATATATTTTACCAATTAACCCTTCTAATTCTATTTTCCCAGACCTAACATTACATGCTAATTTTTCAAACTCAGTTAAACCTCTGTTTAGGTCTGATTCAGTGGCTGTATGAGAGTTCCAATTATTAATTGCTGCTACTTGAATCCAGTTTAAGTTCATTTGTGTAAACAATTTTATCTTTTTTCTTTATTTTTACAAAAATCTATCCAATCCTTTAAAAACTCTATTTTATTAATTTGAGGTAGCAATTTGTTCTTACTAGTTAATAGTATTGGAAAGGATTTTATATCCAATAATTCTATTATGGGCGAAGTTCCCAGAGCAAGTTTATTTTTAACAGAATGCCAAACATTCAACAAACTTTTAAAATTTTATTGTCGTTGTTAATTTTAACTTTGTCCTTACCTAAAAGTATTACTTTTCCAACTTTGTGTAATTCTTTCATACCAATGCCTTCCCATAATGCATTAAATTTTTTAGAATGTTTTTCACTTGATATGCTATAGAGTATTTTTTAATATCTGGTAAACCTAACCTCCCACTTTTCTGATCTTTATACCACAATGTCTTTACAATCCTTGGTCTCTTACCATCACTACAATAATCATTTAACAAATTTTGTAATTTCTTGAGATCCTTATCTTTAATTTCTACTGGTAATGTTTCAAATATATAATTAATTTTGGGGACTATCTTCATTTTAATCAGCACTATTCTTCCAAACCATGATAATTTTTTTTGTATCTAATTAGCAATTCTTTTATTTATTTTATCAATGTTTCAAAATTTAATTTTTTTAGTTCATCATACTGATTATATATTCTTATTCCTAAATATTTTATATTACTTTTGATGTTAATATTGAAAGTGTTCTTAATTTTATTCTGAGTCTCCATAGTTGTGTTAAAAATAATTATTTCTGACTTATCCCAATTTACTTTTAAGCCAGTCGCATCTTGGAAGTTTCTAAGATGAGATTGTATTTTAATTAATGCATTTTGTGGTTCCTTTACAATTAGCAAGGTATCGTCCGCATACAAATCAATTTTATTATCATTTATCCCTTTTAAATCTAAATCTTCTCTAATTATGTTTGCAAACATTTAGATAGCCATTATAAACAAAATTGAAGACAACGGATCACCCTGCTTTGTGCCAGTTCCTAACCTTATATCTGGTGTAAATACATCATTTACTTTTATTTGCGCACAGCCCTGACGGTATAAATTATCAATTATTGTTGTAAATTTAGAGCCAAATCCATAATTTTTCACTATTTCTTTAATGGAAAACCATTGGAGAGAATCAAACGCTTTATATATGTCTAAAGACAATAATCCGATTCCTTCTTTACTCTGTTCTGCAGTATGCATTAATGCTACCACTCTCCTTGTTATGTCTGATAAGTATCTTGATTTCATAAATCCCGCTTGGTCAATATTTATATAATCTCCCATAAATCTATTCATTCTATTTGCAAGTATTGCCGTAAAGATTTTTAAATCCTGGTTCAATAATGAAATGGGTCTATAAGACTCCACTCTCTCTTGATCTTTCCCAGCCTTAGGAATTAAGATTATCATCGATTTATAACATGAGTCAGAGGACTTTCCTCCATCTAATACATAATTAAATATTCTAGTACTTTTTGGAACTATCATTTTTTTTTGAATTCTTTATAAAATTCTGACGCTAGTCCATCTTCTCCTGGTGCCCTTCCTATTTCTAACTTGTCTATAGTTGTTGAAACCTCTTTTTCTGTAATAGGAGCTTCCATTATTAGTTTGTGTTCCTGACTCACCTTGCTTTTAGTCCAGTTTTTAATATAATCCGATGCCACTTCTACATCTAATTTCTTTTCTGAATAAAGATTTTGATAAAATTGCCTGGTGATTTCTATTTTTTCCTTCGTTTTATTACATCTATTTCCTTGGTTATCAATTAATATTCTTATTTCTCTTTTTTCCTTTTTTCCATTTGCAGCTCTAGCCAACATTTTGGAATTTTTATTGTTATACTCAAAATAATTTCTTTTTAAATAAATTAAATTCCTTTTAACACTTTCAATATCCTTTCCAGTTAATTCTGTTTTCAGTTGTTGCAGTTTGTCAAATATGTTTTTTTCTTTGATCCTTATATGTTCCTTCTGAAGTCGTTCAATTTCTTCTTCTATATATTTTTGTTTCTCCTTATATTGTTTGTTTTTAATACTAGCATGTTTGATACTTTCACCCCTAAATATTGATTTCATTGTATCCCACAGAATGTTATCTGATACTTCATCTGTATCATTAAAACACCAAGATTCCTCCCAATTTTTAATTATTTTCTCTTTGTCTTCCTGTTTGTTAAATTTTTTTGAATCATATCTCCAATTAATCTTATTATTTTTCCTTTTATCAGATATTTTTAGATCTACTATCATTTTTGCGTGATCTGATAAATGGGGGTTTGTCGGTATGCTGAGCTGAGCAGATCGAGGTTTTGTTGCTTGTAAAGGAGAGCCATGAGAAATGGATTAAAAGTGAGGTAAAAGTGATTATTTGGTTTAAAAGAAACTGCAGTGTAGGTAATAACAGGTGGTGGACATTCCAGGAAACTTGGGGAGCCCTTTCTCTCCTCTGCATGAAAAGACATGCATATACTTTAATTAAATTGAGTTTGAAACAGCCATGTTGTGCATTGGTTAGAATGCGGGATGAGAATTCAGGAGATATTGGTTCAAGCCCCCCTTTAGCCATGAAACTCACTACCTTAACCCTAGGATAGCCATACTTTCTCAATCTTGAGGGTTGTTATAAAGATAAAGTGGAGAAGAAACATGTACACATTGAACTCGTTGAAAGAAGGATAGAACACAAATGTAGGAAATAAAGAAATAATCAATATAAAGTACAGTTCTTTATTTTAGTCATCACATTGATAGTCTAGATAGCCTTCATTTGCAAACTATTCTACCAGGAGATCTTTTAAAACATAAATTGCAATTTCTAATGGTCACTGTGAAATGCAATCCCTCTGAACACAACACACTGTAAAATCCTTTAAAAAAAATAAATGTATTTCAAAAATCTGCTCCCATGTTACAATTCTAGTACTGTATTTGACAAGGCCAAACCTGTGGATTACCTAGATTACATTGCTGCTTTTTCACAGCACAACTAGGACACTGTTTGTATGCCAAGAGAGTAAAGCAAGGGGATACTGTACTGGCGTTTTTGTAAGGCTAAGCACAATCAGCAACATTCCTCTTCTTTAAAAAAAAAAAAGGGGGGGGGGATTGTGTAGCAACACTGCAGGCTTTGAATGAGGATTGGTCAGCATTGTGTGGACTGATGCAAAAGCACACCATTTATTAAACATTTAAAATAAAATACTTCCACTAAGCTGCTTAAAGTGCTCAGTTTATTTAATTCAGGAGAATAGATAACCCTGTCCATCTCATTCTAGTTCTCTAATGTGTGTTTTTTTGCAATGCAATAAAAACAATAAAAACCAAACAACACCACACATCCTGGGGAAAGCCTTGCTTCTCATTATTAAATTGTAACACACAGTTGTTCCTTCCATTTTGGCACTCTGTATTGTTTTGAGAAGATGTGTCTGCTAATGCCTTTTGGCTAGGACAACATACCACTTCTCAAAGTCTTTAACAGGCTGTAGAGTGGTTTCTGCCAATCTAAAAAGGAAAGGTAACACATTTTGTGCTGACATTTATGTGGTGTTTTTCACTGCACAGGGGAAAAAACCCATTGGTTTTCCACACCTATTCATTGTAACATCAATTGGGGCTGTTTACTAACTGTCTTTCAGAAGGTTGACACTAGCAACACTATAAACAACGGTCAACAGCACAAGAACTGTGGTAAAAATATGATCATATTGCCCTCTAGCGGTCGTTGGAGGTGCATATGATCAAAACACATTTCTGGATCCTAGGTCAATGATGGCAAACCTTTTAGAGACCGAGTGCCCAAACTGCAATCCAAAACCCACTTATTTATTGCAAAGTGCCAACACAGCAACAGGGGAGGAAGGAAATGTTCCTAGTGGGAGGCTGAGCAGAGGAGTGGGATGAACTTTGTGCTGGGGGAGGGAGGAAGCACTCCCATTGGGCAGCTGGGCAGCTGGGCAGAGGGGTGGGGCAAACTCTGTGCTGGGGTGACTGCACGGGTTCCCACAGAAAGGGCTCCGAGTGCCATCTCTGGCACATGTGCCATAGGCTCGCCACCACTGTCCTAGGAGATGGATGGCTTTTCAGTCATAACTGTAAAAGCCGCATGCTCTTGAATACTCTGTAGCATTTTCATTGATGGTTCAGCCAATCCCACCTCCTCTGCAATGGAGACATGAGAAGGAGCTGGTGAAACTGGCTCTGGCCTTTGACCTTCCATCTGCTCACTGAAATTTGTTTTATAAATTTACTCCTGCCATGTTATGGACTCTGCTATGCCTCCCTGTCGCCCTCACCATCGGTGTGGGGAGGGAAGTGCCTGCACCTGCAGACTTCCTGCCAGACTTTTGCCACTGCCTCCAGTCTTGTAAGGTGGTTGAGGCTATGATGTTGTTGTATTTACCAAGATGTTATTGGACTTGATTGTATTTTACCTGCTTTTGCATTTTGCTACTGTATTTTGATTGTATTTGTATTGTTGCTTTTTTCTCCATGTTCACTTTTTTTCTGCTGCTGTCTGCTGTGCAGACAGCATGCATTGGTGTAAACTGCTTTAAGTCATCTTCGGGCTGAATAAACCGGTATATAAATAAAAAGTGAAATGAAATGAAATAAAATGAAATAAATTTACACTGATTTATTTATGAATGTATACATATTGCATATGCACACTTTTAATTGGCGCCGTTTCTATCTCATTATCATTGTCTTTGCATCATGTTGGTGAATATTGTACGCCAGTAACATCTAGAAAGCAAGGTGAGAACTTCTACTCCCTTAACAATTAATCCTGACTGTCCTCTAAGTTTTTTTTCCTCAGGACATCCAGTTTGGTTCTGTAGGTATTTCGGAGTGAGGCTAAATAATAATAATAATAATAATAATAATAATAATAATAATAATAATAATAATAATAATAATAATAATAATAATAATAATAATAATAATAATAATAATAATACTCAGACAAACAGCTAACAAGATAAAAATGCTGGATTTCGTATCATAAATCACTAGTCGAACACTTCCCAAACGTTTAGGACTACGTGATGTATCGGCGAATTATGTGAGCAGATCCCAGCAGGGTGGCCTTTTGCAGCTGACTGATGGTGATTTTGTCAACTCCAATTGTTTCTAAGTGCCTGCCTAGGTCTTTAGGCACAGCACCCAGTATGCCGATTACCACTGGGACCACCTGTGCCGGTTTTTGCCAGAGTCTCTGCAGTTCAATTTTCAGATCTCGATATTGAGTAATTTTTCTCAAGCTGTTTCTTGCTGATTCTGCTGTCACTAGGTATGGCAATGTCGATGATCCATACTTTTCCCCCCTCCACAATCGTAATATCTGGGGTATTATGCTCCAAAACCCTGTCAGTCGGTATTTGAAAATCCCAGAGTACTTTTGCATGTTCATTCTCAATCACCTTTTATTATTATTATTATTATTATTATTATTATTATTATTATTATTATTATTATTATTATTATTATTATTATTATTATTATTATTATTATTATTATTATTATTATTATTATTATGATGATGATGATGATGATGATGATGTGTGAGAGATTACTCTGGGCTGAAAGGATTTTTGCTGGAGAAGCTCCACTCAGGAGTCGCACGAATGAGGCTCCTTTCATTTCCCCAAGTGCAGCCCTCTGGTATCGAAACCCAACCTTCCAGTCTCCATGCTTAATGTCTTAACTACTAAGCCACAGGAGGAGCTGCCATGAGAACTGCAGTATACTCATTGGTATTAGCTGTGTCAGAGGGAACAACTGGGAACTGCACCTTCCCAACTGTCTTGTGTTACACCACAATGTCATAAATGAGTGATGGCAATGTTTAAAATGTTTATTCCAGCCTTTTCAAGCAACCATGTTCAGAGGGTAGCCACTGTGTTATCTAAGATGGCAGGCTAGTGATTTATGGCTTAATGAGAGTAAGGAAGGTCTAGAATTCTAGGCCAGCAGGTATTCTTCCCATTCTGCTGAGAGTAGCATACTGATTTTTAGCTTTAATTTCTTTGTTAAACTTGAATTCAGTAAGGTCTGGTACGAATCGACAAAGAGAATCAGGGATGGTAAATGTTTGCTTTGTGCTGGGAGCCATTGTAGGAACTAAGCCCATCTTATTCTGTTGCTGCCCTTTCCTGTCACATTACACACTCCATGCCACTCGAGAAATTAAGGGAGTAATATCTGTCTTTGATATTTTCCAAAGTAATGACTTTAAAGGGATTTCCTACTAATTGTGCTAAGGTGCTACTTGCACTTCTCCAGATCTGGGACCTTGAGCTCTCTGCTGTCTTTGCAAAGGCCCACAGAAGCCTTGTTTCAAGAGACCTTGGAGCCAGTCATACTTAGTCTATAGCAGGTGCTGCTAGGCCTCTCAGTTTGAAGCAGCAGCAATGAAGTGTGTAATGAAGGTACAGTGGAACCCCATACAATGAAAAAACTCCATTCCACAGGGTTCTTCATTGTGTGGTTTTTTCGTTGTATGGGGTTCCATTGGCCGCACATACGCGTGATCGCCAAGGGGCTTAGCGATCCAGCCGGGTGGCTTTTGGAGGGGCTTGGAAAAGCCTTTGCCTCTTCTGAAAGCCAACCGGCTGGGTGACTAAGCCCCTTATCAGTCCAGGCTTCCCTCCCTCCTTCCCAAGTAAGGCAGGACTCGGAGGGTCCAAAGCCCGGCTTCCTTGGGAAGGAAAGGGCCACCCACTCACCTCCCTCCCTCCTTCGCAAGCAAGCTGGGACTCGAAGAGTCCAATGCCTTGCTTGCTTGGGAAGGAGGGAGGCAGGTGAGCAGGTCGCATTTTACTTCCATTTCCAGGAGCGACGAGGGTGGCATGGGCTGGATGAATTGCAATAAACCCATTTGTGCAGATTCATGGGGCTTGGTCTTCTGGGAATTGAAGTCCAAGAACATCTGGAGTGCCAAGGCTCGCCATCATGGGACTAGTGGCACTGCTGTTGATTCCAATGAGTAAAACACCAGTTACTGAGCAAGTTCCTACCAGTACCTGATCAGAATTTGCAGCATCAACTGAGATGCTTCTAAACAACGAGTGCTTCTCTTCCTTGTTTTCTGTGCACCTGATCCGAGTCTTGATTACTGCTTTTCACCCTTACCTGTTCTCAGCACATTCTCATGCCTTTGGCACTTTCTCATCCAACTTTTAGATTCAGTTTCTGTGTATTTTTCTCACCTTTTCTCTTAGAAATTCTTGGTGAACAGGAAATGTTTTTTGTAGCCATCTTCACTGTGTATGATGTCATAGCTTTTTTTTCCTTTTGTACTTCATGTAACTCATCCCCTTTCAAGGCCTCTTTACTTCTGCCCATAAGAGTGAAACTGCCCCCTCTTAGAATAGGTTATATGAATTAAAATGATTTTGTTTTGGGGCTGCGGTGGCTCAGTGGTTAATAAACTCGCCTTGTTAGCTGGAGGGCCAGCAAGTCGGCAGTTCGAGACCCAGGTACTGCATGATGGAATGAATGCCTGTCTCTGTCCTCGCTCCTGCCAACCTAGCAGTTCGAAAGCAAGAAATTGCAAGTAGACAAATAGGGGCCACTTTGGTGGGAAAAGAACTTGGGGACATGAAAGGAGCTTCATTTGGGTGTCCCCTGAGTGGAGTTTCTCCAGCAAAAATCATTTCAATCCAGAATAATATCTGACACAATTTTTTAAATTTAGTTTCAAGCTCTGTCTTAGAGCTGGTTTACATTTGCAATCAAACTTGTAAAGTATGGCTTAACTAAATAACAGTTAATACTGTTTGCATAAAATGTACTCTAGATAAATATAGTATGGTATTTATAGTGAATCTATGTGGTGGGGATGTTTGTGTAATTGCCTATTGGTGTCTTTGGTGTATGTGTGTGGTTTGGGAACATTTTTATTGTGGCCACTGTTCCTTCCATGAGATATATAAAAGAATATAAGATTCCTTATTAAAGATTCACCTACTCCAGTATTCTGTATTCTACAGTGGCTACCAGATGCTACTTCTTCTTCCACCTTTGGTGAAATAATTCTGTAGTTCATTTCACTTGACCTAGTGTGAGGAAGATCAGTCAGTACAACAAGGTTGCTGTTGGCTGGGGTATGCCCAATTGTGGTTCAAAAATACCACCATCTTCAAGGAGGCTCTTTCTATATATCCTAGGAAGCACAGAAGCAAATAATTGCCATCTTGTCTTGTTGCTTTTTAGAAAGTGGTACTCAGAAGCTTGCTACAGCTAAACTTGGAGGCTCCATACATATACCATGACTGTCAATATCTGCTTTATCAGCCTACCTAGGGCTTGTGTTCGCCATAGCTCCCTGCTGAGACAACATCCCCGTGTTGCTGGCTGCAGCAAGAACTTCAGTTAGTAGTGCTCAGAGCTGTCCAGCGTCCTGGTTTCATCTGCCCTCATTACAAGGGGCTTCACCATGGACCCACTCTGCTTGTTCTACCTTGCCTATCATGCACTGATTTTTTAAAAAATGGCTGAACTTTATCCACTTTGATCTCACTTCATCAGATGCTAACATCTTCCCCATTACCAAAAGTATCAAAATAATAAAACAGTACTATGATATAAGGACATTACAACTCACACCTCTCCTATCTGTTGTACTATTAGATGACATTTTCATTGAACTGCCTACCATTCATTCATCCATTTATTTGATTTGTATGCTGCCCACTCAGCATACACCGACTTTCTCTTTGTCAGTGAGACATTGAGGAATACTGTACTTGTAAAAACCCCAAAGAATGCAGTCTATGTGATCATCTTATACTATTTTATGGTTGCTGATTCTCTGATGGTGTGAAGAGTCTGTAAAAATTATGTAAAGAAAAGCACACTTCTATTAATAGGTGTAACTAAACTTAAGTTACACGCAGGGCAAACTCAGGGTCTGTCCAGATCACCTCTTGTGGGACAGTCTGATATTGCAGTGTTTTAGATCCCTTGAGGATGGGAAGTAGTTAAATGCCATTTAGTCTGCTCCCCCATGCAAACAGCATGTTACTTTTGCCCATATCAGAAAATGGCTTATACTCCACTTCACAATATGGGCAAATTACAGGTAATGGTTTCCTTACTCTTCTGTGGAGGGACAAGGAAAGTGCAATATTTGTCCCCTTCCTATTTCATTATGCTGGCTATGCTGGTTAGGAGAGTAATCCTGCCTCCCTTTTCTCTGTAGTGTTAAACAAAAACTGCTTCCAGCTGCAGTTTTAATTGGTACTACAGGGGGGAAAACACAAATAAAAATTAAAAAACAAGCATTACAACAATCAATTAGGAAGGAAAAATAATTTAAATTTTTCTGCTCCTCCACAGAGGAGTAAGGGAAGTTTTAAATGTCAATATATGGTAGGCAAGGACATGTTAGACCTTTCAGCATAGCAGGTGTTTATACCAGAAACAGCCTTTTATTGCTACATTGATCCCCTATATGCCATCCTCATCATCCACAGGTGATGGCAATGAAATATATGGAAGTGCATAAAAAAATTGCACCACCTGGCAAAAAATTAAAAGGGTGACAGAAGAAAAAGTAGCAGAAGACAGGGGGGACCAAACGGTGCGAAATAGCAGAACAGGAAAAAGCCGCTTGGAGAAGGCACAAGTGGTGATACTGAACAGTTTATTCACTTCCAAAATAAAATATCGATAAAGTAAATTCGAATTCCTTCTGGAAAAAGTAGGCCAGTCTGCCACCAAACTCAGAGGTTATTTCTCTACTTCCTCCTCTTTTCAACCATTTTTATTTATTCTTTCTCTTCTTCATAATAATATTAATTACTAGCATATTTTGCCCGGTGGTGCTGGGCTTTTTAAAATTGTGTTGGATAGTAAAGGTTTTTTTTTTCTTGAACCAATGGGGCTGTGTTTTTTTAAATGGTGGCATAATTTTTTTAGATTATTTGGCTTTGAGGCACTGCGGCGGACTTGCGCTCCCAGTGGTTTTTTTTGTGTGTGTGTGCTGGCTTCCTCTGTGCCGTGCTGTTTAAATTTGTTTTTTAAGGTTTTGCCGGGCAAAATCTGCTACATTTAAAGAAGAATGTGTTTCTTTGTGAATTTTTGCAAATATTTTTACTTCGGATAATTATTTTAAAAAATGTGTAAATATATGTTTTTCTAAATTGAATGTATTTTACAGTGTTTTTTATTGAATATTAATATTTTTATCTGTGAATTTTTTGATGTTTTTGGATATTTTTGAATGTTTTTGGAATTGATTACCCTATTTTTGGGGATTTATTGAATATTTGGGAATATTTTGGATGTTTTTTCTCCTTTGGCCACTGGGTGGTGGTGTTGAGTAATTTTTTGGTTTTGCTTGTTCCGGTAAGTCTCTTCTCCTCATTTCAGTTCCGGTTTTCATCGGGGGAAGACGTGTATTGGTAAGTTCTTTCCATTTTTTTTAGGGGGGTTGTTTTGGGTTGGGGGCGTTCCGGTATGGTTTTGGGTTTTGGGTGGGGGTTTGTGTGTGTGTGTTTTTGATTATTTTTGGGTTTTGGTTGGGGGTTTCTTTGTGTGTATTTTTGACTGTTTTTGGTTTTTTGGGTTTGAGGTGGGGGTTTCTGTGTGTGTGTCTTTGGTATGTTTTTTGGTTTTTTTGAATGTTTTTGATTTGTTTTTTGGGTATTTTCGTGGGCCAGTCTTGATGGCTGGCCCTCGGAAATACCATCACCGTTTCATGCGGCGTTGGGGGGGGTGTTTTGCTGTGGCCCGGGCTGGGTTGCGGTTTGACTGTGTTTTGGGTGGGTGTTTGGCTTGCCGCTTCTTGCGGCTTTTTGGGGAGGGTATTGTTGTGGCACTGGCTGGGTTGGGGTTTGTTTGTTTGGGGGGTGGGTGTTTGTTTGCCTGCCTTTTTTAATTTGTTTTTGGTTGCTGCTGCCACGGCGTTTTTGGCAGCGGTTGGGTGGGGGGTGTTTGTATTTTTTTACAGCGAGTTTGTCTCGCTGGGCCCGCCGTGTCTTCGGCGGGACAGCGTGGGGGAGAGGGTGTCCTTCTCTTCCCTGTTGCTCCGTGCAAGATGGCCGGTGGGTTTGCATTTTATTTTGTTTTTGGGGTTTATTTGTGTTTTCTGGGTGCTTCGTCCGCCTGTGGCGGACTTGCGCTCACGGTTTGGGTTTGTGTTTATTTTTCGCGCGCCGGCTTCTTCGGCGGACTTGCGCTCACAGTTTGGGTTTGTTTTTATTTTTCGCGCGCCGGCTTCTTCAGCATTCTGCACGCCCATGGCGCGCAGGACGCTGGGGAATGTAGTTTTGGCTGCACGGGCTTGCTTGCTGCGGTGGTTTTTCTCTTGCGGCTTTTTTTGATTGGCCGCGGCGCGTTTCCGAACGTTCCTTTTGCCGCGCCGCTCAGCCTGATTGGCTCTGGCGCGGCGCGGCGAAAGGAACTTTGGGAATTGAAGTTCCCTTTTTTTGTTTGCGACTGGGGGGCTCCTGCCCCCGGGTTGAAAATTTCAACCTGACAGTTATCTGCGAACCCCGTTCGGGCGAGTGAATGGAGGCTCGGACGGGGCTAGTGGGGCCTGGTGCAACATCCTTTGTCACATTCCAACGGTTAACGCACCATTTTATAGGTATAGATAATGGCTATGATGCTCACTTGTGGCTAAATCCAACTGTTAGTCCCAGTGGGGCTTAAGGTAAACATTCATAACAAGTCCAATTCATTCTTAATAATTCCCACTCATTCAATGGGCATACTCTAGTTGAGGCTAACAATTGGTTGCAACTGCTGTTTAAAAACAAAACCCTGATACATCTTTTTCTTTTCTCATCTTCCATCTCTCTTTGCTCTTTCTCCAAGGCTATCTGCTGACTTGCTTAAGCTGATGGTTTGTCTTGCTTTTTCTTGTACTGTCATTTCTTTTGTGTCTGTCTGTGTTGACAATAATTCTGTTACTAGTTCTCATGCCAGAGAACTTCTTGGTTTTCTTCTTGGAATTCATCCCCACTGTAGTCCGATCTTTTTCAGTTACCTAATAAAGCCAACATTTTGTCTTGTTTTTCAGATGATTCTATCCTTCAACTGGTCTTTTTTCCCCATAATTCTGATTAGATTGTTGTCATATTTCTTATTTGGTTTTCTCTCCATTGCTGTTGTTTTATATACTACCATCTGCTTATTGTTTTTCTGCATAAAAAGATGATCAGGATTTATTTAAAGAGGTCTTCATGGGATACATAATGTCCTCCCACATGCAATTTAAGATGTTGTTACTTACTTCAAAAATATTCATTCTTTAGCTCATGTCCCACGCCTCCTGATTTTGTATATCCTTAGGTCCGGAACATCATCCTACTGTTGCTCATTACAGATAGCTTCAGCATGTCATTCCAATTATTTACCTTAGAAGTAACTCTTCAACTTCTGTTGTGGAGGATGTAAAATGGTGATCAGTTGCTGCTGCTATAGCAGATCAGATCCTCCCAAATAGTCACCCACGAAGAAAAGACAAAGATGAGTGAGATATCAGCCCTCATTTTGCCAATCCCTATCCTTGAGAAATTATTTCTCCCCCGCTCAAAAAGAATTCCGCCACCACAATTGGAGTGGAGGATTTTGAGAGATCATGGATATAAACCTGCATCTAGTATGCAAAATAACTTGCAGTACTTAGATGAGGGAGTTTAAAGATGGTTACTGCGCTCTCAAATAAATCACTACAGACAGCACACAACTAACAACAATCACTGCTTTGTTCAATTTGACACCTCCTTCACTTTATCCAAGGTGAGCATCCAGCTCACTCGCCCCTAAAGTTTGCTCAGCTAGCTGAACATGCATTTTGTGGTATGTATCAACAAATAGAGGGAGTTCTCCCAACCTCTCTTGTCCAGAATCAAGTGGACTCAAGATCTGTCACATTTTACAGAACTTCAGGCAATCTACTTAATTTTAATTTAATTTAATTATCAAACTTCTATGCTGCCCTACTCAGGTATAACCCGACTCAGGGCGGCTCACACCAAATTAGTAAAGGTAAAGGTTTCCCTTGCTCGAAAGCCAGTCGTATCCGACTCTAGGGTGCAGTGCTCATCTCTGTTTCTAAGCCGAAGAGCCAGCGCTGTCTGCTTCTGCAGACGTTTCCGTGGTCATGTGGCAGGCATGACTAGACACCGGAGCGCACAGAACGCTGTTACCATCCCACCGAAGTGGTCCCTATTTATCTACTTGCAATTTCTTGCTTTCGAACTGCTAGGTTGGCAGGAGCTGGGATGAAGACGGGAGCTCATTTCCGTCCTGCAGTACTCGGGAATCGAACTGCTGACCTTCCGCTTCCCAGTCAGCCTCTTAGCGACTTGAGCCATTATAAACATAAAATATACAGTCACAATAAAAACAGATAAAAGCCACCCCATTAAAATCCCACCCACCGTATTCATAAAAAAGAGAAAGAGGCAGACCCCGAATTATTGTAAAAGCCAGCAGGCAGGGGGCACATTTCCATCAGGGCCCCACACCTGCCCTGCTAGCCAGGTTTTCAGACCTTTCCTAAATGCTACTCCTCTAGCATTGTTGGTTTAAGAACATAACACTGAATATTGGGAGTAGGAAGTAGAAACAAAGTTTGCATGGCTTTTAGCAGCCTAATGGTATTTGCAGAAAAGAGAAGAGAAGGTAACAAAGGATGTACAGTACCTTAAATATTTTACAGACAGTCAGTTTAATTCAGCCTTTTACACAAAAAGCACTGTCAAAATGTACTCTTATAATGGTATCCAGTGCCTGGCGTGTTAAATACAAACTTGAAGCAAAGCAATGAATGGTGAACAGAAAGCATGGTTACAGTTGCCTGGCAATGAACAGTAGATGGCCTGGATCCAGTGAGGGGGCAGCACCCGACATTTTGGCATCCCACTCAACTGGCCCAAAGTATAAAGCAGTGCTTGGGATTATCCCTGAATAGACAGAAAAGTTAATGGGCGAATGCAAGAGCAAGGTATAGTAATAATCTTCAGTCTCTGCTTCACTGCCAGTCAAGAAAACGTGAGGGAAAGTGCCAAATGTTCCCTTGGTGTACATTCAAGACGGCACTAGTGTGTTTTTCTGCTGCCAAATGAAGCCTTTGGCATTTGGTTACCAGAGTACAAGCTAGAGCGGTGGACACTTTCCCCAGTGGCTAACTTGGCAGCATGGAAGCCTTTGTTGGAAACTCCTGCCCCCCTAAGGAATTAGCTGCCTGGTAAACCTGGGTCAAATATAATAGTCTGCTGAGAAGCTCATTCTAATGAAAAGTTCATTGTAGAGTTGCTTGGAATGACCAACATGTGTCTTGCGTCTTGTTCATTTTTCAGTGTGCTATTTCCCTCCTGCTGCCCAGGGCTCAAAAGACTCAGAACAGGTCATGTGGTTATATTAGTCAGATGGCTGACAGGCTGCCAGCAAAGGCTATTTCCCAGAAAGCAGGATCAATGGGAAAATGGGCTTCTTAGTGTAGTTAGCTGAACTCTTGCTGTTTCTCTCTCCTGGCCCTGGTCATACATTAAGATTGTTTGATGGATAGGCTTCAAGGCCACCCTACCACACAGCAGAGGGAAGTAACCTATTTCAGGAAGCTCTACAAAGGAGAGAAAGACTTAGAAACAACAGATGCCTGAATGTTACACCAAATCCTTTTCAGTGGTAGTGCCCTCATTAGATCGCTAGGTGAGAGATGAAATCACAGGAATTTCTCCCATCTTCAAACAAGGAGATGAATCTCAGGATGGTCAATTCTAGAGGAGGAGAAAATTTAATTATAAAAATGAAGTGGTTTTAGAGCCTTTGCAGCTACTCGCTGGATCAACATGAAGGTTTTTGTATTTGTGTCGTGTTGGTTCACTATCAATGTACGAAAAAGTCAGGAGTGATGCATGCAGTTGCACTCATTGTGCCATTCAGAACAAGGCATGAATGGCATTAGCACTGAGATTTGTGAATGTTCTTGAGTTTCTGTAGCATAAAAAGGATGAGACCCCATCTCAGATTGTGAACCTGAAATCTCAGGCGGTAGAATACTTATTTTTTTTTATTTGTTAAATTTATATCCTGCTTTACTCAGCACAAGTGCGACTCAAGGCGGCCTACAACAGGGAATGTACAATAGGAAATATACAACACAATTCCAAGTTACAAAATATCAATCTCCACAAAAAGAGTCAACAAGAGACATGCATACACCATACCATCTGGGGAGAGGCAGGTCGTCGTCTTCCCTCTTCAAGCCCTCCAAACGGGCAGGGCTCAGAGGGCGGAGACGGCGCACCTGCCTCCCAACCCCAGGCTGGTGGAGTGGGCTCCGGGGAGAGGCAGGTCGTCGTCATCGTCGTTGTTGGCCCTTTTCAAGCCCTCCGAGCAGGCAGGGCTCGGAGGGTGGAGACGGCGCCACCTGCCTCGCATCCCCGGGCTAGTGGAGTGGGCAACCTTAGCTTTAATTATGGAATAACATCACTAAGGGCCGTTTTCTTCTCACAAGTGCAGTGATTGTTAAGCATCATATGAAGAATTGTTTTAAAAAGAAACAAACACTCTTTGAATTGTTAATCCTTCCATTTATTAAAGCTGTTTTTTAAAAAGATACTTTCTCCTATTGTGGATTTGACTTTGATTGAGTTCTGCAACATTTTCCTTTTCTCTGTCTCCTTGGATTTTATTTAACAGTACAGTATGTTTTATTATTGTCCTAGGTTAAGCTAACCTTTTTGGGCATCCCAAATATGAATGAATGAAGCCAGGATAAGACAGAGGAATACACTCATTTCAAGCAGCAAAACATTTTGGGTCAGCATTAGTTGACCATGTCCCCATGTTCTGTTTTGCTTGGGCTGCTGCTTAAGTTGGAGATTCCTTGATATTGAGTTCAGAATTGATGCATGCACAATTTTCACCAGTTCTCTGCTCATGATTTCTTCTTCACTCCTCTCCAGGCTATTAGTATCTACTAGGCTGTTAAGGCCAGTGATTCTGAAATAGTGCAAAAAGAAATCAGGAAGTATTTTTCACTGTAATTTGATGTTTTTTGTTGTTGTTCTTGTTCAGTCGCACAGTAGATTCCGACCCTTTGCGACCCTATGGAGCATTATCCTCCAGGCACCTCTGTCCTCCACCTTCCTCCTCATTCTGCCCAGCTCTGTGCCCATTGTGTCTACAATACCATCTACTGTTAAGAGGAACCGTTTGAAATAGTGACTATGGCTTAAAGAAGAATGAAGCCGTAATGTTTAAGCAAAAGTATTTATAAAAAATATATTTCCAAAGCGTAACAACAAAAATAATTCCTCTGTGGGTAAGTTAGTTAATGAGAGTTACAGTAATGACGTATTCTTGGATAAACAAAATTAATTCCTCTGTGGGTAAATGTAAATAGTTCACTGTTTCTTTCACAGGTAGATATGAGTGATTCACTGATATGCAATATTTTCTTTCAAAGTCGATACCAGTTATTTCGACTTTTCGAATTACTATATTCTTCTTCAGGAAGATCTGCACATAAAAATTATATACAAACATGATAATTAGCATGACTAAAAATGGTAACTACTGTTGCACATGAGTTCTCAAAGATATATAACATTACTATGAATGTAAGAAAGTCAAAAGGAACAAGCTTACCAATATGTAAAAGAGTCTCTTGAGACCGCGTCCTTGCCTCCGCTCAAGCTATTAGGTGCATATGGACGTTAATGATGTGTGTGGGGCAGCTGCCTTTATGCTAGATGAAAACTGACTCACGTGTAACCAATTGCTATACACGCCCGAAGCCAGCTGCTAGAGTCGTATAAACTTACTCCCTGGAAAATTCTAAAGAAACGCCGTCAAATCATGCTCCTGATTTAATCCTTTTGGATACATAGTATCAAAGAAGTGAATAAAAAATGCTTCCCGTTGTCTTAATCTTTTGTTGATATCACATCTTTCAAATAACTTTGGTCAAACCATCTCTAACACTACAAAATGGAAGTCCCTATCTGAGTGGCACTTTTCCATATAGTGAGAGACCAATGGTGCTTCTGTCACTTGGTGTCTAATTTTAGACCTGTGTTCCGAAATCCGCTGCCTGAGTGGCCGACTGGTGAGTCCCACATAACGCATCTGGCAGGGGCATTGTTGTTGTTCAGTCGCACAGTCGACTCCGACCCTTTGCGACCCCATGGACCATTTTCCTCCAGGCGCCTCTGTCCTCCACCATCCCCCTCAGCCCTCCCAGCTCTGTGCCCATTGTGTCTACAATGCCATCTAGCCATCTCATCCTTGGCCTCCCCCTTCTTCTTTTGCCCTCCACCTTTCCCAACATCAATGCCTTCTCAAGTGAATCCTCCCTTCTCATTTGATGTCCAAAGTACTTTAGCTTCATCTTTACTATTTGACCTTCCAATGAGCAGTCAGGGTTAATTTCTTCTAAGATTGACCTATTTGTTCTCCTCGCTGTCCAGGGGACTCTCAAAACCCTCCTCCAACACCACATTTCAAAGGCATCTATTCTTCTACGTTCAGCCTTCCTAATTGTCCAGCTCTCACATCCATACATTACTACTGGGAAAACCATTGCTTTGACTATTCTAATTTTTGTTTTCAATGTGATGTCTCTGCTTTTCACTATGTTCCCCAGGTTTCTCATCGCTTGTCTCCCAAGAATCAGTCGCCTTTTTATTTCATGGCTACAATCCCCATCTGCAGTGATCTTTGATCCTAAGAAAGTAAAATCTGTCACTGCTTCTACTTCTTCCCCGTCTATTTTCCAGGAACTGATTGGGCCTGTTGCCATTATCTTGGTTTTCTTGATATTGAGTCTCAAGCCAGCTTTTGCACTCTCCTCCTTCAGCCCAATCAAGAGATTCTTTAGGTCTTCCTCACTTTCTGCCATTAGGGTGGTATCGTCTGCATATCTCAGATTGTTGATGTTTCTCCCAACGATTTTAATCCCATATTGTGATTCCTCCATCCCTGCACTGTGCATTATGTGCTCTGTGTATAGGTTGAATAAGCATGGTGACAAAATGCAGCCTTGTCTTACTCCTTTTCCTATTCCAAACCATTCTGTCATTCCGTGTTCTGTCCTAACTGTTGCTTCTTGTTTCATGTACAGATTTCTCAAAAGGCATATGAGGTGCTCTGGAATTCCCATCTCTTTAATTACTTGCCACATCTTGTTGTGGTCCACACAGTCAAATGCCTTAGTGTAGTCAATAAAACAAAAGTAAACTTGTTTCTGGTATTCCTTTGTTTTCTCCATGATCCAGCGTATGTTGGCAATGTGGTCTCTAGTCCCCCTGCCTCTTCTGAAACCAGCCTGCACCTCTGGTAATTCTCTCTCCACATGTTGCTGAAGTCTATCCTGTATTATCTTGAGCATCACCTTGCTGGCACGTGGGATGAGC
This sequence comes from Bradypodion ventrale, assembly GCA_035047345.1. NCBI lineage: Eukaryota > Metazoa > Chordata > Lepidosauria > Squamata > Chamaeleonidae > Bradypodion > Bradypodion ventrale. The sequence goes on along the minus strand of JAWDJE010000003.1, from coordinate 72,398,842 downwards.
GCGATTGTTCGATAATTTGAACATTCTTTGGCATTGCCCTTTTTTGGGATTGGGACGTATACTGATCTTTTCCAATCCTGTGGCCACTGTTTTGTTTTCCAAATCTGCTGGCATATTGAATGCAGTAATTTGATGCCGTCATCTTTTAGCGCTTTGAAGAATTCAACTGGGATACCATCATCTCCACTAGCTTTGTTGTTTGCAGTGCTCTTTAGGGCCTTTATGACTTCGCTCTCCAGGATGTCTGGCTCAAGTTCAATTTCTTCATCATTGTGATTGTCAGGAGTGTTGAGGTCCTTTTTGTAAAGTTCCTCTGTGTACTCTTTCCATCTTTTCTTAATTTCTTCTGCATCAGCTAGCTCCTTTCCGTCTTTGTCCCTTATCATGGTAATTTTTGCTTTAAATGTTCCCTTGATTTCGCCGATTTTTTTGAAGAGATCTCTGGTTCTGCCTCTTTTGTTGTTTTCCTCCATTTCTCTGCACTGTTCTTTTAGGTAGTTTTCCTTATCTCTCCTTGCTTTTCTTTGGAATTCTGTGTTCAAATGATTGTAGTTTTTCCTTTCTCCTTTGACTTTGGCGTTCCTTCTTTCCTCTGCTATTTTAAGAGCCTCATCAGACAACCACTTTGCTTTCTTACTCTTCTTTTCTTTTGGTATGATTTTCTTTGCTGCTTCCTGCATGATGTCCCTCATCTCCGTCCATAATTCTTCTGGTACTCTGTCTACCGATTCTAAGCCATTAAATCTGTTCATCACCTCCACCGCGTATTCTTTAGGGATGCTGTCTAGGTGATATCTTTCTGGTCTCCGTGTTTTCCCTATTTTCTTTAGTCTAAGCCTGAATTTTGCGATCAGTAGGTTGTGATCTGAGCCGCAGTCTGCTCCAGGTCTTGTTTTTGCTGACTGTATGGAGGTTCTCCATCTTTGGCTGCAGAATATGTAGTCAATCTGGTTTCGGTGTTGGCCATCTGGTGATGTCCATGTGTAAAGTCGCCTCTTGTGTTGCTGGAAGAGAGTGTTTGCTATGACCAGTGCGTTCTCTTGGCAGAACTCTATCAATCTTTGCCCTGCTTCATTCTGTACTCCAAGACCGAACTTGCCTGTTATTCCCTCCACTTTTTGATTTCCTACTTTGGCATTCCAGTCTCCTAATATAATTTGGACATCATTTCTTGGTGTCTGTTCTATGAGGTGTTGTAAGTCCTCATAGAACTGGTCCATTGTGGCTTCATCTGCACCAGTGGTTGGTGCGTATATTTGGATCACAGTGACATTGAAAGGTTTGCCTTGGAATCTGACTGACATCATTCTGTCATTTTTAAGGTTGTATCCCATTACTGCTTTTCTCACTCTTTTATTGACAATTATGGCTACTCCATTTCTTCTAAGGTTTTCTTGCCCACAGTAGTAGATATGATGGTTTCCAGAGCTGAATTCACCCATCCCTGTCCATTTGAGCTCACTGATGCCCAAGATGTCAATGCTTATTCTTTCCATCTCATTTTTTTACCACTTCCAGTTTTCCTTGGTTCATTGATCTCACATTCCATGTCCCTATGCAGTATTGCTCCTTACAACATTGCATTTCCCCTCCCCCCTTCCTGTCCCTCCCCTTTCTCCCCTCTGTGGTGTTAAGCATCCTGTATCACCTAGCCTGCCCTTTTGTTTTGCCTTTTGTTTTGGTCCATAGGGTTCTCTTGGCAAGCTTTGTGGCGTGGTTTGCCGGTGTCTACGCCATTTTTCCCTCCTCATACATTTTATCACAGTTTTTAAAAGTTTAAAACATTTTAGACAACATATTATCATGCATATTATCACACTTTATATACAGTCTCTATGTCAATTTCTGTATTTAGTTAGTATAAAGTCTCTATGTCAGTTTCTATGTTAAGTCTTCTACATCTGCATATCAGGTACTTATCCCTTGCCTGGGGCTCTGAGTCTCTCCCCTTGCTTTTCCTCCTCTGCCCTCTTCCCGTCTTTCAGTTGGTCTTCTCTTGGCCTTTCCGCTGCTCAACCGGCTCTCCTCCTCCTCCTCTCCCCCCCGGCTGTGGGTGTTTGCCCGGCGGCGTCCGCGGCTGGCCCTTCCGCCGCTCGCCCGGCTGGCTGGCTCTCCTCCTCGCCCCCCGGCTGGGAGTGGTAGCCCGGCGTCGGCCACGGCTGGCCCTTCCACTGCTCGCTCGCCCGGCTGGCTGTCTGTCCTCCCCACCCCCCGGCTGGGGGTGGTTGCCCGGCGGCGGCGTGGCTGGCCCTTCCGCCGCTCGCTCGCCCGGCTGGCTGGCTCTCCTCCCCACCCCCCGGCTGGGGGTGGTTGCCCGGTGGCGGCGTGGCTGGCCCTTCCGCCGCTCGCTCGCTCGCCCGGCTGGCTGGCTCTCCTCCCCACCCCCCGGCTGGGGGTGGTTGCCCGGGGCATTCCCACATATAAATCACGCATTTGCTGGCACAACTGGAAAGGGATTTTAAAGAAAAGGTTAACCGCTTATTTGGAACATAAATATCTTTGGTTTCCCAGTCGGCCACTCAGGCAGCGGATTTCGGAACACAGGTCTAAAATTAGACACCAGGTGGCCGACTTTTGCTTAAACATTACGGCTTCATTCTTCTTTAAGCCATAGTCACTATTTCAAACGGTTCTTCTTAACAGTTGAGTTCTATACCGTTTGCGCCTTCATCCCCTTTACAATACCATCTAGCCATGATGTAGGATTCCTTTTTTTACTTTGCTTTGATCAATATATATCTGCACTCAGACTCAAAGTGACAACTACAGTAATTTGAGTTTATGCAATGTTCTGAACAAGACCTAGAATAATAATAATAAAAAACACTGTGCATTAGATGACTTGGTTTAAAAACAATAAGGTATGCACAGCAGTGAAGAACCACATACACACAGAGAAAGACACATATATCTGAGGTACCCAATGTGGTATAGTGGAGAGAGGGATGTCAGAAAGTGCTCTGGAGCATGTACAAAGTGGAGAAATAATTATTAAGGGTATACAGAAAAATGTATGTTCGGATACAAGTAGCCACCGCTGCCGCCAGAATGAAGCCTTAAAAATGAAAGTGGTTTTAAAAGTACAGCCTGGAAAAGCTGTTTATTTTTTTAAAAAATATTTTTATTAGATTTTATAAGACAAACAAACAGAAAAAGAAACAGCAACATAACAAAGAAAATAATCAAATTACATACATAAACACTAAAAAAAAAACAAATAATAATTGTAATGATAACATAGCATAGACTATGCTATGGGGTTTAAACATAGCATAGGCTGTTTATAAAACCATTGTCTCATTGTTCTGCCAAGTGAAGCCATGGAAATCAAAACAGCTTGCCAGTCCGAAGTGCTTATTTTGTTTTTTCCTATGCTGTTTACTGTTCTGTATTAGGACCAGGAGGCCTGGGCTGAATCCCTGCATAGCGATGGAAACTCACTCGGGATGGGCGGGGTGAAGTGGTAAAACCACTCCTTAAATATTATAACTTTCCTTGAATGCTTGTTGAGAATAGAAAGCTTTCTTGTTTGCTAAACTTTCCAGAAGAAGTTCCACAGTTAGGCCAATTCCTTCCTCCTGTCTTGCTGTTGACCACAGGAACATTTTTAAAAAGATTCTAATTAACTGATGATGAAGGGTCTATTGATGGTGGATGTTGTTCTTTTTTATTGTTGTCACTTTTTAAAAATGGTTTTAAAATTGTATTGATTTAGTGCACGGGTTCCCAAACTTTTCAGGCCATGGGCCAGTCACGTCAGGTACATAACATGGTTCCTCCCACTGGAAGCAGAAGTAAAATGCACCCATGCATGTGTATAATGCTGCCGTAAATGCACCCACAGCTGTCATAAATGCATCTATGACAGCTGGGGGTCATTTATGGCAGTGTTTTGCATATGCACAGGTGTGTTTTACTTTCGCTTCCAGGAGCAGAGGGGATTGGAATGGCCCACAGGCCATAGTTTTGGCACACCGGATTTAGTGCTTATTTTATGGTTACAGACTCTTTAATGCTGTTTGATACCATACATTATTGAATGTTTTTAAAGCGGGATCTGTTTTACATTTATGTTATAAGCCGCTATGGGACCTGCAAAGGAGAAAGGTGGGGTTTAAATAAAATAACAACAAAAAAAGCCACCCCCCAACCTATTTTATGTTATTGCAATATTTAATTATATGCTTTGGACTCTAAAAATAAACTTTCAAGACTGTGTACAGTACAAAATTAAACACTTAGAGACATTTTGAAGCTATTTTTTTGGGGGGGGAAAGTCAGATAATTTTCTGCACACGTCTGTTGAACTTGGAAAGTATTCCCCTTATATAGAGGCAGACAATGTCCCCTGGATGAGTGTTTATGGGACTACCTAATCTACTGAGGCCTTCACTGCCCCAGCAATTTCAGTTGCTGAAGTCATTTATGACTCTCGCCTCAAAACAGGGCCTCAAAACCCTGTGGTACCAATGTTATATATGTGAGTGTGACATTGTTGCCCCTCCTGAAATCCCACCCCCCCAAAAAATCTAGAATCCTGGCTACAGCCCTGCCTCAGAAAGCTACAGGGGCTTTCTGAGGCCAGCAGACCCTCTTGCACAACAAAGTCTGGCTGGTGGTCTTTAGAGCAGAACATATTCCTTCTTTCCAAAAGGGAAGAGTAAGTGAAAGAAACCAGAGTTTTGCACTGTCACATATATTTTCAACAGTGTGGTTGTGCTCTCAGTAATAGTAGCAAAATTGATTAACATGGAACCACAAAAATGAACACAGGGAAGGTAGAAGCCTCACATTGACCTCACAGTGACAGCCTCACTCTAATATACAATAAACATATTTACTACCACTAGACTAATAATAATTATAATTTTGTGTCAGAAATTTTTCTGGGTTGAAAGGATTTTTGCTGGAGAAACTCTGCTTAGGGGATACCTGAATGAGGTGCCGTTCATGGCTCCAAGTGCTGGGACATGCAGTACTCGGGTCTTGAACTGCCGACTTGCCGGCGTTCTAGCTAACAAGGCAAACTTCTTAACCATTGAGCCACCGCAGCCCCTTATCACTAGAATTGAAACATGTTCAATCATTTAATATCACACATCTCTACCCAAAAATAAACCTCTGTTTCGAGGGGTTTACTCCTAGGTAGGAAAACACAGGACTGCACACTTAAAATGTCTCGATTTTTGTGTGAAAGATGAGTTACATTCTCTTACGTGTCCTCCTGCTACTACTGATCTAAAGAAAACGCATTACATTTGTAAAGTTGAATACATGCATGCGTAAGGGAAAATAGCTTTGCAGACAAATGAAAGGTCACTCATTATGAATCCCTCTCTCACATGGAAATGGCCTTCCCTGCCTCCATTCATGATGCCCTTTTCAGAATCATTTTCTGTGCCTGGGAGAAGTTTCCCAGAAGTTGTCTTTCCATGAGCTCTTTATTCAGAGTTATTACTCACCCAAAATTCACATCAGCCCACCACAAATCTTCCATTTTATGATTTTTAGATTTCTTACAACACCAGCCTCGTAATTTATGTTTCATCCGTGGAGATCGCTTTGCATAAGCTTTCATACCCTTTTTGGTTGTTGTTTTCAAATACTCCATTCGGAGTGGACAAGAGCTGACCTCTGATTTATCTGTGAAATAAGATAATGGCTGTTTAATTATTCTCTGCTTGGTGGTGTTCCCTTGGAAACGGAAAGTTTCCAGCCTTTCAGAACCTTTTAGAGAGCTATTTTTTTTTTTGCCAGAGTTGGCAGCAGTCCTTCCTTTCGTTACACTTCAGAAAACTCTCCCCAAGTCAGTCCATAGGTTCCCCAAGCTCGTGTGAAAAAGGTGTGCAATTGTTAGAGCATTTCTTGCCTCTTCGGACTGAAACAATGACGTCTGTGCTTCTTAAAGAAATGCACATGCTAATAGTGACACAATCTTGAGTTTACAGTCCTGATCAGTAAACACTGTGGTTGTTGCTAGTATTAGTGCTCTTCAGAGATCACATGCTTTGCATATAGAAACTATCAGGTTCACTATGTAGTATCTGTCAGATGTAATATCAAACTGACCTGAACTACATGTACCACAATGCCTTGCCACTGTAACCCTATTCCCTTGAACCTTATGCCTCTGACCTCATCCGACCCTATTAAAGGACCACCTCAACCTCATACCCTTCCCTTCCATCTTTGACCCTTGATACAGCCACTGACCGCCATGCGGGCTGTGAGAATAAAAGACTTTAATTATAATATACTGTCTCTGGAGTTATTGGGCCGAGCCATCTGAAACACTCTTACAAAATGGTAGCAGGGGTTTGGTTCGCCCACAAACAAGTCCAAAATTAAAACAAATGACCAAAAGAAGGACCCGGCTGAACAAAGGAGGGTCCAGAACACGAGCCAGACCAACTGGACCCGAAACTCCGGAACTGGCAATCGCACGACCCCAAACGGTAATGGAAGAGGACAACCCCAACCGGACCATCACGGAGATGGACCCAGATGGCCAAACGAAGGCCGAAACCGGAGGGGCACCCACCGAAAGGGACGACCAAGATGAAAGCCTGACAACCAAAATCCACAGGGCAATAGCCGGGAGAGGAATGATCCCCACTGCAGAGCTACTGGCCTTGATGAACATCGGAGATGAACTCCACACCAACGGCACGGTAAGCTCTACCCCAAGATCCTCCATGGCGGGAACCCCAAGCACCGAGCCGAGTTCAAATCTAGCCGAGATAGCCGACCACTCTTATAGTATCTTCCCATCAACTACTACCTTCCCTCAGGTAGCAGTTAATGGGAGAGAGCTCTGCCTGAAGCCATAGGAAGCTACTGCCGGTCAGAATGCCTTGCACAGAGGTCGAGGTAAAGCAACTGATATAATAAAATACACACTTGTGTTCCTGTATTCTTAATATTGTTGTGGAGCAGGGGTTCCCAACCTAAGGCTTGTGGGCTGGATCTGGCCTATGGCGCCATTTCATGTGGCCCTCCACCCCTCCAAGGGTATTCAAGAAACAAAATGGCCACCCCCATCGTGGATTCAGGGCAAAATAGCCATCTGGCCCTCAGAGCTGATGGAGAGAGCATGACCCGGCCCCTGGTTTGAAAAGTTGGGAACCCCTGTTGTAGAACTTCTAGTCTCCAGTCATACAGGTGGTTTATAAATGCTATCTTTCAAACGAATGGCACCATACACTTAAGAAACGAGGCTTTGTGGTTGTGTTGTACACTAGCAGCCAGCAAGGTTTCACTTACAGTTTTTTCATTGGCTCTCTGTGTTAACTGTGTAAAGAAGAACTTAAAATGTCATGTTTAGTATTAGCATATCATTTCTCCAATGCAAAAAAAAAAAAAATCTTGCAAGGAATGGCTTTGAATTCTCAAAAGGATATTGTGTGGCAGGGATAATTTGTATGGCCACTAAGACCAGTATGCAGATGTCAACATCGGGTTGTTTTTGTTATGTGCCATCAAGTCATCTCTGACTTACAACAATCCTATGAATGAGTGATCTTCAGAATGTCTTATCCTCAAAAACCCTGCTCAGCTTCTGTAAATTAAATCCTGTGGCTTCCTTTTAGGGAATCAATCTATCTCATGTTTAGTCTTTCTCTTTTCCTACTGCCTTTCATCTTTCCAAGCATGATATTCTTTCCCAAAGAATCTTGTCTTCTCATGATGTGCTTAAGAAGGACCACCTCAGCTTTTTACCTCCAGAAACAGTTGAGACTTGATTTGCTCTAGGAGCCACTTGTTTGTCTTCAATCCTCTTGGATTGCAAGTGTACTCCCCACATTGTATGCGGCTCAACTGAGCAGTGAATGTGGGGTCACCTAGAATGTACATGTGTGTGTGGATGTGTCAAGATCTAGCATCTATGAACTATATGTGCATTTGTAGTGCTCTTCAACTGCATACATATCAATAATGATGCAGGGCCATAGCCAGGGGGTGGCCAGGGTGGGTGTTGCCCACTCTGAGTTAGCTGTTTGCCCACCCTCAAACTCCCAGCTGCTTTATATATATTACCTGTTGTGAGAGTAAAGGTGCCTGGCATCACATTCATGGCAAACAGAGGTCTACCTCTGCCAAAGCTGGTCATCATTACCCCACGCACGTGGTTAACACAGCTCTTCAGAAAGTAAGGGGCACACCCAGAAAGCAGTTGCTAGAAAGGAAACAACTGGGAGGGGGTAATTTCATCAGGTGCTCCTTTGAGTTTTCACCAGCAGCTAATCAAATAAAGAACATCATTTATAAACACTGGCATTTGGTCAGTCACCTCCCCGGGTGTAACGAAAAACCGATGATTGGCTTCAGAAGGTCCAAATCCATTAGTAACATTCTCGTATGTTCAGACCATACTGCCAGAACCATTATCAATGATAAAATGTTTCCAACGGGACACTACAAGTGTCATTCATGCATAGTGTGTCAGTTTTGCTGGGATACTAAAGACATTTATATTCCAAAGAAGCAATCAATTTTTACCTTGAGATCCCTCACCAGTTGTGCCAGCAGATGTGTGATTTATATGTGGGAATGCCCCTGCCAGATGCGTTATGTGGGACTTACCAGTCGGCCACTGAGGCAGCGGATTTCGGAACACAGGTCCAAAACCAGACACCAGGTGACAGATGCACCATTAGCATCTCACTATATGGAAAAACGCCACTCAGACAGGGATTTCCGTTTTGTAGCGTTAGAAATGGTCAGACCAAGGCTATTTGAGAGGTGCGATATTAACAAAAGATTAAGACAGCGTGAAGCATTTTTTATTCACCTCTTTGATACCATGTATCCAAAAGGACTAAATCAGGAGCACGATCTTGCAGCGTTTCTATAGGCAACACTCTAGGTCATAAGTTTTTGCGGCTACAGTAGGTGTTTTCGGGAGCTTACAACAATTGGTTACACGTGAGTCACTTTTCACTAGCATAAAGACAGCTGCTTCACATTCATTATCAACGTCCATATGCATCTAATAGAATGAGCGGAGGCAAGGACGCGACGTTAAGAGACCTTTTTACATATTGGTAAGCTTTTGCCTTTCTTCACATAGTATTGCAGCTACATATTAGATGCATAGCAGAGATATATATTTAACACATATTCATGTGTAACAGTTCTCTCTATTACTTTGTCATGCTAATCATTATGTTTATGTACAATTATGTTTGTGTGCAGATTTCCTGAAGAAGAAAAAGTTATTCGAAAAGTTGAAATAACTGGTATCGACTTTGAAAAATATAGCTGTATTAGTGAATCATTCATACTTACCCATAGAGGAATCAATTTTGTTATCAAGAGAAAATCATAGCTGTTTCAGTGTATCGTTTATTCTTACCCATAGAGGAATTATTTTTGTTATCAAGAATTATAATAATGGAATTATTTTTGTTATCAAGAATTATGAACAATGTTTGTGAAGAAGAATAAACTACATCAACTCTTTACCGAGCCGGATACACTTTATTCCATACCATTTTTGAGATAAAACAGTCACTATTTCAAACGGTTTTTGTTATCTGCAGAGGTAGAGATATGACCAGCTTTGGCAGAGGTATATATATGACATTATATATGGTACCCGCTTCTCTGGGTAGTGGATCCTTACCTGCATTCTGGGCCACATTGGCATGAGAGGTGCTGCGGCTACCTCCGGCAGCCTTGCGTTCCCAGTCATGGTGAGGTGGAGGCTGAGGGGCAGGTGGGGCGGCAGGGAAGAGGCAGCACCTATGGCGCCGCCTCACCCGGTCGTGTCCTCAGGTGGCGTGCCTTGGGGCGGCAGGGCAGAGGCAGCACCTACAGCGCCACCTTGCCCAGCCATGTTCTCAGATGGCGCAGAAGGGGCAGCAGGGCAGAGGGGGTGCCTATGGCACCACCTCACCCAGCTGTGTCCTCAGGCAGCACGGCTGAGGGCAAAAGGGGCGGCATGTGTGCGCATGCCCAGTTCTTGCGCACGGGGGCAGTCGTTTTTTTTGGCATGCATCCCTTGGCTTGGCTTTTTCGCGTGAGCGTCGGCCTCTCGGATTGGCTGCCGAATGGCGCATAGGTCCCTGGGAATTGTAGTTTTCCCTTTTTGGCTTATTTTGTGGGGTGTAGGCCCCACCCCACCCCTGCCTCTGGACCCTCGCGGGGCTGATGCCCAGGACACAAGGTAGGTGTGTGCTGAGTATTATGGGATAGGCTACAGGGGTGTGGCCACGCCCACTAGACATGAACGGTCGTGCCTTTCCTTTATAGGTATAGATTGTTGCCCATCCTGAAAAAATATTCACCCACCCACATCTAGAATCCTGGCTACGGCCCTGTAATGATGACCAGCTTTGGCAGAAGTAAACCTCTGTTTGTCATGAATGTGATGCCATGCACCTTTTCTCTCACAACAGGTAATGACTATGGGCCCAATCCACAGGATGAACCATCGGTACCCATCTGTAAGCAGGGTAGGGAATTTGACACACAGCTCTAATAATATAGGCCACTGTTATGTAGAATGCAAGCGCGGCGCCAAAATGGCCACCGCGCTCTTTGCGGGCCCCCCCCACAGGACAGAGAATCCGGGTGGTTAGGGGCGTGGCCAGCTCCCTTATAAAAGGGGTGGCCACGAGGCAGCCGAGCTGCCATTTTACCTCAGCGACGGAGCGGAGAAGTCTTTTCCCCTGTGTCTCCGTCGCTCCTTAGCTTACCGGGAAGCTTTTTGGTAGCGGTTCTTCCTTTTCGGCTTCCCTTTGCTTCAGTAGAGATGCCTTCGAAGAAGAAGGCAGCTTCGAGTGCGGCTCGCGCTGTTAGGAGGCGCAACCCAGGTCGGAGGACCGCGGTGCCGCCTCCTCAGCAGCCGCCCTCGCAGGCCCCGGTTGGGGCTGGCGGAATGGGGTCTATTGCCCCTTGGCCCGGAGTGGGTGAACAGAATGCGGGCCCGGAAGGGGTTCCGGCCCGCGGCCCGCGAGCGGTGGACACCGCTCCTGCACCTGCCCACCCTGTTGGGCCTGCTGCTCTTGGGTCGCAGCCTCCCCCTGGGCCCTCTAGCCTTGGGGGGTGGTGCGGCCCCCTGCCTTGGCAGGTTTCTCCACCGACCCTGCCGGGCTTCGGTGCTGGCCAATGGCCATATTCGGGTCCTGGGGTACAGGGACCTGTACCCACGCCTGGACCGGGCGGGCCGGCCGGCCCTTGGCCCCAGGTCGACGTGGCAGCCTTACTGGCCCGTATTGCGGCCCTGGAAGCGTCGTTGGCTCGGGCCAGTCAGGCGGGAGCCCCCTTTGGGGTCCCTTTTGCAGCGCTGTCGGCAGGAGGACAACAGCCGACAGGGAGGGTTGAGCTGCTGCAGGCGCGTGGCGCGGTTTCGGCCACTGCCTCGCAGCTCCCCAGTCAGCAGCCAGGTGCGGGTCAGGCCCCGGTGATGAGCTCTACGTCGGTCGTGAGCTCCGACGCCCCCAGTGGGCCGGAACCCCCGGTGGGGGCGGCCCGCGGGGGTGCAGCATGTGAGTATACGGTGCAAGCGAGTACACCCACACACATTCCCAATATGGGGGGGGGGCTTTTCAATGGCCTTGGCCTCGCGCGGGTGATGCGGGGGCCACGCTGTCGGCACCCCACCCGGCGACGACGACTGCCACCCTGGGCACTGGGGTGGGTACTTGTTCTTACACTGCGGGGAATGTTCTGGGGGTGGCTGGGCTAGCTCAGGCCCCTTTTCCTATGGCTGCGGTGCCTTTTTCGGCTTTGCCGACGGCGGGGTATTCCTTGCCACTGGGTGATCACTTGGCACAGACTACCAGAGAAAAGATATGGCGGGGGGAGTATGTAGATATCTTCTCACTCCTGAACAGAGAGCCCACCAAGGAAGAAAGGGAGGGACAGGATGAGAAGGACAAGGAGCAGGCACGTCGCCGTAAGCCGCCACGTACCTGGGCCAACTGGCTCCCTGCTTATTTAATATACATGGCGGTGTACTTGAGGGCGCGGCCGGATTTGGCTATTCCCATGGTCCAATATTTGGACAACATATATAGGGTGATGGTTGATTTCCCGGGTCCCTCGTGGTTGGCCTATGACGAGGAATTCCGTATGAGGATTCCCCTTCACCCCGAGATGAGATGGGATGAGCCGTGCCAGAGGCTTTGGCTTTTGTACATGACGCCCACACGCCCCGCCCCGGGAGACAGATACCATTGTGGACATGCGGTTCAGCGAGCAGCTCCAGCGCAGGTTACCCGCCAAGCGGCGGGGCAGGGGGTTCCAGCCCGCCTGCTGTGCTGGACTTTCTCGTCCAATGGTTCCTGTAATAGGAAGAATTGCAAGTACAGGCATGAATGTCCCACATGTGCGGGCCCCCACGCAGACTCCGCCTGTCCCAGGCCTGGAGGGACAAGGGGCAGAGGGAGGGGCGGACAGTGGGCTGGCAAGACTGCCACGGATGGAGCTGGTTCTCCAAAAGGCCCCCTCCCCAATTAATGTGGACATGCTGGAGCGTTGGCTCGCATCGTACCCGAAGGGGGAGGATGGGGAGTATCTCCTTCAGGGTTTTAAGCAGGGATTCCGTATCCCTTTCATGGGTGATAGGTCCCCTCAGGATGCCCCTAACCTTTTATCCCTCAGAGGGAGGGAGGACGTGGCTGCGGCCAGCATTAAAAAAGAGTTAGATGCGGGCAGCGTCGCTGGACCTTTCCCTGCACCCCCGTTTCCCAATCTTAAGGTGTCGCCACTGGGCTTGGTCCCCAAAAAGTCCCTAGGCGAGTTTCGCCTTATTCATCATTTGTCCTACCCAGCCGGCCGATCGGTCAATGATGCTATCCCTGATGACCTTTGTTCAGTCAGGTATACATCGTTCGACCATGCGCTGCGCATGGTGCGCTCGTGTGGCCCGGGTGCCCTGCTGGCCAAGTGCGACATCAAGTCAGCTTTTCGCCTTTTGCCAGTGCATCCGGGCGACTTTGAGTTGCTGGGTTTCAAATTTAAGGGTGAATATTATTTTGATAAGGCCATGCCTTTTGGCTGTTCCATATCATGCTCGGCCTTCGAGCGTTTTAGTACTTTCCTAGAGTGGGCTTTCGTCCGCAGGTCAGGGTCTCGGTCTGTAGCCCATTACCTGGATGACTTTTTATTCGGGGGTGAACGGGGCTGGGACACGTGCACACGTCTCCTCAACACATTTCAGACGCTAATGGAGGAACTCGGTGTCCCTTTAGCGCCCGAAAAGACCGAGGGCCCATCTACCAAGCTAGTATTCCTGGGGGTGGAGATTGACACAGTAGCGCAGGCTTCTAGGTTACCGGGCGATAAGGTGTCCAGAATAGTGGCCCTTATCTCGGATTTGCTGGCCAAACGCAAGGCATCACTGAGGGAACTGCAGGTGCTACATGGTCACCTCAATTTCGCTTGCAGGGTGGTCGCACCGGGCAGAGCTTTTGCCCGGCGCTTATGCGACGCCATGGCAGGGTTATCCAGGCCCCACCATAGAGTTAGGCTTACCCGGGGTATCAGGGCAGACATGTTTGTCTGGTTGCAATTCCTGAGGGAGTTCAATGGGGTCTCATTTTGGAGGTCTGACCTCCTGGCATCCCCCAATTTTCAGATCCAGTCTGATGCCTCAGGATCCCTGGGTTATGGGATGTACTTCAATGGGAAGTGGGCCTATGGTGGGTGGCCATCGGCCTGGGCAGGCACGGGTCGCCTGCGGGATCTCACATACCTGGATTTTTTCCCTATTCTGGGGGCTTTGATGCTATGGGGCGAGCAGTGGGCTAATTCGGTTGTGCATTTCTGGTGTGACAATGCTGCTGTTGTACACATTGTCAATGCACAGACTTCCAAATCGCCCAGGGTTATGGAACTAGTGCGCCATTTTGTGTTGTGCTGCCTGCGCCTCAATGTCTTGTTCAGGGCCAGGCATGTTCCAGGGATTAATAATGATATTGCTGACGCTTTGTCCCGCCTGCAGATCTCCCGGTTCCGCGCCTTGGCCCCGGATGCGGAGGAATTTCCCTCGCCACTCCCGGACGAGATGTGGACTATTGGCAAGGAGAGGTGAACCGGGCGATTGGCCTGTCACTAGCGCCACGCACGCGTAAGGCGTATCAACAAGCGTTCAATTCTTACAGAGCATTTTCTGCTCAATTTCACCTGCCAGAGACCTGGCCTATCCCGGTGGACCATGTTCTGCGGTTCATGGTTCACCTGCATGCACAGGGCCTCGCACCTCGCACCATAGCATCCAAGCTCTCGGCGTTGGCTTTTATGGCCAAAGTGGGAGGTCATGAGGACAGCACCTCTGACTTCCGTGTGAGACATGTTTTGGAGGGGTGGGTGCGCGAGCGTGGGCGTTGCCCGGACGACCGGCACCCCATTTCCCCAGGGGTTCTTACCCAGTTGGCCCGGGGCTGGCCAGGCCTCTGTTTTGATCATTATGAGGCAGCCCTTTTCCATGCAACCACAACGGTGGCATTTTTTGGAGCGCTCCGCATCAGCGAACTTGTGATGCTGTCTAAGGCGGATGCAAGTTGTAGGGCACTGGAACTCGAAGATGTCTATGTTGCCAAAGACTGGGCCCAGTTGAGGATACGCTCCTCTAAAACAGATCAGCATGGCGTAGGCAGTGGTGTAAGACTGCTACGGTGTTCTTTGGCAGACATCTGTCCGGTTGGTGCCCTACAGGAATACCTGGCACTGCGTGGCATGCACCACGGCCCGTTTTTCTGTCACCAAGATGGGTCTCCCTTTACTAAATTTCAGTTTTGGAAGGTGACAGGCAGAGCCCTCACCAGGGTGGGTCTACCAGGTGCCCGTTATGGCACACATTCATTCCGTATTGGTGCAGCCTCTACAGCAGCTGCTTTTGGGTACTCTGGGGCTGACATACGTAGCATGGGGAGGTGGGGCTCGCAATGTTTTCAGTTTTATGTGCGCCCACTCCCGCCATGAGTACCAATCCAGTCACCTTACCGCCTTTTTTCTCAATTTTCTTACAGACCCTGGGTGTCGTATTACACCGGTGACAGTATGGCTGGTGGGCCACAGCTATGTGCACAGGGCAGCGCGTTACGCTGCGGCGACAGAGTGGGGACCCCGACTGGGACTGGGTGAACACGCCAGTCTCACATGGCATGGTAAGCCTGGGATGTTATGGCGGGAGTTGCGGCCTTTCCTTTTTTCTGGCCTGGGTGCTGACCCGCCTGACATTCTCATCATCCACCTGGGGGGCAATGATTTGGGCCAGGTCACCGGCTTATCGCTCAAGCATGCGATTTGCGAGGACCTCGCCTACTTGCATTATGTCTGGCCTGCCACAACCCTGGTTTGGTCGGACATTGTCCCGCGACATTCTTATAGAGGGGGCGTTAACCTCCTGGCCCTTGACCGCGCTAGGCGCACGGTCAATAGGGCGGTGGCGCGGTTTCTTGCCGACAGGGCTTGGGGACGGGCCAGTCATCACCCCGCTATTAGCCTACAAAATTATGACTTGTACGCAGGGGATGGGGTCCATCTGTCGCGAGGAGGTATGGACCTCCTGTTGGGTGATTGGCGAGCAGGCCTGTTGACCGAGCTGACGGTCTGGGGGGGGGCGTCAGGCCTTCTTTGAAGCCCCTCCGTGTGGCGGGTAGCACTGGTAAGGTAAACAGTATGACCCACAGGTATCCGGCAGGTTCGCAATTGACTGGACAACACTAGACAGGAATAAATTAGTTAAACGTTGTCCGGTCAACGATGAACCAGACGACGGGGTGATGACGATAGCTAACCAGCATGCATCACCCCGTGATTTCACGGATACGCGTCAGAGGGTGGGGTCATGAGTTAGATATTGACTACGGTCAACAATTTGTTTGTTGTCAACAAACAAATTGATACAAATTGATACATTGTAGCCAACTGCTGTTGGCAATTTTGGGGTGGTACCTTACCAGTGTTACGTCGGCCTGCTTGCCTTAAGAATTATGATTGGTCGTTTTACCAATACAAATTTATAATTCGGACTAGGGCATTGAATCAATAAATGTGGCCCGATGCTGTTATCCACTTTCAATGTTGTCTGTGTCCGTTATTGGGGGGGTGCGCCTGCAATGTTATCTGGATAGTACTGACAGACATTCCTTAGAGCATAATTCACAACAACTTCTTTTTTAAAAATGATACCTCCTAGTGGTCATGCTGTTAAGAATTTTGGGGAATTCTTTTCCAAAATGTCATTTTATTACCTCTGAGTTAGAATTATTTTGTTTTTATGAATACCCTAAAAACAATGTTTCTGGTTTTTTTTTTCTTGAGTTCATTTTTCACTCATTAATTGAGTGATAACTGGCTCAAGTAGTTTCAGGTCCCCAGTGGCAATATGAAAAACACTTACCTACAATTTTACTCAGTGACTTTGATTTATAGACTACTTGGACCCACCCTTCCATAAATAGAGTCCTTAACTCATTTATCTTCCCAAAAGCAATGTGAGGAATGTTGTTGTTAGTCCAGTTGCTTATGTACATAGAATGTGGCGCACCAAGTCTTTTGTATCACAGAATCAGTGCCACATAAAGCAGCCAGAGGGCAAACTTCCTTATACTGTAGATCTGAGTTGGAAGAAGTAGAAGCAGTGACAGATTTTACTTTCTTAGGATCTAAGATCACTGCAGCTATGAAATAAAAAGGCGACTGATTCTTGGAAGACAAGCTATGAGAAACCTGGGGAACATAGTGAAAAGTAGAGACATCACCTTGCAAACAAAGATTTGCATAGTCAAAGCAATGGTATTCCTGGTGGCAATGTATGGTTGTGAGAGCTGGACCATTAGGAAAGCAGAAGAATAGATGCCTTTGAAATGTGGTGTTGGAGAAGAATTTTGAGAGTCCCCTGGACAGCGAGGAGAACAAATAAGTTGATCTTAGAAAAAATCAACCCTGACTGCTCCTTAGAAGGTCAAATAGTAAAGATGAAGCTAAAGTACTTTGGAAATCAAATGAGAAGAGAGGATTCACTTGAGAAAGCCTTGATGCTGGGAAAGGTAGAGGGCAAAAGAAGAAAGGGGTGGCCAAAGATGAGCTGGCTAGATGGTATTGTAGACACAATGGGCACAGAGCTGGACGGGTTGAGGAGGATGGTGGAGGACAGAGGTGCCTGGAGGACAATGGTCCATAGGGTCGCAAAGGGTCAGAATCGACTGTACAACTGAACAACAAGGTCTGTGTATCACACCACAGAAGATAAGTAGGACAGCTGGCCCCAAGCAAGCTCTGGGGGAATTTCAATTGCATATTTACCTGTTCAAATAGCATGCTTGTTTTCACTTGCCTGATTCCTAAGGAAATGGATCAATTGTAGTAACTTGCCCAGAGCTGTTCCATGATTTCATGGCTGACCTGAGATTCCAGTCTCAGTTTATTAGGTTTAAGCTCAAAATTGTTGATCGGTCTATAAATTTGCCAAGAGGCACAGACAGGCACGTGCTGGTATATCGGGCAATCGGGCTTTGTCCCACCCCGCCCTCGCCTCTGGCGCCTGGGTTGCCAATAGCAATGTATGGGATCCCCCCCAACCCAACCCCCAAATAGGCACCCCGCTACTCCCTGTCCAGTGCCTTTCCATGGTGGCCTGCACACCCCTCGACAAAGAGACGGAGAACACTGGTGGAAACGATGAGCTGGCATGAGGTGTTCACTGCTACAGGTCCCTGTATTTAGAGTCTAATAGCCCAGGACTCTCTAAAGTTCAACCAAAAGAACAGTAGGCAATGGGGCAGCAAGATACGGGCTCAGTGGGGGTGTGAATGCTTTCTGCAACATTGTTTTCTTCTTCATATTTTAAATATTTTATTATAGGTTGGGACATATACATTGTTGCAGATACTCATTTTGCTTTAAAAAAAAACTATTCAAAGTAATGCAAACATTTACTTCTCTGCTACCAAAGAATGCTCATTCCCAAGTATATATGTTTAGCATCAGGACACCCATTTTGTTTTTGTAGTCACAGTGATGCTAAGATTCAAATTAATTTGAACCTCATCCATTAAGATAAACCAACTTGCATCGTGTGTTTTTCTGACCCCCATGAGAAAATCCAGTATACTGAGTGTTGGCAATAGAGTCAAGGTTAGGGTTAGGAATTTGACACTTATCTCTTGTATTTCTTGACTACACTCAGAATTGCATTCTCTCCCTTTGCTACTTCTGTTTCTTGGCACTAAGACTCGGTGAGGAATGGCATCTGACTTTTTTTTGTGATTGTTGTAGCATGTTCTATTTTTCCATTACCCAATGGCAAAATGCAATAGACTTGCTGGAGCAATCTTTGTTCAAACCCTTCTTTGTTAAATAATGACAACTGCACTGAGTGCAGAATTTGGGGCCTTATTTAAAAATATATTTTGCTCTCATAGTAAGAGGATGAAGGTAGTCAATGAGGAGGACTGTAGTTGATGAAGCAGCGAACACCCTGCACTTCCTCGTTGTATCCTGACAACTGTCTCAGTTGCCAGGTTCTTTAGATGGATAGCACCAGAATAGTGTCATAGTTTAAGTATTGGATTAGGAGACCAGGGTGTAAACCCCAACTCAGCCATTAAGCTCACCAGATGACATTGTTGGAGGCACTATCTGTCAGCATAACTGACTTTACAAGATTCCTTTGAGGATAAAATAGGCAGGGAGCCACGAAAACCACATGTAGCTCCTTGTCTTGTGAGTAGGTAAAAGGATGTTTGATTTACTTTTTCAAAGTGTTTTAGTATTTTACAACTTTATATGCAGCTCTTTTAATTTCTTCTTACTCCTGTCCTAATGGAGGTTGGCCATTGCAAGGGTTGCTCTTACTTTGGATATGATACTCTAAACCAGTGATGGCAAACCTTGGCACTCCAGGTGTTGTTGGACTTCAATTCCCATAAGCCATGTTCAGCAGGAGTCCTGACGGCAGTGAAGTATTTGAAACTTTTTGCATGTTACATGTTTTATGATTTCTTGGTCTTTCATATATATTTTTTGCCTTAGTACATCTTATTGGTTACTAGCTCAATCTAAGATATTTTACTGTCCTGCAATAAATCCACATTTCATTTTTTAAAATAGTAACCTATATTTAAAGTCTGCAACTCTATGCTGTTTCAACTGCAAACCCTGAAACGCTATGTGTCCTTTCAAATTCCATGGCTATGGTTGGTAGTAGTTATGCAGTGCTTGGGAAAATACATTATGTGGACTACAACTGCTGGAAACTCCCAAACAACATTCAAAAATGTTACTTCTCCAGGTTAGGTCCAAACTTAGACTTTTCCAGAGTTTTTGCACCTAGTAGGATTTTCTTGAGTTTTGCTGAGAAGAACTGAGATGAAGAGTTAAATAGCCATTGATTGAGGTAACTCTTGGCAAAAGGAGAATGGGAAGGGGATGCAGCAGAGAAAGGACAGGATGTAAATGACCGTCTATTTTCCCTTGGAATCTCATTGGCTACCAGTTTCTTTGGGTGAGCTCACCAATGCCCCTTCTTATTTTACATTTAAGCAAACACAAAGGTTATTGTTCTGGGCATGCCCAGTAGAATTGCTTTGAGGGCAGCAAAGTATGAGCAAACCTGTTTGCGCTGTAGAGCCAGTGCGGATAAGCTCTAATTGTTATGCAACTCCTTAGCATAAGCTCCTGGCATGGCTCATATGATTCTCTTGTACTAAGACTGTCCAAAATAGCAACAAGAAAGCATGTAACTAAAGACACAGCAGGGGTGTAGGAATTCACACAGGCCTTGGATATTCTAAAGACTGAACAGCTCCGTGTTGCTCATTCCAAAAATGCTAAGCATAATGTATTTTCTCCGGAGCTTCTTTAAGGTAAGAAGTTTTAAAACTTTTTCTGATCATGTTTCAATGTTGATCCCCCCCCCACACACACACACACATTTGACTTGATTTCTGGAGAATGGAATTGAGAAGGTTGTACTTCAAAACTCTGTTCGTAATGAAAATGCTCAAGTTTTCAAACCCAGTTGTCCTACGTGAGAGTAAATTAAAAATACCACTTATGATTTTTAAGGCAAAACAATCTTGATAGAAATTTTTCAAAATATAAATTTTCTAGTTTTGGAGAGTTAAGCTGAACAAATAGTTGACGGAATGTTTCATCGGATTGAGTGGTTCATTGCATGAATGATTCATTTCATTGTAATTTATTGCTTTTATGTTTACAGTAAGCATCTCCCTTGCATTTTAAACAAGTACAGTATTAGTAAACTTTGGAATAAGGTTGTGTGGATTGCAGCACTTGTGTGTTCTTTCCAAATAATGTCGAGATGCATGTAGTTCAGTATTTGTGTAATGCTTAACATTTGAATGTTAGAACGTACATTTTACATTTCTTTTGCTTTCCTGCCACGTCAAAATTGTCTGCAGGGTAATTAAGTATTTCATCTTCATATGAGAGAGTGAATTTGTGCTAATCAGGAATATCCTGTTTTATGGTTGAAAGTGAGAATGCAGCTTATGGAGAAAGTGATACTAGCTAGTATATTCCATTGATCTGCTTCATATGGTTATGTTGTAATTTGCAGCCTGATTCTATGCAGTAAATCCTATCGGCTTCAATGGAATTTACTTTTCCATAACTGTACATCCCTAGTTCTTGGTGATGAATTTAATCTATTTACAAATAACTTCATAAAGAAGCAGCATTTCATATGCTTTTGAATGATAACTATAATGAACGTAAAGTATATGGGCTTTGTTGTGAAATTAAGACTAGAACAGATACTGTTCAAGTATGCTGGAAATGGACTTCTGTCAAAATGGAAAGGATTCAAGTCAGGAATCCATGGTGTTGACATCCAAATACCACGACAAATTTTAATGTGAAAAATTTCTGCTGTCATAGTTGCTGTTGCTCTCCTGTTTCTTTTCAAAATAATTTGTGTTTATAGAGCAGAAAGCATATTTATAAGTAAATCACCAGAGATAAAATGTATTATATAGTATCAACATTTTGTGTTGAGTAGAGGGGATATTTGCACAGATGTTTGTCCATAAGCTATGCCCTAGAACTCTAGTAGCGAATAATGTGGTTGACCTTTAGGCAATTTCACACAATATAGATAGCAAAGTGGGGTTTTTCCCCCTAGCGTAGGCTTTCTTACAAGTTCACACCTATCTTTCTGCACTTACAGTTTATTTTAAGGATTACCCTTTAAATATCTCAGGTGTACATATTATCAAGATAAAGTGCGAAATGGCCTTACAAGACATGAAACAAAAAATAAATTTTTATACTAGATTCACTGCTGCATTCTATGCAATTTGTATATTCCAGAAATTTAAAACATGTGGACTGATGCCACTGCAGGAATGTCCTATTCTTCTGTGGTTTGAACTTTCTGAAGTTGCTGTTTAGTCAAGTCTATGTGTTTCAAGAAAGAGCACAAATTGTTACTTTTAAAAAATTACTGCATCCTCTTGCCTGGAGAATCAGCACCTGTTGATATTTTCTCTCTCATTCAGAAGTAAAACTTCCCTCCTTATCAATATGTGGTAGCATCTTCCATAAACTACATAAAGCAAAGCAATCACACTTATATACCACCCCATTGCACTTAGTGCACTCTCTGGGCCATTCACAAGTTAATTAGCATTTTGCCCCAACACACTGGCTACTCATTTTACCAACCTCGGGAGAATGGAAAGCTGAGTCAACCTTGCATCCTGGTCAGGATTGAACTCACAACCTTTTGGTTGCAGTACAATATATAACTCACCATAATTCTGTTTAAGGATATAGTTCTATGAGACGAACAATGCAATTGTTTGTATGTCTACTAATGTAGTGTATGTACTACAGTACAGGATTGTATCCAAAGCTTGTTCAGGCACCAGTATGACTGTTTGGGTATTTGTAAATCAGTGTCAAGGTCTGTGTTCCATGGTTTTTCCCCCTTTAGCATTTGGAAGTAGTTTCTATCTTGATAGTATGTACTCCAGCACTTAAGTACAAGTTAAAGTTCTATTTTCTATTCTTAGTGTGACTTCCTAATCAGATGAGAGGTGATTTGCTTATCAATTCAAAAGTCTTTTTTAGAGGGTGTTTAGAGGAGGAAAAGCATTTCCAAAAATGGTCCACCTGTTCAGCAAATAGCAGCAAACAATAATATATCCTTTAAAAAGCACATTCAACTTGAACCAATCCCTTTGTTTGTTTTAGCGACTTTACTCCTACATTCAATGTTTCATAAATGATGTCATCTTTTGACCCTCTTCCAGGTTTGAAGAGATATTTTTATGGGCAGGGAAATGTATGATAGTATTATTCATCAAATCATCTAAACACTGGCTAAAATCAATGCACAAATCTCAAGTGATCTTCACTGCACTGGAGAATTGTGCTTACGAACTTGCAAATTGGTCTAATAGAAACATTGGATTTTTCTATTAGCGCCCAATTCACTCCTTCTAGTTCATGATGTGGTGAATGTTGTCCTAGCACAGCTGGTGGTGGGAGGTCATGTAGGACATCTAAGTGGGTGATTTGGTGAATGGCGGGACTCTTTGAAGAAATGAAATAGTGAAAGATTTTGTATATCCTAGTTCTGTCATCAATCCTAGTGGAGATCGTAGCCAGGAAATCAGAAGAAGACTGAGACTCAGAAGGGCAGTAATGGAAAAATATATATAGAAGATATCATCAGGTGTAAGGATGTGTCACTGGAGATGAAGGCTAAGATCATCCACACTCATGTATTCCACATCACTATGTATGGGTGTGAAAGAAAGCTGACAGGGGAAAATTGATTTGTTTGAAATATGGCACTGGAGGAGAACTTTGCAGTTACTCTGGAATGTCAAAAAGACAAACTAGTGGCTCTTAGAATAAATCAAGCTGGCGTGGATCTGAAGTAAAAAATTTGATGAAGCTAAAGCTGTCCTATTTTGGGCATATGATGCAGAGGCAAGATTCTGTGAAAAAGACAATAATGTTGGGAAAGATAGAAGGCAGCAGGAAAAGAGAAAGACCAGGCATAAGATGGATTGATTCCCAAAGGCAGGGGTGGCTAACCTTGGTACTTCAGGTGTTCTTGAACTTCAATTCCCAGAAACCCTGATCAGCTGGTGTGTTGACTTGGGCTTCTGGCTGTAGCTTATGAGAGCAGATCAGGGCTGTTGAGGAGAGTACATTTTGGAGATCTCTCATTCATAGAGTTGCCATAAATTGGAGATGACTTGATGGCATGTAACAACAATGACAACGATGACAGGAATCTTTATGCCATATCAGAAAACAAAAACAAAAACACTGTAGTACTTTAAAGGCTAACTGCTATATTTTTAATGTGAGCTTTCGTGGATCAAATCCACTTCATCAGACATAGGAGTCCTATGTCTGATGAAGTGGACTTGATCCACGAAAGCTCACATTAAAAATATAGCAGTTACAGTAGACCCTCGCATAACAATGTTACTTGGTTCCCCAAGTAGCGTTGCTAAGCGATTTTTGTTGTTATGCGGGTTTCTATGGAGTTTCCCACATAACGACGTTTTGTCTGGATAATAATGATTATTTTAGCGTAGTTGTCTGGATAACGACACTAAAAATGTTGTTATGCGAGGGAACACATGGTGCATAACGACGCGTTGTTAAGCGAAAATGATGCTATCCGAACGCGTTGTTATGTGAGGGTTGACTGTAGTCTTAAATGTGCTGCAGTGTTTTTGTTTTTGTTTTCTGATATGCCTGAAACACAGGCTAACATGGCTACTATTCCAAAAAAGGCATCTTTATTTAACAGTCCCCAGCAAATCTAGCAATTCAGCCCAGATAGATAGGGTCCACTAATGGAGAGTGGATCACTGCAGAAAGATCCTTGTGGAGCAAACAAATATCTGCAAAGGAGCCAAGACACCTGCAACAGAGTAGGAGAAACTATTTTCTCAGCCATTTTCTTGAGGAAATTTATTCCAAAGTCCTGAATGCAGTAGTAGTGCTAAGTATAATTAGCCTATTGAATTGACAGGATTTATATAAATATTCACTTATCATTCAACAAGCAATTCAATGGGATTACTGGACCAAATTCTTAGTTGATGATCCAACAAACAAAAATAAGCAGAGATCCACTATAATAATAATAATAATTTTGTGTCAGAAATTATTCTGGGTTGAAAGGATTTTTTGCTGAAGAAACTCCACTCAGGAGATGCTAGAATGAGGCTCCTTTCATATCCCCAAGATCTTTCCCCACCAAGGTGTTTCCTATTTATCTACTTGCAATTTCTTGCTTTCAAACTGTTAGGTTGGCAGGAGTTGGGACAGAGACAGGTGCTCAATCTGTCACTCAGTACCCGGATCCATCCACTGGGTTTTATTAATGCATTCTGAGGGAAGCTGGAAGTAATGTGGTACTGTTGACAGACATCTCTAGTGTCGGTCCTCGCTTTGGCTTAGCTAGTAGCAACCCCAGGAATGCTCAGAAGAGGAGATGGAAATTCGATAAGGAGTGAGTCAAACATGGATTTTTTGAGAGTATAGTACTGTACATGTATTTGAAAGTTGTAGGAGTGAGAGAAGGACATTTGAGGGAGTTCAAATTTGGTGTGCATGTGAAGAGAGCTATGATAATGAGAAACATAATAGTCTAAAGTCACTGAATCTAGTACAAGGATCTAATTCAGAATTATTCATTTCCTTCAGCTCTTCCTAGCCTCCTGAGTCACATGGAAACCACTGTTAGAAAGCTGTTGGGGAGTGGGGATAAGACACTGGGAGTGGGATGGGGAGAGATATCTTTAATCCTGAAAATTGTTATTGATTTTAAATGCATTTTAACCTAAATGTTTTTGAATAACAATTGTTGTTATTCTGATTATTGTGAAATTATCAGAAATAGTAACTTATTTTTTGAGAGGAATTTGTCAGAGCAGTAAACAAGTGAAGTGAAAATTCATGGCAGAAATGCCAATAATTTAAAATACTCAAATGGTCCCTTATTTCTAGCAGAAAGCAGTAAGAACTTGTAATGAATCCT
This sequence comes from Bradypodion ventrale, assembly GCA_035047345.1. Classification (NCBI taxonomy): domain Eukaryota; kingdom Metazoa; phylum Chordata; class Lepidosauria; order Squamata; family Chamaeleonidae; genus Bradypodion; species Bradypodion ventrale. The sequence goes on along the minus strand of JAWDJE010000003.1, from coordinate 72,373,851 downwards.
GATAAAATTGAAAAAGGAAAGTGCAAAAGTAGGGTTGATAAGAAGACAAAAATCACATCTGCAGAAGGATGACATAGTTGTAATGTTGATAATGAAGAACTTGTACCTTGGTACAAATGGAGATAGAAGACAAAAAATCAGAAGAAGGCCTCAACTTAGAATGACATCTATGAAGGAATTAGGAAAGATCTTCAAATATATCTACAGTAAAAACTCGGGTTACGACGGAGATCCGTTCCAACAGCCTCCGTCGTAATATGGAAAAAATTGTAGCCTGAAGCACGTTTTCCCATAGGAATGCATTGAAAATAAAAAAGTCCCAACTGGACCAAAAATAATCATTAAAAAATACACACCCCTACAAAAAATGCCAGATGCGCAAACCAGTTACTGAGCATGCACACGCACATGCGCAGTAATTTCCCATATTTTCCGGAGCCACGCTTGACGGGTATGGTACAATATCTTAAATATGTGCCACTGGAGACCAAGACAAAAGATCATCCATGCTATGATATTCCTGATTGCTGGACAGTGAAGAAAGCTAACAAAATTGATTCATTCAAAAAGTGGTATTTCGGTAGAGGTTTCAGATAACATGACCTGCAAGAAAGACATATTGTTAGGGTTCTAGTTCAAGTCAAGCTCCATAGAAGCAAAAATGGTTAAACTGATGTTATGCTACTTTCAGCACAGCATGAGAAAACAAGATCCACTAGAAAAGACCACGATACTTGGAAAATTAGAAGGCAGCAGGAAAAAAAGGAAGACCGAATAAGAGATGACTCAATAAACTAAGCCATGGTGTTGAGTTTCCAAGAGCTGAGCAGTGCTTGGACAATAGATTACTAATTCATTTATAACAATTACATGTTGTCAAGTCAGGTTTGTTTAGACCTTTCTCAGGGTCTTTTGGGTATAAAGCACTCTGAAGTGGTTTGCCATTTCCTATTTCTGGTGACACCCTCAGACTGTGCAGCTTGATTAAGATTATGCAGATTGGTTTTTCTCTTGGTCAACACAGTGGGGAGTCAAAATTCAAATCTTTGGCTTTGCAGCCAGATATCTAAACCATTGAGCTATCCAGCAAGCTCACTAATTCATAGGATTGTTGTAAATTGTAAGTGACTTGATGGCACACAACAACAATAATGTGTCCTGTGCACCTTGTCTACATGTACATTTGGGGAGCCTACAGGTATCTAGAGTGACTAATTTAGTGGTGGTGTGTATGTGGTTTTGTTCTTTGTGGAATTAGGAGGTCCTATAGCCCCAACACTTGGAAACTCTCAAACTAGAGGGAGGAGCAGTTTAGAAACATTTGGAGTCCTTGTTTGAATTCAAGAAGCTGGAGGGAGGGAGAAAGAAAACTGTGAATGAGACATATAGATATGGATGGGAGATATCCTAGTTATCATGCTAGATTGCTGCTGATGCACCCTGCGGTAGCAATCACATCCTTCACCCTTGTCCTGCCTGGCCACACATTGCCGTGTCTGACTTGTACTCTCTTGTCTGTCCTAGTGTGAGGCAGTACTTTGTAATAAAAATTCCCATACAGCTAAGGAGCAAAGGTAATTTGACATGAAACATGTCCTTCTGGCCCATGGGGCTAAATGAAACTCAATCACAGTTCATAAGTCCTTCTCAACAGTCTAATTCTATCTCTGAATCTTGCTTATTAGTAATAATGTACACATTTTGCTCTGTACAGCTGGACATTGTCCTTGTTTGAAGAACAGTGTGGGTTGCAACACAATAACTAGAATAAGATATGATAGAGCACACTAAGACACTTTTAAAAGCCTATCATGGAACTGCCGTCTGGAAGACAACTTCTGGAAGCAAATTACTGCAATAAATGCAGGAAATCTTGTTCTGAATTCCAGTAAGAGTCTGGGGAAAAATGATTTCTGAACTGTGAACTTTTAACCTCTTCAATGGAACATTACTTTCAAATATCACTTTGCTAGTACAGTAAAACCTCGCATAAAGAGTGCCTCACTTAGAGACTAACTCACTTAAAGAGCAGAATTTTATCTGAATGGTCACCTTGCTTAACAACTTAAAACCAACGAAAAACTCGCTTAACAACTAAATCAGGGTTCGCAATCCCCCCGCCAGAAGTCACAATTGGTCACTTACAATGGTGTTTCGTTTAAAGAGCAAACTCGTTTAAAGAGCAATCCCATGGAACACGTTATGCTCTTTAAGCAAGGTACCACTGTATTTCTCTAATGGAGAATCATCTCCAACTTGAGCCTGCCTATGTGTGTTTTTTCTGCCAGTAATAGGTTCTGAGAGTTGAAAATAGCTGCTTGTGCTATGTTGATATTTATTATATTGTATTTGGGAAACTGGGACTGCAGTGGCTCAAGTGGCTAAGAAGCTGACTGTAAGGCAGCAGGTCAGCAGTTCGATAATACTGCAGGATGGAATGAGCTTCTGTCTTTGTCCCAGCTCCTGCCAACCTAGCAGTTCAAAAGCAAGAAATTGCAAGTAGATAAATAGGGACCACTTTGGTGGGAAGGTAAACAGTGTTCCATGTACTCTGGTGTCTCGTAATGCCTGCCACATGACCACGGAAATGTCTGCGGAAGCAGACAGTGCTGGTTCTTCGGCTATGAAACAGAGTTGAGCACTGAACCCTAGAGTCGGATATGACTGGCCTTCGAGCAAGGGTGATCTTTACCTTTACCTTTAACTATTTGGGAGACTAAAGCAGAAAGCAGGCTAAAGATGACACCTGAATGCAAGAAATAGGCCCTCGGACTGAGGAGCATCTTTGCTGTGAGTCTCTTGCCTAAAGAGCTCTGGGATTCTGTGCTTAAACTCAATGAGTTAAACATTATTACCACCTTTTTGAGACATTTTATTCACAACACAACATAACTGTGGCATTGATTCTAGCTTTTGAAGTATATGAGGACAGGGTCTGATCAACAAAGAGTATTTACTTCTGCCTGTAAACTGGTATATCATCCAGGGGACAAATAAGATATCCATCAGCAATCAGTGTGTACAATGGCTAAAATATTTAATATACCTGTTAAATGTTACGTTAGGAAAATGGTGTTTATTTTGTTTGTTTCCTTTGCTTTATAGCAGAGTCAGGAACATTTACTACTACTCGTTGCTCTTGTATGGGTTAATATCTAGCATGGGTATGAAATACTCCATGATTCACCGTATTCCACAGTCTTGCCCTTAGAGCAAGAACAAACTATCTCATGGGATCCATTAAAGCAGGGCTTCTCAACTTATGGCCTGTGGGCTGGATCCGGCCCATTGCACCAAATAATCCAGCCCTTGACCTCGCTCCAGCTGCCGCCACCACCGGAATCAGCTGTGGACTCATTTACGGCCAATGTAAACATGTTTACAACAGCTGCGGACTAATTTACAGCTGTTGTAAACGTGTTTATGACAGCCATAAATGAGTCCGTGGCCAATTCCAGCAGTGGTGGTGCCTGGACCACCAGCCCGGGCCGCAAACTGTTTGAGGGAGCGTGACCCAGCCCTTGACTTGAAAAGGTTGAGAACTCTTGCATTAAAGGATGGTTAAATTGTCTTCTCAATCTTATTTGCTTTCAATGTCTTTCTTGCTGAGTGATTAAAATGTGTGGGATGGGAATGTTGCTTTACCCATTCATTGTACATGCACCCTACTACACCAAAGGGCAAGTGAATGTACAGAACTTGCAGGGTTAAAGTGTCTGGATTTTTTGAGCAGCAGAGAGGCTGTCATCTGCCATCCATTTTGGGTTTCTGTATTCCTTCTGGTATTAACTGCAATCTTCAAGGTGACATGAGGGAGATAATATTGCTGGGAGCTCTCCCTGTTATATTGCAAAGCATTTTGTGTTGGTTTGGACAATTAAGACCAATTCACTTTTGCTAATGAGATGGATTGACTTCATAAAGGAAGCCACAATCTTGCTTACACAAGATCTGAGCAGGATGGTTTATGATAGAACTTTTTTTTGCAAGTCATTGGTTGATAGTTTCCATAAATCAACGTGGTTTGACAACACAGAATAGCACAAGTTAATATCAGGCAGTATTGAATGCCAAAGAAGTGTTTTTATGAGATAATTTGTAGTGTAAGGCTGGCTAAAGGCATTTTAGTTCCTGGGATGAAGGGAAAAGGGTCATTCCACCCTCTGCCTCATTCTGTATAGTAGGGATTCCCAACCTTTTCAAGGTGGGGCCCGGGTCACGCTCTCTCAGTCAGCTTTGAGGGCTGGACCGACGTTTTGCCCTGCCTGCATGATGGGGTGGCCATTGTGTTCTAACAGCTTCAAAGGGGTGGCCATTTGTTTCTTGAATGCCCTTGGAGGGGAGGGGCAGGGGCAGTGGTCACATGCCAGACCTAGTCTTCTTGTCGGAGCAGTGGCAGAGTGATCTAAGATTACAGGATTTAGTCATCTCACCTGTGCCATGGTCTGATCACTATCTGGTGACTCTTGACTTCCTGGGGGCGACACTTCATCGTAGGGAGGCTGGGCCGATTAAAATGGCCCGCCCTCGGCGACTAATGGATCCAGATGGATTCCAGAGGGAACTGGGGGATGTTCCTCTGGATCGGCTACACGATTCACCCGAGGCACTCGTCGACCTGTGGAATAGGTCGACAACAGTAGCCTTGGATGAAATCGCGCCACTGCGGCCTCTCCACGCCCGGGGGACTAGGTCATCTCCCTGGTTCACAGATGAACTGCGTGAACTCAAGCGGGCAAAGAGACGCCTAGAGCGCCGCTGGGTGAAGACCCAGGATGACTCCGATTGGACACTAGCTAGAGCTGCTATTAGGGCCTATCTAGTGGCGATAGGGGTGGTGAGGCGGCAATACTTCACCACCCTTATTGCCTCCGCTGATAATCGCCCAGCCGCCCTGTTCCGGGTAACCAGGTCCCTCCTTGGTAGGGGGGGATCGGTGCCCGGTTGGCAGGGTTCGGCTGAGGACTTTGCTGACCATCTGGTGGAGAAAATCGATCGGATTCGTTCAGGATTGAATCCTGGCGTGGATGGGGAGGGTCGGGGAGGTGCCGGAGCATTGTCTTGCTGTACGATCTGGGATCAGTTCGATCCTGTTGTCCCTGATGAAGTGGACAGGCTCCTTGCAGCTGTTCGTGCCACTACATGTCCTTTGGATCCCTGTCCTACTTGGTTGGTGAAAGCCTCCAAGGAGGTAACAGGTGGCTGGATAGGGGGGATAATAAATGCCTCTTTACGGGAGGGGGTATTTCCTGCACAGCTAAAACATGCTTTGGTGCGCCCCCTCCTGAAGAAAATGTCCCTCGACCCAGCTGTCCTTAACAACTACAGGCCAGTTTCCAACCTGCCCTTTTTGGGTAAGGTTTTGGAAAAGGCGGTGGCGCGTCAGCTGCAGAGTGTCCTGGAGGAAGCGGATTATCTAGACCCCTTTCAATCAGGGTTCAGGCCCGGATATGGAACGGAGACGGCATTGGTCGCACTGATGGATGATCTCTGGCGGGAGCGGGACGGGGGTTGTCCATCCGTCCTTGCTCTTCTTGACCTCTCAGCGGCTTTTGATACCGTCGACCACGGTATCCTTCTGGAACGGCTCGAAGGACTGGGGATCCAGGGCACTGTGTTGTCCTGGTTTTCCTCATTTCTGGAGGGCCGTACCCAGTCGGTATGGTTAGAGAGTGAGAGGTCCAGCCCTAGGCCCCTCAAATATGGGGTGCCTCAGGGCTCTGTGCTCTCTCCTCTCTTATTTAACATCTACATGAAGCCGCTGGGTGAGATCATTCGTTCCCACGGGGTGCGGTACCATCAGTACGCGGATGATACACAGTTGTACATCTCGGCCCGTGGGGACCCCAGTGATGCTGTTGAAATCCTATCCGGATGCCTAGAGGCCATTGGGGTCTGGATGGGGGCCAATGGGCTTCGGCTGAATCCCAGCAAGACAGAGTGGCTGTGGATAAGGGGCCCCGCGTTATCCAGGGAGTTACCATCTTTGGTACTGGATGGGGCTGTTCTGCCCCAGACAGACCCAGTGCGCAACTTGGGGGTTCTTCTGGACTCGCGGCTGCTGCTGGAAGAACAAGTGGCGGCTGTGGCCAGGAGGGCTTTTGCCCAACTTCGGGTGATTCGCCAATTGCGCACACTCCTGGACCGGGGCTCCTTGCTTATGGTCACCCATGCTCTGGTTACTTCCCGACTAGACTATTGTAATGCGCTCTACATGGGGCTGCCCTTGACGACCATTCGGAGGCTGCAGCTGGTCCAGAATGCGGCGGCCCGGGTGGTGATGGGGTGTGGGCGATATGCCCATGTCTCTCCCCTACTTCGGGAGCTGCACTGGTTACCAGTTTGTCTCCGGGTGCAATTTAAGGTGCTGGTTTTGACCTTTAAAGCCCTACATGGCAGGGGGCCGGGATACCTTAGAGACCGCATCGTCCCAAGAGTGTCTGCCCGTCCAACCAGAGCGGACAGGAGGGGTTCTCTAGTGGTGCCACCGACTAGGGATGCACATTTGTCTAGCACCCGAAGGAGGGCCTTCTCCGTGTCCGCACCAACTCTCTGGAACCTCCTGCCAATAGACCTAAGACTCCAAAGTGAACTGCTGCCCTTCAGGAAAGGAGTGAAGACCTGGCTGGCAGGGCAGGTGTGGGGCCCGAATGGGACTATGGTGCCCGCCTGCTGGCTTGTATAAGAACTTTCTCTTCCTCCTTTGTATAGTGGATGGGATGGGTGGGTGGGACATGGGGGTTTTTAAAGGGGGTGGGTTGGGGGGGCTTTTTATAATTATTTTTTATAATTGTTTTTATGTCTTTTGTGAATTGTTGTGATGCCGCCCTGAGTCGGGTTCTGCCTGAGCGGGCGGCATATACAAATTTGACTAATAAATAAATAAATAAATAAATAAAATGATGCTGTGGGCTGGATACAGCCCACAGGCCTTAGGTTGGGAACCACTGCTGTATAGCAACTGAATGCATAGGCAGCTGAATAGTGTTCTAATGCTGGAGATAAAACCGGCCTGCCCTTATCTTACCTAAAGGCATCAGCTCAGTTTAGGGGAGTGTAGAGCAGACTTGTGGTTCTGTCCTCCAAACCTGGCAAATGCTCTGCACCCCTCGTTACCTGCTGTTTGATACAGTTGCCTGCTCAGATGAATGATCAATTGGATCTGCTTCAGCAAGACTATGATAAATATATTCTAAGATTTTATTAGTATTTAGTACTTTATGTCTCAATTCTGGAATCCCATGGTAGTGCATGATGTGAAAGTAACCCTACTTGCTCATGATGCACATGTAGAAGCAAATCAGCTTAATCTCACCTACTTTAGTAATATAATATATAATTTACTAAATCCAGAATCCATGAAAGTTCTATTTTGAGGGGTGTTTGTGTGTCTGCCTGAATGTGTTGGGGAAGAATGGGTAGAAGAAATGTGAATGTACATATATATAACCCCAAACCCATATGTTTCTAGGCAAACAGTAGCATCTGCATTGAGCTCAAAGATGTGAAGAGGACTCTGCAACTTTGTACTTGACTTCTTAAAACACTGTTTTAAGAAATATATCTACCAGCTGGAAGGACAACCAAGATAGTAAAAGTTTGGAAGCCAAGCTCTGTGAAAAAACTGGATTTGTTAAGTCTGGAGAAGAGAAAATTGATAAGTGATATGATAGCCATCTTCAAATATTTGAAGGGCTGTGGTGAAACACATAGAGCAAGCTAGTTTTCTGCAACTCCGGAATGCAGTAAAACCTCGCATAAAGAGCGCCTCACTTAGAGACTAACTTGCTTAAAGAGTAGAATTTTCTCTGAATGGTCGCCTCGCTTAACAACTAAAACCAACCAAAAACTCGCTTAACAACTAAATCGGGGTTCGCAATCCCCCCGCCAGAAGTCACTTACAATGGTGTTTCGCTTAAAGAGCAATCCCGTGGAACACATTAAGCTCTTTAAGCGAGGTACCACTGTATAAGCTTTGAACTATGAAATTCATATTACAAGAAATGAAATTACAGCTAAATAAGAGGAAGAGTTTTCTGAGTGACAGCACTGCTGACTGGTTAGTGAAATGAATTAGGTGTCTGGTTGGTAAATCAGTGGTTGGAAGTTCAACTTCTCACTATGGTTCTATAGAGAAGAACCTGCTTTGGGCAAGCTGCACAGTTCCAGAAATACCCCCAGAAAAATGGAAATGGTAAACCACTTTTGAGTACTCTAGACCTAAAAAATTCTGGAATAGGTTGCCTTAATTTAGAATCAACTCAACAGCACACAGTTACTACTATAGTATTATAAGAACTCTTTAAATATTGAAACCATCTAACTTGGAAGATGGTGGAGTTTTCATCACTGAAGTTTTTAGAACAAAGTTTGGATGACCACTTTTCAGTGATGCTTTAATTGGATTTCCTCCTTTAATGGGATTTAGACTTTATCATTGAGTGCCTGGTTAGCATTTTGATTTTTCTAGTCTCTGAATGTGCTTTTAGATACAGTACTGTGTGATTGGAAACCACAATAAGTCAAGGTCAGGCCCATGGTGGGGAGAAAATTTACTGGGATAGACGGCCATGCGTTGCTGCTCAAAGCCCATACCTTAAATAGAAACAACACCTCCGCATTTTCTGCTTCGCTTCCTCTCACCGGTCTCTGTTCTGCTCTGTGGGAGAAAGTCCAAAGCACTTTGGACAGCTTTGGCAGCTTCTCCCGAGGCTGCCCAAAGATTTTCGGACTTTCTCCCGCAGATCAGAGCGGAGACTGGCAAGAGGAAGCAAAGCAGAAAATGCCAAGGTGATGTTTCCCTTTAAGGTATGGGCTTTGAGCAGCAGCAGGCCCCTGTCCATCCTGGTAAATTCTCTCCCCACCACAGGGCTAGTCAAGGTTCCTCATCATGGGAGTTCTATGTATTCATCAGAGTATAATATTGAGAACCATATTCAGGATATGGTGCTCAGAGCACAAATATTTCTGACCTTGCTGATTATGAGGTGACATTTAGGGATGGGGCATTCATGTGTGAACAGCTGAACAAGCTTCTAGTCAAAATTAACCTAATTGTGTGATGCTCTGATTCAAACAATGAAAGAAAGAACCTGAAAACAACAACAAAGAGACCTGTGCACCTTAAAGATTAAAAGTTTTTGTGGCCTATACTCCACTTCAGCAGATATGCAAAGGATTGCTTAGCTCTGTGGCATGTCTGGCCCTTGTAAAGAACAGTCCAGCAAACAATGAACAGAACAACGAACAACGGTTTATTGTAAAGTCTTTCTGGTTACTCTTCCAAGGAATATCTGGACCTCAGATGGCTACACAAGTCCCATGTAATCGGTCTCTCTGAACATGCCATCCATGGCTACTAAGCTACACTTGCGTTCAAGCATATAGAGAAGACCCCAGGTTATCCTGACGTGGTCTAACCTGCCTTGATAATGAGAAGCATAGATCCGGCCCCGGCCCCACCCTTGTTTGCCTGTGGGGCTTACCCACAGTGTCTCCCCAGCGGTGACTCTTTGATACAATGTAGTAACCCGCCGGACGACCTTAACTAACCAGTCATAACATGATATACCAGTTTTAACCAATCACGAACAGGATCCAAAGTTGCACCCAATCATTGAACTCTAATTAACATAAGGGAAGAGTACGCACCAAATCTAGCGGCTAATGTTGATGGCGGGAAATCACCATTTTGTCTTTGCAAAGCGTTGCTGGCGCAACTTGCAATTAACCTGAACACACAACACTCTGATTCTTGCAAACAGATGCAGACTTGATTATGATAGTCCGAAAAGCAGAAGAAATTGCACTTTGCATCACATATTTATAAATGAAACAGCTGTGAAGCACTGTTCTAAAGGAACAGCTGCATTTTGGGATGAGCATTTAATGAACTTGATTTACATGCCCTTTTGCTGATCTGTATCCACCGTGAATCTTTGGTAGTACTCCAGCTCTCATTACTTTCTAACTCCCACCAACCCTCTAAAGGTGAGGCACTCTAATCCAATGACATATGGGTTTATTCTCACAGGAGAATTGTTTTTATGTTCAGATTAATCCAGAGAGGCAGTCTATTTAACAGTTGTTCCTTTTTTTGAGTCTTCCTGTTGGTTCCTAGTCACGTTTGCTTTCTGTTTTCAAGTTGTTTTGAGGAAATGTTTGCCCTCCTGAGTGACTCAAAACCACTACTGTATTTCCTATGTTAGCTCTTCAACAGTTGTAATTGTACCCCAACAACAATGATTGTCTGCTGTTGGAGCTAATATTTTGAACCTGAGCAAGCAAAGCCTGTCTTCCAGGTATGCAAAACGTTTGAACACAGCTAAAGTTCTGCAAAAAATATCCCTAATTTTTGAACAAGATTTGTTTGTAGCAACTTTTCTGAACACATTCAAATAGTATTTAATTCTGCTTGTATTGGAATCAAACATTCCTCAAAGCTGACCTGTGTTTTTATCTCCTTGTGGGATTGAGTGTTAAATAAAATAGGCAGGGCTGTTTATGTATTTCATGCATCAACAATATTTCTTTCTTTATTCATATCAGAGTGTTATTCAATTTAAAATTATAGATGGAAAATTCAAAATAAATTAAAATATTACAAATTGGACTATATTCAGGGCCATGAATATCGGGATAAGTCCTGGAACACCCCTTGTTTAAACAGTTTTGGGCTTCTTCAATATAGTACTATTATCTTCCCATTTAGTTGATCTTCTTTTGTACCATTGGTGGGACATATTTTGCATCCACATAAATGCTGCAGTGATTACATTTCTTGACAGTCACAGAACATGGGGCTGTCCTTGATGACCATTCGGAGGCTGCAGCTGGTCCAGAATGCGGTGGCCTGGGTAGTGATGGGGTGCGGGCGTTATGTCCGTGCCTCGCTTCTGCTTCGGGAGTTGCACTGGTTACCAGTTTGTCTCAGGGTGCAATTCAAGGTGCTGGTTCTGACCTTTAAAGCCCTTCATGGTAGTGGGCCAGGTTACCTAAGAGACCGCATCACCCCAAGAGAGTCTGCCCGTCCAACCAGAGCGGACCGGAGGGGCTCCCTAATTGTTCCATCGGCTAGAGGGGCTCGCCTCTCTAGCACTGGGAGGAGCGCCTTCTCTGTGTCTGCCCCAACCCTATGGAACCTCTTGCCAGCAGATCTGCGGCTACAGACAGAATTGCTTCCCTTTAGGAAAGGGTTGAAAACCTGGCTGTAAGGGCAAATATGGGGGACCGACGGGGTGGTTGCTCCTCCTCGTTGGCTCTATTAGTGGATTGGTCCCTCTACTGATGGGTGGGGAAGTGTTGTGTTCTAATGGTTTTACCTTCCACATGGATTACAATGTATCTGAACCAATGTAACCTTGCCTATAGCAACAATGTAACCTTCAGCTGTATCATATGAACCCTGTAATAGGACGCGAGCTAATGACCACCAGCTGGCAGCAGCGAGCGTCCAAGCTCTCTTGGTCCAAACTCATCAAAGGCAACAGCGCGGGAAGTTTTCCCGCCACCACCTACACCTGGACAAGAAGGGCGTGACCAGCAATGACGTCACGCAGACAGTAGCCAATGGGCTACCATGCAACCACGTTCAAATGTATTACTACTGTATATAAAGAGCTATCGATCCGCCATTACCTCATGTTCCCTCTGTCCACGATGCAATAAACCTGAGTTAACCCAGCCCGAGGCTGTGTCCTGTGTCTTGGTTTTCATACACCAAATTGGCGACGAGGATGGGATGATGGATCCCCAAGGAACAGCCAGGGCACAGAGCGGGTTCAACATCACCAAACCGCAAGACTGGGAGCTGTTGGAGATGGACTTCCAGGCGGCACTGGTGGAACTCAAAGTCAAAGAAGACGACGAGGAGAGGAAGAGGGCCATCCTCACCAGAATGCTTGGGTTAGAAACCAAGCGGACGCTGGTGGGCATCATCGCTCCGAAGAAGGTGACCGAATTTAAGGCAGACGACATCATGAAGCTGCTGCAAGAGCGTTTCCGACCCTCGAGGGCAATGTTTCCCGCTCGGAGCGCGTTTTGGAGGCGAGTCCAAGCGCCGGACGAGTCGGTTGAGGCATTCGTGACCGCCATGAGGATAGCCGCCGGCCCCTGTAGATGGGACAACCTAGAGATGGCCCTCAGGGACGGCGTGCTGTGTGGCCTGAAGGACAAGGAGGTGCAGCGCAGCTTGATGAACAAGGAGCCGCCACCCACGCTGGCAGAGGTCGTAGAGGCCGCGGAAGCCGCGGAGTCCACGAATGCGGGAGTGGACGAGATGCACCAGTGGCGTGAGTGGTGTCCTAGAGCCGGCAAGGCGGAAAATTCGGTGCACGGGAAGTCCGGACAGTCGGTGCACGCAACCCGACGGGCCTCAAAGTCGTCTACGGAAGGCAGCGACGGCGAGGAGGTCCAGAAGGTCCGAAAAGGTGGGCGCCGCTGTGATGGTTGCGGAGCGGCCCATGAGCGCGCGAGGTGCCCATTCAGAAAGGCCGAGTGTTACACCTGCGGCCGTCGGGGGCACATCGCCAGGGCATGCAGAAAAAGGAAGGAGGGCCGGAGGCAGTCACAAGACCGTTCGACCAGACCGGACCGTCCAGCGAGGTCCAAAGATGGCGCCCAGACCACGAGGAAGCAGGACGGCGTGGGCCGCGTCTCGGACGACAGCGAGGACGACGCCCCAGTGCCCCCGGTTCTTCCCTAAGAAAGAGCACACCTCCCAACAACGCCGCGGAGCCGCGGCAAGGCACTAACGAGTCTCCCTCTCCAATTACAGGACAGGAAACCAGGGGACAAAGAGAAGGTAGCAAACCCGGGGAAAGGCAGCCCGCATCGAGACCCCAGCGTGTTCGAAATAAGCCATCTTGGCTGAGAGACTTTGTCTCCTAGGGGGGGGATTGTGATTAAAGTGTGGGCTCGAGACTTCGTCTCATCCTAGGGGGGAGGGGTGTTGTGTTCTAATGGTTTTACCTTCCACATGGATTACAATGTATCTGAACCAATGTAACCTTGCCTATAGCAACAATGTAACCTTCAGCTGTATCATATGAACCCTGTAATAGGACGCGAGCTAATGACCACCAGCTGGCAGCAGCGAGCGTCCAAGCTCTCTTGGTCCAAACTCATCAAAGGCAACAGCGCGGGAAGTTTTCCCGCCACCACCTACACCTGGACAAGAAGGGCGTGACCAGCAATGACGTCACGCAGACAGTAGCCAATGGGCTACCATGCAACCACGTTCAAATGTATTACTACTGTATATAAAGAGCTATCGATCCGCCATTACCTCATGTTCCCTCTGTCCACGATGCAATAAACCTGAGTTAACCCAGCCCGAGGCTGTGTCCTGTGTCTTGGTTTTCATACACCAAAGGAAGGGAGGGGTATTTTAAACTGGGGATGTTTTTATAGAGTTCTTAATGCATTTTTATTATTTTAATTGGATTTTTAGGGGTGTATGTATAGTGTTTGTGTGTTGTGAGCCACCCTGGGTTGCCTTAGGGCAGGTGGGCAGGATATAAGTTTAAGAAATAAATAAATAAAACATTTGTCTTTCTTAATTATTCTTTTATCTTACTTGATTATTCTTTTATCTTTTTTTGAAATTGAACAACAACTGTCACTGTTAGACCATGGCCTTTAGTAAGGAGATAGAGCTTTCTGATCAGCAAGTGAAGTTAGGCAGTATTTTATGCCACTGTAAAGTTGACAAATGCTACTCCAGTTATTTTATGTCATTCAAAACCATCTTCTATGTGCTGGGTTGGATTTAAGCCATACAAGCAGGTCTAAAGTTTGCCTGTTTTGGAATTAGAAGAGGTTCTGTTTTAGAGGCTGGACAATTTAATATCAAACATATTGTATAAGTGGCATAGTAGAAAAATTGGCCTGTCGCTTTTGGGATCTGATAGTTCTTTGCCTGGTTTCAGTATTGCAGTTACTTTCATCTTCATATTTTTGAGAGCTTTTTGCTTCCCTAGAAGTTATTAAAGAGTTGAAGGAGTCATTCCTTTGTGCTTTGCCCATAATGCTTAAATTGTTCAATACAGACATCATCAAGTCTTGTTGCTAAGCTTTGCCAGTCCTACATCCTCTTATGGCTTCATTTAGTTCCACCAACATGAAGGCAGGTATTATAGTCCTCTCAGTGGAAAAAATGGATTGGATACTCATTGGATTTGCTCTGAGTGTCCTTTTGATAATGCATTGATTGGTCTTCCCTTCCAAGAGTAACTGCTGTGCCTTTTGGTTTGGGATTATATTTCCATTCTGTGTCCTTTTTGTTTGGACCTTACATTTCTGTTTGTGACTAAGTGAAATGAAGATTTCCTCTTTGGATGAAGAGATGCCCTCTATGTTAATAGAAATTATAGTCCTTTGTAGACTTAAAAAGGACTGTTGGGTCATTTTGTACACCAGCAAATTTACAGTGCAATATGTCCAGATAGGATGGATTAGCCCTTCTGGCTCTACACCAGTGATCCTCAACCTATGGATCTGGCACATGGCAACATTCCATATGGCCCATGCCCTCGCTCTAGCTGCCACTTCGGTTGCTGTCTGCTGCCTCAATCTTTGTCCCTTCCGCTTGACTTGGTTTGTCCCTAACTGTGCTCCATAGCAGGGTGGATATTGCAAAAAGTGTTGGAGGTTTGGGTGGTCCCATCGCTTCTGGTGTTGGTGAGAATGTTTTGGGCTCAGGGTGATCCCAGTGGCAGTGTGGGGAATGTTGAGGTCTTGGGATGGTCCCACCACCAGCGGTGGTGGTGGTGGTGGGTGTCAGGAGCTTGAGGTGGTCCTGCTGACAGTGGTGGTGGTGATGGTGGAGATAATGTTTTGGCCTCGGTGATGATTGGGGGGGAGTGTCAGGGGCTCAGGGTGGTTACCAGTCCAACCCACCAACAATCTGAGGGGGAGCGACACAGCCCCTGGCTTAAAAAGGTTGAGGACCGCTGCTCTACACCTTTGCCCAGGGGGCATCTGAGTATACTCTCAATGATTTACAGTCTTCGTGGAGGCTCCTTCCATGTCCCTTATACACTAGCAATTGCACAGCATGTGAACTGATTTGTTATTTATCTTAAACATTTGTGTCTCAGTACAATTGCTTTTTAAAAACCCAAGCTTCTAGCCCTCAGTTGTTAAATGGTACAGGAGTGGTGGCAGAATAAAGTGGTGGATGTGACAGTGACTAAACTGGAGATCACTATGCTCTGTTGTGCATTCACTGACCTGAGAACAAAAGAGAGCCAAATATAGCACGGATAGTAAGCTCTGCTAACTAGCTATTATGCAGAGCCCAGAGGGAGCGAACACCTGCTAATGTATGAATGGCCGTTTAGCAGTTTAATCCCATTAAATGCCATATGAATATTAATCTTCTCCTTTTATGTTCTTACATTATGCTACTGTGTAAATCAAATGTTGCATTCAGCCCACCGGGGCATGGAAATTTTGAGTAGTTGATCTGTGAACATCAAGTAGCTGATGTGAGGCTTTTATGTGAATAGTTTGTAAAGGAGTCAAATCTGTTTTGCAACAGGAGCTGGGCAATCTGGGAAGCAGCAGTCTTTATGGGTCATTTTTACATGGCAGTGTGTGGTTTTGTGAGAAGTCTCTCCTCTCCCAACTCAGTTAAAAGATGAAACTGAAGGGCAAGGAATACTTGAGAGAAAACTGGTTTGACATGGGTGTGTCTCATGGGGTCAGACCTCATACATACATACATACATACATTACAGTATTTGAAAGAATCAGACAGGACTAGTCCTCAAAAGACAAATGCTCCCGCTTAGAATTAGGAGTGGCTTTTGGAGGAAGTGCACAATCCTTTCTATCATGTTTCATTAACAGCTACGCCAGCATAAGTGTTTCTGATTCAAAGACTTTCAACAAAGCACAGCAATCACATTTATATACCACCCCATAGTGCTTAGTGCACTCTCTGGGCAGTTCACAAGTTAATTAGCATTTTGCCCAAACATGCTGGGTACTCAGTTTACCGGAAGGAAGGAATGCTGAGTCAATCTTGATCTCTGGTCAGGATCAAACTTACAACCTTTTGGTTGCTGTACAGCAGTTTAACCACTGTGCCATTACCGCTCATAACACTAGGTACCTTCGATTTTCCATTTCATTAATATGGATTTGCAAACCCAACATGAAAAACTAGTGCATAATACTGTTCAAACATCCCAAGCAGGCTTGCCATATTCATATCCTGGGAGGACGTCTATAATTTTTGAGGCATGCATAGAATTTCACTATTGGTAACTTTCCCCATAATTGTTGGGAGAACCTGCACCATATGAAATTCTCCTTCCTGTGTGCCATTTAAGGACGCAAAAGCTCTCCCACTGTCTGATGGGGCTACAATGAACAGAGATTCTATTGTTCTTCTGTGAGTACAGCTTTATGTGGCTAATTCCACCTGATAATCTCCAGGCTCCTTTCGCAGCTGATGCCAAGGCTGGACCTCTTATTGGTCAGTTATGTAAAAACTATGCTAGAAGACTAAGAATAAAATTCATAATGCTGGTGGGTTGACCAGCCTGACTTTAAAATTAGTTGTCCCTTTGTTTGCCACCAGAATTGTTGTGCCTGTTAGAAACACATGGCTGCTGTTATGCACTGCCACAATATATTTTGCTATGTCAGAGAAATTTACATCAATAGATTTTTCTGCCCTTCCATGGCTATTTAAGCAAAGACCGGAAACATAATTTTGGGAGGTCTGGAGCTCTCAGAATTCTACAGCCAGGAATCCCCCAGAATGATGCTTTCAGTTGCTGTATTTAACATATAATATATCTTTCAGGGGCAATGTATAAAATATATGCAACTGTCCATCTCTATGTATTTACTTTATCCATGTTAACGCACTAAAATAGTGCATTAACATGGATAAAGTAAATACGTAGAGCTCTGTGATCTGTGACTGTGATCCTCAAATAAGTTATTCTCAGGAGGTGGGGAGAGAAATAGGACCTTCTTTGGGAATATCAATAGTTAGCCAGCTCTTTCTACAACAGGGATGGACCAGTTATTCAACCCCAGGTTCCAGCACTCCTTTCCATTAGCTATATGATTGTTAGGGTAATTTTGGTATTGTATTGAATATGTTTTTGATAATTCATACTGTAACTGTATTTTGTTGTATTATTTGTATCATATTTTATATTGTTTGGCATTCTTGTTGTAAACCGCTTTGAGTTCCCTTTATGGGGAGGAAAGCGGTATAAAAGTCTAAACAATAAATAAAAATAAAATAAATAAGAATATATACCAACTGTTTGTTGGGAGTTGCATTTCAGTTACATCTGGAAGGCTGAATTTTGCCATCCCTTTATAAAAAGAAAAGTTTGCCAGAAGTAAATCCGCTTAAGAGTCCAGTACAGTTACTTGTAGGTTGGTAGCTTTTGAAGACCATATATATATATATGGCCAGATGCAAAAGATGGCTGAGCCAGAATTTTCTCTACTACACAACCTTTCAAGGCATTATTGGAGCAGTTTTCTCCTTTGCTTCTGGTCACATGGCTAATTCTACTTAACAGCCTCCCTCCTGACTGATAAAGTGTGTTAAGTCTTAAGGGTGAAATCACACTTTAATGGAGAAGCATGATGCCTGTTATTATATTTTTTCCTCTAGACACACAGTTCCTTTAAAGTACTGTACCTGAGGAATCAGAACTGCAAAATGACATCTGATTTTATCTCCAGTAACTTCTGTAAATGTAACTGGATTAACATGTGTCACGTCGGCAGTCTTCTGTGACAGGTCGCGTGCAACCTATGCATGCAGGTACCTGAGGCAGGGAATAAATGCCAGCACCCTGAGTCAATCGGGACTGGGCTTTCACCACAAAACAAAAGCAAGCTCATTTGCAGCACGCAGATTGAAGACATTAACATTGGATAAACAGACATCTTTCCCTTCCGGGTGGAGCACCACTCTTAATGACATGTTGTCTATATTGTCTAATTCTGCTATTATTGATGAATAAGACTGGTCCTAAGCAGCTGCCTAAAGCAGCAGATTTTTGGTGGTCACAAAAGTGCAGTAAATAGTTATTTAATTAATTCTTATTATATTTTTTACTGCCAGACAGTGAAAAAAAATGCTTGTAGGATATTCTAATGTGGTTTATCCGCAGATATAATTGGCATAACCTTTCCTGAAAGATGGGGTTCGGGCGCACACGCCCTCGAGCCCTCATAACTTGGTTGGAAGGGAAATTGGGTGCGGATTCATATTAGTCATAGTTAGGATTCATGCATAACGCTTTGGCCATTAGCTCAGACATGAGTAAGGGCAAAGGTTCCAAGGTGATAATTCAAGGTAAACACACGATGTATTAATCATATCCACGGACTCCCTAAGTACTTGAAGAAGATAGTCCCGGAAAGATTCCATGATAGGGCAAGACAATGGCCTCACCAGCCAATAGTTAATTAGTAGATAACAGACTTCCCAGGTAATTTCCTGATTACACATTACCTCCAAGTAACTTCTGTAAATGTAACTGGATTAACATGTGTCACGTCGGCAGTCTTCTGTGACAGGTCGCGTGCAACCTATGCACGCAGGTACCTGAGGCAGGGAATAAATGCCAGCACCCTGAGTCAATCGGGACTGGTCTTTCACCACATCTTTGCCTCGCTTGCCTTCCTTGTGACCAGTCACTCCGTGACCCCGCAGGCCATTTCTGGCCCACCATTGCAACAATTCTGCAGCATGTGTGAAATTAACAAAGGGGGCTTTGGCTACTATGTACCCCAACTAGGCAGACCAGTGGTAAATTTTTCTCCTCTGCCTCAAGTATAAAAATATCTTTGTTTAGTCCTCTTCATTCCATAAAAATTCATGCTGGAAAATTATCAGTAAGAATCATAACAATGATAATAGAGTTTCATAACATTGCTGCAGTTTCTTTTAGATTTAGTGGCTGAACTGATATGTTTACAATAAATACCACTGGGAAGATCTACCATTAACACTTATTCTCTCAACCTACATATCCCACCCAGACTCAAGAGGCACACAACCTACAGTCCACAGGAAAGCATTTGCTGTATTTTGTGTAGCCCACACTCACTTTTCTTCACAGCCCAGCTGAAGAAAAGGCTATTGCTTTAGTAGTTCTGAGATCCAGATTATGATGCAGAGAGTTCTCTTATGCTGCTAAGTAGGATAAATTGATCTTTTCTCCCAAAGGAATTGAAGGTAAGGACCATCTAAAGTCATTTCATTTCAAATACTTTGCTCTTTCAAAAGGGTATTTTAAACTTTGAATAACTTGCTCTTTCAGTGCCAAAGGCTTCTCTTTGCATGCCTAAAAGGTATTTGCAGTGAGGTTTGCATCTAATAAGGCCTAGATTCAAACTCTCTTTTGTACTGGCCTGCCTGGTGGCTTAGTAGTTAAGGTCCTGAACTTGATGACTGGATGGTCAGCAGGTCAGCAATTTGAGACCTGTGTGCTGCATAACAGAGTTAGCTCCCACCTGTGTCCCAGCTCCTGCCAACCTAGCAGTTCAAAATCAAGAAATTGCAAGTAGATAAATGGGTACTGCTTTGGTGGAAAGGTAACAGCATTTCATACATTCCGGTATCTAGTCATGTCTGCCACATGACCACAGAAATGTCTGCATATGCAGACAGTGCTGGTTCTTTGGTTGTAAACAGAGATGAGGACCACACCCAAGAGTTGGATATGACTGGCTTTCGAGCAAGGGCTACCTCTACCTTTACCTAGGAATGTGATACCTACTCTTATTCCAGTATGTCACCTGCCAGGCTAGCTGAGGGATCCTGTGAGTTTTAGCTCAAAATAGTGGCTTCCTCAAAGACTTCTATATTCCGATCAGTGTTAAATGTTTGAAGATTATCTGTCCAGATCCCCTTTTGCAATTTAAACTGAAATATCTGTACATTTAAATCATTTAATAGAAAATTGGCTTTGCAGTATTAGATGCTTCCAAAGGATGCCTCCTACTACCAACAGTGGAAAAATGTTCCTGATCTTCCTCCTCCTCAATCAAAGAAGTGATGTTTGTACATGGAAGGCAACATCAACCTCATAAAAATTTGTGAAATAGGCAGGTTAAAAACCTCTCTTACAATCACCCTTGTTTTATTTGTGGCCAATTTTATAATTACAATATAGCAAAAGCAATAGCAATTACACTTATATACCATCCCATAGCATATAGTGCACTCTCTGAGTGGTTTACAAGTTAATTAGCACTTTGCCCCCAACATGCTGGGTACTCATTTTACTGACCACAGAAGGATGGAAGGCTGAGTCAACCTTGAACTCTGGTCAGGATCGAACTCACAACATTTTGCCTGCAGTACAGCAGTTTAACCACTGCACAGCCAGGGCTCTCCCATAATGTAGTGGATAGGGTTGTTGAGAATTGAGAGAAAGCATTATTGAGCATTGAGGTGGGGTTTCTCCACTGGGTACAACTCATTTGAAATTTTGAGTCAGGGTGGCCTTCTTGCTCCAGTCATATAATGTCTGTGAGGAGGGAAAGAAGTGGAGAGGAATAAGTGGGAACATCCAGCAGGAATAAGCAGTCCTTCTTCATAATGTGTGGCAGCCCCGTGTTGGATGGTAAGGTAATGTAGTTGCCTCAAGAAAAAAAGCCAGATGATGCTCCTCCTCCTCAAAAGGTATATATTTGCAATTTTTGAAATGGTAGCCATGTTAGGCTATGTTTCAAGCATATAATAGAGTACCGTACACACTTGAATATAAGCCGACCCAAATATAAGCCAAGGTACCTAATTTTGACCTGAAAATCCAGGCAAATAGATTGACCCAAGTATAAGCCGGGGTTTGGAAATGCAGCAACTGCTAGTGAGTTTCAATAATCAAAATACATGAAAATATGGTGAAATTAATTAAATTGTTAGCACATCTCAATCCAACAAGGTCTTTGGAACCTTGTGGTCATTGACCTGAGTATAAGCCCAGTCCCCTTTTTGGGGCTTATTTTGGGGGCTAAAAACTCGGCTTATACTCGAGTATATAAGGTAAATAAAAAGAAAAGAAAAAAACCTGTCACCTTAAAGACTAACTGCTGTAATTTAATGTTTGCTTTTGTGGATCAAGTTCATTTCATCAGACATAAGAAAAGGTCAAAATTAAAGGTATATAGAAACTGATGTCACCTCAACACTATTGCTGTTAGTAGTTCTGAGATCAGGTACAGGATATTGTCATCCCAATCTGGATCTCAGTTATATTTAATCCACGGGTTTTGTACATCCAAATGAACTCAAGTGGTTTGTCATGGATGATTGGCAAGTTGGCAGTTCAAGACCCAATTACTGCATGACAGTATGAGCGCTCCTGCTAACCTAGCAGTTCGAAAGCAAGAAACTGCAAGTAGATTTAAAAAAGGACCACTTTGGTAGGAAAAAATCTTGAGGACATGAAATGAGCCTCATTCAGCCGTTCCCTGAGCAGCAAAAATCCAGCAAAAATCCTTTCAACCCAGAAAGCACCTTTGTGTGCTTCTGACACGATAAAAATGAATACATTCAGTTAGGTTTGGTTCTTTAGTTTTGATGACATTGATCTGCAAGTGACTGCATAACAGGGAAAATCTTTGCAAGTTGCCTACTGGTATCTTGCACAAATATGTAATCAAGGTACGGCTTGAACATATCAGAGGTTTGAGGGGGAGATGTTTTTGAAATGTCCCGTCCGTCCCCCCCCCCCCCCCCGTTTCTTCATTTTTCTTTTGTGATACATGACTCAGTTATTTCACAGTAACCCAGAAAGACAGTATGTTCTGTGCTTCTACAATGGAAAAAATGCTAAAGAAAAACATAATCAGCATTTTAAAACCTTGTTTGGACATATTCCAAGTTTCGTAATAGGTTGCTATGGGGAAAAAATTATTTCACTGCTAAACTGTAACACTTGTGTATGGATGTCAGAAAAGAATACAAAGTCAGTATGTATAAGTAATATCATAATAACAATAATATAATAGATTTTTTAAAAATAAAGAAAAATAAACAGTAAATGGCCAGTACCCTACTGCTAATTTCAGTTAGAGTAGGCAAGTTCAGTGGGATTTTACTTAAGTGATGATTCACCATTTCGTAATTACTTGAATGGATCTAGTTTCTAGTTCAGCCTAGCAAAAATATATTGTTCTTTATAAAATACAAAGTTTTAAAAGATATAAGCACACAGAATTTTAAAAAAACATAAAAGAAGAACGATGACAGTATCTTCAGAGTTATTGTTCATAACATTTATAAACAACATCTATCTCTCAATAAAATTTTCAATTCAGTATCTAAAATAACTCAATATAACACAATAACAGCAAAAGTCAAAAATGTTGTGACACATTTCTTCTTCTTCCGTATCCGAATATTGGTGAGCACCATGGCGAACAGCCATGAAGACTGTCCTAAGAATATAATGCAGTGACCTTTCATCTGCCTTCTGAATCACAGCATGACCGCCATAACACTGATCCAGTTCCACAAGTCACTTTCTGGTCCTGAGCCCTTTTGGCACACAAAGTTCTCGGCAGCCCCAGGCCAGTATTAATAATGCTGCTGCCCTCCATCAAGATGGGGTTCAAGTGGGATTTAATCCACTTGGGGATCATAACCCTTCCCTGTGGACTTCATCACCCAAGACCGTTAGTCCTCGGGGTTGTTAGGTTCGTTAACCGCTG
Source organism: Bradypodion ventrale (assembly GCA_035047345.1). Taxonomy (NCBI): domain Eukaryota; kingdom Metazoa; phylum Chordata; class Lepidosauria; order Squamata; family Chamaeleonidae; genus Bradypodion; species Bradypodion ventrale. The sequence continues at coordinate 72,351,141 of JAWDJE010000003.1, read as the reverse complement.
CCTGACACTCGCTGTTGAGTCACTGGCAGTATGGCCTATTCTATTACCGTAGCAGGATAACCTGGCCAGACTGTGGCACATTTATGTAGATTAAACTCGCAAAAAACAAATTTATTAATTGTAAAGGTGCTGCAGCATGAGTGTTTTTGTTCTTTATAAAATGCAAAATTTGCAATTTCTGGAATGCATCTATACTCCAATTTTCATTCAAATTATTCTTATGGCAGCTTACAAACAATAAGTGATACAGTGGAACCTCATACAACAATAGCTCCAGATAGCAACGAAATTGCATAACAATTAGGTTTTGGGGGGACATGGTATCCTGCATAACAATTTTCCCTATGGAAAAAATGGCACAACAATTTTTCACTGGGAAAAACCACTCAGCAAAAAAAAAAAATCGCTGTACGATGCATCCCATAGGAAAGATCGCTATATGATGCAAGTATCGTATAGCAATTGTTTCATACAACACCGAGCCCCATGGAACGGATTAAAATCGTTGTATGAGGTACCACTGTACATTCATCCTCATCCTCCTCACTTCATCTTCCAAGGGCTTTAAATGCAATCTTGTTTCCTTTGGATTCTGGAATTCTAAGAGAAATTGTCAGTTGGAACAGATTGTTGATTTCTAGCATTGGCGGAGAGTAGACGAGGAAATCCCGTGGAGCTTCACCCTTTTTTGTTGTGATTGCTAGGGCTAGGCTGGTCTCTTGCCAGGATCTTATCTGGAGGCAGAGAGTGCAACTCTCAGTGGCCCTCTTGATCTCCTGGCCAGGGGCAAAGGACAGAGCTAAAGAGTCTTCTCTAGTCTCCAATACTAAGGCAACCATGTCTGTATGTTGAATTTTTCTTCAACATTGAACAGTTGTTATTTAATGTCATGTGAAAATTCTTTTATGCAGGTTTAGTCATCTCTCGTGGGTTGGACTCAGTTCAGTCCTAAGTTACTTTGTACATGTCTTTACATTTCATAACCTATTTTCTTTTCCTGTTGTGTTACATTTCTAATGAGGATACTGGTACAGAATGCAGTTCTTAAACTAATACTTTTTTAAAAAAGAAAATGCTTGCTTAAAGTGATCTTGAGACAATCAGTACTCAGAGTAAAAGAGACAGATGTTTCCCCTTCTCCATTGTCCTCCTGTAATATCTGAAGTACAGTATTCTAGTACCCATTATCTGCTTCATCAGACACCTCCCCATTTTATGGAAGTACTGTTCAACAAATATTGACTGTCAGTGGTAAATGGCTTCAATTATTGCAAACTTCTCCAGAAGGTTGCTTGATTAAGGAATTTATTTATTTTCTTATTTTGCCCAATGCATTTTAAAGTGGATATTTCTTAAGTGACAAAGGAGACAGTCTATAGCATGAATAATCCTTGAAAGTTGTATATATGCCTTAACAATGTAAAACCACTGGATTCTGAATGAGTTATACTATGTGGAAACCAGAACTGCATTGGAGCGCTGCCCATTGCTTCAGGTCTAGGAGCCACAGCAAAAGAGATCTCTGTTAAACTCTTCATTTAAATAAATCTAAAGTTTGTACAGGAACAGAAATTGTCTGATTATAAAATGGCCCAGGTCACAATCTTAAAGCAATTCCATCTTTACCTGTTGAGGATAAGGATGAATAAAAATAATAGGGATATCACTGTTATGTAGCTGCAGTTCTCTACCCATTTAGCTCATGCAAAGAATTATTGATCACTAGGTCAGGGGTTTTCAGACAGCTGAGCGGGCCAGACTGGTGGTTCCCCCTGCCATAAACGCTACTGTAAAAACACATCTGTGGCTGTTGTAAATGAGTATACTTCTGCTTCTGGTGGTAGCAGTAGTGGTGACATGGGCCACATGAAATGGTGCCATGGGCCTGGTCTGGCTCGTGGGCTGTAGGTTGAGAACCCATGCACTAAGGCCTACTTTTGAGTAATCATGCATAAAACATGAGCATTAAAACAATGAACTACAAGTCATGCCCATACGGATAAGTCTCCTGATCTAGTTTGGAGGCAGCCTGTTCTAAGACCCCTTCCAGGCTCTGCACTTAGGGTCAGTGATCACTCTCTCTTCCATTCAACTGGAGCATATATCCAGTTGATATAGCCCCACCCCAGAGCTTATAACAGTTACTTTTTGTCTACAATATCTCCTGTTGCTTTGGGTAGGAGTTTGGAAATTTTAGTCTAGAAAATTTCTTTCCTACTATGTGCCCCTCCATGGATGAGGCTTGGGAGAGTTGGTTCCACTGCCTGCCTGTCTCCTTCCTAAGGGCCTCTTTGGAAGTCTTTGCAATAGTTTCCTTGGTAAAAATAATTTGTTTTCTTTTGTCTGAGGTATTATAGACACCAATGGGAAATACATGGATGAAGCCAGTGACATACAAAACAAATTTTAAAAAAGTGTTTGTCAGCCAACTCGCATTGTTGAGATGGTGCATATTTTGTGCTGAACTCATGAGTTGGATGAGGTATGTTGATTTGTTTTTGGAGTCTTGGCTGCATCTCACCATGTCTGGTTTCAAAAAGAAATGTTTACAAATGCTTCTTGCTTGACAGTTCTCCTCATGGGAGTGACTGATACTGCGGGTAAAGTCCCGGGAACAAAATCTTAACACAGAAGCTGCCTAACTTTCATATTAGCAAGGTACATTGTTATGACAGGGTGACATCTGCTGGTTATAAAAGAACCAGTAAACAGGCAATGTTAGCCAGTTGCAATGTGTTTGTGCCCATATTTTCTCAAAATGTGCTGCTTTAGTGCAGTCAGAGCAAACAACTGCCCATGTTCTACATGTTAGCTGCTTAAAATGGTCAATATTAATGTTCAATGAATGTATTTATTTGTAGTGGTAGCTGTCTCTTGGCCATTCATATCTCCAGTGTCTTCCATTATCGGAGGCTCTAAATATTTTATAAAAGTACATAAAAACATTAAGCATTGTGGCCTGTTGGGTTATGTTAGCCTTATATGCCAGTCCAAGATAAGATTGTGATGTAGCAGCAGAGAAGACAGGATGCTCATAATAGTTACTTTCATCAGAAACTTTTCTGTACAGCATCCTAACAGTGTTTATGTCACAAACACACCTTGGTATGAGAATCTAATGTAGTATTACTATACAGTACTTGCTAGTGATAGGTTTGCCAGGCCAGCAGCCTCTATTTTCAGACATCTCCAACCCAAACCTAGTACTAGGGTGGGTGTGGTGATGTTGCAGGTGCAGGGCAGGCAGAAGTTCCTCAGAGAGTGAAATTGCTTTAGGATTGACTGGTTGCAGAAATAGGCCTTAGGACAGGGACTCCCAAACTTTTCAAGCGGGGTGGTGGTGGTGGTGTCATGTTCTCAGTCAGTTTCGAGGGCCGGATGGCCATTTTGCCCTGCTTCCATGATGGGGTGGCCATTTTGTCCCAACAGCCTCAAAGTGGCAGCCATTTTGTTTTCAAATGCCCTTGGAGGGGCTGGGGGGGGGTCACATGAAATGGTACTATGGGCCAGATCAGGCCCATGGACGTTAGGTTGCGAACCCCTGCCTTAGGAGGAAGCTGGGCAAAAGGGCTCAGAACAAAGTCAAACCTGGCTAACCAGGTAATGTGGCAACTTAGAGCCAGAGAGGAAAAGCCTAGTTTCCACATGTGGACAAGTGATGAGATAAGGCCAACATTTGCAGCACTTACTACCAGTGGTGGGATTCATTTTTTTTACTACCTACTCTGTGGGCATGGTATGGTGGATGTGGCCAGGGGGAAAGCCTTGCATTGCACCCGAATTAGGACTACTTTATTTCAAATTTGGATAGGTGGGGCTGGCCAGAATTTCTGCTACTGGTTCTGGCGAACTGGTACGAACCTGCTAAAGCCCACCACTGCTTACTACCTTTCTTGCTAGGGCTTGCATCACATGTGGATTTATCTATAGTACACATAACCCCTAGGACTTGAGGAAGGCTTGTCTTCAGCCAACAGGCATTTCCCCCACATACACATGCTGCTGCCACTGGCAAAGCTTGTTCAACAAGAAGGTCATGTACAAAAATGAAACATTTCCTTCTCTAGCACAGCTCATCCTGGTATTTCTTTTCTCTCTCCCTGCCCAGAGCCCTGGAGAATCAAACTTGTCCCCTAAGACTTCAACCAGTGCACTGGGGTAAAAGGTAAAGGTCACCCTTGCTCGAAAGCCAGTCGTATCTGACTCTAGGGTTCAGCGCTCATCTCTGTTTATAGCTGAAGAGCAATTCCTAGTGTTTTCTTAAATCAATTCAATGTTTTGTTTTTAGATTAAGCCTCTGAAGTGCTTGAGATTGAGACACATCTAAATTAGGGGTCAACCACTTTTGCTTGGTGTTGATGGCTAAGCCAAAGGCTTTTGGCCAGCTTTCTGTTACTTGCCAAAGGAAAGACTGGAGTTGGGTAGGACAGAAGCATACCCATCAAGCATGGCTCCGCAAAATACGGGAAATTACTGCACATGCGTGGGCAGTAACCCATTTGTGCATGCGCACCGTGGGCGTGCATGTGCAGTACCCCCTTTCCCCACTGTTCAAATATGGGATGGCGGCGGGAAAGGGGAGGAACAAGCGCTGAATAAAGGGTAATCCTGGCCAATACAGGATACTTGACAGGTATGGACAGAAGACACTGCTTGGTGTGACTTCCTGGTTTTACAGGATGCCTTTAAGAATATTCCATTCATTTTTAAAAAAAAATAAGTTGGTAGTTAGCTCCCAGAACTAGGAAGAGAGATTTTTTGATGACAATTTCTAGGATCACCAGTGCCCATGCTATCTGAGGGATGTTGGGATTTGTAGTAAAAATAATACTAATTTTTCCCCAAGCTCTTTTGCCTCTGCTGATGAACAATCCCACACTGTTTTCCAGTTTGGAGTCAGGCATACATCTAGAATCGTTCTTCAGCATTCAGTATTCAAGTTCAAAGTTAGAAGGAATGCCATCAGCATGTTATATGGCTACATGTATGGACTGAAGCCTGATCAGGATTCACTAAGCTCTTTCTCACAGACCCTCCTGCAAGACCTTCCACCACGTTGAGATGGGTGGTGACCTGTGACAAGGTCATTTCAGTACTGCTGCTTCATCTCTGGAGTAGGAAATAGTGAATTTCCCAGAACCTCTCTTAGGTTGATGCCAAAACTGCCAACTTTTTAAAACAATCAAAAGAATGTAGTTTAAAAAAAAAAAAAAAAAGTACTGATGCAAAGACAAGCTGACTCAGGGCTGCTTTTCTTGGCTTTATAAGAATGTGTCCATTTGTTCCTATAGGAGTGGGAAGAAAAAAAATCTAACGGGATGGCATGAGAGTGAGAGCAAAAGTTACTACCCCTGGATTATCTCAGGAAGGGGGAATGACTCTTGCCCATTTCCTTTTCCCCTCGACAGCACTTTCTTCCATTGCTCTAGAAACTAATGGAATTACTAATTGTTATGGAAGCTAACACAAAAGCTTTTAATAGGCAATGTAGTATTGAAGGAATTATCTGAAAAAGTAGCAAATGAAACAAAGGGACAAATACTATTTAATCTATAAATTGCCTTCTCTTGCCTTATAAAAATAAGTTATAAACAACTGAGTCATAGAAAGAAGAATGATTGATATGAACAAGAAAAATGGATAGGATTCTTCATGCCTACAAGGGCTGTTATAAACAATTCACAGTTCTGGAGGTGTGATAGAACATGGAAGGCCGCCTTCTTTCTTCATTACAACAAGACTGTTATCCTTCATTTTTAATTTATGGGCAAATTATGGAGCTGTGCTAAATGTTATTGAAAGATGTTGCATCAAGTTGTGCTGAGTGCTAAATCTACTATGTGAAAATCAACCTGAATAATGGCAGATATATTGTGACCTTATTGGTAAAATTGAAAGACAGGTCAAAGATGTGGGAAGTCAATCAAATAACATGCTTTAATATAGTCTTACATCATTGATAATACAGCACAGGAAAACGTTAGGAGCAAGTGAATATATTTATGGAAGAGGGAGAAGAGAGAGAGAAAGAGCTGGATAAATGTTTGGAAGATGAGTGATGAGCAATGACTTAAAAGACCTATACTCATGCTGGTGCAAACCTTGAATAAACGGGGTGGGCAGGCAGGAATGATGATGTAGATGGCTTAGCTCTCATCCTTTATTATGCTACTCACTTTATAACCAGCCTTTTGGCTACAGATGTTTTAGAAGGGCTTTAAAGAAACACTCTAATTTGTCTAAATTGAAGCAACAGAAAATTAGGATGGAATTTAAGTGTCATACCTTTCCATTCATGGTCTAGTAGGGGCTGTGGTGGCTCAGTGGTTAAGAAGCTTGCCTTGTTAGCTGGAAGGTTGGAAAATTGGTAGTTTGAGACCCAGGTACTGCATGATGGTTTGAGCACCTGACTCTGTCCCAGTTCCTGCCAACCTAGCCGTTCGAAAGCAAGAATTGCAAGTAGATAAATAGGGACCACTAGCAGTATCAGCATAAGCAAACATTACCATCCTGTAATGTTTGCTTATATTAGAAAGAATAGATTATAACCTGAGATACTCTATCTACTACTCCTTACTAGGTAAAAGACTAGAGGCCTTAGCTTGGATCCCTGCTCCACCATAGAAACACTGGGGGAGTCGAACAGGTAAAATCACTTTTTAAATATCTCACTTGCCTTGAAAGCCCTGTTAGGGTAATCAACATGATGACATGTAACAATAATATAATATAATATAATATAATATAATATAATATAATATAATATAATATAATATAATATAATATAATATAATATAATATAAAACTAGCAGGGGTGCCCAGCTTTGCCCGGTCATGTGTGTGGGGCCCTGTGCTACCTTCTGGGGTGGCAGTGCAGTGGATGGTCCTAGGCCTCCATGCTGTTGGCAGTTGGTATCACGGACCCTCCAGGGGTTGTGGGGCCTGTTGCAGAGGCTGTTCCTCCTGGCCTCCAGGCTGTTCCTTGTCACCGCCGTCGCCATGGCCTGTTCTCGCCAGCGGCCTCCTCGCCCGATGGTCACATCTCCATGGCTCCCGGTCGGTCGTGGACCTGGTGCCTCCTCGGGCGGGCGTGTCGCACCGTCTGCGCGATTTCCGCCTGCGGCCTCCTCTTCTGGTGGTGGCAGTGCTGGGGCGGCCCCAGTGGCTGTGTTCTTGGGGCGGCTACATGTCCTCCGTTACTGTGGTGGGTATGGCAGCTGCTTGTGGAGGCCTTGCCGCAGGGCCCCCGCACTATCTGTCCAAGGGCACTGGAATCACCATTGGCTGCGTTCGTCATGGGCAGCAGCCATTGTTTTGCTGCCCACGTGGCCGTTGCCCCACCTCTCCCGCTCTCGGCATGGCGCACAGGCAGCTGGGAGGTGTAGTTTTTTTTGTTTTTTCCTATTTATGGTGCACAGGGCCCCACATGGCGTTCCAGACCCCAACAGTGAAGGGTGCAGACAGCTAAGGTAGGTCTGTGCACAGTTTCAGCGGGCTGTATCCAGGGGCGTGGATTCCTTTCCCAGACCCACAAATGTACAGCTCTCTTTTATATAATATAATATAATTAGAAAGTGTTCATGGGAATGCAGCTTTACAGAGTAACAGGGTACATGTCTTCACCTGACCTAGTGTGAGAAAGATTAGCCGGTAACACAAGATTGCCGTTACCAGGGTATTGCCTGTTTGTGGTTCAAGAATACCATAATCTTTGAGGAGGCTCTTTCTGTTCCAGCTTGGATCACTTTGATTACTGGAGATTATACTACTTGACCAAGGAATTAAATATTTTCTATGATTAAAGCAATTCATACAGTTCAGAATTCTTCCATTCATAAACTGTAAAATCAGGTTTTATTGTATTCGTTCTAGGTATAGAGTGCTTCCTACCTTGCTTGGAGCTTTTGGAGAAAGAAGGAGAGGGAAAGGAAGAAGAGAAAAGGTGTGTGTGTGTGTGTGTGTGTGTGTGTGTGTGTGTGTGTGTGAGAGAGAGAGAGAGAGAGAGAGAGAGAGAGAGAGGGAGAGAGAGAGGGAGAGGGAGAGAGGGAGAGAGGGAGAGAGGAGAAGACATGACCATAGGAGCAGATGGTACAACTTTTTGGAATCTCCTTTAAAATTCTTGTTTCCTGTAGTGGTCAACTAGCTGCCTCTTGGAAAGCTGCAGGATGGACATGAAGGCAAAGACTTTCTCCACTGTTGTTAGACAAAGGAGATAAATGTTGCTAAGAAAGATTATATGAATGAAGAAACAAGTAGTTTGTGTCCAGGCCTTGCCCACTTGTTTGTCATTGCCAAAACCAAGTCCTCAGACCCATGGATTTCTGAACACTTATTACTCGCTGTTATTTCTGCTTGGAGTTGCTACTGGCATTATATACTAAGTCAGTTATGGTGAACCTATGGCACATGTGCCAGAGGTGGCACTTGGCGCCCTCCCTGCGGGCACCCATGTAGTCACCCCAGCACAGAGTTTGCCCCCGCTCTGCCCAGCAGCCCAATGGGAGCGCTTCCTCCCTCCCCCAGCACAGAGTTCACCCTGCCCCTCTGCCCAGCATCCCGTTGGGAGCATTTACTTCCTCCCCTGTTGCTTCGTTTGCACTTTGCGATAAAATAAGTGGGTTTTGGATTGCAGTTTGGGCACTCGGTCTCTAAAAGGTTTGCCATCACTGTACTAAGTGATCCCAAACTGCTATTTATTTTGGTGAGAGGGAGTCCAAAACAGGGGCAGAAGAAAGAACGACCCTTTCCTAACCCATTATTCAGAGGATGCTCAGTGTACATTTACCTATGGCTGATTAAAAAGCAAACCCCATGCTTGTTAATTGCAGTCTTACAATTAACCTCAATTCATTTGGGCTGGCCCTAAATTAGTTTTTGTAGAGTGTCATAATGTCTCCATGCTTGAGAATATTATGCATGGTTTGGAATAACCCCCTCTTACAATCCTCAGTGACTTTCAGAGCAATTCTTCTCCTCATTGCCTAGTGTCATTTAATGAGCATGAAATGGCAATGCTAAAAGAGTCACCCCACAACATTATTCTTCATTATGTGTACTCCATGTCATTTATTTATTCATTACTGCACCTCAGGAGAGTTTAGTCAGCCTCCCATCATTTTCAAAGGCTTTTAGTTGTGTGTCTAGAATACTAACCTTACAATGCTCATGGGAAGTATATAAACTAAAACGGTATCTCTGTAGAAGGGTGGAATCATCAAAGAAACCTTCAAATATTTCTGGCTTTGAACTTGGAAAAAGTTGCTTTTTGGACTAGAACTCCCATCTAGCATCTGTATGTGTGCTGACCAGGGTATATTACCTCAAATATTATTGTGAACTATCCTTTGCACGAGATAAGTAAGATGTTATAATAGAGCTAGAATTGGTAAACTCTTTATCTAGCCAGTGTTTCCCAATATGGGGCTCACGCCCCACAGTGGGACTCAATTCTCAGAAGCTTAAGTCAATACATTGGCTGATCAATGTTTTGGGGAATTGACTTAGGCTTCTGGGAACTGAACTCCCCCAAAAGGCTAGTAAACTCTTTATCTAGCCCATCACCATGTGACTTTAGCACTTGGGGGTGGGGGCAACTGTGGTTCCTCTAATTTTGAACTGCTACTCCCATACTCCTTCACTGCACAACACTGGCTATGCTGGCTCATCAAAAACTAAAATAATACCACTGGAGCAGGGATTCTCAACCTGCGGCCAATGATCTGGATGCGGCCTGTGGCACCATTTCATGTGGCCATCCTACTGCCTCCACCATACTAGGAAGTGCCATGTGGTGGAGGATGGGCAAAATGGCCATCTGGCCCTCAAAACTGTCTGAGGGAGTGTGAACTGGCCCCCAGCTTTAAAAGGTTGAGAACTCCTGACCTGGAGGATAACCATTGCCTTCCTTTCTGTAATAGAAATAATAATATAGGTCTCCACAATTTGTTTATTTTCTTCAAGGTTTTTTCCCCTTTGCAGAATCTGCAAGGTGTGATTGTACTGGATGAATGAGAGTTGTGACTTTCATGGACTGCTATAATTGGCTCAAAGGTGTTTCAGTACATTATTGACTAAGCACCCTTCTTCTACGTCTACATCAGGGATTCTCAACTTGTGGCCCATGGGCTGGATGCAGCCTGTGGCACCATTTCATGCCCCCCCCGCCACACCAGGAAGTGCCATGTGGTGGAGGAAGGGCAAAATAGCCATCTGGCCCCCGGAGATGTGACCCGTCCCCCAGCTTAACAAGGGTGAGAACTGATCTACCGGTACATGGTACTTGTTAGATGTTTAGGCTACAAACTCCAACAAACTACAACAACCCCCAGTGGTTGGTAAAGAGAACTGCAAAAGAAAAGGGTGCCTAAACATTCTCTTTGGTGCAGCTTCCAACAGTGATTAAAAATCCTGCCTAGCTAGTATAGTAGTTCACATTCCTGGAGTTCCTACCCCAATTCTTAGACTCAGTATTTTATTACTCTCCTCCCCCTTACAGCAGCACTGAAATAGTTTGTGGCCAATGCCTCAGTTGTAAGAAAAGATGCAAGATGGATGCCATCTACCAGTTGCCAGACTACCCTGGTTATGTATTGCAGATGTTGGTGCCTCCATCTGTTGAATCTCAGTGGATTTTTAAAAAAGCAAATGATATTGTTATGCCAGGTAGTGTAGGAAACAGGCTGTTGTTAGCCTTTTAGGTGAAAATGTTCACCTGTTAGCAGGAATACTAAGACAAAACTGAGTGTGTGCATATTAGCTTCAAAGACTTTTTGTTGTTGTTCAGCCGCACAGTCGATTCCAACCCTTTGCGACCCTATGGACCATTGATCTCCAGGCACCCCTGTCCTCCACCATCCTCCTCAGCCCGCTCAGCTCGGTGCCCGCTGCGTCCACAATGCCATCCAGCCATCTCATCCTTGGCCGTCCCCTTTTTCTTTTGCCCTCCACCTTTCCCAGCATCAAGGCTTTCTCCAGTGAATCCTCTCTTCTCATTTGGTGTCCAAAGTACTTCATCTTCACTACTTGACCTTCTAAGGAACAGTCAGGACTGATTTCTTTCAAGATTGAGTTATTTGTTCTCCTCGCTGTCCAGGGTACTCTCAAAACTCTCCTCCAACACCACATCTCAAAGGCGTCTATTCTTCTGCGCTCAGCCTTCCTAATGATCCAGCTCTCGCATCCATACATTACCACCGGGAATACCATTGCTTTGACTATATGGATTTTTGTTTGCAAGATGATGTCTCTAATTTTCACTATGTTCCCCAGGTTTCTCATGGCTTGTCTCCCTAGAATCAGTCGCCTCTTTATTTCATGGCTGCAGTCACCATCTGCAGTGATCCTAGATCCCAAGACAGTAAAATCCGTCACTGCTTCTACTTCTTCTTCGTGGTCCTCTGTGAAGCCACACAAATGGGTTTTACCCGCGCATGCACAGTAGCATCGGAATCTTCCAGAGCTCTTTCAGAGTCAAAGACTCCACCTCCGCGCCTCCCCACCAGCGGTCCCGCCCCCATCCTTCCCCAGTTCTCTTTTTACCGCCGCAGAGATCGGTTGTCTTTTTCAGAGCTCCCTTCGCGCCTTTTTAACGGTTACTGCATTTGAAAGTTTCCCCCCTTTCTCTTACTTCTCTCTTTTTCTCTTACTTCTACTCTTATAGATAGTTTTTCTGTGTCCCCCCTCGCTTGTTGTGATTATTGTTGAAATAGTTTATTATTACAGTTCTTTATTGCTCCGTATAGTATTTACTGTGTCCCCCCCTCCCCCCCTCGCTTGTTTGGGAGAATAGTTTGACTAGCCTTAATTAGATTGGTCTTATGTTTTCCTTGTGTTTTTTTTTTTTTAGTTTATGGCAGCACCCGCTCTGTTTAAACGGTGCAGGTCTTGTAATAACAAAATCCCCCTTAAAGACGGCCATGAGGAGTGTTAATTTTGCTTAGGAGAAAAACACCAACCTCAATCGTGCCCAGTCTGTGCTAAATTCACCAGGGTTTCTCGGAGAAATAGGGAGTCTCGCCTTAGGCTGCATTTGCTCGAGGCTTCTCTCCGCCCGCCGGCCCCCCTGCCCCTGGCCCCCCTCCCCCTGGCCGTCCCAGCTTCAGACTCAATGGAGCCTCAACCTTCTAAGTCTGCTGATACTCAAAGGGCTGCTGCAGCTTCCCAAAAGAGAGCGAAGCATGGCCAGGCTTCTAAGTCCAAGCATTCTTCCTCGGCAGAGGCTTCCACTTCCAAAAAGAAGGACAAATCGAAATCCAAGCCAGTGAAACCTACCCCCCCCCCCGGAGGGCCCCTGCTCTCTCTCCTAGGGCTGCTGCTGCCTCAGAGCCCTGGGCAGAAGGGGGGAGGAGGGAGATTAACATTCCTCAGCTTTCTCCATTCACTCCTTCAGCAGCAGACTTCGATGTCGAGGCGCCTGCTTCTCCTTCCTTATCAGTGCAATTGGCCTCACCCCCTCCCACCCCCATACCTTCAGAGGCTGAGAGGGGAAGAACCAAGAAGCCTAAAAGGCACAGACAAAACACAGATACCTCTTCGGATTCTTCATCCTCTTCTTCATCCTCTCCTTCACCATGCCCAAAAAGGAAGAAGAAAAAGAAGTCCCACAAGGGAGAAGTGTATTATCCCCAGGATTTTTACTACTCTCCACGTCTAGCCTATGCACCCGAGTATTATGATGACCAGGACTGGCAGAGAGGCCTTTGTTTTCAGCCATATGACACCTATGGAATGGAGCCTTTGCCCTCCTTCCGTGTCATGGGAAGAATAAACACAGGAGTGGTTTCCCCTATTGGGAGCAGCCTCCAGTGTCGTCGACGTCTGAGGATTTATCCTCCTCCTCCAATGATGACTGTTGTCAATCTCGACGTCATAAGAGAGGCAGACATGGAAAGGCTAAAAAGCATCACCAGCTTCAAGCCTCACAAGCATGTACTGTGAGGCCCAATTCCACTTCAGTCTCCACGTCTAAGAGCCCACATGCCTCGACATCTAAGACCATTATGGCATCTAAGCCCCAGGCACTGACATCTGCCTCTGGCTCTCACCAGATGCAACAACAACCCCATTCTCAGTCCAATGGCCCAGCTTCTCCACACCAGGAGAACCTTGATTTTGGCTTACCTCAAACTGTTTCCACACCACCACGTCAATCTAAAAAGAGGAAAAGGAGGCATAGGTCGACATCATCTTCCACCTCCATGTCAGAACCCTCAACTCCCACACGGTCTCAACCGGCCTCACCAGCCCCTTCTTCCCCTGCATCTGGGGTCATGGAATCATATCCCTCCTCACCCCCAGATGATTTCAGGGCCTATACAGAACTGGTAGCCAAAATGGCAAAGTCTCTCGATCTGGAGGCAAAGAGGAAGGATCCCAAACAAGTGGATACGGTATTTGACCCTATATCCAAGAATAAACCACACCCAATCCAGCTTGCCATGGTGCCTTCTATACTGGAACGGGTAAAGGAGAATTGGGTTAAACCTTCCTCCACATTTCCCATTTCCAAACGCATTGACAACATGTATAAGGTGCTAGATGATGAGGCTAAATTTCTTTCTAAACACCCTCAGCCTAACTCTGTGATGGTGGAAACTGCTCAACCTGTCTTCAGGCGACGACCCTCCTCCACTCCTACTGATAGGGATGGGAGGAAGATGGATACAGCAGCCAGATGGGTTTACTCAACATCAACCTTGGGAATCAGGGCTGCCAATTACCAGGCTGTTATGGGGGCATATCAACAAATTCTATGGGAAAAAAATACTCCCATTGTAGACGTCCTTCCTGAGGAACGAAGGGAGGCCTTGGCATTGGTTCAAGAAGAGGCCCTTAGGTTGGCCGCCCAACAATCTATGTCATCACGCCACGTTTCTGACTGTTTTGCACGTGCGCTTACTACCGCAATATCCCTACAACGTTATGCATGGCTAAAGTCCACCGACTTTCCAGATGAGGCGAAAGTCAAAATAGAGGACATGGACTTTGATGGTGAAGGGCTTTTTCACCAAAAGACTGATGATATTCTAGATGAGTACCAGAAGAAAAAATCTTCTGCCACACGGATGAAGTTATCCAATCAATGCCAACGCACATTCCGCCCAAACTGGAGGCCTCGTTTTTACCCTCCACAGCATTATTATAGACCTCAGGAAAACACCTATCATGGTGCAACTCGTCTTCCTCCTCCACCTCTCTTCTCTCAACAGAACCAGAGATCCAGACCCAGGACATCCTTCAAATATAACCCCCCAAAACCCAAACAGCGGTTTTGACTCCCATCCTTCAGGATCCATCACTTCAACCTCAATCACGCCTCTCTCCCCCTTCTTCAAAAATTGGCAAAGCATCAGCACAGACCGGTGGGTCTTATCCATCATCCAAATTGGTTACGCACTCGAATTCACCACACAACCTCCCTTTGGGAGACCAAGATTCACCCTACCCTCTCCTGTTCTGGCAGAAGAAATTCTGACCCTCTACAAAAATGGAGCCATTCACTTGGTCTCTCCATCCACAATCCACACAGGGTTTTATTCAAAGTATTTCGCAGTTCCCAAGAAGGATGGAGATCTTCGCCCGATTTTAGATCTCCGAGACCTCAATCAGTACATACAAGTCAGAAAGTTCAAAATGGTCACCTTCAAAATATTTTACATTTACTTTACAAAGGTTGTTGGTTCACGTCCGTAGATCTCACCGATGCCTACTTTCACATTGCAATCCGGGAGGATCATGGGAAATACCTTAGCTTTTCTCTGGGCCCATACCTCTTCGAGTACAACCTCCTACCATTCGGCCTATGCGCTGCACCTCGAGTATTCACAAAATGCATGGCCCCAGTAGCCGCATTCCTCAGAACAAAGGGTGTCACCATTTTCCCGTACCTAGACGATTGGCTCCTGGTCTCCAGATCACAACATCAGGCTTCGCTGGATATCACCTTTGTTCTTTCCATTTTAAAGGGTCTCGGTCTACGCGTCAACATAAAAAAATCACATCTCAGCCCCACTCAAGACATCGAGTTCATTGGTTCATGCTTCTCCACAGAGAAGAATTCAGACTATTATACAAACAACCAGATCCATCATTGCTGCCAGACAGGTCTCAGCGAGAGCAGTGTTCCGGTTGCTCGGCCACATGGCCTCCATGACCGCAATCATCCAACTCTCATGTCTACGCATGAGACCCCTACAAATCTGGTTTCTTCACAGCTTCAACCACCAAACAGACTCCATGTCAATGCCCTTATACATTCCAAAACAGTTGCGTTTACAACTGAGATGGTGGACTCACCCACAGAACCTGACCACAGGCAGATACTTTGTGCCACTGACTCCGACCATCCAAGTAACCACAGATGCCAGCACCTCTGGATGGGGTGCACACTGCCAGGGACTTCAAATCAATGGCCACTGGTCAATTCAGGAGCGTCAACTGCACATCAACAATCTAGAGCTCCTTGCAATTTGGAAAGCATTGAAAGCATTCGAACCAGTCATAACCAACCAAATTGTCCAAATTCTCACAGACAACACAACTGCAATGTTTTACATAAACAAACAGGGAGGAAATCACTCAATACCTCTCCTCCACATGACCATAGCATTCTGGGATTGGTGTGTTCAACGCAATGTACTCCCCAAAGCGGTACATCTGGCTGGGGTCAACAATGCGGAAGCAGACCTCCTGAGCAGGTCGTCGAGCTAACTACACGAATGGGAACTCTGACACAGTGCTGGGGTCAACCATCACTGGACCTCTTTGCAACGCATCTCAACAAGAAATGCGCCCGTTATTGCTCCAGGACCGGAATCGGGCCAGGGTCACTCGGAGATGCCTTCATGATGGACTGGACTCGGGAGTTTCTCTACATGTTCCCTTCGTTTCCACTTCTATATCATGTTGTGTCTCTCCTGCAACATCGCCACACACATGCCATTCTAATAACTCCATGGTGGCCGAGACAAGCCTGGCTCACGTCCCTCATGAACATTTCCGCTCAGTATCGCCTTCTTCCTCTGCAACCAGACATCATCTCGAGGAACCATGCTCAGGTTCTCCATCCGGAGGTCCGCACTCTCAAACTGACTGCGTGGTTGATTCTCCCACACTAAGGAGAGTGCTTCTGGCGTCAAGGAAACCTTCGACTATTGCTAGCTATAACAACAAGTGGAGAAAATTCATCTCCTTCGCTGCTGATGCAAAACTCCCATCCACACAACAACCTTGCCCACTGTGTTGAAGTTTTTGTGGCACTTAAAGCAATCTGGCCTTTCAATCTCCTCCCTTAAAGTCTATTTGGCTGCAATTGTGGCTCATCAGCCCATTGACTCTGAAGCTAGACACATTTTTCGGAATGACACCTTAAAATCTTTTCTGAAGGGCCTCTGTACCCGGACAGAGTCACCCCAGTATCTCAGTGGTCACTCCCCCTGGTACTACAAAAACTGACAGAAGGGCCGTTTGAGCCACTCGCTTCAGCGTCTCTGCACCTTCTCTCTTATAAGACAGCATTTCTTCTTGCTATTACATCTGCTCGCAGGGTAGGTGAGTTGGCGGCCCTCCGTTGTGACCCACCTTATACCCTATTCTACCCTGAAAAGGTAACTCTACATACTAATGTCTCCTTCCTTCCTAAGGTTGTCTCTCCTTTCCACATGAATCAACCTATTATCCTTCCCACCTTTTCCCCTAACCCTTCCACGGCTGTTGAAAGAACAATGCACGCCCTGGATGTGCGTAGGACCCTAGCTTTCTACATTGACAGGACTAGGGAGTTCAGACTTACTCAGAGACTTTTTGTTGCCCACGCAGGCCCTAGGAAGGGCAAGGCGTTATCCTCCCAGCATGTCTCTCACTGGATAGTGGAGACAATTGCCCTAGCATATCGGCTTGCACAGAAGCCTGTTCCAGAACACCTGCGGGCACACTCCACCAGGGCTTCTTCGACCTCCACTGCCTTTGCAGGTGGAGTATCTTTACCATTGATTTGTCAAGCTGCAACTTGGAAGCAGCCCACAAACTTCATCAGACACTACCGGATTGATGTCCATCAAAAGCAGGAGGCACAGTTTGGGAGACGTATTCTCTCAGCAGTTCTCCAGTGACACCCCTCCAGCCGGGTAAATCAGCTTTTCAATCACCCATTTGTGTAGCTTCACAGGGGACCACGAAGAAGAAGAGCAGGTTGCTTACCTGTAATTGTTGTTCTTCGAGTGGTCACCTGTGAAGCCACACCTTTCCCACCCATCCTCCCCTCTGGTGTCACTGTCGCAATTTTAACATTCCTACTGCGGCGGCACCTTGGAACTGGGGAAGGTTGGGGGCGGGACCGCTGGTGGGGAGGCGCGGAGGTGGAGTCTTTGACTCTGAAAGAGCTCTGGAACATTCCGATGCTACTGTGCATGCGCGGGTAAAACCCATTTGTGTGGCTTCACAGGTGACCACTCGAAGAGCAACAATTACAGGTAAGCAACCTGCTCTTCTTCCCCGTCTACTTTCCAGGTGCTGATAGGGCCTGTTGCCATTATCTTGGTTTTCTTGATGTTAAGTCTCAGGCCAGCTTTTGCACTCTCTTCTTTCAACCTAATCAGTAGCTTCTTTAAATCTTCCTCACTTTCTGCCATTAGGGTGGTATTCAAAGGCTATTATCATTATTATTTAACGAGCTAGTATTTAGTCTAATAAAATTGTATTCTCTGTGACACTGAACTTGTTGTTCCCATGTGCAGGGGGAAATGGGATTAAAGCAGGGTTCTCAACCTACGGCCCAGAGGCCAGATGTGGCCCACAACACCATTTTATGTGCCCCCCTGCTTCCACCACACCCAGAAGTTCATGTGTGATAGGCAGGGCAAAATGGCCATCTGGCCCCCATAGCTGTCTGAGGGAGCATGACCTGGTCCTTGGCTTGAAAAGGTTAAGAACCCCTGGGTTAAAGGTTCTCCTGATGACAAATTACAGGTCAGATCAGTTGATGGGGAAGTGGCAATGGTGACTATGTCTGTGATTGCTAATTAGGAAAGGAAGGTGGTGTTATGTGTCTACTGTCAGTTATACCACAGTATGAGTCTGGAAGATGGTGGGCTCCTATGGTTTCTTGCCTTTGTTGTTTTCCCCAGACCTACGGTAGCAATGTCCTGGCCACACAGACTAAGGGCAAGGTTTTTTTTGCTGAAGTTTGCTTGGAGTAAAGACCATAGATCAGTGATGGCCAACCTTGGCACTCCAGGTGTTCTTGGACTTCAATTCCCAGAAGCCTGTCAGCACTCCTGATGATCAGAGCTTCTGGGAATTGAAGTTCAAGAACACCTGGAGTGCCAAGGTTGGCCATCACTGCCATAGAGGAATATCTTGCCCACCATTGAAGTGGGGGTAATCAGAAGATATTTACAAAGCTGGGACCTGTCACATTATTTGAGACCATCAATGAGTTTGGGGAGGACTTCAC
The DNA here is from genome assembly GCA_035047345.1 of Bradypodion ventrale. Taxonomy (NCBI): domain Eukaryota; kingdom Metazoa; phylum Chordata; class Lepidosauria; order Squamata; family Chamaeleonidae; genus Bradypodion; species Bradypodion ventrale. Next base: position 72,332,690 of record JAWDJE010000003.1, on the reverse strand, counting down.
ACCCAAGCATTTTCTTGAGAACAGGATCCAAGGGCTGTGTTTTTCAGCAGCTGATCAAGCTACCTGGGGAGACCTTTCTGAGTTTTGCTCTTGTTCTATGGAAACTGGTGTCAGGCTGTGACTTTTGGGCTCTTACAGGGGATGAGCTGGTGCTTGATCACCTGATTGGGAAACCAGAAGACAGGTCGATTAGGGAGGCTTTGCTTTTGCAGATAGATTCTCTGACCCTGGCCAGAACTGTAGAGCTGGGATCAAAAAAGCAGCATTGAGAATGGTGCCTGATAGGTTATCCACATTAATTGATCAATGGGAGTGCCAGATCACTGACAACAGAAAATGGAGCAAAGGAGCTGTAGGCACCAGGGTTTACTGCATAAGGGACAGATAAAGTGGTGTCATTGTATGGAATTAGAAGCAAGAAAAATAAAACAGTTTTCAAAATTGCTCCAGCAAGAGGTTATGTAGGCTTCCAGGAATAATCGTATGTTTTGAACTGCATCAGTGATCTGAGATTTTAATATCTTTCTCTCTCATAAGAACATAAGAACAGCCTTGCTAGAGCAGGCCACAGCCCATCCAGTCCAGCATTCTGTCTTACACAGTGGCTCACCATTTGCTTTAGGGTATTCCCAAGCAGGCGCCTTCACCTGCTTAGGATTCCCTGGAAATGGCATTGAGAGATATCCTGCCTATCTCTCTAACCCGGAGGTTGTCAGGTATCCATAATTATAGCCATTGATACCCTTGTCCTCCATGAACTTGTCTAATCCTTTCTTAAAGCTGTCTAGACTGACAGCTGTCAGCACTTCTTCTGGCAGGGAGTTCCATAGACCAGTGATCCTCTGGGTGAAAAAGTACTTTCTCTTATTTGTTTGAGAACTAGTACCCAAAAGTTTCATGGAGTGCCCCCTAATTCTAGTGTTGTGCGATAGGGAAAACAGTTTTTCCTTATCTACTTTGTCCACACCGTGCATGATTTTATAAACTTCAATCAGATCACCTCTTAGACGCCGTCGTTCAAGAGTGAAAAGGCCCAACCGTTGCAGCCTCAGATGGTAAGGAAGGTGTTCCAGTCCCCTAATCATTCTGGTTGTCCTCCTCTGCACTTTTTCCAGCTCCATAATATCCTTCTGGAGGTATGACGACCAGAACTGTACACAGTATTCCAGATGGGGCCTCACCATAGATTTATAAAGAGGCAAAATGACACTTGCTGACTTATTATCTATACCCTTCCTAATGATCCCTAGCATTGAGTTTGCTTTTTTCACTGCTGAGACACACTGGGTTGACACCTTCATTGAGCTGTCCACCAGGACACCAAGGTCCCTTTCCAGTTTGTTGCAGAGAGTTCAGACCCATCAGTTTATAAAAGTAATTGTGTTTTTTTTTGCCCCAACATGCATCACTCTGCACTTACTAATGTTGAAGCTCATTTGCCACTGTTTTGCCCACTCCCCCAGTGTCAAGAGATCCCTCTGGAGCTCCTCACAATCTCTCACAGTTTTCACTACCCTGTATAATTTAGTGTCTTCAGCAAATGTGGCTACCTTGCTATTTACTCCTACTTCTAGATTATTTATGAAGAGGTTGAAAAGCAGGGGTCCCAGTACTGAACCTTGGGGGAAATGTCAATTTAGTGCTACCCTCTGTTTCCTGTCTCCTTTTCTTTGCTGCATATTCACCCACAAGCATGTAATGTGTTCTGTAATATGTTACAGAAAATAGGTAGGTAAGAACACCTCAGACATTTCCATTAGTATTGATTTTTCAGTATGATTCATTGACAGCTGGATGTCTTGGTACCCTATGGCTATCCTAGTCTCATTTTTGTGTAACTGTATGAATTGCTTTTTAGAAGTACCTTAAATTGCAATAAAATAACTTGTTGGAAGCATGATGTACTGTACTTTAGTTCCTACCTTTTTCCTGGAATGCTTGAATGCCAGGATACCTGATATGAAGCCATTTGACAAGTAAATCATATACAGTACATGAGAGGTTGGGGAAAAAAAGGTTTTGGAAAATCAACTAGAACTCCCATAGTTCTCATGGAAAATGTGCATGTTGGGTGGGGGATTCTGGGAACTGTAGTTTAAAAGGGGCCATATCCAAGCTCTGGAATAAAGATTTTTGTCTACACCGGTTATTGTATCTCTGGGGATTTTATTTATTGTTACTATGTCATTGATTATATGGATTGGACTGTATTATTTTGTATGTATTTATCTTTTATTTTGCTGATTATTGTATTGTTATTGCTATTTGTTCTGATATTGTAATGCTGTATTTTGTTTTAGTGTTTATTTTACTGTTGTGAACCGCCTTGAGTTTGCCTGTTGGGGAAGAAAGGCGATATAGAAATAAACCTAATAAGAAACATAATAAACATAACAACAACAACAACAATAATAATATTAATAATAATAATAATATCTAAGCTGTTGATTATTGCTCTCACTGTAACCTGTTCCAACTACAGTGGAACCCCGACTCCAAGTTATGGACACTTCGGGTAACGGAAAACTCAACTTACGGAAATAAATCCTTTGAAAATAATGCCTTGGCTTATGGAATTTTTGGGAACAATTTTTTCAATGCATTCCTATGGGAAACCACACAATGCATTCCTATGGGTGCTTTGTGGTAAGGAATTTTCACTATAAGGAAAACCCCGCAGAATAGATTAATTCTGTAACCTGGAGCTTTACTGTATGTGACTTTGAAGCTTTAACTGTACATAGGTTGTGCAACTAAATCATATAAACCTACTTTTTGATTTCATTGAGGACATTGCAAATAAGTAAAAATACTACCCCTTCCTCTAGTTCCAACCATTAGAATGTCCATTAGTTTCAGCCAGCAGGGCCCAGGTCAGGGATTCTGGGAGTTGCAGTCCCAAACCTCTGGAGAGATCAAATAGTAAAGGGTGGCTAAATTGCTCAGGAAGAACATTGGCCATTTTGAAAGGTAACCTAACATAAGTGGGACAAGACACTGCTGGTTCTCCTTGCTTTTCACTTTAGTGTGGGTGGCCTTGTTGAAAAGTCACGGCCTGCTCATCTCATGGGATAGTAATATAGGACTGCATTAGTCTTTTAAATGTAGTGGCTGACGTTCTATAAAGCTGCAGGTTGGTCTGAGAGTGAACAGCCTTTTTTTGAAGGGTGGGTCCAGTCACTAGTGATATGAGCATTTTCCTGTGACCTCAGTGTTGCCAGTAGCTGCAGCACCTCCTCAAGTTCTTTCTCACCCAATGACTTAATTCTGAAGCAGAGAGGGAAACAATATCTTGAAGACCATATAGCGTCTGTCTGATGTTCTCTAACCAAAGTCGGTCCAAGCTATTTTACAGTATGAAGCTATTTTGAGTAGCAGTTGTGATGGAATGGAGTCTACCCTGTGCTTTTTCATGCCTTGTTCTTTGGCCTCCTTTAAAATGGTGATTTAACCATGTGGCCACATCTTAGCCTCATGGGCTGCCTCGTGGTGGAGAGGAAATGGAACCTAGTGTGTGATTGACATGTCTTGCTGTAACATCATTGGTTGGAGTCCCTAAGGAGGAGGGCCAAAGGGGAGGAGCTCTAACTCACACAAAAGTAGACACACACACACAGACTTTCTTCTCTTAGAGGCTGTGCTTTCAAGCAGCAAAATGTAACCTCTTGGGAAAGAAGGGGGGCGGAAGGCCCATCCCTTAAAGAAACAGTTTGCTGTATTGCTTTGCTTTGCTTTTGCTGGACTGTATCCTGATTTGCTATTCTTACAATATATTTCTAAAATGCCTGAAGAGACTATGGAGTGATTACTTGGCACACGTTGTAATAATATGTCACTAGTCATCAACCATGGCATTTCCCTGCTTCTTAAACTGCTTTTAGAGGAGCTGTTTTGCCCCTGTATCGAAGGTGGGCCTCTTGACTTCCTCTTGCAATTTTATTGTGATGCTGATAGCCAAATGGTGCTAAAGAATGTTGTTTACCACCCTATCTGAAGATGCTCATCTTCATCACCTGACATAGATAGCCAATTGATTTGAAAGCCAGGTGTTGTTTAGTTAATTTTCGACCTTGATTGGTTTTATGCCAAAGGGGGAGGTCAGGTCATGCCTCCTTTGCTTTACCAGACCTCATAGTCAGTCTGATCCAGAAAGATGGAGGATTAGCACCTCACCTGGTGCTTCTGTTCATAATGGTGACTTAGAAATAGTTAGATTATGTTTGTTTGGTGGGGAAAGCCTGTTATGTGGAAACCCTGATGTATTTTGATTTGCTGTATCCTGATCCTTTGTGTATCCTGAACTACCTATGAACCTGAAGAAATAAACAACTAAGATTCAGCTAACTGCCTGATCTTTGGAAGGGGTAAGATAACAGTTCAACCAATCTCCACGCTACTTGATTTTTCATTCTCTCCATTTTAATTTTGCTGGGACTTCCTGAGGCAGGAACCCAGGTAATTGCAGCCTTGGGCTGGACTGAGCTTTGAAACCTACAGGTCGGATTCTTTGGGCTGGGGAGACCCTAGAAGGCAAGGCCTGGAGAGGTTTCAAGCTCATATGGTGGCAGCGGTGGGATTTTATATGATCCTACGTGTGTGGCTAACTCTGTACCCTAGAAGACAAGGCCTGGAGAGGTTTAAAGATCATACACATTACCTGAATCTTCTCTAGTTGTGCGTGCACCCTTTGTTCACTACCTAGATTTAGGTCAGGAGTGACTGTTCACAAAAGCTCTGAACTGCTGGGTCCAATCTGGACCAGGGAAGCAGGATCAGGTGCAATCCCTTTGCCAGGAGGCCGGAAGGTACTACCTGGGAGTAAGTGGATTGTTATAGAAGTTCTTCTTAACTATGACAGTGGCGACTGGGCAGCTTCCGATACTACATTTGAGGACAAGTGGGCTAGCTTTATGGGTAGGCTATGTGGCATACACAGGTTGTACTACAAGGCAACTGCCAAATACTTTCCCTTGAAGCATATTTTCAGAATGATGATATAGTAAAAACCCTACTTACAAAAAAGTCCATTCCATAGGCTTTTGCTTAAATCGGTTTTTATGTAACTTGAAGGAAACCCATAGGAAAATTATTATTTTTTACATAACTTGAAGCAAACCCATAGGAAAAATGATATTTGTATGTAAATCAAAGTAAACCCATAGAGAAATGAATGTTTACGTAACTCGAAGCAAACCCATAGGAAAAAAATATGTAACTTGAAGCAAACCCATAGGAAATCGTGTAAATCGGGACATGGTTTTAGCACAAAAACATTATATAAGTTGAATATTATGTAACTCGAGGCATATGTAAGTCAGGGTTTTACTGTACTGGAATGACAAAGTTAATTAAAGATCTTTCTTGGACTGGAAAAGGCTGATGATGGTTTCAGTACCACAGATAGCCCTGAGTGGGCTCTAAGGGCAGCTGGAAGAAAGGAAGGACTTAGAAACCTCAGAGCACACCTCAAACCTCCTAGAGTTTGCCTCTTGTCATCAAAGAATGTAGAAAGGTGCTTCTGTTTTGCTTAGTCTTTCTTTTGACTTGTGAGCTCACGGTGCTGTTGGGTATATTTGGTGATATGAGGTGCACATGGCTTCTTGATCTCAAAGGTAATGGGCTTTGGTTCAGCGATCTTTATTTTAGCAAACTCAGGCTGAGTGTCAGCAACTGAGTCCAATGCTTTATCTGACACACAATTTGAGATCTTTCTCTTACTTCTCATGGCGAAAGCTATGACAAGAAAGAAAAAGAAGAATGAATGGAGGAGATAGTAAAGCTTTAATTCTCAAAAGGCATGTTAGCCTTCTAATGTCACTGGACTATAATTCCCATAATCCTTCACTTTCAGAGCTGTTGGCAGTTATAGTCTAACAACATTTGTAAGGTCATACGTTGACCAAATGTGCTCTAAAACAATTTCAATTTCCAGTTCCATTACCTTTGAAAGCTTTTTTATCTCTAGGAAGGAAGCAACTTTTCTCATTTTCTCCATGATGAGGAAACTGCTGCAACAAGAACCCTCTTGAGGCCAATTAGTACATTAGATGTACTTGAACATAATTTTTGATTCAATTTTTCTGCTCCTACATGTTCCCTTAATGTCTTTTGAGGTTTTGGAGATACATGTTGACCATCCTAAACACTAGTATATGCATGGCAGTGGCATTTCTTAAGCTCATGGTATTTTTGAACTATAATCAGGTGTACCCTGTAACGACAACCTTGTATTGGCGGCTAATCTTTCTCACACTAGGTCAGATGAGAGGAACTGCAGAATGAATTCACCAAAATGTGCCTTCATTTTGGCAGTTTCACATCTGGCCTAGATACGGAAGGAGAAGAAGAAGAAACATGTAGTTTATATATATATATATATATATATATATATATATATATATATATATATATATATATATATATATATATATATATATATATATATATATATATATATATATATATACTAGCAGAGGTTGCCCGGCATTGCCGGGCTGTTTTAAATTGTGTTGGAAGGTTAAATTGTGTTAATGTTTTTTAAAAATTGCTTAGTCTGTAATTTTAATTTTTTAAATGTTTATTTATGTAAATTTTTTTGGCTTGCCTGTTATTAACTGTGATCTGCTTTTTTGGGTTTTTTTTGAGGATTAATAAAAGAACAAAGTATGATATAATTTTTTCAAATTGTTTTATGTAAGCGAATAATGTTTTAGTTTTTTGAATTTTTTTTAATTAGTTGTACCGTAGGTCATAATTTTAATAATGTAAAAGTAAATGTTTTTTACATTCAATGTTTTTAAAATGTGTTTAGATGTTTTGGGTTTAAATTTGAGTTAAAACTCAGCACAGGATTTTTAAAGGTTTCTATTGTATTTTATTGACATATGTTTGTGATTTGTGTTAAAGTGTGTTTGTATTTTTTGTCTGTTTGTTTTGTTTTTGATTGTGTTTTTGTTTACTTCGTATTGTTTTTGGTGTTTTTGTTTTTGTGTATTTTGGATGTTTTTGTCTGTGTTTTTAGTAATTTTAAAAAAAATATTTTTTTTGTGGTGGGGAGGGGGCGTGGTCATTGGGGGTTAGGAAGGGTGGGCTAGGTGGTGGGGAGGGGGCGTGGTTGGTGGGGGATAGGAAGGGTGGGCTAGGTGGTGGGGAGAGGGGCATGGTCGTTGGGGGTTAGGAAGGGTGGGCTAGGTGGTGGGGAGAGGGGCATGGTCGTTGGGGGTTAGGAAGGGTGGGCTAGGTGGTGGGGAGGGGGCTTTATTGTGTTATGGTGCTTTGAGTGTGTGGAGTTATGAAAGTAGATCGGGGTTTCCCCTTTAATATCAGTGGGTGAGGGGTTGCGACCCCCCTCTTTGCTGGCTCCCCTGGGGTTGGGAGGTTTGGGGGGACAAAAGTGGTATGTCCCCCCAACCCTTCTGGACCCAGGAGACCAGGGAGAGTGGGTCGATTCCACCCCCCTCCTTAAAACAACTCCGTTTTTAAAGAGAAGAAACCGCTTGGTTTCTTCTCTTTAAAGACGGAGTTTTTTTTTAGGAGGGGGGGGAATCGATCCACTCTCCCTGGTCTCCTGGGTCCAGAATGGTTGGGGTGGGGGGCATACCCCTTTTGTCCCCACAAACCTCCCAACCCTAGGGTAGCCAGCGGAGAGGGGGATCGCAACCCCCCCACCCACTGATGTTAAAGGGGAAACTCCAGTCGGGTCCTTCAGGCGCTGTTGGTGAGGGAAAGAAAGCCAGCTGGTGTTTGCTTGGCTGTGAAGCGGTGAGTTGTTTTTCGTTGGGGGTTATGAAGGGTGGGCTAGGTGGTGGGGAGGGGGGCATGGTCGTTGGGGTTATGAAGGGTGGGCTAGGTGGTGGGGAGGGGGGCATGGTCGTTGGGGTTATGAAGGGTGGGCTAGGTGGTGGGGAGGGGGGCATGGTCATTGGGGTTAGGAAGGGTGGGCTAGGTGGTGGGGAGGGGGGCTTTAGTGTGTTATGGTGCTTTGTGTGGAGTCGTGAAAGTAGATCGGGTTTCCCCTTTAATATCAGTGGGTGGGGCTTGCGACCCCCCTCTCCACTGGCTCCCCTGGAATTGGGAGGTTTGGGGGGACAAAAGGGGTATGTCCTCTCCCCAACCCTTCTGGACCCAGGAGACCAGGGAGAGCGGATTGATTCCCCCCCTCTCCTTAAAACAACTCCGTTTTTAAAGAGAAGAAAAGACGGAGTTGTTTTAAGGAGGGGGGGGAATCGATCCCCTCTCCCTGGTCTCCTGGGTCCAGAAGGGTTTGGGCAACATACCCCTTTTGTTCCCACAAACCTCCCAACCCTAGGGTAGCCAGCGGAGAGGGGGATCGCAACCCCTCCACCTACTGATATTAAAGGGGAAACTCCAGTCGGGACCTTCAGGCGCCGTTGGTGAGGGAAAGAAAGCCGGCTGGTGTTTGCTTGGCTGTGAGGCGTTGAGTTGTTTTTCTTTTTAATTTTTCGGGCGCTGGTTTCCGCAGCGTTCTGCGCGCTCATGGCGCGCAGGACTCTGGGGCTTGTAGTTATGGGTTGGTGCTTTGTGTTTGTGCTGCGTTTTTTTAAAATGCTTTTCTTTTGATTGGCTGCGGCGCGTTTCCGAACGCTGCGCCGTGCAAGAGCCTCTCAGCCTGATTGGCTCTGGCGTGGCGCGGCACAAGGAATGTTGGGAAGTGAAGTTGTTTCCCTTTCTTAACGTTTGTGGGGCTGTTGCCCCACTGCCGGTTTTCTCAATCCTTCGTTGACCTGCGTACCCAGATCGGCCGTGTGCACGAAGGGTGAGTGCAGGCAAGTAGGGCGAGGCATAGCAACCTATAGCCAGTTCCAACGGTTAACCCTTGGATTTATAGGTTAAGATATCTATCTATCTATCTATCTATCTATCTATCTATCTATCTATCTATCTATCTATCTATCTATCTATCTATCTATCTATATGTGTGTGTGTGTGTGTGTGTGTGTGTGTGTGTGTAAACCAAGAGTCCTCAACCTTTTAAAGCTGGGGGCTGGATCACACCGCCTCAGACTGTTGGAGGGCTGATAAGTGCTGTCGCCGACCACCCCAAGCCACGCATCACTCCCCCCATGCTTACCGGCCTCGAAGAGCTGCATGGCACCAACTCATATGGCCCACAACCTTGCTCCAGTTGCTGCCACCTCAATCCTTGTGTCCTCCACATGGCTTGGTGTGTCCTTAATGGTGATCCATAGCAGGGTGGATGTTGTAAGCCTTACAACATCCACCCTGCTATGGAGTGGCGTTAGGGACACACCAAGCCATGTGCAGGAGACAAGGATTGAGGCGGCGGCGGCGGCAGAAGAGGTGTTTGGAGTGAGGTCGTGGGCTGGACGAGTTGGTGCCATGGGCCAGATCCAGCCCATGAGCCATAGGTTGAGAAACCCTGGTGTAAACCTTCAAAGAGAAATATTTGTTGTGGAATGATAAAAATCACAGTTTGTTGCAAAACTCCTTGAAACAGAGAAAATGTCTGTGTGGAATGATTAAGCATGAATCCTGCCTCTCTTATAGGCCCCAAACACCCAGAGGTAAAAGGGTAGAGCACCCTTCATTAACATAACATTTTCCTAGTATGTGAAGCAAAATATTACCTTTCTGTCTGGAAGGGAAGGAAATAAGCCTGTTTTGTTTGGTATATTCTGCTAGTTTTTGACACCATGATTTGCGGCGGTGAAGAAATAGTGAGGCCCTAAACATATTTGGGAATCATATGCAGTCCACAAACCATATGTTATTTACCTCTTGTATTGCTTATTACAACCCCAGCAGATGGGCCTTTTGCCCAAATGTTCTCAAAAGGCAAAGTGGTAAATTTTAAAAGGGGACATACAAGAGGAATTTGTATTTGATTAAACTCATTCAGTAAATTCTGGAACACTGACAAAGTGGTTGTTTGAAGGTATAAACCAGGGGTGCCCAAACTTTTTGGGCCGCGGGCAGGTGACATGGTTCAGCGGGCCAGTCATGTTGTTCCTCCCACTAGAAGTGGAGGTAAAAGGCGCCTTGAAATCTGTTTTGCAACAGGATGAGATAGATTTTAAGCTGCCATTTTCTCTGCTTAAACCAGGGGTGCCCAAACTACAGCCCACGGGATGGTTCCATCCCCAGTGCCAATTCATCTGGCCCATGCCACCCTCATCACTCCCGGAAGCAGAAATAAAATGTGCCTGTATGAGGGCAGCACAGGTCGGGTGAATTGGTGTCGGTGGCTGGATCCGGCCCACAGGCCGTATTTTGGACACCCCTGGTATAAATTGAATAAATGTAGTACACTGGTTTCCTTCCACACACACATTACAAATGTTTGTATAAGTAGAAGTGAATGAATTCTTACTTGGAATTTCATCTGTTCAAACAGGTCTGTAAAGAATTCATCCTATATGAAATTAATAGGATTTGTCCTAGTAAGCAGTTTATGCAGTTTTAAATCACAAAATGTTTTTTAAGCTGAGTAGTTAATATATTAATATTCAGTGTCATAAAAATAAAAAATTAATCTGCTAGTAACCAACTAGAAGATACAGTATAAAAATCTCTTCTTAAACTGCTTTCTGCACTACTGTAATACTGCAACTTCAGCTATACTATGATTGTTCAAATGTTAATACTTTTATGCTCAAGGAGACAAACACTCTCACTCTTCCAGTACTGGAAATGTTGTAGCCCTAGAAGATGATCTGAGGCCAAAGGGCCGGGGGATAGGATAATTTTTTTTATTAAGAAAAAATATTCCAAATTTATGAATTTGTCTATAAAGAAGCATCATGCAGATTAAACTGGAGGCAATGAATATTTCGCAGATTTATAATACATTTTTACATTACATACAAGAGCATCCACATTAATAAATTTAAAATAGTTCATGTTACAGATTTTAAAAAGTAATCAATTGGTGCATTGATTAGATTGTTCCACATTTGCAGAATATTTCATGCTTTAAAATATATATCTACAGGTTAAAAAAGCAAAAGAATGTGGAGGCATTTTAAACTTGGCTAATAGAGGGAGCCATTAACTTTATTTTTAAAAAAGGAGTGGTTCAGAAACTTGGAAAGATGAAATTAGTTTACAGAAGCAAGGTATTATAGTTATAACCAAGGGGTATTATCGTCCATTGAATGGTACTCTAATCTGCACAGAGGCACAGTAGATGTGGAATCATCATCATCACCACCACCACCACCACCACCACCATCATCATCATCATCATTATCATATTTGATTCCTTTATTCATATCTGACAGCTGGCCAATTTAAAATTAGGAATGTATATAAAATATTAGTAAAATTCAGAACAAATTAAATGCTAAAATAATTATACTTTCACCAGAAGTCAATGTATTGGTGATGAGTTTCTAGGGCAGTGATGGTCAACCTTTGCACTCCAGGTGTTCTTGAACTTCAATTCCCAGAAACCCTGATCCCAGGAACCATGATCAGCCATCACTGTTCTAAGGTGGGACCTGGGATGCAGTCAGTCTGGCATCCCTTTGGAATGGAAACATGGGAATGTTCCAAAATGGAAGGTGCAAATTAATCATAGTTTGAACATTTTTGACCCTCCCTTTATGCCCCCCCTTGGAACATCTTAAATTTAAATTTCAAGATCTAGAAGATGAACAATACAGTATAAGCACTAGGAAGAAATCGGGATTTATAGGATTAGAGATTCATTTATAAGAGGAAAAACAATCTCAATTGGACAGTTAAAAGAAAAAAAACTATTAAAAAAACTAATTAGCTCCAATTAATTCAAACATTTTTTGCAGCTTAATTATATAATACCTCTGATCTAATTAGAGCACTTACAGTATTAAAAAAACTGTGGGATGGAAGATAACTTGAATTTTAAAAAGAGGATTAAATTTAGTATTTTTTTAAAAAATGTTAATAATGAATGTGGTAATTATATGAGAGTAAAGACAATTTAGGAAACAAATCTAACTGTGCACATATCAGAAGAATCTTTGGCAAAAATACAGACCTTGTAACCTTATAAATCAATATCAGCCAACTTCATAGATCATATTTGTGTACTGTTAAATGTCATAAAATTGATAGATACCAGACATGTGTTGGAGAAATTATGGTTTAAGTGGATCATTGGCCCGGATATGGTAGTAAGATGGCATTGGTTGCACTGATGGATGATCTTTGGCAACAGCGAGATGGAAGTCGTCTGTCCGTTCTTGCTCTCCTTGACCTCTCTGCGGCTTTTGATACTATCGACCATGGTATCCTTCTGGAACTGCTCCGAGGATTGGGGATCCAGGGCACTGTGTGGTCCTGGTTTTCCTCATTTCTGAAGGGCCGGACCCAGTCGGTGTGGTTGGAGAGTGGGAGATCGAGCCCTAGGTCACTCAAATATGGGGTGCCTCAGGGTTCGGTGCTCTCCCCTCTCCTATTTAACATCTATGTGAAGCTGCTGGGTGAGATCATCTGTTCCCATGGGGTGCGGTACCATCAGTACGCAGATGACACTCAGTTGTACACCTCGGCCCAGTGATGCTATCAAAGTCCTGTCTGGGTGTCTGAAAGCTGTGGGGGTCTGGATGGGGGCCAATGGGCTACAACTGAATCCCAGCAAGACTGAGTGGCTGTGGATTCGGGGCCCTAGGTTGCCCAGGGAAGTACCATCTTTGGTTTTGGATGGGGCAGTTTTGCCCCAGACAAACCTGGTGCGCAACTTGGGGGTCCTCCTGGACTCGCGGCTGCTGCTAGAAGAACAGGTGGCAACTGTGGCCAGGAGGGCTTTTGCACAGCTGTGATTAATTCGCCAGTTGCGCCTGTTCCTGGACAGGAACTCCCTGGTCATGGTCACTCATGCTCTGGTCACCTCCAGACTAGATTATTGTAATGCGCTCTACATGGGGCTGCCCTTGACAACCATTCGTAGGCTACAGCTGTTCAAGAATGCGGCAGCCCGGGTGGTGACGGGGTGTGGACATTATGCCCATGCCTCGCCACTGCTTCGGGAGTTGCACTGGTTACCAGTTTGCCTCCGGGTACAATTCAAGGTGCTGGTTTTGACCTTTAAAGCCCTATATCACAGTGGGCCAGGCTACCTAAGAGACTGCATCACCCTAAGGATGTCTGTCCATCCAACCAGGGCAGACCGGAGGGGCTCTCTTATTGTACCATCTGCTAGAGGGGCTCGCCTCTCTAGCACAAGGAGGAGGGCCTTCTCCATTTCTGCACCGGCACTCTGGAACCTCTTACCAACAGAGCTTCATCTCCAGATGGAATTGCTGCCTTTCAGAAAAGAACTTAAAACCTGGCTGGCAGGCCAAGTATCGGGTGCAAGTGGAAGGGTGCTTCCCGTTGGGTGGTTGGTATAGTGTATTTCGGCCCCCTCAGTCCCTGTACTCTTTTTAGAGGGAGGGTAGTTTTTAAGCTGTTTTAATCATGTTTTTATTATGATTGTGAACCGCCCTGAACCGCCCTGAGTTGGCCTTGGCCAAGTGGTTGGTATAGAAATTGAAATAATAAATAAATAAATAAATTGGAATATTTCTGGCATGATGTAATAGATTTGTTGGACATGTTAACACAGCAAAAAGGAGAAACTTCACTATTGTTATTATTCAATGGAGAGGTGGAAAATTTGGTTGACAAAGAGTTGGTGGCGATCCTTGTAGGAGCTGCGGGAACTGAAATTGCCTGAACGTGCTCATGGACTTTTCTTGCAAAGCTATTTGGATAGAATATGGGCAGAAGCACTGATAGAAAAATGGACTACTCATGTCAGATTGCTATTTTAAATTATAACAGACCCTTCCAACGTATTCATTTTCAAACTTATGCTTCCAGAAATTGACTTTAGTTGAAGGATACAGAGTATGGTGTAGTGGATTGAATGATGGAATAGGACTCTGTTGGCTTGGGTTTGAATTCAACTCAGCCTTAGAATTTCACTGGGGGCGTGGAACTGTTAAAACCTGTCCTAAAATGTCTTATTTACTTTGAAAACCCCAGTTGGGTCACCATAGGTCAGTGCTATCTTGAAGGCACATAACAATGTCACAATTTTATTTGGAAGTTTAGAAAATGAGCAAGTTTGTGTGCTGCTTGATCTAGCCCTGATGATCTCTGAGTGAGTGAAGGCATCTGATGTAGACGACAGAAACAACCAGCCAGTTTTAACAGATATGTGGTCTAGACCAGGGGTACCTAAACTATGGCCTGTGGGCTGTATCCGGCCCTCGATGTCAGTTCATCTAGCCCACTCTGCCTGTGCCGCTCCTGGAAGTGGAAGTAAAACGCACCCACCTACGCATCCACAGAATGCTGCCATAAATGTGTTCTGTGCATGTGCGGGGCATGTTTTACTTCCACTTCTGGTGTGAGGAACCATGTGATCGGCCAAATCAGCTGTCCAGGGTGTGTGGTCAGGCCCATGGCCTGAAAAGCTTGGGCACCCCAGGTCTAGAATGTTAAGAACCACTGGGCTTCTCTCAAAAAGGTATGCTAAGTAAGGTAAAGGTAAAGGTCTCCCTTGCTTGAAGCCCAGCCACATCCGACTCTAGGGTTCAGTGCTCATCTCTTTTTATAGCCAAAGAGCTAGCATTGTCTGTGTCTGCAGACATTTCTATGGACATGTAGCAGGCATAACTAAACACCAGAGTGCACGGAGTGCTGTTTACCTTCCTACTGAAGTGGTACCTATTTATCTACTTGCAATTTCTTGCTTTCAAACTGCTAGATTGGCAGGAACCGGGACAGAGATGGGTGCTCACTCCATCAGCACTCATGTCTTGAACTGCTGACCTGCCGACCTTCCAAAAGTTGCAAAATGACATGGCTAGACCTGTTCTCTCATGTAAATTGAAGATGCCAGATAAAAAAAGACTGCATCCAGTACAATATTATCTTTTCACAGCAAATACATATTAAGCAGAATCTGCCAGTTATTACCTCTGATCGTGACCTTTTTTGTTGTGAGTCTGCATTTCTGATGGATATTTCCCTTTCCTCTTTCTTCTTAGGCACCAGAGCCAGTAGAGAATTGCACCAGTGAAGGACAGATTAATGAAGATCAGGATTCTTTTATCCCAAGCACCCTGGAGCTGGAGATACGTGGATCAGGCCAGGAAACTGATGAAGACTATTTTGAGACACAATCACATCAGAGCGAATCACTTTCCGACATTAAGACGGACCCTTATGAAAGTGCATCAGATTCTGAGTCTGTTGCCAGTGATGCAACAAGAGAAACTAACCTGAAGTCGTCCCATTATTCTTCAGAAATACAAGAACCTCAGCACAAGTGTTGTGAAGCAAAAGTAGAAACAAGTCATGAGCACGTAAAACAAATTGGACATATGCACAAGGAAGCATCAGAACTACTGTCAGTTTTACATGTGGCAGCAAGCAAAGGTGATTTGGAAGTCCTGACATCAGAATCAAGAATGAAAGAGATCAACAGAAAGGAAAAATGGTTACCTTACAGTATTAATTGTGCAGGGAGAAAAGCTAGTAAAGAGGGCTTTTTATCACAGACTGGAGCTAGGTTGACTACAGAGAGAAAGTCTGTGGGTAGAGATTCATGCTCCTCGATCTGTTCAAAAAATTTAGCTGAAAGTGCTATTAGGAAAGATATCACAAGTATGGGCACAAAAATGTGTAATAGTCTTAGAGCAAACTCTGAAAGCTCTCTGAGTTTCCTTGAAGCCCAGCATCATTCTCCCCACACAGAAACAATTTCAAGATGCAGTTTGCCTAATATTCACTTAGAAACAAAGAAAACATGGAAGAAATACTGCAAAATTCCCATTGTTAGAGGTACACAAGATTATGTACCTAACAGGACATGCAATAAGAAGAATGTTGGTGACTGTCATAAATCTGCTGATGGGCACTTATGTGGACGAAGAGGGAAGGGGGAAGGTTTCTCATCCTTAGCAGCTGCATTTCAAACCCAATCTCCAAGGCTCGGGATCTTACAAATGAAACCATGGCACAGCTCCCCTGCAAGCATAAGTACTCAAGAGTCTAGGGAACATGCCAGAGAATGTATTTGTCTGGGAGATAAGTTAAGCCGGTCATGCTCCAGAATCCCCTTAGAAGTGTCAGATGTTGGACATATAGGGGGAAATTTAGGAGGGCTTGGTAACTGCCCAAAAGATAGAGGTGTGGAAGGATTACCTCTTAATATTCCCCAGGGCTCAAACAGCAACCAATTGACACAAACAGCAAACTCCGATTGGGCAGCTCCCTGTGAGAGTTTACAGAACAAACTTAAGAACTATGGCCTTATAACAAAAAGAGCAGATGCCACTGAATGTGATTCTTTGGCACTATCCCTGCTGCCATATCCCACAATGGGCAGTTTCAAACAGGAGACTTCTCTAGCTCCAGAGTATGTCCCAAGGAATGCAGATGCCAAAACAATGTTAAGAAAAGATCAGTGCCCATCTCCAAGTGAAGCAGAAATCAAAGGATTCTCTCAGAACATTAGCTCTGGCTCTCACATCTGTGATGCTGAAGAAAATGTTCTAGGTAGATGTACCACAGCAGATAAATATGACATCAGTGGCACACATGTTTCTACTATTAGTAAGGAAATTAATATGGAGAGGGAATGTCTTAGAACTCAAAACACTGAGGCCTTTTTAGGGTTAAATCCCATTGCTACAGAAGAGAAGGGTTTTTCATGGGGCAATGGTAGTGGAGATGACTCTGCTTTTGAACTAGCATTGAAGCCACATTATGCTTGCCAGGGAGAAAAATCAGAGAAGCATTCAGATTTAAAACCTCCCTCGAGTGCCTCTCTTGTTCAAGAAGGACTTGAATCAAAGAAGATGGAAGGAGAGAACTTCTTGGCTGAGTTAAACCCCAATATACATGAACAGGAGAGCCCAGCCTTTTATTTCAGCACCAAGATAGATGCTTCAGAACTCCAGGAGACGCTGAAAGCACAATCCAGTTGTGGAAATTTTAATTTGACTGGATCTGTTGTTTCAGACAGTGACAGTGATTTTCTTGTTAGAGGAGGCACCCAAAAAGGCACAAAAAACATACATGAGAAAACAGAGGGAACTTTTCAGGATTTATCTTCAGTGCTGGCTCCTGGAAATGATACTATGGGAGCTAATGTGGAGTACAATTCCTCTAGGATTAATTTAGATTTGGGAAATGATATACAAACCTGGAGAGAAGGGGACTATACTTTGTTGTTACAGTCCTATGCCTCGAATGCTGAGAAGTTGTTCAGAAAACCTTCACAAATGAAAAATGATTCTGTCTTCAAGATGTTGCAAGTAGCCAATGAGTCATTGGTATCTAGAGGCCACTCAGTGGTGGAAATACCTGTGACCCCAAATGAAGAGCAAGACATTTGTGTTCAGAAAATGAATAGCATTAGTGACCTGTGCCAGGATGGCACTATTGGTGATAAGAGACTAGGGAATAACAGTTGCAGTAAGCAAGATTTTGAGGAAGAGGACACCAAACTCTGTGCTATATCACATGGGAAAACAGGCTTTTCTCTAAATCCAGAACTAAACAGGAGCTTTTCTGCAGAAGATACAAAGTGTATTTGCAGAAACAAGGATTGGAATCTGAGTTCAGATATCTGTGACACTTCAGGAAAATCTAACAGTCAGGACAGCATTGTAGGGTTGGATAATGTCAGCATGGGGAGCACAAACAGTGAGGAGATGGATGAGAATCTGTTTAATTTCCAGGATACAGACAGCAGTTTCTATAAGGCAGTGCAAAGAATCAGCAAGGTTGGGTCCACAGAAAAGTTTGCCAAACATTCTAAATTTTTACCATTTCCAAAAATGGCATCTTTCAGGAAAGCTAAGTTTATGTCTCCTGAAAATCAGGACAGCATCAGGACTAAGACAGAAACATCAGATGTAGGCAAAGGAGATGAGATGGAAGATGACTTGAAGCCCATCAGTCTGCCTAGATCTGATTTCCAAAGCAAGGAACATTGCCTTGGTGAGTATTCAGACGATGATGATGTATTTTATGACAGACCTATCAGAATCTTCAACAGAATCAGCCTTAGAAAAGGATCCACCTCTGGGCATGTAATTTTGGAAGAAATGGGCACAGGTTCTTCTTCACAATCCAGAACAAAATATTCTGAAGGAAAAATTCTAAGTTCTTTGGGGAATAACGATGATGATATTTCTGAGTGTTCTGAGCTCAGAAAATCATCATCTGAGAATGATTTTAAAAGGAACAAAAGCACGGAGAGTAAAAAATTCAGGAGTCGCCTGGCCTTGGCCCATAGGTCCTTCTCAAGTTTCTTTGAATCTAAATCTCTGGAGAAGGAAAATGCTGAACAGAGTCCAAAATTTTTAATGAAAAATGAAAAGGAAAGAGCCAGGTTGCACCAAACATCCTGGAAAGCCTTTCTAAAAAGCAAAGAAGCAGATGGTGTGAAACAGCCTACCATAACTAGTTCTCTTCCAACACAGCAAAGTCCTCGCTCAAACAAGAGTCCCAGCAGCTTTGCAAGAAGAATCTCCAAGGAAAAGCAGGAATATCGCAATGGACAAGTAGTTATGAGATACAACATGCCTAATGGCTCTTTGACAGAAGCTGGGCATTCTGACTCCTCGGTGACTGGGGACTGTCAACCAGTGGACACTAGGAGGAGAAAAAGAGAGCTGTCTCATGAACTAATTATGAAATCTTCACACAGCCCAGACTGTAATGGGAAAGAGGAGGCAACAGGCAATGTTGGAGATACTTCCTTTGAGGACTTCTGGTTGAAATCTCCAGTTAGCCCAATTGATCTGCAGTCTTCATTTTCTCACTTCACCCCTTCTTGCCCCCAGCTGTCAATGTATGAACGTAAAGATATGCCTTGTAGGCCTATGAGTCCCAAGCCACAAAGCCCTCGGACCAGTTCTCAACGCAAAAGTTTCTATTATCCTGGAAGGCTAAGTTCTACTTCAATGATCTCTCTTGGAAACATCTCAATGAATGATGGCAGTTTGGAAGCGCCTGAGAGGCCAAAGACATTGAAACCCAGGTCTAGCTGCTTGCAGTCTGTGCATTCACTTGATAATGACTATCTGAGAGAAGATAGTGGGATAAGCAGCCAATCACAGATCAGCTTAAACACCACTTCTTCTGTGAATGATATCATCAGAGATGAGGTGAGTTGCTTTGCAGTGATCAGCTCTGGGGGTCTTTGCTGTAGTGTTGTTTGATTCATTTGTTGGTTTGTAAAATGTATGACATGAAGAAATGAGTGCAGAACCTTCAAGAACCGGTTTAGGAGTAGCAAAGGGAATAAGCCTTATTGTAGAAACTCAGACTAAGAGGAAGTTACTTAGACAGTTACAGTTAGATACTTTTGGGGTGACATTTCATATGTACACAGTCATGACATTGCTTTAGAAAATGATCTTACAACAGAGCTTTTTGTTTGTAGACAAATGGCCACACTTCATTTCAAGGATCCTGTCTGATGACTGACACTACTATCAGTTTTCAGAAAGCTGTAATGATTTCCCTGCTTTCAATATAGAAACATGTGTTCAATCAAGTTAAACTGTATGTCTGTGCAAGCTCGAGCTACTGATTGATTGGCTTGGAGTCTCTGAGGTCTCAAACAAGGAGCTTTAATGTCACCACTTACCTGGTAATACTTTTTAAAAACAGGAAACACCAGTGATTGAAGCTGTCTTTTCCTTTTCCTTGAGGCTCATGTTATTTATTTGGCAAATACTTGGCAAACCTCAGAGGCTTTGCCATTCTGTTTTTGGCATATCTTTAATTCCACACCAGTTTTATTGTCCCACAGGTCATAGGACAGAATGGTATAAAACTAGAAATCACAGATTAACCAAGTAGAGGTGTACAGATTTGTGACTTTGGCTGCAGAGTTCCTTTGGCTGCAGAATTCCTTAGGCCACATATTATGGGAATTGTCATCCAAAATCGCAGTCATGTCAAGCAGTACAATCATCCACACAGAAATGAAATATATAGAAATCCAGCCCAACAAATTAGTTTGGAAACACCTCTCCCCACCCCCCAGGGAAGAATCACTACTGGGTTGTGATTGCAGGGATTTTGTCTGCATCACCCCAGGGGAAGTGAGATTCTAAAATGACATGGATATATCAATATGTAACGGCATCCGTGAAGCCAAAGTATTAAGATGACAAACTCAAAATCCCTAGGGGAGTTTTGCATGAATGTGAATCTGAAGAAACATTCAGGACTAGGATGGTTGGGCTGGAAATGGAATGGAACAGGGAATTGTATTGCTCATTAGAGTGTTACCACTGTGTGAGTGTAGTTTGCCACCAAGAACACCCAAATTTGTGCTCGTCTCAAGAATGACTCTCACACAAATATCATAAATGTGAAACCTCTGATGTTGCACTCCACAGATGGTTAGAGTGAACGGGATAATGGCCCCCAGATATTTCATCTCAAAAGCCCTAGCCAGCATGACCAGTGGTAAGGAATTAATGGCAGTTGTAAATGCTACATTCTGTTTTACTTTGCCATCCAGAGATAGTAGAGATAGTTTCTTGCATGAAAAGTTATTACTACTGCATGTAGGCCTCTGCATGCTTTTGAATCCCAGTGACCATATTGGCTGACAAATGTTGAAAATTGTAGACTAAAAGGGGGGAGGGGTTACTTCTGCAAGCTCTGTTTCTGAGTACATTGTTATACTTATGGCAATAATCTAGAGCAGTGGTGACCAACCTTGTTGCTCCTGGTGTTCTTGAACTTCAATTCCAAGAAGCCCTGATCAGCTGGTGTGCTGACTTGGGCTTCTGGGAATTGAAGTCCAAGAACGCCTAGAGTGCCAAAGTTGGCCACCACTGATCTAGAGTAATAGTTCTGAAACCCTAGTACCCAGATTTATTTGACAACAGCTCCATAAATCCCTGACCTTTGGACATGCAGGCTGGTACCTTTGGGAGCTGAAGTCCAACATCTGAGGGTCTATTCTGGGGAAACATTTGTCTATAGCTATTTTCACCTATTTTATCTTTCCAGGACCAGTTTTTAATTTAAAGGGGCTCTAGGTAAAGTACTGTGTGTTGTTACCCCCTTTAGGTTGATAGGTTTACCTTACAGCTGTACTGTGGTTGTAGGCTATTTAAAATGTTCCACATGACCCTAGAGAATAATGCTATGTGCGTGCTACTGAGAAATATGTAACTGTTTTGTTGCACATCATAGGATCCTGGTGGAGCCAGGTATCAACAGGTCCTGCCAGGCTGCTGGGTCCCTGGCAGCTGCTCAATCGTGCTGATGTTTCTCTCTCTCCTGTTTTTACCTGTTGCTTATAAAACAGGAGAATATCCAACCAAGTCAGACCCCATCAGAAAAGAGGCTAGGCGACAAACGTGGTCTCCACTCCAGAACGAGGTCTACTCAGATGCCACTGTCTCTACATTCATTCTCAAATACAGAAAGCAAACCCCGGATGCTTCCCTTCTGTGGCCAGGAGGGAAAGGCAAAAGAGCAAACCCAGAGCAAGAGACATGGACCTTTATATAAGCGTTTCAGTCTTGATGATGCATGGATGGAGCGGAGTCGGAAAAGGAAACTTGCAAAAGAGACTCAGCCAGACAGAGAGAATGAATCAAGTAACTTCCCAGAGGATCAGTTTAAAGTAAGAACTGAAGATTGTCCTGTCATCTCTCTCTGACAGCATCTCTCTACTGTCGTCGTCTCTCTTCAGGCTGTACCTCTAACTAACTCTGCTGCTTTCCTTATTTCTAACCTTTCGTGACAGACACGTGTGCATCAAGACTCGCTCATACAACAACCAGTGTAGCTTGAAGGATAGGTCTTTTCTAGTGCATCTCTTCCCTTATGCTGTGGACACTAGCAATGGGATGGGTAGGTTGATAAGTCTATGTATTCTAAAATGAACTTCCCTAATATAGCATTCTCCAAATATGATGCCTTCATACCCACCCAGCCATGTCAATCATGCATCAAGTGCATACAAAGTTGTTTGTATTCTTCATTAACAATATTTACTCTCCTCTTTTAAAAACTAACTTCCTGTTGTCTTCTTTGTAACCAGTTCTGTCCAGTTCTGACAACAGCACTGAGACTATGTGAGTGAGAAATACTTTATAAGTAGGTGGGTGAAGTTTTTCCCCTTCTAGTGGTTTTTATTTGTTTTGAGCTAAACATTTCATTAATTCTCTTTTTCTTCCTTCCTTCCTTCCCCTCCCTCCCTCCCTTCCTTTTGCAGGTTAAAATGAGACCATCTAGTACTTCATCCATGTTATTTGGTGCTCATTCCCTCAAATTGCACCTCTATTCCCAGAGCACGCCTACAGGATTAGACTGTGTGGGGTTGAGACGGCACATTTCCTTTCCTGGTATGAGTTCCATTACTATTTAATTGGCACTTGATTTCTAACAGTTACATTGTATTATAATGTATATATAATATGTATATATGGTACACTATTTATAGTTTATGTTGTTTAGTTTAAATTATTTTTCTGTGTCAATTCCATTCATTCCTATGAGGCTGGATATGGCTTTCCAAGTTGAACTTTACATGCTATATTCCTTGTCTTTGAGTCTGCATTATGGTCAGTGTTTCATAGCTGTTGTTTCAAGTTGAGATTTGTGAGGTGACTAGGCCACATGTGATGCTTCCCTTCTGTGTGAGAGATACATGACAATGAGATATCCCAGTGGTGCTTTTGTGGTGACTTGATTAACTTGCCTTTCTTTGACACTTTCCCTAGAAAAGTGAAAAGCATGATTTTGAAGCTTTGCCAGTCCAGAATGATGTAGTGGCAGAAAACCTCTAAATAATTGACTGATGCTGACAGGTCTTGTTTCTCCTTGGCTTTTTGTGGATTTTCAAAGAAGTTTGTTGTATTGACTTGAAACAGACATTGTAGACTATGCCGCCTTGCTCTAGTTGCCTTTCCTAGTTATACATTCTTTGATCTAGTGTTTTGCAGAAGATAATCATAGAACAGCCTGTAGCCATTTGGCTGTTCCATAAAAGGTGGGCTACCTTTGAAGACCATATGGAAGCTCCAGCAGTTACAGAATGCAGAGGTCAGGCTGGTGTTGGAAGGATGAAAGTTCAACTGTATCTCCCAGATCTTGGTTTGCTGGCATTGGTTACCTGTTAAGCTTCTGTGCTGGACTCAAGTACTCATTCTAGCATATAAAGACCTACACAGTTTGTGACCTTGATACCTGATGGAGCATCTCATCCAATAAAATTCAGTCCAGATCTCCCATTTCTCCCAGGCATTGGGGCTATAGGTTTCCACCCCAAGGGAGGCCGGGAGAGGCTGCCACAAAGGAAATGGGTCTTTTTGGTGGTGGCCCCAACAATCTTGAATGCCTTGCTAAACTACATTCTTCTGTCTCTCTCCCTTCACGATTTTTGCAAATCTTCTTCCGTGTCTAGGCCAGACGTGAAACTGCCAAAATGAAGCCACCTTTGGGGAGTTCATTTTGCAGTGCAAATCCGTTAAGACATAATATTCCCCCACCTTACTCCTGATGCTCTTGATATTTAAGTTGGTTGTTTCTGCTTAGCCCATCTTACATTCTTATTTTATTATATTTTATATTTCTGTTTTAACCGGTTTGCTTTTCTATTGTCATGTCTTATTTCTTGATTTTGCCTCTTACTATGTCTGTTTTACTGTAATTCTCTGCCATCCTCAGTGGGTGGGATAAGTTCAATAAATAAATAAACTATAATATCCACATTTTCACAACATGTTGTACAGCAATGGAGTATCACAAAATATGGTACTAAAGGAAGGAAAGCGGACATTTTACTGAAGTACCATGTATACCTTTTAAATCTAGAAGCTCTTGTATGGATAATTTTCTGGCAGATCAGACTAGTTGTTTAGCATTGTGGCCTGTATAAACTTAACATGTTTATGCTAATAGGCTTCTCCAGATGGTGAAAAGACCCAGTGGTTCAGCCTTTTCACATGTCTAGTTTCCTTTGGAAGGATGCCAGTGGAAGTTACTGGATGGTATTCCCTGTTGTTTTCTGACATTTAAGTTTATCCACAACATTTTTACAGCAGGAGTGGGCAACCTCCAGAAAGTATGGGGCTACACATGCCCATCCCAGGACCTTGGAGAGCAACACCCAGTTCCATGGTCTCCCATTCTCCAAGAGTGCTTTCAAATGAAGCTCTTAGTGTGCAATTAGGTAAAGTTAAAATTAAAGGTCACCCTTGTTCAAAGGCCAGTCCTATCCAACTCTAGGGTTCAGTACTCATCTCTGTTTACAGCCAAAGAGCCAGTGCTGTCTGCAGATATTTCTATGGACATGTGGCAAGCATGACTAAACACCAGAGTGCTCGGGACGCTGTTTACCTTCCCACCGAAGTGGTATCTATTTATCTACAGTACTTGCAATTTCTTGCTTTTGAACTGCTAGGTTGTCAGGAGCTGGGACAGAGACTGGAGCTCATTCTGTCCTGCAGTACTCGGGTATCAAACTACTGACCTGCCGACCTTCTAGTCATCAAGTTCAGAGTCTTAACCACTAAGCCACAGTGCCCTACTCCATTTCTGATAGTACATATTAAAAACTAAAAGAAAATTGATTATCTAATGCTGAAGAAGGTGCTTATTAATAAATATTAATTGTGTGTTGTCAAATTGATTCTGACTTTCAGTCATCCTTGCCAGAGTTTCTTAGGTATAAATGACTCAGAATTATTTATTTATTTGTTTGTTTGTTTGAATTTCTAAAGCCGCCCCAATCACAAAGACTCTGAGCAGCTTACACTACGACCCCCCTTAATAAATAGACCCCATTTAAAACAATAACTCCCTTAAAACCCCATTAAAAGATCCACCCGCACATGTTAAGGAAGGAAGGATGGCTCTTATTTAACCAGCCAGCAGGCAAGGGTTATTTCTCCACCAACCCCCCACACCTACCCCACTAGCCAGGTTTTCAGTTCTTTCCTGAAGGGCAGCAATTCCGTCTGTTGCCTCAGTTCCACTGGCAGGAGATTCCAAAGAGCCGGGGCGGACACAGAGAAGGCCCTCCTTCTTGTGCTAGAAAGGCGGTACCCTCTAGCTGATGGCACAATTAGAGAGCCCCTCCGGTCTGACCTGGTTGGTCGGGCAGACAATCTCAGGACGATGCAGTCTCTCAGGTATCCCAGCCCACTACCTTGTAGGGCTTTAAAGGTAATGACCAGCACCTTGAATTGCACCTGGAGGCAAATTGGCAACCAGTGCAGCTCCCGAAGCAGTGGCAAAGTCCGAGCATAATGCCCACACCCCAACAGCACCCGGGCAGCCGCATTCAATTGCAGCTTCCGAATGGTCGTCAAGGGCAGCCCCATGTAGATCGCATTACAGTAATCTAGTCTAGATGTGACCAGCGCATGAGTGACCATGAGTAAGGAGTCCCGGTCTAGGAGCGGACACAACTGGTGAATCACCCGAAGTTGGGCAAAGGCCCTCCTGGCCACAGCTGCCACCAGTTCTGCAAACAGCAGCCGAGAGTTAGTCTACCTTTCCCTTCTTCTGGGTTGCTCTGGGATTGTGCAGCTTGGCCAAAGCTACACAGACTAGCCATACTCCTGGGAAACACATTTGGGAATTGCATTCCTTAGGGTGTTTTTAAAATAACAAAAAGTTAATACATTAATTCTCCTAGCACAAAATTTTTAAAATCTAGTTCTCAGTAGTATACAATGTTCCCATTCATAATAACTGCCGTTGGTGGTGATATTTTTGAAGCATGAGCTTGCTTTAACTGTGATACTGCCGGCAATTTACTACTAATCCATTAATCCTCAAATACTATTAAAGATTTATTAGGAAAACATGTGTATATAACATGGTTTCTGCACTAGCTGCACCTGCCTTCTGCCTTCTCTCCAGCTATGCAAGAAAACTGATTACAGAGCAGGGGTTCTGTTATGTCCGGCCCTTATAAGCAATAGTCCAGACAATGATGAACAAAACAGCAACAAGTCTTTATTCAACAGCCTTTAGAGGTTATGCTTACAAGACGCTCCGGACACTGAGCTATACAGTCCCAATGGAATCAGTCCTTCCGGACTCTGCCGCGTAGGAGGCAATGGCTAGCTACTGTAGAAGCAGTAGCATAATGGAGGAGACCCAGGCTTAGCACGTATCTGGCTACCTATACGGAGTGGGCAGTATAGATCCAGTCCGGCCACACCCTTGTTGACTCGTGGGCTTATATAGTATCTCCCCGGTGGTGGCTCCTTGATACAAAGTAGCGACCCGCCGGTCAACCTTAACTAACCAATCATAACAGAGTATATATGTAATTATCCAATGAGGAACAGGATCCAAAACTGTAACCAATCATTGGGTTTGGATTAGCATAATGAGTGTGCCCTGTGCATGGGTTTTCATGCCACTTTAGGCTCCTAATTTGGATGGCAGGAAACCACCATTTTCCTCTTGCACGGTGCTGCCTGTGCTGCTTGCAAATGTGCCTTAATACACAACAGGTTCTCAACCTTTTAACATCATGGGCCTGACTATGCCCCCCAGACAGCTGAGCTGGGTGGACCATGCCCCCGGAAGCAGAAGTAAATGCACATGTTTCCACATTTACGACAGCTGCAGGTGCATTTAGAGCTGACATAACCGCGTTTATGCAGGCACAGGGTTGTTTTACGGCTGTTGTAAACATGTCCGCTTCCAATTCAGGGTGTGGCGGTGGTGTGCCACATGAAATGATGCTGTGGGCCAGGGCGGCCCCCAGGCTGTAGGTTGGGAACCCTTGGTCACAGGGCCATAGCCAGGGTTCTAGATTTGAGAATGGTGGAGGAACTTTTTTCCCAGAAGGGGCAAAATATTTTCAGGGGCCAACAATGTCACCCTCAGATAGACAGATAAATCTTTATTGTCATTGTCCTGCACAGAACAACGAGATTGAAAATCCACTTATTGACCCAACAAAACCTAAACAAAATACAACTGTATAAAATTATCAACATACTCCCACCCCACATATACACATTTAACCCCTAAAAAGCTCTAAAACTCTAAAAACTCTACAAACTCTTTTTCACATATATAACATTGGCATCATGAGGGTGGGGGTGGGGAGGGCTGTTAGCTCAGGATGATTTTTGCCTCCCCCCTGGCCCCCCTGGTCAAGCCCATGGAGAGTTACCTTTCAGAAGGAATTTGTTGCCTATTCCTGTAACAATGTTTGAGAAGTAACTCCTAAGTACTGTATGTTCATTACTTATTTTTTTTACTGTTTACATTTTTTTATGATTGATAAAAGGATGGAATAAATGTGAACATTTCCACTCAAAATAACTCTGAAAGCTTTTTAAAGTAGCTATAAAATGTTGTTGTTGTTGTTCAGTCGCACAGTCGATTCCGACTCTTTGCGACCCTATGGACCATCGCTCTCCAGGCACCTCTGTCCTCCACCATCCTCCTTAGTCCACACAGCCCCGTGCCCATTGTGTCTACAATACCATCTAGCCATCTCATCCTTGGCCTCCCCCTTCTTCTTTTGCCCTCCACCTTCCCCAGCATCAAGGCCTTCTCAAGTGAATCCTCTCTTCTCATTTGATGTCCAAAGTACTTTAGCTTCATCTTTACTATTTGACCTTCCAATGAGCAGTCAGGGCTCCTTAGTAAAATGTTACTTGATATATTCTCCTCCCATAGACAACTTAGTGTCGTTCCTCCATGGTTTTTTTTAAATTAAATCTAATAAAGGAAGCGAACACATTGCAGATAATCCTGTTACTTAAAGCACTTCACCCCCAAGGTCTTATCTGAAGTTATTTAGGAGAAGTTGTATTATTTTAATAGAACAGCAAGGTAGATGAAGGTTGACCAATAGGTGGTGCCACAGACTTCAGGAAGCTTTAAATGTTTTCCCTCAGAAGCAAACTAACTCTGAATAGCCCCAAAATACATCCATGTATGCTAGCTGTTCCTCTTGCCCATTAAAATATTTTGCATGCAATCTATCTATCTGTTTATCTTGTGATGCATGTTTCTATATTGATTATTATTGTATTATCAGGGAACAATCTTCAAAGCTCCCTTACCTTACCTATGGTTTAGGTTTTAACATCAACGGAATTAGGCATAAGTAAATTACAATATTGAATGCCCTGATTTTAGGCGGAATCTTTTGACCTTCTTCTTTTGTGTCCCGATCAGACCCTGGACTGCCAAAATGAAGCCACTTTCTTGGTTTTGTCATTGGCCAAACTTAAGTCTTCATCAGTGCACGTTTCTGGCAGTAACTGGCAGACCAGTAAATGATCCGGATTCTGTATCTCTCCACATTCACATAGCATGTTGTTGTCTGCCAGCAGCTCTCACTTGAGCATGTTGGTCTTACTTCTAGGCACTCTGACTCTCAGCCCATTCAGGGTCCTCCAAGTGACGTGGGGGAGGTTGACTTCCTCAGCTGTATCCTCCTTTTATGATGTTCCTTGCCCATTGAGCTCCTTTCCCCTTGTGTACTCTCAAGAATGTTTGTTCTTGCCATAAAGCTCTTCCTGGATCTTCCTTAGTTCTCTCAGTGTCCGCTGCTACTTCTCTTCTGATTTTAGGTGGAGCGGTACCAATGTGAGGTTATATTTTCTCAACTGGTGTAGGTTTGAGGCATCCTGTCACTATACGCATGGCTTCATTAACAGCGATGTCAACTTGTTTAGGTCTTCGGGTCTAAATCCATTTGCTAGTTTATTGACTAAAGTAGACGCAGGGAATCAATGTGGTTTACATAAATGGGGAGAATTTATCATTCAGCATTTAGTTCAATGGATCTACTTTAGTCTAGAGTCGACTATCAATTGTCTCTGAACCAGGAGTTCCCAGCCTTTTCAAGCTGCACGATGGGGACTGCCATTTTGTCCCAACAGCTTCAAAGGGGTGGCCATTTTGTTTCTTGGAGGGGATGGGGGCCACATGAAACGGCGTTGCAGGCTGGATTGGGCCTACAGGCCTTAGGTTGGGAACCCCAGCTCTAAACCATCAAATTCCCCCCAGATAAAAAAGATGTTGGAAGAAAATGCAACAGCTTAGCTCCAGAGTGCTACTTAATTCAGACACAAATGATGCATAATGTAGCCTCACAGAATGACAGATTCCTGAGATGTGTACTTGTGTGTGTATTTTTCTTTTAAGCAGAAGGATGAAATAGCTCTCCATTTTACAGTGCTAAACTTCAAAACGTTATGGGCACAGGAGGTTTGTCAGTTCTTCCTCCTTTATAATTTCATATGTGTACCTTTCATGGCATATCTGACTTCATCATTGTTGGTTAGGTCTCAAGTGATGTATTGTGTCTAGTACTGAAAAGGACACTGGTTTAGCTGGAAGAGAACTCAGGATGTCAAAGAAAAATTGCACTCATACCCAAATATAGGGAGGTGTTTCTGAGTAAATATACAAAACAATGGGCTGTTGAGGTTTTTAGACAAACGAGGGAAAGCAATAGTGGCTGATACAATTTACGGAGAGGCCAGGTTGCTTGTTTTAACGGAGACCTGTGAGATGCTGTTTGGGAAGTTTGGGACATCCACATGAAGAGAAGATCTGTGTGGAAGAGACACAACAGGGATAAAGCTATGGGGACTACTCTTGTTCCCAGAGTTCTCAATATGAGTGAGAATAATATGTGTTTGGAAGAACTACATCTTGCAGACACCCCTCCCACACCATTAGTATTACAATAGGAATTCTAAGAACTGTAGACCAAAAAAGCAACTCTTTTATATTATCTAAACTGAAAAAGTCAGGGAAAGTTAAACAAGGCATAGTTTTAAAATTTCTTAAAAGCTGTACTGATCAATTCTCTGACAGGGCCTTTGAGGCCTCGTATAAGAAGTACGGTTGCTGAGTCATGAAGGTCTGCTGGAATTGCATCTTGGAAAGTAGAAGAATTCAGCTACAGATATGTCTAATGTATTGTTGGCCCTCAGAATGAATAATTGCTAAAGCCATTCTACAAGTACTGGTGTGTGTGTGTGTGTCGATTTTCTCATTTTAAAAAAATCATTAGAACAGCAGAGATCTACCAACATGAAGAAGCAAAGTATCTGCAAAGGGTTTATTTTTTAAAAAATTCTAACGTATCATGATATTTTTAAACCAGAGTTTAAAAACATGTTTGGGGGAGGGAAGAACTACACACCTTCCATGAATGACCACATCGTTAATTGACTGTTTTTATTTCAAAGGATGTATATTTTGTTCTGTCCTAAAACAGAGTCATACCTGTCAAGTATCCTGGATTGGCCGGGATTTCCCGTATTTCGGCGCCGATTTTCGTCCGTTCCTGCCTGGAACTGCCGCTATCCCGGATCTTGGCAGTGGGGGGAAAGGAGTTACTGTGCATCCCTTCTGTGCAGGTCCTTTCTACACATGCGTAGAAGGGTTCTGTGCAGAAGGGGATGCGTAGAACCCTTCTACGCATGCGTAGAACCGACCAGCACAGAACGGTTTTGCACAGGTCCATTGTATGCATGCGTAAAAGCCTTCTATGCATGTGTAGAAGCGACCTGCACAGAACGGTTCTGCGCAGGTCCGTTGTACACATGCATAAAAGCCTTCTACGCATGCGTACAATGGACCTGCGCAAAACCGTTTTGCGCATGTCTGTTCTACGCATGCATAAACAGCTTTTACGCATGCGTAAAATGGACCTGCGCAGAACCGTTCTGCGCAGGTCCCGTATTGTCCGGAGCTGTGCTTGACAGATATGAACAGAGTATCTACCTAGTAAAAAGCTAAATAATTTTTTTCATTTATTCTCCCCCCCCCAATTGGCATTAAAACAGCACTAATAATTCTGGCATAAACATTAACACTAATAAAACTTTATACAAAGTTGTTGATAGAAAATATCGCACATTCATTTCAAAACATACTGTAAGAAATATTACTGGCTAAATGTTGACTCAATGGGGATTGGGGACAAACTCACACCAGATATGGTCTTTCAGTAATGACAAAACATAGGGCCAGAATCCATTAGTCTTTGCTAATCTCTCAGAAGGAAGTACAGTACTCAGCTTTGGAGAGGTTGGAAAAGTTCTGTTCTCAGCCATGTTTGTTTGTTTGTTTGTTTTCATGTCAGAGATTATTCTGGGTTGAAAGAATTTTTGCAGGGGATGCCTGAATGAGGCTCTTTCATGTTCCTTGTCATGCAGCTCTTGGGGAATTGAACCCTGTCCTTTCGGTCTCCAAGCATTTACCCACTGAGCCACTGGGCTGCTTCTGAGCCATAAGTTACCTCAGCTACCATTGGCTGAAACACTGGTGTTTGGAAAACTTTGTGGGAGATTGGGGGGAATCTCTTTTAGCAAATTGTAATACAACAGTGACGTGTGAAACCAGTACAAGATTAGTGCAATAGTGATTTCTGAAGCTCTGCAAATGTGTAACTTCTTAGTAACTGGAAAGAGCTGTTCAGTGAGGAGACTTGCAATTGGTTGGATATGCAAACTACAGTACCTCATCTTGCAGACATAACTTGGTATGCTTGTGACCTGACAGCAAAGCTGCAAGCTGATCCTTGATTAGATCAGCAAGGAAAAGTTCAGAAAGGCACAAATTGCAACCTTTTCAAACTAAACCAATCCAAAGCAATTTGTACAGCTTCCTGTCTGCATAACTGTGCAAATGTCAGAATGAAGGACATCAGAAGACAGAATCCTGCTGTGAAAAACACCTTCCTTCCCTGGAACAGCTGCTTTCCCAGATGATCCAGGGCTTCAAAGAGCTTCCTCTGGAGATGCGTCTTCAAAACAATCTGTTTGTTACTTGTGTGGAATCTGTATCCATACTGATTCTAATTGAAGCCATTTATATTCTGACTGAGTAAAATATATCTCAGTATAATTTCTGAAATCAGAGAAATAATAAAAATAGAAATAGAAATAAAACATAGTCCAACCTGATTTAGGCTTATAAAAAGCAGCAGCAAAGGTTGTTCTTTCAAAATTAATTAGGTTTGTTAAGAGAGCCAAGAGTATATAATAATAATTGCATGCTGTTTTCTTCAAGTAAAATATCTTAGGGTGCAGTTAGGTGGGTATTTGCCTAGCCGTTTGATCCTGGTTGAGGAAGGGCTTTTTATTTATTTATTTAGTTCAACTTATATTGCCGCCCAATCGACAGGTGACTCTGGGTGGCTTACAATATTGTCCCATAAAAACATATAAAACCCTCCTAAAACAATTAAAACTTTGTCATATTAAAAACGTTAATAACATTTTAAAAAACCACCCACCCCATCATTCCTGTCAACCATCCCGATTTGGCCGGGATTACCCCGTAATTTGACATCGATTGATGTCATAACCCACCCCGCGCTGTGAAAATCCCGTAATTTGGCAGCGGGGGAAAACGCTTTCCACGCATGCGTGGAAGCACTACGCCGCTTGCGCAGCTGCTACGCAAGTGGTGTAGCGCTTCCGCGCATGCGTGGAAGAGGTAAAACCCTTCCACGCATGCACGGAAGCACTACACCACTTGCGTAGGGGCTGCACAAGTGGCGTAGCGCTTCCACGCATGCGTGAAAAGCGACCTGCGCACAAGCGATCTGCGCAGGTCCCATTTTTTCGGAGCCACTGGTTGACAGGTATGCACCCCATCCATAAACCAGAGATAGCGAGGGAGGATCATGCCCATTCAAACAAGCCAGCAGGCAGGGGTCATTCTACCATCAATACCCCACACCTGCCCCGCCAGCCAGGTTTTGAGATCTTTCCTAAAGGGCAGCAATTCTGACTGTAACCGTAGCTCTATTGGCAGGAGGTTCCATAGGGTCGGTGCGGACATAGAGAAGGCCCTCCTTCTTGTGTTAGAGAGACGAGCCTCTCTAGCTGATGGTACAATTAGGGAGCCTCTCTAGTCTACTCTTGTTGGATGGACAGATGTTCTTAGAGCGACGCGCGGTCTCTTAGGTATCCTGGCCCAATACCATGTAGAGCTTTAAAGGTCATTACTGTACCAGTACCTTAAATTGTACCCGGAGGCATACCGGTAACCAGTGCAGCTCCCGGAGCAGCGGCGAGGGAACTTTTTATCTCCTTTTCCTGGAGAATCACCGGTGTCTCTGTGTGTGTTCCTCTGAGGGACTACTGTTGTTTGTAAATGCACCCGCAGCTGTCTTAAACACATTTACGACAGCTGTGGGTCATTTATGGCAGTGTTTTGCACTTATGCGGGCACCTTTTACTTCTGCTTCCAGGAGCAGTGAGGGTGGCACAGGCTGGATTATTTGATGCCATGAGCTGGATCCGACCCGCAGGTCATAGTTTGGGCACCCCTGATTTAAATCATCCATATTCTATATGTGTTGTTGTTATGTGATGTCAACCCATTTCCCATTTATGGTAATGCTATGAATTAATGACCTTCAAAAAGCCCTACAATTTACAGCCCTGCTCATGTCTTGCAAACTCTAACATATTTATGCACAGCCTGCTATTGCAATGCTGTGCCCGGTCACAGATGGGATACTATTAAATATCATGCAAGGAATTTGAGGATGTTTTGCTTTATGATCATACCACCTGTTACGTGGAAACACCTGTAGTGTTTACAGTATAACACATATAGATTTACACACATACTCGTGCTGTTTCCTGGACTGTTTCCGACTTCAGGCACTTTGTTCACCCTCCCCATTTCTCCCTTTCACCCAGATGTTTGGCTTGCGATTGACTGTCTATCCATCCAACCCTTTGGATTCCACTTGCTTTCTCAGTGCCTCGCTCTTGGCATCGCCAATCTGCCAGGATCTCAAGAAAACACTAATGCCATTTCCCTACCATTCCAGTTTTCTATGGCCAGAAAGCCAAATGAGATGTCTTCCTCCCTTCAAGCTGCCACACACCCTCCATACCCAAAAGGGAAAGATGCTAGTGTCAAAGCAGCAAGATATAGTATGCCCTGCAGGCAGCAATACTGCAAATCAGACATTAGTACAATGTCTTCAACAAATGTCACATTTTTATTTTCATAGCAGTGGCTCAAGTTGCTAAGACGCTGACTGGGAAGCGGAAGGTCAGCAGTTCGATTCCCGAGTACTGCAGGACGGAAATGAGCTCCCGTCTTCGTCCCAGCTCCTGCCAACCTAGCAGTTCGAAAGCAAGAAATTGCAAGTAGATAAATGGGGACCACTTCGGTGGGAAGGTAACAGCGTTCCGTGCGCTCCGGTGTCTAGTCATGCCTGCCACATGACCATGGAAACGTCTGCAGAAGCAGACAACGCTGGCTCTTCGGCTTAGAAACAGAGATGAGCACTGCACCCTAGAGTCGGATACGACTGGCTTTCGAGCAAGGGAAACCTTTACCTTTACTAGCAGCTCTTTTAAAAGAAAAATTTCTCCATGGAAAGTGACATTGGAAATAAAGTTAATTAGAACTACTGAAGAACTCTTATCCACAGTATATGGAGAAATAAACAGTGAGAGATTGTATTGTTTTTGGGTCTAGCCCTACAATGAGACAGAGTGCAGTGACTGTTTCAGTGACTGTTTTTACATGGGGCTGCCCTTGATGACCATTTGGAGGATGCAGCTGGCTCAGAATGCAGCTGCCCGTGTAGTGATGGGGTGTGGGCATTATGCCCATGCCTCACCCCTGCTACGGGAGCTGCATTGGTTGCTAGTGTGCCTCCGGGTGCAATTTGAGGTGCTGGTAATTACCTTTAAAGCCCTACATGGTAGTGGGCCAGGATACTTAATAGACCCCATCGCCCCAAGGACATCTGCCCATCCCACTAGAGCGGACTGGAGGGGCTCTTTAAAAATACCAACTGCTAGAGAGGCTCACCTCTCTAGCACTAGAAGAAGAGCCTTTTCAGTATCCGCTCCGGCCCTATGGAACCTCCTGCCAGTTGAACTGCGTCTCCAGATGGAGCTGCTGCTCTTCAGGAAAGAGCTGAAAACCTGGCTGGCAGGGCAGGTGTGGGGAGGTGGAGAGGGAGTAACTACCCCCCACACACACTGGCTCATTTAGAGCAGGAATCACTCATGCTTTTAAAAGTTTTTAATTAGATTTTTAATTGGTGCAGGTGGGAGGTAGTTTTTCAGTGTTTTTAGGAATTTTAAGGGTTTCTATCATTTTAAACATTGGGGATTTTATGTATGCCGCTTAGAGTTGCATATCGATTGGGGTGGCTATACAAATTTAATAAACAAACAAACAAACAAGTAAATAAATAAAACAGGTGGTTGGGAATAGAGGTGAGAGAGTGGAAGGCAAAGGTGTGTGTGGACCACATGGCCAGTCTGTGCAATTTATTGGTGCTAACATGAGGTTTATTTGCCAGTTTGGACAGTTTCTGTCTATGGAATGGAAATGCAAAAGCCAGCGTAGGCTTTTCCTCAGACAGCAAGATATAAAGGGCCAGTTTCCCACTTTCTTTAGCAGCTATGATGATAATGAACAGAAAAGAGAAAGTTAGATATCATCTTTTATTTGATGCAATTAACATATAGATTTTGGATGCTTACTTTTAAGTCAAATACTCTTTGTAATCTTAGCTTTGCAATCTTAATTATTTTGAATCCAATTAACTGTTTTCATTTACTTATTTGTGTCTGCATCCATTGCAACACAATACTAATTCTTCCTTGTTTTATTATTTCTCTTTGCTTTTATTTAGCATCTAAGCCCAAGGAAAAATTGTATAGTGTGAATAACAATAATAATTGCATGCTGTTTAGTCAATTCCAATTTATGGCAGCCCTTTTCAGGGTTTTCTAGATAGAGAATATTAAGAAATGTTGTACCATTTCTTTCTTCTAGAGGTTGTCCCAGGGCTCTGCAGTTTGCCTACAGCAGGGGTGCCCAAACATTTCAGGCCATTTCAATTTCAGGGGGCCAGTCACTGAGGCCTGTGGGCCACATGAGGCCCCCCACATGAATTCATCCGGCCCATGAAGCCCTCGTTGCTCCTGGAAGCAAAACACGCCCATACAGGCACATTTTACTTCCGCTTCCGGAGCAACGAGGGCTTCGTGAGCCAGATGAATTGGCATCAGGGGGCAGATCTGACCCACGGGCAGTAGTTTGGACACCCCTGGCCTACAGCCACACACACTGGTTTGTCTCAGAGAAGGCGCAGTGAGAAATTGAACTCCCAATCACTGGATTCACAGCCAGATCCTAAACCTCTGAGCATTTCAGCCAGAGTGAAGGGTTGCATTTAACACACTTGGGGGTTCTGTTCCAAATGAAGGTACGGTACTATTGTCTCATTTCTTCTCCTTTTGTAAGCTTGGTTCAAATTAAATCGTAAGTCGAAGGACAATCAACAATAAAGAGATTAGTGTTATTGGATGGAGAACACTGTTCATGTCATCTCTGTATCTTGCTAAGTGAGAATTAAATTAGAAAGTATCAAATAATAAAGAGCCAAGGTATGGCTGCTTGTTTGGTATTGTGCTGTTGTTATGTTGCTTTATCATTTGGTGTTGTTAACACTACTAGTTTTGTTAGCTACCTTGAAAATTTCATTTGGGGCAGAAGTGAAAGAAAGCAGATTTTTTTCCATACACAAACATACTGCCCTCAGCATGTCAAAAATGGTCACCAAATAACATTGCTTTCCACAGACAAGACAAGACAAAATTCATTAGAAATATTGTCTCCTAGAAAATCAGGATGCCTTAATCAATGTTTAAGAGTTACCCAAACATGTACTGTAACAGTATCCTTTTTCTAAGTTTACTGTCAGCATGATTTTTTCTCCTATATTATTGAAAAACACACCCAGTGGAAATAAATTGGATATTTATGGGAAACAGGCGTCTTATAAAAGTCAGTGCTGGCTGCCTGCAGATTATATTCTTTGAGCTGAAGCTGATATTTAATAATTGTGTGTCATCCCCACAATGGGACCCATTGGAGAAGCAGTTGAACACTCTTCTTGGAAATACTTCCAAGGTCTCTTTGATCAAAGCATGCTCTTAATTAAAATCTGAATTCCTTCTTTGCTGTGGAATGCGGTTTTGTATTGTCTTTGTTCCGATGTGAACAGCAATGGGATCATGCCAGTTTCAACAGAGTATTTTTTTAAAAGAAAATGAGTGTCAGAAAAAGCTCTTCTAATCTTGACACCTGTTGCAGAAATTGTTACAAATGGAACAGTTATTCAAGAAGAGGGCACACTAGTCTTCTCTTTTCTGTTTTATCTAATTGGCAAAGTAAAAAGAAGGGAACCAGGTCTGCGGGAAATCTAGCAACTCTTCAACTGCCAACAATTTTCTAGGAGAATTACAGTTTCTTTAATAAGTGTGATAATGGTTAAATGTTTTTCTAGCTGGAAGTACATCAATGGAATACATATCTTTTGCTGGCTTCTACTTGCTATGCTGGTGTCTCAAGGGCACAGAAGCCATGCCAGGAAAAAAGTTGCCATCCCTTGTCCCAACAAACTTCCAAGTTTTTTTTCAAAGTCCCAAGTGAGCCTATTCAATATTCTGCAAAGGAATATTCTGCAACGGAATCTGCAAAGGAGTATAGAAGGGTCCTATTTTGTCTCTTAGTGCCCTCTTCATCCAGCAATTGCAAAGGAAGAAGTACAGTATTCTGACCATCAGGAAGTGGGTACCATCTTGTATCTTTTATGAAGTCTGCATTGTAAAAATGGGAAGAGAAGCAAACTTAAAATATAGTGCTTATAAAGTCATCTGTAGTTACATTAGTTATTCTAGTGAACTAACCCTGTTTCCCCTCCCCTTGAATTAAATGGGAAAATGTGTATTTTTATTTATTTATTTATTTATTTATTATTTATTGCTTAGATTTCTATACCGCTTTCTTTCCCATAAAGGGAACTCAAAGCGGTTTACAATAATACAAAGCAATATAATGATACAGTATAAATACGGTAATACAAAGCAATATAAATGACATAAAACATTTACAAATCACATTTCAAAAATAACAATGTTAGAAAATACAAGAACCAAAATACAATACAATATACAATATATTAACGGGACTATGGTCCCCGCCGGTTGGCTTTTATAGGAACTCTCTCTTCTTCCCTTTTTGTATGGTGGGTGTGATGGGTGGGTGGGATATGGGTTTTTTAATTGGGGTGGATGTGGGTTTTTTATAAGGTTTTATAAATGTTTTTATGTATGTATTTTTTAGATTTGTTGTAATGCCGCCCTGAGTCGGGTTCTGCCTGAGTGGGCGGCATATACAAATGTGAATCATAAATAAATAAATAAATAAATAAATTAACAATATCCACAAGAAAACATACTATAAGGATACTGGGTTTCAAGACAGACAAACCACTTGACCTAGTAGTATTCATAGATCTAATAGGGCCCAAAAGACCAATTTGCGGGGAGCGAAATATATCCTAAACATTGTAGATCATTACTCCTGTTATGGATTTACTTATCTTATGGCCTCTAAGATGGAAACGCTATACCACTTTAAGCGGTGGTTTGCTTATGCCGAGCATAAAACTGAGCAGCAATTAAAGTGTGTGATCTCAGATAATGGGGCAGAGTTCGCTAATCGGGCATTTGCGGACTTTACATCCAAACGGGGAATACAACATAAATTTGCAGCTCCCTAATTAGACGCTGACTGGGAAGCGGAAGGTCAGCAGTTTGATTCCCGAGTACTGCAGGACGGAATGAGCTCCCGTCTTTGTCCCAGCTCCTGCCAACCTAGCAGTTCGAAAGCAAGAAATTGCAAGTAGATAAATAGGGACCACTTCGGTGGGAAGGTAACAGCGTTCCATGCGCTCCGGCGTCTAGTCATGCCTGCCACATGACCACGGAAACATCTGCAGAAGCAGAGAGCACTGGGCTCTTCGGCTTCGAAACAGAGATGAGCACTGCACCCTAGAGTACGATGTCAACTTGGCCTAATGGCTCTCTAGAACAGCTTTTCAGTGATGCCAGTAACAGATACCATTATCCTGATGTGAACATGTGTAACCCTACCCCCCCCCCCCCCATGCCTGCCTCTTTCCTTGGAAGTAACTCATATTTTGCCTCAGCACACGTACAACACAACCTTAGTTCTGATGGAAATACAATGGGGGTGGGTTTTTTCTTCTTCTTTCATGTCCAGATCAAACTTTGAACTGCCAAAATGAAGCCATTTTCTTGGGTTTGTTGTTGGCCAAAATAAAGTCTTCATCGGTACATGTTTCTGGTAATAACTGG
Organism: Bradypodion ventrale; assembly: GCA_035047345.1. Taxonomy (NCBI): domain Eukaryota; kingdom Metazoa; phylum Chordata; class Lepidosauria; order Squamata; family Chamaeleonidae; genus Bradypodion; species Bradypodion ventrale. The sequence goes on along the minus strand of JAWDJE010000003.1, from coordinate 72,293,520 downwards.
CTGGCCAGTAAATGACCCTAATTCTGTATCTCTCCATATTCACACAGCTTGTCGTTGCCCGTCAGCAGCCCCCACTTGAGCATGTTGGTCTTGCATTTAGGAACTTCGACCCTCAGCCTATTCAGGGTCCTACAAGTGACATAGGAGAGGTCGAGTTCTTCAGCCATATTCTCCTTTAATGTTGTTCCTTGTCTAGTGAGCTCCTTCCTCCATCTTCTCATTTGGTTTTTCTCTTATGTCCCTTCAAGAGTATTTGTTCTTGCCCTAAAGCTCTTCCTGGATATGAGCCAGCGGGCTTGAGGCTCATATCCCTTCAGAGGACATTGAAGGTCCTTCTCTTGCTTAGTTCTCTCTGCTTCCGCTGCTCCTTTCCCCCCTTCTCTTAGGTCAGGGGTGGCCAAGCTATGGCCTGTGGGCCAGATCTGGCACCCAACACCAATTTATCCAGCCTGCACGGCCCTCAGAAGCATAGCTGTCAAGTATCCCTTATTGGCCGGGAAAACCCCTTATTTTACCCTCTTTCCCACTGTCATCCCTTATTAATTAAACTGCAATGCCTTATTTCCCAATCCAAAACTTGACAGGTATGCTCAGAAGCAGAAGTAAAATGCGCCCGTTTGGGCACGTTTTACTTCTGCTTCCGGGAGTGACGAGGGTGGCATGGGCCAGATGAATTGGCATTTGGGGGGGGGGGGGGAAGAGATCTGGCCCGTGGGCCATAGTTTGGGCACTCCTGGTTTAAGCCGTGAAAGTGGCAGCTGAGAACCCATCTCATCCTGTTGCAAAACAGATTGCGAGGCGCCGTTTACTCCCGCTTCCGGTGGGAGGAACCACGCGACCGGCCCATGGCCCAAAAAAGTTTGGGCAAACCATGTCATAGGTGGGGCCAGAGACCAACCATTGAAAAACAATGTTGGAAGCCGCCTTGAGCTGCACTTGTGCGAGTAAGGCGGGGTACAAATTTAATAAATGATAAAAATACATTCTTGGGGTGGGCGGGAGGGGGCAGCCGTCGAGGTTTCTCCCTCTCGGTGCCGCCTCTGAAGGACCTTTTGGAAGCGTGTGGACCGTGTCCTTGGCCGCCAAGCCAGCCTCAGGCCCTCGGCCTCGTCCCTTTGGACGCCCCTTCGTCCTCGCGGTGCCTCGCTCCGGTCCGGCCTAGGCTCCCTACCTACGCCTAGTCCCCTCTCTGTGGGAAGCCACCCTAGGAGGCGAGTTCTAGCCGCCGCCGCCGCCGCCGCCGCCGCCGCGGGAGCCTCCCTGGCGGAGCCCCCCCCCCCCCCCTCCACCCCGAGTTCAGGGCAGGCGCCGCCGTGGCCGCGCAGACGGCTGGCAACAGGGAGAGGAGAGGGAAGGAGTCCCTCCCCGCTGCTGGCGCGCCTGCCCGGTCCCGAGGGCGCGGGAGCTCCTGCTCCTGCCCAGCCGGCGGCCACTCCTCGCGCCGCCCCACCGGAGAGCCACCACGAAGCCGCCCGGCTGGCCCTTCTCATGAGGACCCAGCAATGCTCCGGCGGCGAGTCCAGCGGCGGCGGGGCGCGCAGCGGCGAGACGCGCAGCAGCAGCAGCAGCAGCTCCGGCCTCTCCCCGGGCTCGGACTCCGACAGCAGTGGCGTGGTGTGCGGCGGCGGCGGCGGCGGCGGCGGCGGCGGGATGCGAGCGGTCCTCTCCAGATACTGGAGCCTCGAGAGCCTTCACTCCGCCTCTGGTAAGGAAAGGGTTAACGCCGGGGCTCCCGACGTGGGGCACACGCTCCACCGGGGTGGGGGTGGGGGTGGGGTGGCATTTGTTTTTTAATTCGAGAATGTTTTAGGCCAAGTTAATTATTATTTGCATTGAGTGGCTCAAGTGGCTAAGACGCTGACTGGGAGGCGGGAGGTCGGCACTTCGATCCCCGGGTCCTGCAGCTTGCAGGACGGAGTGAGCTCCCGTCTTTGCCCCAGCTCCTGCCAACCTAGCCGTTCGAAAGCAAGACATTGCAAGTAGATAAATAGGGACCACTTCGGTGGGAAGGTAAACAGCATTCAGTGCGCTCCAGTGTCTAGTCATGCCTGCCACATGACCACGGAAATGTCTGCAGAGGCAGACAGCGCTGGCTCTTCGGCTTTGAAACAGAGATGAGCACTGCACCCTAGAGTCAGATACCACTGGCTTTCGAGCAAGGGAAACCTTTCCCTTTACTATGGCCTTTTTAGGATTCCTCCAGTGAATAGGAGTTTACTTTTTGAATAAAGAGAATTATATGTCAGGGGGGAGGGGGAAGCACTAGGATTTTAGAGCTGCTTTGGTGGGAATGGGGTGGCTCAAGTGGTTAAGACGCTGAACTCGTCGTCGACTGGAAGGTTGAAGTTCAATTCCCGAGTGCTGCATGACGGAGTGAGCTCCCGGCTCTGTCCCACCTCCTGCCAACTTAAGCAGATTGAAAGCAAGAAATTGCAAGTCTATAAATAGGGTGGGAAGGTAAACAGAGTTCCATGCACCGGTGTCAAGGCATGCCTGCCACATGTTCACAGAAACATCTGCAGACGCAAACAGCGCTGGCTCGTTAGCTGTAAACAGAGATGAGCACTGAACCCTACAATCGGATATGACTGGTTTTTGAGCAAGGGTGACCTTTACCTTTACTAAGTGGGGCATGGCCAAAAAAAAAAAAAAGGTTGGGAACCACTGGGTTAAAGGGTCTCAGGTGACAGGGGGCAGGGGGGGCAGGGGGGACATATTGCACCAGCCTTGGGAGATCAAAGTGGAAGGGGAAACTCTCTCTCCCTCTCTCTCACCCACCCACCCCTCCACATCTTTTCTCACTGCTGGGGGCTGCGGTGGCTCAGTGGTTAAGAAGCTCACCTTGTTAGCTGGAAGGCCGGCAAGTCAGCAGTTTGAGACCTAGGTACTGCATGATGGTTTGAGCGCCTGTCTCTACCCCAGCTCCTTCCAACCTAGCAGTTAGAAAGCAAGACATTTCAAGCAGATAGATAAAGACCACTTCAGTGGCAAAAGATCTTGGGAATATGAAAGGAACCTCCTTCGGGTGTCCTTCGAGTGGAGTTTCTCCAGCAAAAACCCTTTCAACCCAAAATAATTTCTGACATGAAATTATTTATTACTCACTGCTGGAAATGGGCAGCATTGCCCACCCTGGGAGGTGGAGTGAAGGGTTGGAGGGACCTCTCTCAACTCCCGCACGCCATGGTGCCAAACTTGGAGCTGAAGGAGCTGTTCCACTTCAGAGAAGCGGTGACTTCGGGCTTGGAAAACCTGATTTAAGGTCATCAAAATAACCCCAATCAGGGATCTTCTGTGTTTACTGTCATAAATAGCCGCACCGATCTTATGTTGTTACTGGTTGCAAATAGCACACTGATTTGTAAACTTACCTGTTAAATGTCAACTAACTATTGTGTATCTCTGTACCTGATATGTATAAATTTATACAGTACCATGAAATCTCACTTTTTTGTCTGACGAAGTGGACTTGGTCCACGAAAGTTGACATTAAAATGCAGGAATTAGTCTTTAATGTGCCACAGCATTTCTTGTCTTGTCTGGTTTCGTTTAATCTCTGATATGCTTTCACAGACTAACACAGCTATCACTTCAAACATTTCCTTTATAGTTTACTCCTTTATAGTTTTCACTTTGCCCATCGGCAAGGATTCATAGTAGGGCATTAGAATGATTCCCTAGTCTTTTTTTGGGGTGGGGGGTGGGGAGAGGGAGGAGGAAAATTGGCGTTCAAACATTATTAGGTAAAGATCAATTTTCCCTTGCTCAAAAGCCAGTTGTATCCGGCTCTAGGGGGCGATGCTCTTCTCAATTTACAGTGCAAGAGGCAGCACTGCCTTCATAGGCAGATGTTTCCGTGGTCATTGGCAGACATGACAAGATGACAGAGCGCACAGAACATTGTTACCATTGCTGCCGAAGCAGTACCTATTTATCTACTTGCAATTTCTTGCTTTCGAACTGTTAGGTTGGCAGGAGCTGGGACAGATGATGGGAGCTCCCTCTGTCCTGCAGCATCTGGGTCTCAAACATCTGACCTGCTGACCTTCCAGTATAGTCAAGTTCAGGATCTTAACCACTGCCACCACAATCCCCTTCCAATATTATTACCACACCTGATTTGAATGATTTCTTCCTTGATTGGGAATGCATCTTTTAACACCCCCACCCCACCCCCACACACAAACAGTTTTCTGCCCAGTCTTCTCAGCATTTGTGATTTTAGCCCAACCATTGTCATTCCTTGCTCAAAGGGTTGTGCAGGTAATATACGGTAGTAAGGGAGGATTTTAGGGTGGCCCTGTTTATTTTCATTTCCTGCCATGAGTTTTGGAGGGTTGCAAAATTTTTCATTTTAGGTTGATATTTGTTTTTCATTTTCATAGGCTGCAAGGCTGTAGCTTTACTTTCCTTAGCTGGCTTTGGCATGGGTCTCATTGCATAAAGGAGGGCTGTGATTTTCTCATGGATTTATGATGTTTTTAAGTCAGGGTTGGGCAGTGGAGGTAGCTGAACTGATCTCTGAAAAGTGTTGCTGCTGTTCTGTGCAGATGGTCTGTTGCCATTTGTAGGATTCCTGCTGGAATGATAATAATAATCAAGAGATTGTTACAGAGACTAATAAAGATAAATAAACCCTCTGGCTTCATACGTCCCATTGCAGCATAGCAACATCCTTTGTACCTGATATGCCACTTAAAAGATGTGCAGCTGCACATGGAAGAACTTATCTATGGTAGAATTATCATCAGAAGACGTATGAGTGAGAATTTAGTTTTTTATACAAATGAGTTCTGCAGAGTAGACACTTTCTATTCAGGATTGCAGACACACCATTATACCCACCCAACCTTGTGTTTCCCTTCTCTCACTTCTAGCAGTCAGATATCACATCAAAAAGCAAAGCAAAAAGCAATCACACTTCTATACCACCCCATAGTGTTTAGTGCACTCTCTGGGCGTTTCACAAGTTAATTAGCATTTTGCCCCAACATGCTGGGTCCTCAATTTACCATGGCCACACATCTTGTTCAGTCCTGAGGATGCTGTTCTCCACAAAAGACATAATGGGTGAAATCCTGTTACACATGTAAATAATGCAACTTTTAGATGCAAATTGCCATAAGTTAAGAGATTTCCACAGGCACTGTTGCATGCTGAGTGGTATGACTCAGTATGCAACAGATAATAATAGCCTTAGAACTGCAGAGCTGGAGGGGATCTTTGAGTCCAGCCCTTATCAAGCACGCACAGTGAGAGACTGAACTCCCAACTTTTGGCTCCGCAGTCAGATACCTAAACCACTGAGCTATCCAGAAGTTATGTCTATGGAGATTTCTTAGTTCAGTTACAAAACTTACAAGTGTTCACTTACCTACAACGGTAGGATTTCAATGGATATCTTTACCTGACCTTGTAGTGGGAATTGTTGGCCACTAGCACCCCATGGAAGTTGAGTTTGTGTTGTCCATTCCATTGTTACATGTCCTGTCACGTTATCACTATTCATCAGAGCAAGGCATTTTACATATGTATTACTAAAGAGTTATGGCCAAAAGTTGTGATTCTTCTCTGAGGGAAAACTATGTTGAGTTGAAACAACAAGCTTCTTAAAAATCTATGCTCCTTTTTCTCTATTGTGGGGCAAATAGACTTGAGCAGTTAAGTCTCAAAGGCTTCCAGAAGCAAGACAACGTCAAATTTATAATGTCTGAAACAGCATTACATAATTCACAAGCAAGATTCAGAGGTTCAGAACAACGTGGTATATGTTTGATATAGTTAGAAAGAAAGACATTGAAGCTATTCACCACTTTTACCTGTTGCTTTCGATTGCTGTTATGAAACTTTGTCAGTATTTTTCCTCTGAATATCAAAGCACTGGAGCAAGACTAAGATTTCGCCTGGTGCTTTGTAGATTTGATGGGAAAATCATCAGCATACAAAAGTAATGTTTTCTTCCTATATAGTTACATTGTATTGCTATATATTTCATTTATATACACCCTTCCTCCTAATGTATTTCATTTATATACACCCTTCCTCCTAAGAGCCCAGCACTCCTAATAATCAACATAAAACGTAAAATTCAAATAGCAAATGTAAATCTAAATCAGGAATTCTCAACCTGTGGCCCGTGGGCTGGATGTGGTCCATGGCATCATTTCATGTGGCTCTCCCACCGCCTCCACCACACCAGGAAGTGCCATGGGGTGGAGGAAGGGCAAAATGGCCATCCAGACCCTGTAGCTGTCTGAGGGAGTGTGACCTAGCCCCTGGCTTAAAAAGGCTGAGAACTGCTGATCTAAAGCCACAAGTTGCAGGTTTCTAGAATCAGAAATTACATCTGGTGAAATATAATAGAAATAATGCAAGCAAATGAGGGAAAAGGAATAAAATGCATGCTTATTTCTCCAAATATTGTCCAAAAGAGGATAATTTAAGATAGAATCTTGTTAAGAACTTGGGGAACAACCAAATTTCTCCTGGGAAGGAGTTCCATAAAAGGACCTGCCATATTTCATCTTCCTTTGGGTCACACTGCAAAGGGACACCAAAAGTATAGCCTCTCCAACTAAACTTTGAAATAGGATATGGTCATTTACTAACATTTTGAAATTTAATTAGATCATACTTGTCTGTGCCATATAATTGTGGAGGAAATGGCTAGTACAAAATACATATGTAAACATGCTTTGTTATTATTTGTTGTTATTTCTGGTAGACACACAGCCTAACAAACATGTATGCTTCACAGTGGACACGTATTCTGAATATACAGACTGGGTAAAGTGAAAAGCTAGAAAAAGATGGTCATTTCCTGAACTAGGCTGCAGGAATGTTGTCTTCCAAAACCGCTCAAAACAAACTATATCTGCTTCTGAGTTAGTGATTATGTTGAGGGGTTGCGGTGGCTCAGTGGTTAAGAATCTTGCCTTACTAGCGGGAAGGCCGGCAAGTCAGCAGTTCAAGACCCAGGCACTGCATGACCAATTGAGCGCCCATCTGAGTCCCAGCTCCTGCCAACCTCGCAGATTGAAAGCAAGAAATTGCAAGTAGATAAATAGGGACCACTTCAGTGGGAAAAGATCTTGGGGACATGAAAGGAGCCTCATTCGGATGTCCCCTGATTGGAGTTTCTCCAGCAAAAATCCTTTCAACCCATAATAATTTCTGACATGAAATTATTATTATTAGTGATTATGTTCCATTTGAAAGAGCTCCTGGAAGGAGTTTTGGGAATGTATGTGTGGTAGAATTGTGCTCATAACCCTCATGCTGCAAAACAATCCAGATATCTGAGGGCTAATTTAGATGTAATGGTTAAATGAACCATGATTGTGTAGTGTCAAACTGCTCATGCAGAGGTTCATTGGTTTGACCTTTATGGAACCTGCACAAGGAGCTATGCAGGGCCTCCTTGTGTAAGCCAATTATTGATGTGTGTGTGTGTGTGTGTGGGAATCTATGCTTGTGTAAGGGGCGTGTTTTCATAAGTGCATTACTCCACCAGCGGAGCTTAACAGTTCACTGGTACACAACAGGAACCTGGGTTTTGTACTTGGGAACACGTTTAAAGGAAATGAAATAGGATTTGTCAGTGTGTGTGAAGAATTATTAGAATCCCAGCAGGCATGGGAATTTAGTTGTTTCCTCACTTGCTGTGATTCTGAGGAAAAAATATATTTTCCTGGAAGACGCTATTTTTATTAATATTGATGACAGGGTGAGTCTTTTTCCTCCTACAAAACTAATGTCAGCTTCAAAAGTGATGTGTTGTTCTGAGCCACAGTAGGAGGGAGAAGGTTTGACTTCTTCGTCTTTGCTGGCTGAAGTCCAAATAGTTCTGAACAGTATTTTCAATTTTAGCAAACTACATTTAAAATTCAAAGACAGATGGCATTAAACATTGCTTGGATAACATTGTATATGACAAGGTAATACACCAATATACATACAGTATATTTAAAAATAAACAAATGAAAGACATGTGTAGTACTAAGTGATGTACACATGATACTACAGCCCAAGATAAAGGAAGCTCAAGGGATGGTCTCTGAAGAAGTTACATAGATGATCTAGAGTAGACTAGCAAAGGTTTTCTACCTGAAGAATCAGCATTTCAGTAATCTTGCAGGCAGGAAGTGGAGAACATTGCATTTCAGTTAGAACTTAGTTGGGGAGTCACAAGCTGCACTTCTGTGGACAAAAGTAGGTATCTGTTGCTAATTCTGGGCAACACCAGATTTGGAAGAAGAACTAATTTAAAAGATTAAGATGGTATACAGGGGACAAAGAATAATTTCCTGACTGAGCAATAGGAAAGGAATGATAATAAAATACATAGAATCAAAGCCCATGCATTTGTAGATGAATTAAAATATTTGGTTATATTGTTTAGAGGTTGTTCAGCTGAAATCTACTTAGCATGAAAAAGAAATTCTCATATTAACTGATTAAAAGAGTAAGAGGAATCAATAGTGTTGCTGTTTTGTTGTTATTCATCTGCAATCCTGCTTTGGCATTTCATTCTTTCATTTTTATTAAAAGTAATTTCAAATCACTGCTTTTTCTGCCAGTAAGATGGTGTCATCTGCATATCTTAAAATTATTGATGTTTGTTCCTCCAATTTTCACTCCTCCGAGTCTAGTTCAGATTTCCATATTATATGTTCTGCATACAGATTGAACCAATAAAGGGGATTAAATGCATCCTTGTCTGACACCATTGCCTATAGGAAACCATTCTGTCTCTCCATGTTCTGTCCTAATGGTAGCTTCTTGTTTAGAATATAGGCTTCATATCAGGACAATCAAGTGTTGAGACACCTCTATTTTTTTCAGAACCACCTAGAGTTTCTTCTGATACACAGTCAAATACTTTGCTGTAGTATGTAATATACAGGCTGCTCTGATGAAATTATTTGGTGTACTCTAGTATCCATTGGATATTTGCAATGTGACCTCAGGTGCCTCTTCCTTTTTGGAATTCCGTTTGAACATTAGGCAGTTCTTGTTCTATATATGTAGTGACCTGGGGTCCTGGGTGCGAGGAGGAGGAGGACAGTCAGCTGGCCCAGTTTCCTACTGCTGGCTCCGATCTGGAGTCTAAGCCTCAGGAGGACCTGTTGCCAGTCCCTCAGGCCACGGCTAGCCCAGATTTATTTATTTATTTATTTATTATTTTTTCACACTTATATACCGCCCACTCAGGTACAACCCAACTCAGGGCGGTTTACATAGCCGACAGTAAATACATAAAAGACACATGATAAAACAAAGTTAAAAGTTTAAAAACCCACCCCTAAAAGGTGCGCAAGAACCGAAGGGACCTTGGGGGAAGGCACACTTCTCTATACCAACCACCCAACGGTACCCCCATCCCCACCTGCACCTCAAACTTGGCCCGCCAGCCAGGTCTTTAGTTCCTTCCTAAAGGGCAACAACTCCGTCTGGAGACGCAGTTCCACAGGCAGGAGGTTCCAAAGGGCCGGTGCGGACACGGAGAAGGCCCTCCTCCTTGTGCCAGAGAGGCGAGCCCCCCTGGCTGATGGCACAATTAGAGAGCCCCTCCGGTCCGCTCTGGTTGGACGGACAGACGTCCTTAGGGCGATGTGGTCTCTAAGATACCCTGGCCCACTACCATGTAGGGCTTTAAAGGTCAAAACCAGCACCTTGAATTGCACCCGGAGACAAACTGGACAGTCAGCTCAGGATGTTGAGCAGGAGGACATGGATCTGGCACCTTCCCTACAGCCAGCTGTCACTTTGGAGCTGGTCCCTCAGGGCCAAGCCATGCCAGACTATCCAAGCTTGGCAGCTAGGCCAGGTGACGCTCCTCTGATTTCCAGAAGGTCCCCAGTCCCTTCTAACTGTATAAGAAGGTGCATTTTTCATGTGTTGCTATCAGTGCACAGGTGGATCATGTGCCAAGTGGGCACCTGGAAAGATGACCTCTGATCTGGTCCACAAGCTAGTGTTCCATTATTTTGTGTCTGAATATTAAATGAGGTCTTATGATCCAGTGGCAGGACAGATGCATGTGGCTTGCATGTTAGATCCAATGACCACCATATCTCTTCTGATTAGATGAAACCACAAACATCATCACAAACGTGAAAAATGCACCTTATACAGTTAGAAGGGACTGGGGACCTTCTGGAAATCAGAGGAGCGTCAAAGTCTCTCTGTGAAAATAAAGACATATTTTTTGTCCCTTTAAAAAAAGTCAACAAAAATGTTTAACGAGTCATAGTAATTGGCTTGTAGTTAAAAGATTATTGCCTTGTAAAATTGGTAGCAAATGGTTAAAACATCATTCTTGAGCTTTCTTGTGAGGTTGTCTGTCTGACTGCTGTCTATAGGCATACAGTACTTTGAAGCATTGGTGCACATATCATTCTTCATGAACTGTAGTTCATGATTTAATTGACCTTCTGCCATTGGGTTCATGTCTTCGAAAGAAACTGCAATGAAAATACAACAAGGGAAAGGATGAAAGCTCTTCAAAGATAAAAATAAACCAGCAGGTATCCTTATGTATGTCCCAGTGTCACATGTTGTATTTCATGCTTGACTTGAAATTCTGCTAGTTAGGAGGTATCAGTGGGATTTTTTATTTCCATCCCACATTACTCTGATTAATTTCTTAATCTTTCTCTCTCTCTCTTGTATTTTTGCTTGCATCCTCAGGTGAAAAAGCTCACAATAATTTTCTAGACCATTAAAGGGTGTTATTAATTTTAATTTAATTTAATTTTTAAATTTTTATGCCACCCGCTCAGGCGAACCTGACTCAGGGTGGTTTACAGCAGGTTAAAAACATATAAAAACAGATTTAAAAAAAAAACCCAAGCCACCCACCCACATACCCACCCTCCTACCCCAACCCTATTCATAAAATTCTTGATCTCTTTTTAAAATAATCTAGCTTCTTTCTATTGTGGTAAATTAGCTTTGATCTCTATGTGCAACAGCTTACAGTATATGAAAGTGCATTTGCTTGGAAGATAAATGCAGAGCTATCAGATCTGAAATCCAGCGAAATTAAAGTGCAAGATATTTCACTGTAGGCATATCTAGTTGCTGTCCTTTCAAAACCAAGCAGAAAGGTACAAACAATTACATGATGGAAATGCTGCCTATAGTACATGTATATGAATTATAGTTTGTAGTTATTAAAGATTCTTGGGGTGGTGTTGTACTAAAATGAACAGAGAAACTACTGTACTTGGCTCAGGGGTGCTCAAAATTTTTGGGCTGTGAGCTGGTCACATGGTTCAGGGGTCCGGTCACTATGGTCTGTGGGCCAGATCTGGCCCCTGACGCCAATTCATCCAGCCTGCAAAGCCCTCATTGCTCCCAGAAGCATAAACAAAGTGCGCCTGTACGGGCGCATTTTACCTCCGCTTCCGGGAGCAACAAGGGCTTTGTGGGCTGGATGAATTGGCATCAGGGGCCGGATCTGGCCCATGAGCCATAGTTTGGACACCCCTGACTAGCTTCTCAAGTCATTTGTTCTGCAGAAACACCTGCCCAATAGGATTGTGACTAGTGTTTCTGTCTGTTTATATTAGAATAGTAAATAAATTTAGGAATGGAAAGGACTAGTGTCCTTTTCATCCTCTATCCATGCATACCCAGGTCATTCTAATGCAGTAAGCGAGAAGATTTTTGAAAGTGTGTGCTCTGAAACTGTCCTACTTTGGGCATCGCATGAGAAGGAAATGTGCTCTGGAAAAGACAATCAATAATGCTGAGAAAGGTAGAAGACAATAGGAAAAGAGGAGGGACAAACATAAGATGGATTGACTCCTTGAAATAATCCACAGGCTTGTTTGCAAAAGCTGAGCAGGGTTGTTGAGGACAAGGCATTTTGAAGAGTGCAAGTTCTCCACAGGGTTGCATAAGCCATAGATGACCTGACAAGACAACATGTAACAGCAACAATACATGGATGTATTTAACTGTGTGGTCTTGGATTTCTAGTGGCCATCCTGGCAGGGGATGAAAAGAACTGTACCATATGGTGTCTCAGTTTATAAAACCCATTGTCCATGCATGATTCAAAGATTAAAATATGCTTTGAATTATATACTGAAATTGATGTATCTTTTTTGGGGTAACTGTTATGGAAACATAGGGACTGTGTGGCTTAGTGGTTAAGACACTGAACTTGATGACTGGAAGGTCGGCAGGACAGCAGTTTGAAACAGGAGTGCTGCCTGACAGAATGAGTTCCCTTCTCTGTCCTTGCTCCTGCCAACCTAGCAGTTCGAAAGGAAGAAATTGCAAATAGATAAATCGGTACCACTTTGGTGCAAATGTAAACAGCATTCTGTGCACTCTGGTGTCTAGTCATGCCTGCCACATGACCACGGAAACATCTGCATATGCAGACAGCACTGGCTCTTTGGCTGCAAACAGAGATGAGCACCACACCCTAGAGTCGGATATGACTGGCTTTTGAGCAAGGGTGACCTTTATGTTTACCTATGCAAACATCTGTCTATTGTGTAGTCATAAATGATGTCTCTCAACTTGCCACTCTTGTCCCAACACTACTAGCAGTGTGCAAACAGCCTTCTTTTGCACAATTATGTTCACTTGTTTTTGATTACTGATTTGGTGTATGAAAACCAAGACACAGGACACAGCCTCGGGCTGGGTTAACTCAGGTTTATTGCATGGTGGTCAGAGGGAACATGAGGTAATGGCGGATCGATAGCTCTTTATATACAGTAGTCATACATTTGAACGTGGTTGCATGGTAGCCCATTGGCTACTGTCTGCGTGACGTCATTGCTGGTCACGCCCTTCTTGTCCAGGTGTAGGTGTGGCGGGAAAGCTTCCCGCGCTGTTGCCTTTGATGAGTTTGGACCAAGGGAGCTTGGACGCTCGCTGCTGCCAGCTGGTGGTCATTAGCTCGCGTCCTATTACAGGGTTCATATGATACAGGTGAAGGTTACATTGTTGCTATAGGCACGGTTACATTGGTTCAGATACATTGTAATCCATGTGGAAGATAAAACCATTAGAACACAACACCCCTCCCCCCTAGGATGAGACAAAGTCTCGAGCCCACACTTAAACACACTCCCCCCCCTAGGAGACAAAGTCTCTCAGCCAAGATGGCTTATTTCGAACACGTTGGGGTCTCGATGCAGGCTGCCTTTCCCCGGGTTTGCTACCTTTTCTTTGTTCCCTGGTTTCCTGTCCTCAACGAAGTAATGGGACTGTCCCGCGGACACGCTGAACACTGGGGCGTCGTCCTCGCTGTCGTCCGAGACGCGGCCCACGCCGTCCTGCTTCCTCGTGGTCTGGGCGCCATCTTTGGACCTCGCTGGACGGTCCGGTCTGGTCGAACGGTCTTGTGACTGCCTCCGGCCCTCCTTCCGTTTTCTGCATGCCCTGGCGATGTGCCCCCGACGGCCGCAGGTGTAACACTCGGCCTTTCTGAATGGGCACCTCGCGCGCTCATGGGCCGCTCCGCAACCATCGCAGCGGCGCCCACCTTTTCGGACCTTCTGGACCTCCTCGCCGTCGCTGCCTTCCGTAGACGACTTTGAGGCCCGTCGGGTTGCGTGCACCGACTGTCCGGACTTCCCGTGCACCGAATTTTCCGCCTTGCCGGCTCTAGGACGCCACTCACGCCACTGGTGCATCTCGTCCACTCCCGCATTCGTGGACTCCGCGGCTTCCGCGGCCTCTACGACCTCTGCCAGCGTGGGTGGCGGCTCCTTGTTCATCAAGCTGCGCTGCACCTCCTTGTCCTTCAGGCCACACAGCACGCCGTCCCTGAGGGCCATCTCTAGGTTGTCCCATCTACAGGGGCCGGCGGCTATCCTCATGGCGGTCACGAATGCCTCAACCGACTCGTCCGGCGCTTGGACTCGCCTCCAAAACGCGCTCCGAGCGGGAAACATTGCCCTCGAGGGTCGGAAACGCTCTCGCAGCAGCTTCATGATGTCGTCTGCCTTAAATTCGCTCACCTTCTTCGGAGCGATGATGCCCACCAGCGTCCGCTTGGTTTCTAACCCAAGCATTCTGGTGAGGATGGCCCTCTTCCTCTCCTCGTCGTCTTCTTTGACTTTGAGTTCCACCAGTGCCGCCTGGAAGTCCATCTCCAACAGCTCCCAGTCTTGCGGTTTGGTGATGTTGAACCCGCTCTGTGCCCTGGCTGTTCCTTGGGGATCCATTATCCCACCTTCGTCGCCAATTTGGTGTATGAAAACCAAGACACAGGACACAGCCTCGGGCTGGGTTAACTCAGGTTTATTGCATGGTGGTCAGAGGGAACATGAGGTAATGGCGGATCGATAGCTCTTTATATACAATAGTCATACATTTGAACGTGGTTGCATGGTAGCCCATTGGCTACTGTCCGCGTGACGTCATTGCTGGTCACGCCCTTCTTGTCCAGGTGTAGGTGTGGCGGGAAAGCTTCCCGCGCTGTTGCCTTTGATGAGTTTGGACCAAGGGAGCTTGGACGCTCGCTGCTGCCAGCTGGTGGTCATTAGCTCGCGTCCTATTACAGGGTTCATATGATACAGGTGAAGGTTACATTGTTGCTATAGGCACGGTTACATTGGTTCAGATACATTGTAATCCATGTGGAAGATAAAACCATTAGAACACAACAACTGAACAACACTAGGGGATGCATTTTCTTGATATCTTAAGCTAAGCTCTTGAATTTCCATCTGTGTTAGAAATTGTATACATGCATCAAAGCAGGCCAGCCTTTCTACCACAGCATCATGTATTTGAGCACTACAGCTTCACCACCAGATTGTTTGACCTCTCTACAAGGATACCACTGAGAATGCATGTCTCAGGTTGCCCCAGACTAATGCAAGAGCTAGAAATACATGGGGAGTATTTTATTTTCTATTCACAGCACATACACAAACCGAACTGTGACAGTCTTATTTAACAGAGCTGCAGATTGTTTGTCTAGTGCACACTACTGAAGTAATTTATCACAATCCTAACTATATCACAAGGCATTGTTCTGTGTAAGTTTCTAAATCTAAAGAATCCAATTTTAAAAGGCAGTTTCCCTCAACAGTAGCATTTGTGTGTGTGTGATATGGCATCCATGACACAAAGAGTATAAACATTAACATATCCTTCCCAAAGAGAATGGCAACAGACCACTCCATTGAATAGATTTGGGCCCAGCTTCATGTCCCCATCAAATGAAATGAGGATGTCAAAGATGAAAGTGTCCTAAAAATAATTTGATTTGCAAATAGAATGGAATAGAGAGGGGATTGCAGGCGCACCCCCCAAAAAGGACTCAGACACCGGTATAAGTGGATAACGGCATTGGGCCACATTTATTGATTCATGCCCTAGTCCGAATTATAAATTTCCATTGGTACTCAGCCAATTATAATTCTTAAGGCAAGCAGGCCGCAGTAACACTGGTAAGGTTCCTCCCAAATTGCCAACGGCAATTGGCTACAATGTATCAATTTGTATCAATTTGTTTGTTGACAACAAACAAATTGTTGACCGTAGTCAATCAACTATCTACTGACCCCACCCTCTGACGTGTAGCCGTAAAATCACGTGGTGATGCATGCTGAATACCTCGTGCCATCACCCCATTGCCTGGTTCGTCGTTGACCGGTCAACGTTAACCAACTTGTACCTATCTAGTGTTGGCCAGTCAATTGCGAACCTGCCGGATACCTGTGGGTCATAAATATTTACCTTACCAGTGCTACCCGCCCATGTGACCAAAGTCAATAGCAAAGCCCCTATATCAAACCATAGCAACAGTGTGGGATGGGCAAAAAAGCCAGAACCAGGAAGCCAATTGTAGGTTCCAGCCAAAAATTCCCACCCGGCCCCGAAGCGACCAAAATATCACACTGTTCACTAGGGAGGGAGTGGAGGGAAAAACTTCTCCTCTCCGTCGCTTTTACAAAATGGCAGCTCAGCTGCCTCGTGGCCACCCCTTTTATAGAGGGGTGGCCACGCCCCCTAACTACCCGGATGTCTGAGTCCGGGTGGGGGGGGCCGCAAAGAGCGTGGCGGCCATTTTGGCACCGCGCTTTCATTGCAGGCGCACCCCCCAAAAAGGACTCAGACACCGGTATAAGTGGATAACGGCATTGGGCCACATTTATTGATTCATGCCCTAGTCCGAATTATAAATTTCCCTTGGTACTCAGCCAATTATAATTCTTAAGGCAAGCAGGCCGCAGTAACACTGGTAAGGTTCCTCCCAAATTGCCAACGGCAATTGGCTACAATGTATCCATTTGTATCAATTTATTTGTTGACAACAAACAAATTGTTGACCGTAGTCAATCAACTATCTACTGACCCCACCCTCTGACGTGTATCCGTAAAATCACGTGGTGATGCATGCTGAATAGCTCGTGCCATCACCCCATTGCCTGGTTTGTCGTTGACCGGTCAACGTTAACCAACTTGTACCTATCTAGTGTTGGCCAGTCAATTGCGAACCTGCCGGATACCTGTGGGTCATAAATATTTACCTTACCAGTGCTACCCGCCACACGGGAAGGCATCCATGATGACTCACCGTCCCCCCCCAAGACCGTCATCTCGGTCGCCAGGCCTGCTTGCATCACACCAAGAATGAGGTACATACCTCTAGCCAACAGGTGGACCCCTTCTCCCGCTTACCAGCAAAATTTTTGTCTAATCCTATCAGCCGGTATCCAATGGCCGTCTTACAGCCATGGACCGAACGGGATGGGGCCACAGCCCCGTCCGCTGACTGCCGGAACAGTCCGAACTAGGGAGATCCGCATCTCCCCTAAATTGGTGTCTCGGCACGATGTTAGACCATAGCGACCGTATGTAAGCCATACGTGATGTAAAAGCCAGGTCACAGCCCCCCGACGGTTTAGTAACAGCAGTGATCCGTATATCGCTGCCACCGGGGTGCCTGTAAAACATATGGCGGTCGAGCATCCCTGTCAGACAGCAGGAATGGCCTCAGTTCCCGCCCCCATGTGCCGCGCATACCGTACCATAGCCTTTGTGCGGATGCACACAGCCCGGCCGGGGTCCACTCTCTGTCGCTGCAGCCTATAACGCTGCCCAATGTACATAGCTGCGGCCCACCAGCCCCCCACCACCGGTGTGTTGAGACCCTTAGGATCTGTAAAAGAGGAGAAAAAAGGTGAAGGGCATAAACAGGTACTATACAATGAGGGGACGTACATATCTGAAATTGCACGTAGACGCATATCCACCTCGTAGTACCCCAAACGTAGCCGCGATCAGCGTGACGCCTACCTTAAGTAAATGGTGCCAAAACGGGCCCCACACCGCGAAACGTGGCACCGGTCACCCTCAAGGACTGTACTATAGTAAGGGTAGACCCATCCCGGTGGCAGAAAACAGGCTGGGGCGCGCAGCAGGCACTGTCGAAAAATCATGTAGGGCACCAACCGGACAGATGTCTCGAAAACTTAGTAGCAGTATACACCACTGCCTACCGTGCTGAAACACCCGTGAGGACCGTATCCCCACATGAGCCCACTCATGTGACAGAGACATCTTCGAGTTCCAGTGCCCTATGAGACACCTCCGCCTTACACAGGTGGTACCAACTCTGGCACCCTCTCACTGATGCGGAGCGCTCCAAAAGGCTACCGTGGTAGCTGCGTGGCAAAGAGCCACCTCCCACCTATCTGTTCATAAGTAATGCCACGTTGTGTAAGGTGGGTCAAAATTCTGGGGAAAGGAGTGACGCGTGTAGGGGCAGCGGGCACGTTCTCGTGTCCACCCTTCCCTGACACGACACATGAACTCATAGTGATACGCCTTACGCGTGCGAGGTGCCAATGACATGTCTGGTTCCCTTCAGCTCGCCTAACGTCCAGCTATCGGCCAAACGTGGCAAGTGGAATTCCTCTGCTTCGGGAGTAAAGCACGGAAACGGGTGATCCGCTGGTGGGGAAAAGCAGCAGTAAAGTCATTATTCATACTTAGAACATGTCTGGCCTGGAACAGCACATTTAGGCGTAGGCGTCACAAAAGAATAGACAAACTAATGTCAGGACCCGGGGGATTTGCATTTCTGGGTGTTGACAATGCACCACTGCCACATTGTCACGCCGAATTTGGACCACTGAGTAGGCCCACCCATTGCACCATAGCCTCAGTGCTCTCTAAAACGGGAGAAAACGTGATTACGGTGATTGCGGGGGACAATCCGTGCACCCACCCTCAGAGTAAACCCCATAAGTCAGAGAGCCGGCGGTATCTGACCGTACTAGATATCTAGGGCAGACCACTAGGTCTGATCTCCTATAAGAGACCCCTCTAAACCCAGGAGTAATTAGAGCCAGAGCAAACAAATTAAGGGGGACAATGAATTAACTACAATTCCCAAGGGCATACTCTATGTTTGGCAATCAATGCCAAAATCGCCATGGACGTCCAAGCCACCGTATCAATGGTTAACCTGGATGCCCGCGCGACAGCATCGAGGCGTAAATGTGATGTCAGAATATGGGACCTCGGTCTATTCAGGCGCCAAGGGGACACCCAGTTCCCACCTGAGTGTCTGAATCGTGATGAGGAGACACGTACACGTGTCCAAGCCCCGTTTAACCCCAGACCCAAAGTCGTCGAGGTAATGGGCTGGAGACCGAGGCCCCAACCTGTGAGCGAATGCCCACTGAATGAAAGTCCCACATCGGTCGGGTGCTGAACCTGAATTAACGCGGTCAGAAAGGGGGTTGGCCTTATCTAATTAAAATTTCCCTCAAAACCTAAAAACCCGATAGGTCTAAATCATGAGGTGCACTGGCAAAAGCTGGAAGCCGAGTGCATATCACACTGTGCCAAAACAGCACCAGAATTGCGTGAGCGCGCCACCCATAGTAGCCGAGGTAACTACGAGTACCTGACTGAACAAGGTCATCAGGAAGGGCATCCCTGAACGGAGCACCCACAAGGTAAGCCGAATGGAGAATTAACTGCAATTCCGATTATATTACATTCACCTTTTTTCTAGCTCGGTATGAGCTTCAAGGGGATATTCGACTAAGGAAAGGTGGTTCCAAGAAGGGCCCCCCCGTTACTCTCATAGCCCCGAACTTCCTAACTGTGGACAGTGGAGCCCCCTCTCCGTTACCCTGGAAGGGAACCAGATTAGTAGCATCCTGGGGCCCCCAACACCCCCGAATGGATACAAAAACCCCATTGGAAAACCCTCCAGCAGGTCTCCCGCCCCATCCCTCCTTGGATGAACTGAGTGACATCCCTCCAGGCTGACTGTACTTGGGGCGGGGGGGGGGGCTTATGACAAAATTAGTTGCTTCAGACGGAGCTCTGATCGCCCCTGTGCACCCCCACCACTGCCCCGTAACCCACCAACCTGCGGGCACGCGGAGGCCGGCGCAAAAAGGGGCACTAAGTCGGTAACGACCGTGGTGCTTAGTACACACATCGTCAGCTGAGCAGGCCGAACACCGTAGGCGGGCCGGAACCCCCCGCCCGACCAGTTTGCGTGGAGCCAGTGTCTAAACAGCCCGCTGCTCAGCATGGCCACCATGGTACCCCTCACCAGGCACCGGTTCCGTGGGAATGATGTACACGAGCACCCTTGCTGACAGGACTCATCCCAACTCCCCTCGGGATATAGAGCCACCCTCGTCCACGTTCCTCACCATGAGCCAACTGTCATGGGCCCATCCCTCGACATCAGGATGGCCCAAACAGGTCAAGTCCTGCGGCATACCACAATACGTACAAGGTATGCCGACAACCAGTTGGCCCCAAGGTGCGCGGTGGCTAACGACGATGGGACATCTCTTTGTCTCAGCCGTCCTGTCCTTCTCTCTCCTCCCAGTGGGCTCGTAGTTCAATAGGGAGAATATCCACATGTCCCCCTCCAGCCCTTGCCCCTCATGGCCTGCGGCCAAAAATCAACCGGGGCCAGTAATAGCCGTCCATCGGCAAAGCCCTTGACGGCACGTTCTGTATAAAGGGGCCTACGCAGCAGGATCCAGACAGCCCCAGCGATGCTCAACACTGTTCCGGGGGCGGACACCCCAGTGCGTGGTGGCTTACTACGGCGGGACCACACAATGTCTCTGTCCTCCTGTCCGTACCTCCTATCCTTATTTGGGTCTCAGTTCATAGGGAGAATATATCCACGTACTCCCCCCCCCCAACAAATCTTTTCCCTCATGATCTGGGGCAGATGATCACTGGGGGGGGGGGCATGAATAACCAGTCGTCTGCAATGCCATTGCCGGTACATGATGTACACCGGACATACACAACGGGACCTGGACAGCCCCTGTGACGCCACATACTTCCCCGGGAGCGTAAACCCCCACCCCCAACGTCGTGCCAGAATGCAACCAAGGGGCACTGGGATAGGATGGCGAGTGATGTCTCCCCAGCCTCAAATTGGCGAGGCAAAGAGCACTGAACCCCCACTGCTGGAAATGGACTGTGATGTGTGTGCATTCAACTTGAACCTAATACTCACAAGTTGCACCCCCGAGAGCCGCCCCCACTGGGGGTTCCGGCCCACGGTGGGCGTTGGAGCTCGCGACCGAAATCGAGCTCTGGGGCGACCTCCGACGCACTCCAGCCGCAGTTCCAGACAAACGGGGAGCTGCGAGACAGCGGCCGGCGTGTCACAAGAAGCTCGACCCCAGCTGGCCACCTGTTGCATAGTGGCAGCAGTCGAAGTAGCCGGCAGACACAAAGGGGCTCCGTAGTTAGGGAAGGGGCCCCCACCAACTGGTTAGCTAAGGATGCACCCAGCACAGCCAAACGTGCTAACCAGGCATCCCCTGCCACGAAAACCCCTAGTAGGTGGGCCAGGTGGGTCGGATGGCCCGCTCGGTATTGGGCCAGAGGCCCCACTTTGAGAGCCTGGGCCAGAATAGGGCCATGCCCAAAACTCCGGCCCCTGATGGGTAAGACGTGCTGTGAGCCAGCACCAGGCCCTCCCCCCAATCGTTCCGGCCCGTGGCCGGCAGCCGTGGGCCGAGGGCCGGATCCTCCGAAGGGCCGATCCCTAGGGATGCCTCTAGCACCGCTACGCGGTCCAGTAATGCATGCCAATCCCTCTGCATAAGGGGGCCAGGTGGGCCGGACGGCCCACCGGGCAATGGTCCAGGGGCCCCTACTTGAGAGCCAGGCCCCAAAAAGTTCCATGCCCAAAACTCCGGCCCATGAGGGGCCAGGGTAAGCCCTGCTGTGCAACCGCACCAGGCCCTCCCCCCTGCTCAAAACCCATGGCCGGCAATTGCGGGCCGGGGGCCGAAGCCCCTGTAGTGCCGGTCTGAGGCTGGAGGGCCACGGGCCACGGCCTGAGCTGGCCCATCCCACCGGTCCTGGTGGGAGCCTCCGGCTGGAGGTCCTGTTGAGGGGGTGCAGTCGCGGTCCTCCGACCCGACTGCCGCCCCCTGCGCAGGCGAGCCTGCTTCGCCATAGCCTTCTTTCTAGGAAGCATAAATGAAGAGTGATCCCTATCCAGGGATCAAAAATCGCTAGCTGGGAAGCCGAAAATCAAGCAGCCAATACCGCTAAGGGGCTGCAGCCGAAAAGGCTTCCCTCTGCAAGACGAAGAGTGACTGAGAAAAACTTCTCCTCTCCGTCGCTTTTACAAAATGGCAGCTCGGCTGCCTCGTGGCCACCCCTTTTATAGAGGGGTGGCCACGCCCCCTAACTACCCGGATGTCTGAGTCCGGGTGGGGGGGGCGCAAAGAGCGCGGCGGCCATTTTGGCGCCGCGCTTTCATTTGATGAGTTTTGTTGTTATCGTTTGCATGAGCCCTGGTGCTGCAGTGGTTAAACTGCTGTATTTCAGTCAGAACATTGTGAGTTCAATCCTGACCAGGGATCAAGGTTGACTCACCCTTCCATCCCTCCGATGTTGGTAAAATGGGTTACCCAGCATGTTGGGCGCAAGATGCTCATTACTCTGTGAACTGCCCAGAGAGTGCACTAAGTGCCATGGGGTGGTATATAAATCTAATTGCTATTGCTAATTGCTATTTTAAAAATACTGCTAAACTAATTTTTTAGTAGAAAAGTGAACTGGGATTTGTTTTCAGAAACAAAGCAACTGGTGCAAAGAAAAGTGGACGGAAATCATATTGAGCTGGCTTTGCCCTCACAGTGGGCATGGCATCACTGTCAGCTGCACATTGTCACTGATTATAATATTCCTATTTCAGGATATATGGAGTTTTGTCTCATTGCCTGTAAGCTGTACCACATCCTGAAATTGGGTGGGGTGGGGAGGGTACTTTATGCAACAGGAATCTTCCACTGTTAGCAGTGCCATTCCTGTTCTGTGGGCAGAGATATACAACAGATCTTAGGTTTTAAAACAAATTATATATTGGAATTTTTGTTGCTGAAACTAGATTATACTTCACTGTAGCATTATTAGGCTAAGTGCCTTTGCAGACATTTTCACACCATAACATTGTACCTCCTATTTGACTGTGTTTTACAAACAGACAATGACATTACAGTAGAACCTCCGTATAATGAAAATAATTGGTGCAATTAGGCCCGCGATGGCGAACCATGGCACTTCAGATGCCCTCGGCGCTCCTGGAAGTGGAGGTAAAATGCAGTAAACCCATTTGTGTGGATTCATGGGGGCTTCTGGGAATTGAAGTTCAAGAACATCTGTAGTGCCAAGGTTTGCCATCACGGCACTAGGCACTTGGTTATACGATTTTTTCGTTATACAATGCATGCATCGTACAACGAAAATCCTCTATGGGATACATTGTACAACGGAAAGGGATGCATTGCATCATACAACAAAAAATTTCATTGTACGATGCACCAGCGCCAACGCCCCACCCCCCCCAATTTCCTTCATTGTACAATTTTTTTGCTGTATGATGCATTTGTTATACGGGCCTCTACTGTATCTCACTTGCAGTCTGAACCTAGCAAGCTTTTCTATCTTTTCTATCTCTAGTACCTTTTCTTCCGCCACTAAACTTTTCCCAGATCTATATTTGGAACATGCAAATCTGTTGTCATGGAAATTATTGCATTGACACAGTTACATCAGTATGGCTTGATGTCACAGTGAGGGATTACAACGGTGCGGTGCAGTGAGGTTTGCTCCATTCTGTAACAATTAAACAGTCACACTTCTGTGATGAAATTTCCACATGGAAGCATGCAATGATCAAATTATCACCTTGATTCCTAAATGGGGTGGGAACTGTCTAAATAAGACATGTAAAATTGAAACTCTGAAAAACTGAGGTAGTTGTACGCTATTATTGCTGACTTTCTTCTCAAGATCTTTTGTTTGAGACGACATGACAAAACTCCAGTTTAAACGTTGATGGTCTGCATTATTTCAGGTCAGGAGAGCTATCATAAGTGGCACAGTGAAGGAGTGAGTCCAAGAGAAATCAAATATATATCCTCATGTGTTTTTTTTTAAAATAGCAATCTTATATTTGTTTAGGAAGCAGCCATTTATAGATGGCTGCTTAGATTGCCCTTAAACTACGTTGCTGGTGGTCTGTGGAGGTTAACATGGAAGAATCAGAACAATTTGGCAGAATTCCCACACTAGAATAGGTTCATGAATTCAAGCCTTAAATATTCAATCAGTAGAAGAAATTAAAAAACAGAATTTATCTGTATTAGGAGTCCACTGGCTCGAAAGCCAGCATAGCAGACTGTGACTGAAGAATGTATTTGTTTTAAATGTTGTGTACAATAGACAAGAATCTTTTTAGACTAAAGAAACTAATATTAGGCAGGAAAATGAATAATAAAAATAATAATAAAGTTTTAATTTATAT
This sequence comes from Bradypodion ventrale, assembly GCA_035047345.1. Classification (NCBI taxonomy): domain Eukaryota; kingdom Metazoa; phylum Chordata; class Lepidosauria; order Squamata; family Chamaeleonidae; genus Bradypodion; species Bradypodion ventrale. The sequence continues at coordinate 72,269,711 of JAWDJE010000003.1, read as the reverse complement.
ACCGCTTGTCTCTTCCAAAGAAGACTCTAAGTGGTTTACATTGGGGCGTGCTGCCTAAAGCAGGCAGCAGCGAGGGGAAAGATACAAAATCAGTAAGCATACAACATAAGAGGCAAGAAAGAAAAGAGGAAAGGCGTTCACTTCCACTCTTCCCCGTGGCAAATGCCAAACCGGGAGAGAGGGCTAAGTCCTCGGGCGGCGCGGGGCAGCGTCCTTTGAGCCCTCCGAGGCTCGGGAGGCGGGGACGTAGCGGTGTCCCGACTGCGGCCCGGCGTCTCGTCTGCGGCCCGGCGTCTCTTTATCCCTCCGGTCGATGGAGGGCCGGAGGGAGGCGGGGCCGGTTGCCGCAGGTGGCTCCCATCCTGGGCCGATGGTGGGGGCCCAGGAGAGCTTCGGCGCGGTGTCCCGACTGCGGCACGGCGTCTCGTCTGCGGCCCGGCGTCTCTTTATCCCTCCGGTCGATGGAGGGCCGGAGGGAGGCGGGGCCGGTTGCCGCAGGTGGCTCCCATCCTGGGCCGATGGTGGGGGCCCAGGAGAGCTTCGGCGCGGTGTCCCGACTGCGGCACGGCGTCTCGTCTGCGGCCCGGCGTCTCTTTATCCCTCCGGTCAATGGAGGGCCGGAGGGAGGCGGGGCCGGTTGCCGCAGGTGGCTCCCATCCTGGGCCGATGGTGGGGCCCCAGGAGAGCTTCGGCGCGGTGTCCCGACTGCGGCACGGCGTCTCGTCTGCGGCACGGCGTCTCTTTATCCCTCCGGTCGATGGAGGGCCGGAGGGAGGCGGGGCCGGTTGCCGCAGGTGGCTCCCATCCTGGGCCGATGGTGGGGGCCTAGGAGAGCTTCGGCGCGGTGTCCCGACTGCGGCACGGCGTCTCGTCTGCGGCCCGGCGTCTCTTTATCCCTCCGGTCGATGGAGGGCCGGAGGGAGGCGGGGCCGGTTGCCGCAGGTGGCTCCCATCCTGGGCCGATGGTGGGGGCCCAGGAGAGCTTCGGCGCGGTGTCCCGACTGCGGCACCGGCGTCTCGGCTGCGGCCCGGCGTCTCTTTATCCCTCCGGTCGATGGAGGGCCGGAGGGAGGCGGGGCCGGTTGCCGCAGGTGGCTCCCATCCTGGGCCGATGGTGGGGGCCCAGGAGAGCTTCGGCACGGTGTCCCGACTGCGGCACGGCGTCTCGTCTGCGGCCCGGCGTCTCTTTATCCCTCCGGTCGATGGAGGGCCGGAGGGAGGCGGGGCCGGTTGCCGCAGGTGGCTCCCATCCTGGGCCGATGGTGGGGGCCCAGGAGAGCTTCGGCGCGGTGTCCCGACTGCGGCACGGCGTCTCATCTGCGGCCCGGCGTCTCTTTATCCCTCCGGTCGATGGAGGGCCGGAGGGAGGCGGGGCCGGTTGCCGGTTGCCGGTTGTATAAGTAGTGCGTATGCTATTTAAAAGCAACAGCATCTTTGGGTATATCCAATATGAAAAGGTCTTTGATCTAGCAGGGGATTACTCAGGTAGAAGTGGTCCTTCTCCTTGTTGATTATCTTGTCTGTTACATAGCCGGGGCCACTGCCACTTTCTACACTGATTTTGAGCCTTTTCCTCTTTGAGAGCAGAATATTGGAACTGGTGGACAGAATATCAGGGGGAAATGACTACTGTACTTCAACACTGCTCAATCAGAGCATCTTCTCTGAATGGAAGGAATACTTTGGACAGAACCTATTGATGTTTAGAAGAGATTATGGCATCAGTTTGTCAATTTCCTACCTCCCATATTTAGGTAAAGGTAAAGGTTGCTCTTGCTCGAAAGCCAGTCATATCCGACTCTAGGGGTCAGTGCTAATCTCTGTTTACAGCCGAAAAGCCTCTGCAAACGTTTCTTTGGACATGTAGCAGGCATAACTAGACACCAGAGTGCACGGAATACTGTTTACCTTCACACCGAAGTGGTACCTATTTATCTACTTGCAATTTCTTGCTTTTGAACTCCTAGATTGGCAGAAGCTGGGACAGAGATGAGAGCTCATTTCATCGTGCAGCACTTGGGTTTTGAACTGCTGACCTGCTGACCTTCCAGTCATCAAGTTCAGCATCTTAACCACTTGAGCCACCGTGGTTCCTCCTCCCATATTTATAAAATCCTAAAAAAGGCCACAGTGATTCCAGAGCATAATAAAAGTTTGCAAATGGTTTACAAAAATGTCTCTTTGCCAATAAGGGCATTTTTATTACTAGTTAGGTAAGTTCTTTATCCTCACTGATTATAACATGCTTCTCCAAAGCACATTTTGAAGGGTAGCCAACCAGCATTAAACTGAGCTTAGAATAAACATTTTGCTTTTGGCAAGAGTAACATTTGCATAATGTTGCTATTTTACAAAGTAACACAACGGCATGTAAATCATTGCAACAAAACATTCCACTTAAAATCTTTTTGAGGAGTTTGCTTGGGAGTATTTGGAGCCATTTTTTATTTTTTAAAGTCTATTTTGGTAAAATAATGACAATGTTGCAAAATAAAAATTAGTAACTACTAATCCGTTCTTGTTTTGTGCCAATCAGATTGCTTTGTCAGTGACCCACTCAGAGTTTTTGAGTTATGGGAGATATTCACAGTGGGTTTTACCATTGACCCCCAGTGAGTTTCCACGGCCAAGAGGGGGCTTGAACCCAGGTCTCTTGTGACCTAATGCAGTACTTTATTCACTGTAGAATACTAGTTCTTACATTAGTAATGCTTTGATTAATTACGTACTTGTCAAGTAATGAGCAACAGGAATGTCGCAGTTTCTGGAAGTAGTAGCTATCATGAATGTGTTCCTTTTCCTAAGTTTTGTTACATTTTTTTAAATTGTCCATCTAATAAAAGCAGCTGATGTATACAGAAAATAATCCACATTTCACCATCTTTCTATATCAGTTCTCTTCTGTATAAAAAGGTTTTACCAATGTGTGTATATATCCGTAATGACCAACTTCCAGAGGACTGCTCCCTGCTAAACCATGGTCTCCTCAACCACACATTTGCTCTTTTTAAATAAACCTGGAATAGTGGGCACAATTGGCCTTTGGAACCAATTTTGACCATGGGCAAATTTTGGTCCATAGGGGCCTTGCTACCCAAAGCCAACCCATCATTTCTTATTTTGAAAAAGCATCCTAAAAGAAATTAGGAAACTGGAAATTGCTTCAATCCTAGTTTCTTCTTCTGTGTCTAGGCCAGATGTGCAAATGCCAAAATAAAACCATCTTTTGGTGAAGTTATTTTGTAGTTCCTTTTACCTGACCTAGTGTGTGAAAGATTAGCCAGCACAAGGTAGTTGTCTCCTGTGGTGATGTTATGTATTACTCTGTAAGACATCTTTAACGGAACATAACCAATGATTGCTACCAATTGTATCTCAGCAAGAACTCATTGTAACAGGCTGTTTGAGGATGCGAGCTAAGTGACCACAGGTGGCAGTAGCAAGCATCCAGCTTACATGGTACAAATTCCCCAAATACCTGAAGGGCGGGAAATCTTCCCGCCACACCAACACCTGGAGAAGATGGGCGTGTCACGCAATGATGTCACGTGGGCAGGAGCCAATGGACTGCCATACCTGCATGTTCAAATGTATAGTGCAATATAAATAGAGCTGTTTGTCTGCCATTGCCACATGTTCACCCTGACTACCATGCAATAAAGTTGTGTTCAGCCTTGCTGCGGCTATGTCCGTTGTCTTCATTACAAGACACCAAATTGGCGATGAGGATGGGATGGCGTCCCGCAATGTGAACATCGCTCCTTTTGACATTGTGAAGCCAGAGAGATGGGAACTCTACGAACAACAGTTCCTCTACGCAATGGACGCTGAGGGCATCAAGGACGAAGCCCAGCGGCGAGCATATCTGCTGGCTCAGTGTGGCCTGGAGACCCTGGAGTTGGCTACGAACCTCCTGACGCTGAGGCCACTCTGGGAGGTTCCCCTAGACGACATCCTCACTGAGCTGAGGAAGCATTTCCGCCCAAAGGTGTCCATCTTCCTGGCGAGATTAGTGTTCCAATAGCGAAACCACTGGGCCGGTGAGTCTGTGGCAGAGTTCGTTGCAGCCTTACGGGTGGCTGCAGTGCCATGCCGGTGGGGAACACACCTGAGCGAGGCACTGAGGGACAGGCTTCTGCTAGGCCTGCGAGACGAGGGCGCCCGGAAAAAGTTACTGGCCAAAGATGAGGGCATCTCCTTTGAGCAAGTTCTGCGAATTGCCCAAGCCGCCGAGTCAGTTCAACACGGCAAGCGAGTATGCCGGGCCAGGACCGCAATGGCTGGGCCCCCCCGTCTGCGGTCCCAGTCCACAGCTGTTCATCCCACAGAGAGCAGGGAGCCCCCGAGTCTACCACGTCCACCTCTGAATGCAGCGAGGATGATGACGTGCAACGAGTACAGAAGAGGCCCGAGGTTCAAGACCACCCCAGGGGAGACCGCTGCTGCGACGGATGCAGAGTGCCTCACAACCGGAGCAGGTGCCCATTCCGGAAGGCAGAATGCCACAACTGCGGGCGGCGCGGCCACATTGCCAAGGTCTGCAGGCGGCGACGGGATGAAGGCAAGGGCCCAGCGGAACGGCCGCAACGGAAAGCAGACGGAGTCAGCAGGATCTTTGACGATGATGAGCCGGAGGAACGCCACGTGTCTCGAAGAGTTCCCGACAACCAGGACCAGGCAGTACACAGCGTACCCTTGAGGCACCCCCGTTTCTACGTGGAGGTACAGTTATAAGGGGTCCCAGTTAGAATGGAGATAGACTTGGGGTCATTGTATTCCATCATCTCCCAATGGGATTTTTTGCGTATTCCCCCCAATTCGTGCCCCAAACTGAGAGCCCTAAGGACAAACTTACGGGATGTTCCAGGGAAGAGCATCCCAGTGTTGGGGGTGGGAGAGTTCAAGGTTCAATTCAAGAAGCGCACCGCACGATTGCCCCTAGTAGTTTTAAGGGACGGGACCTGTTGCCTCCTTGGAACACAGTGGTTTGGCCCCCTGGGGGTTTTCATTGGGGGCATACACGCCGTGCAGGTGGACCCGATCACAGAGGTGTGTAACGCACATGGATTTTCCAGTCCCTCGTGGAATGGCTTTTAAACGGACTTCCAGGTGTTATCCCCTACTTTGACGATGTTTTGATAACAGTGGGGGGAGGGGGACAACAAGAATTGGCCAAGAGGTTTGACTGAGTGTTAGCCGTGTTCGAGAAAGCGGAGCTCAGGTTGAGAAAAGATAAGTGTGTGTTTTCTGCAGAGGAAGTCGAGTTTCTAGGTTTTCGCATAACCCCTGAAGGCATCAAGCCAGCTGAGTCGAAGGTATCAGCAGTCCAAAATGCCCCACACCCCACCACCAAACCCGAGCTACAGTCCTTCCTAGGGCTTTTGAATTTTTACCACTCCTTCCTGCCCGGGAAGGCATCGGTGGCAGAACCGCTGCACAAGCTGCTGAAGAAAGATGCGGTTTGGCGGTGGGGAGAAAGTCAGGAACTGGCGTTCAGAGAGCTTAAGCAGCTTTTGTATTCCGAGGTTGTCTTAACCCATTTTGACCCTAAGAAACCCGTTGTATTAGTTTGCGATGCCTCACCGGTGGGGGTGGGGGTGGTCCTATGCCATGTGCTAGAGAGCGGGCGGGAAGCCCCAGTAGCGTTTTACTCGAGATCCCTGTCCAAGGAGGAGTGCAATTACGCGCAGACAGACAGGGAAGCCCTGGCAATAGTTGCAGGAACCAAAAAGTTTCACAATTTTTTGTACGGTCGACCGTTCAGTCGTGACCGACCACAAGCCCCTGCTAGGAATTTTTACCACAAACAAACCCACCCCACAGATTTATCCCCGAGGATGCTGAGGTGGGCAATCTTCCTCAACGCATACCAGTATGCATTGGTCTACCGTCCCGGCAAGGAAATCAGCCACGTGGACACCCTTTCCAGGTCACCCCTCCCACAGCTAGGAGACCCGGGGTGTGAGGTAGAGCAGGACCACCAGGTGCTACTGATCGAGGCTCTAGAAACTCCCCCAATACTGCCAGTGGACATTGCTAAGGCTACAGCGAAGGACAGGTCACTGGCCTTAGTCAAGTCCTGGGTGCAAAAGGGGTGGCCAGCGACCTTCCCCATGGAGGAATTCAAGGTATATGGTAGGAGGAGAGACAAACTGTCCTTAGAGAGAGGCTGCCTCCTGTGGGGGCAGCAGGTAGTAATCCCCGAAGCGTTAAGATCACAGGTACTAAAAATGCTACACATCAGCCACCCGGGAATCGTGCGCTCTAAAGCGCTAGCCAGAAGCTACTTCTGGTGGCCCAAGTTAGATGCTGACATTGAAAACTTGGTTGGCACTTGTGAAAGCTGCCAGAGTACCTGACCCGAGGAGTCCCGACTTCCCCATAGAGAATGGGACACAGCTCGCGGGCCGTAGTCACACCTACACATAGATTTTGTGGGGCCCTTCAGGGGAACCCTGTTCCTAGTAATAGTCGACGCGTACTCCAAGTGGTTGGAGGTTATCCCGATGTCTAGCACATCGTCAACCACAACTGTGAGGCAATTACGGAAGGTATTCAGCTGTTTCGGGTTACCAGACATGCTTGTGAGTGATAACGCCTCAACTTTCACGTCAGCTGAGTTCAAAGCATTCATGCATGTCAATGGGATTCGCCAAATTACCTCCACCCCATTTCACCCCGTGACAAATGGCCAGGCGGAACGCCTAGTGCGAACAACAAAGGACGCTTTGCGTCGGATGAGCCCCGGGGACTTGAATTTACAGTTGTGCCAGTTCCTGCTAGGATATAGAGTAACGCCCCTAGTGTCAGGGTTATCACCCGCTGAACTCTTCATGCGAAGGAGACCCGCCACGATCCTCACACGCCTAGATCCAAACATGGTGGAGGACACAGGAAGGAACATAGCGTTAGGAAATACTAAGAGTTTCGGGGTAGGCGAGGCCGTGCACTGCAGGAATTATGTGGCCACAGGGCCGAACTGGGTTCCTGGAGTAGTAGTCGGGCAAACGGGGCCAGTATCGTATAATGTCGAGACCAGCACAGGTCTCCTCTGGAGGAGGCACGCTGATCAACTCAGGAGTAGGGTGGTAAACAGGCAGGACACGGGAGTCCAAGCAGGGAATTCAACGATAGGGTCCTCCCCCACCTGCGTATGCCAAGGGGGAGACACAGACTACTGGGGGGGAAGGGGATGACACAAACCCATATCCTTTGGACCCCCAGGGCTACAGGAACGATTCGGAAGAGGAGGATTCGGAAGAGTTAGATTTTGAGTTCAGAAATCAGGGTGGTGGTGGTGTTTTGGAGTGGTCCCCCACCCATCCGAGCGAAGAGCGGGGTTTTTCTTTAGTCCCTAGAACCCCCGGTTTCACGTCCCTGGAGTTTACTCCTACCCCTCGACCTCCCCAATTCCAGGCTCAGAGTCAGTAGCCGATCGCTAACGAGTCACCCTCTCCCATTGCAGGACGAGGACTGAGCGAACAGGGACAAGCAGCTACCCCAGGGCCAAGCACGGCTGCCACTCGCCCCAAGCGCTCTTGCGGAAAGCCACATTGGCTGAAGGACTTACATCCCCCTAGGGGGGAGGGATGTTATGTATTGAATGCAGTGCCATGAAACTCTGTAAGACATCTTTAACGGAACGTAACCAATGATTGCTACCAATTGTATCTCATCAAGAACTCATTGTAACAGGTTGTTTGAGGATGTGAGCTAAGTGACCACAGGTGGCAGTAGCGAGCATCCAACTCACATGGTACAAATTCCCCAAATACCTGAAGGGCGGGAAACCTTCCCGCCACACCAACACCTGGAGAAGATGGGCGTGTCACGCAATGATGTCACGCGGGCAGGAGCCAATGGGCTGCCATACCTGCATGTTCAATTGTATAGTGCAATATAAATAGAGCTGTTTGTCTGCCATTACCACATGTTCACCCTGACTACCATGCAATAAAGTTGTGTTCAGCCTCGCTGTGGCTGTGTCCATTGTCTTCATTGCAAGATACCAAAGGTATGCCCAATTGTGGTTCAAAAATACCACAAACTTTGAGGGGGCTCTTTCTGTGTATCCCTCTATCCTAGCTAACTGCACTCCTAAGGAGTGATTGACCATTTGGGGCTCAACACTGAAAATACATGTGTTTCGGTTTGTATGTGGTCATGGTCTGGGGGTCAAAGTATGGCCACATGTGATCCACAGGACCACTAGTGGTGTATTTGCATGTGGGAGGAGGAGATTAATTTAATAGGAAAAGGTGTGGAATGAGACATCAGAACAAATATTAAGTGACCCTCTCTACTACATTTCAAACTCATATTTATATTCTTAAAAATGTCCTAAATTTAATAAGTCCTTTAAACCCTACCAGCAATGAAAAGCCTAAAAATCATGGAGTGGACATAGTACTTCTATGTAGTGTTTGGTATTCCAAGGCCTCATTTACCAGCTAAGGTAGATAATGCCTGTTTTCATAATGCTAGGGTATTATTTCTTCCAAACAATTTCCAGTAACATCATCTTCTGCCTTAATTTTCATGTTAAATCTGGATTCAAAGCATTTGGGAAAGGGATAAATAAGAAAGCTTGTAAAAGATTTCATCTTGATTGCAGCTGCTTTGTCAATTTACATCTGGGTTAATTTGAGCTATTTTTTCCCTAGCCATAAAATTGCCCAAACTTTAGTCATATTACCATCTCAATGTCATATTGGATCACTGGAAAAGTAGTCCCAGCAATGGTGGGTTCATTAGATTTGGTGGGAGCCTCCCCACTAGGGCAAGGTAAACAGCGTTCCGTGCACTTCAGTATCTAGGCATGCCTGCCACATGTCCATGGAAACGTCTGCAGACACAGCACTGGCTTTTTAAATGTAAACAGAGATGAGCACTGAACCCTAGAGTTGGATACAACTGGCTTTCGAGCAAGGGTGACCTTTACCTTACCTTTACTTGCTAGAAGAATATTCTGCTGGTAGAGTTTTCCTACTTGGAAGAAACACAGGGTGAATAAATAAACTGGAATGGAGCCATTGATGGGATGAGGTGATAGAGTGGAAAAGAACATGACAGTCTATATCAGGGGTTGCTAACCTTTTTAAGTCGGGGGCCGGGTCACGCTCCCTCAGTTAGTTGAGTGGGCCAGACTGGTGGTTCCCCCCACAGTAAGCGCTGCTGTAAAATGTATCTGTGGCTGTCGTAAATGTGTTTACAACAGCCATGGATGCATTTACAGTGTGGGCCAGATGATTTGGCACTGTGGGCTGGGTCGTGCCTGCGGGTCATAGGTTGTCCATTCCCGGTCTATATCCTATTCTCTCCCATGGCAGGAGAGTCATGGCAACTTCATACAAACCCTGGTTTATTTCTCTGCCATTGAATTCAGTGGAAGGGGGACCATTTTTAAAACAGCAAACATACTTGAGCATGGAGAGGTATTGGTCATTTCCCATCCATGTAAGATGTAATCCTCTTGTTTTGTGTCCATCTCAAACTTTAAACTGCCAAAATGAAGCCACTTTCTTGGCTTTGTCATTTAAGATGTAATGACATTGCCACAATCTCTGTTTTCTGTACTGCACTTTCCTCTGACCTCACTGCTTATAATTCACTTCAACCTCACAGCTGTGTGCTATCCTGCCAGCTTAGAATAACATTTCATTTGATGGAAGTCCACAAAAGCTTATGCCACAATAGATATATCAACCTCAAAGGTGCCACAAGTCTTTGTTATAAATGTATGAGATCAAAGATGATAAGGAAGGAGAGAAGGAGAAATACTGTCTTATTCATATCTCTTTCCTTCCTGTTAACTGTCTCCTGATATACTCACAAAACACAGGAATAGAAACAGTCAAAAGTAAATAATGCTACACACATAGCACAGGTTGTCAGATTGACCCAGTTTAGGTTAGATCTCTGATCTCACATGCACTCGTGAAACCTGGTCAAGGATATTGTCCAGAGAAAACAGCTTCACTGCACACCATGACTTCAAAAATGGTCTCAGATCATCTCCCTGCATGACAGCCCACATTCAGCCAGAAGACTGTTTTGTGGAGTGTTGACATTTACTTGCTAAATTGATAGTGGTGGGGGGTCTTTACGAGATGGAGGTAAGGAAGACTAGGTCACCATATGGCAGACACATCATTTCATTAGAGATTCTGGAAGCTTTTGATTTAAAAGCAGTAAAAATGTGTAGCTGCTATTCTTTTGGCTGCAGGAATTCTAGGAGGTTTTTACATTTTGATCTCAACAACTAAGAGGTCAGCTTTAAAAACTATAGTCAAAGAACATTTGTTTGAACTATGTCAGGCTAATAATAATTTTGTATCAGAAATTTTTCTGGGTTGAAAGGATTTTTGCAGAAGAAACTCAGCTCAAGGGACACCCAAATGAGGCTCCTTTCATGTCCCCAAGAGCTGGGACAGAGACAGGCACTGAATCTCTCATGCAGTGTACCCAGGCTGATTTAAGATATATTTGTAGGCATGAAGATCTCTGCTATGGCCTAATTTTGCTAAGATTTCCTCCTTTGATTTAGGCTAATATATGTTTCAACAGTTGTCTTTGACAGTTTCTGTAATATAGAATTTAATTATATTCACATCTTGATAAGAGGAAAACTATCTAAAAGAACAGTGCAAAGAAATGGAAGAAAACAACAAAAGAGGCAGAACCAGAGATCTTTTCAAAAAAATCCGGGAAATCAAGGGAACATTTAAAGCAAAAATGACCATGATAAGGGACAAAGACGGAAAGGAGCTAGCTGATGCAGAAGAGATTAAGAAAAGATGGAAAGAGTACACAGAGGAACTCTACAAAAAGGAACTCAACACTCCTGATAGTCACAATGAGGGAGAAATTGAACCTGAGCCAGACATCCTGGAGAGTGAAGTCAGAAAGGCCCTAAAGAGCACTGCAAACAACAAAGCTAGTGGAGATGATGGTATCCCAGTTGAATTTTTCAAAGCTCTAAAAGATGATGACATCAAATTACTGCATTCAATATGCCAGCAGATTTGGAAAACAAAACAGTGGCCACAGGACTGGAAAAGATCAGTATATGTTCCAATCCCAAAAAAGGGCAATGCCAAAGAATGTTCAAATTATCGAACAATTGCGCTCATCCCACACGCTAGCAAGGTGATGCTCAAGATAATACAGGATAGACTTCAGCAGCATGTGGAAAGAGAATTACCAGAGGTGCAGGCTGGTTTCAGAAGAGGCAGGGGGACTAGAGACCACATTGCCAACATACGTTGGATCATGGAGAAAACAAAGGAATACCAGAAACAAGTTTACTTTTGCTTTATTGACTACACTAAGGCATTTGATTGTGTGGATCACAACAAGATGTGGCAAGTGATTAAAGAGATGGGAATACCAGAGCACCTCATATGCCTCCTGAGAAATCTGTACATGAACCAAGAAGCAACAGTTAGGACAGAACACGGAATGACAGAGTGGTTTGGAATAGGAAAAGGAGTAAGACAAGGCTGCATTCTGTCACCCTGCTTATTCAACTTATACACAGAGCACATAATGCGCAATGCAGGGATGGAGGAATCACAATATGGGATCAAAATTGCTGGGAGAAACATCAACAATCTGAGATATGCAGACGACACCACCCTAATGGCAGAAAGTGAGGAAGACCTAAAGAATCTCTTGATCGGTTTGAAGGAAGAGAGTGCTAAAGCTGGCTTGAGACTCAATATCAAGAAAACCAAGATAATGGCAACAGGCCCGATCAGTTCCTGGAAAATAGACGGGGAAGAAGTAGAAGCAGTGACAGATTTTACTTTCTTAGGATCTAAGATCACTGCAGATGGAGATTGCAGCCATGAAATAAAGAGGCGGCTGATTCTAGGGAGACAAGCCATGAGAAACCTGGGGAACATAGTGAAAAGCAGAGACATCACCTTGAAAACAAAAATTAGAATAGTCAAAGCAATGGTATTCCCAGTGGTAATGTACGGATGTGAGAGCTGGACAATTAGGAAAGCTGAACGCAGAAGAATAGATGCCTTTGAAATGTGGTGTTGGAGGAGAGTTTTGAGGGTACCCTGGACAGCGAGGAGAACAAATAGGTCAATCTTAGAAGAAATCAACACTGACTGCTCATTGGAAGGTCAAATAGTAAAGATGAGGCTAAAGTACTTTGGGCATCAAATGAGAAGGGAGGATTCACTTGAGAAGGCCGTGATGTTGGGAAAGGTGGAGGGCAAAAGAAGAAGGGGGAGGCCAAGGATGAGATGGATAGATGGTATTGTAGACACAATGGGCACAGAACTGGGAGGACTGAGGGGGATGGTGGAGGACAGGGGTGCCTGGAGAACGATGGTCCATGGGGTCGCAAAGGGTCGGAATCGACTGTGCGACTGAACAACAACAAGAGCAGAAGGGTCAAACTAATCATAAGAAGCAAGAATTCTTTAACTGGTGATTGTCATAGGACAAAAAATTTTTATCTCTTCATCTTGCAAAGAGACTTTGTTTTGTGATTGATCATCAGGAGGTAAACAAAGATTTTTCTTCATATCTCTGCCCAGGCATAAAGCTCTCAACTCTTCTAATGATGTGCTGTTTATATGGACTATGTTGACCCTCAGGGCTACCACAACCAGTGGTTGTTATAGAATGAAATTGTACTTTATTACTCACTACAGTATAGAGCAATGTTTATCAACCTTAGCCCCCCAGATGTTCCTGGTCTACAGCTCCCAAAAGCTTTCACCATTGGTCAAGATTTCTGTGAGCTGTTGTCCATGAAGATCTGGGACCCTGTGGTTGGGAACCACTGGAATAGATTGAGTCCCACAGGGCCCTTAACAATGTAAATTGTTTAAAACCTGTGCTTGTTCCTTCAGGGAAAGAAATATGAGACTGTTGGAATGCCTATAATCACATCTTTCAAACACACATGTTAGCGAAAATGTTTCTGTTTTACTTTTTACTTTTTGCTACAGTTGCTAGTGGCCATGTAGACTGCTATGAATAGTCCATGTAGAAATTGTAGCCTTAGCTGGATATACATCTCCTTTAAAAATAAGGTGCTAGTTACAAGAAAATCAAAGAATGTAATTGCTATTTTCTGGATTTGGAGACTGTTTTGGAGCTTTTACGGTAGTAAAGTTAGGGTGCAATCAGAGAGGGAAAGTAGCATTCATTTTAGACCACTTGTGGCATGGTCGGGTGTAAGCTATTTCATAGCAATAAAATGTGGTCAGTGAGATTGCTAACTGATCTGTGCTCACCCGGACCATTTTGGTCCAGCAGTAGATCTATTGCTTTTTGATGCTGTGCTGGAGCAATTCTTCCACAGATGAAATGGTCACTTTAAAAGAAAATGCTCTCTGCAAAGTGACTATTTCAGGCGTGATCAGAAGTAATCTTTTCTCATCATCTGACCACACTCTTGTTCTTGTTCTCACTGAACTCCCATCAGCAGCATTCTTGTTCTATCCCATATCTGTAACATCTTGTAAGATTGTTGTCTTACAAAATAAATTATCTCAAACTAAATTATTTCCAGAAATGGGAAATAATTACTTTTTCTGTTTACTACAACTTGCAAAATACCTCTGATAGCATAGCATTGCCAATTGTAGACCAATAATAATAACAATAAAAGAACCTTTACCATTCCTAGAATGTAATTATATTACACCACATTACACTTGATCTTCACAAAAAGATCTTTTCTTTTCTTGAAGAGAAAAGAACCTATAGTTAGTTGGTGGCACTGTTAATAGGATTTTCCAGGAGACAATGTGAGCACCTTTTCTTCCCAGCTCACATTTATAGGGTATTAGCATAGGTTGCCCGGCATTGCCGGGCTGTTATAAACTGTGATCAGCTTTTTTGGTGGTTTTTTTGTGGATTAAAAAAAAGAACAAAGGATGATATAATTGTTTCAAATTGTTTTATTTAACCAAACAATGTTTTAGTTTGGTTTTTTTTGTTAATAGTTGTACCGTATGTAATATTTTAAAAAATGTGAAAGTACGTGTTTTTTACATTCAATGTTTTTAAACTGTGTTTAGATGTTTTGGGTTTTTATTTGAGTTAAGACTCAACACAGGATGTTATAAATTGTTTTATTTATTTAACATATGTTTGTGATTTGTGTAAACTTTTGATTTATTATGTTTTTGACTTGTTTTTACTCTTGTGGACTCTAGGTGGGGCTGTTGTGTGTTTTTGAGTTGTTTTTACTATTCTGCCCTGCAGGTGGGGCTGCTAGTGGTTTTGGTTTCGTTTCACGTGTTTTTTCTCTCCTGGCCTCTGGGTGGGGCTTCTTCCGGTAAGTAGTCTTTATTTCTTCATTTATGTTACAGTCGTCATGGAGGGAGGATGTGCTGGTGAGTTCTCTGTTTTTCTTTCTTCTGGGGTTTTCTTTGTTTTGATTTTGTGGTGGTGGGCTGGGGGGTATTTCTGTTTGTTCTTTTTTGTTTTGGTTGAGTTTTAGGTTTGTTTAATTGGTTTGTTTATTTCTGATTTTGTTTAATTTTTCTTATTTCATTGTTGTTTATTTGTGTAATTGTTTATTTGTGTAATTTGTGGTATTTTCATGTTGTAGTTAGATGTTTTGTATGTGGTTTGTGGTATTGTGGATGTTTTTGTTTGTGTATTTTGTGGTTTACTTTTTCAATTAATGTTTTTTTAATTATTGATTTATTTTTGTTTTGTTTTATTTTTATTAATTTTAGTGTTTGCTTTTGGTGTTTACTTTAGCATGAAGAACAGGCTGCCTGTCGGTTCCTCTTTTCCCTGTTGCGGCTTCGAATTTTGGTTTCGATGCAGCAATGGGGGAAAGGAGGAGGAGGCAGTCATCCCATTTTTTCCCCAGGAAGGTTCGTTAGGTAGGTCGGGGGAGAAGGAGGAGGCAGAGAAGAGCTATCTCTGCCTAACAATGGTTCTCTCCTCTCTGTCTCCTTTTTCTCCTGGCTTACCTAACTGGAGATCGGCAAGCAGCAATCCGTAAGGGATGGTGTTCTTCCTTGCGGATTGCTGGCTGCTGCTTTTGGATTCGGAAGTACAAAGACATCAACCAGTCATCCACCAGGGAGGGTGCTTCTCCTGAGGAACTGCTGCCTGTTTTGGGGTTTTTTTCCCCACCCCGGCTCAACTTTCCTTGAGGCCGGTGGTGGTCTTGCCGTGTCTTCGGCAGGGTAGCGTGGAGGAGAGGGAGTCCCTCTTCTCCCCGTTGCTCCGGGAAAGAAGGCCGGCGGGTGTCTCGTGGTGGAGTTTTGTGGCTTGTTTGTTTTGCGAGGCTGTGAGGCGCTGCGTCCGCCTGCGGCGGACTTGCGCTCCCATTGCATTTTGCAATTTTATTTTTCGCGCACCCACGGCGCGCAGGACACTGGGACTTGTAGTTTTGCGTTTGTGGTTTGCGTTCGTGCAGCAGTTTTTTTCTGCAGCTTGATTTTAATTGGCCGTGCCGTGTTTCCCAACGTTCTTTTTGCTCGCGCCTCTCAGCCTGATTGGCTGTGGCGCGGCACAAATAATGTTGGGAATTGAAGTTCTTTCCCTTTGTTTGCATTTGTGGGACTCTTGCCCCACTGGCGTGTTTTTCAACCCTTCAGTAACCTCCGTACCGGGTTTGGGCAAGTGCAGGAGGCTCGGTACAGGATAGGATAGATGGGTGCAGAAATGTATAGCAAGTTCCAATGGTTAACCCTTGGATTTATAGGTATAGATTCTCTCTGACACCAAATTCAGTCTTCTGTACATAGAATGCCACTACCTTTTTTGTTACTTGTTTTGTGGCAAAGGCTGATGCATAATTCAGGACTCTCTGAGTGAATCCTGTTAGCTAGACTTTCTTCTTTCAATGGTCTGATTCCACTGAAAATGAACAACTGTTCACTAGGAATAAGATATAGTACTGTAATCTTGATTTTATGCTTTTGCCAAGTGAGAACAGGCACACCTTGCATGATTGTTAGTCTATGCAACTACTGTAATATCAAACTCAACCGTCATGCCAGTTCTTGATTCTGTCTCTTCCTTATCGTTCTCTTTTTTGACAATGCAATTTTCTTTCCTCTATTTTACAAGTACAGTACCACCATATTTCTATACTTAGGAAGATACTATTTTAACAAGGGATCAAACCTTTTCAGTAATGCCAAGCTGTTGAACTGTCACTTGATGAAAGACAAGGTGGCTTAGTGGTTATGATGCTTAACTTGATGACTGGGAGGTCAACAGGTCAGCTGTTTGAGACCCGAGTGCTGCACGATGGAGTGAGCTCCCCATCTCTGTCATAGCTCCTGCCACCCTAGCAGTTCAAAAGCAAGAAATTGCAAGTAGGTAAATAGGTACCACTTCGGTGGGAAGGTAAACAGCGTTCTGTGCACTTCAGTGTTTAGTCATGCCTGCCACATGTCCACAGAAATGTCTGCAGACACAAACAACACTGGCTCTTTGGCTATAAACATAGATGAGCACCAAACCCTAGAGTTGGATATGACTGGCTTTCGAGCAAGGGTGACCTTTACCTTTACCTTACTGAGAGGGAAGCATGGAACACTGATGGTGTTGTTGGATTAGTGGCCAAAAAAGTGGAAACATATTAACAGTGGCAGAAGCAACAATTGTAGGAATGTTTGCAGATTCTCCCCCTTTCTCGCCCGACTTTTGTTTTGCATAAATGAACGTGGTTCAAGCATTACAGTGAGAATGCCATTCTTTTCAAAACTGACCTTTTTTTTACCTCCTCAACTTTTGAACTGTCAGATAGAGAGAGAAAAAGAGGATCTGTGGTTGCAGCGTTCAAGTTCAATTTCATTTCTGGCTCTCTGTAAACCATTTGCCATTGCTGGCATGTCTGTATAAAAAGAAGGAGAAAATGCTGTTTCTGATTCCAGGAATAGCTCTTGCATATGACACAAGTCAGCCATTGAAAACTCAACATCGGGTTCATTTTTTTAGAAACTTCAAACAGATGGAAACAAAATCTGATTGTATAGCATGTTTATTGAATTCCAAAGCTGAATGGTTATTAAATTGCTCTGGGATGTAGCCTTTACGTCCACTGCCACCACTCCAGGTTGGGTGGTTTTGGAGCACCCAGTTAAAACACAGCTTCCTTTTAGGAACTTGTGAGATAAAACTAGGGAGTAACAGAGGCCTCAAGGGATAATATTAAGAGCAACAGCAAACAACAGCAGCAGTAGCGGCGGCAACAACAACAACTACATTCCATCTTGTCAGCTCCAATTTAGTACAATCCCTTCCAAGATTTTCTAGAACCATGATGGTGAACCTTGGCACTCCAGATGTTCTTGAACTTCAATTCCCAGAAGCCCAAGCCCCCTGTGAATCCACATGAATGGGTTTACTGCGATTCATCTGGCCCACGCTGCCCTCGTCACTCCCGGAAGTGGAAGTAAAACGCGCCCGGACATTTATCATTCCCTTCTTCTGGGGTGCTCTGGGCACATGTAACTTGCCAAGGCTACGTAAGCTGGCTCTACTCTCAGGAGAAAGTTTTTTCCATGGGTGGTTACTGCTTATTGTCTTTTCACATTTCAGTTAAGACTGTCCAATATTTAATTGGGTTATAAATAAATACTTTTCATTTTTTTTAAAAAAAACACCTGTCTCAGTTAAGTTTGTTTTTAGGCACAAGGAGAAAGTGACTTGTGGCTGTTAAAGTTAGCCTGCTTCAGAGGAAGTGGATCATTGAAATGCAGATAATGTGTTTTTGGACTGCAGCTTCTAGAATTCTGGGAGTTGTAGTCCAGAATAACAAAGCTGCATACCTCCAGTGGGTAGTAATCAATTAAAAGAATATTGCATGTTGTCAAGTCAGTTCTGACTAATAGTGACCCTTTCCAAGTTTTTTAGATAAACGGTACAGAGAAGTAGCGTTCTTCTTCTGGGAGCATCCTGAGACTGTACAGCTTGCCCATGGTTACATATGTGGTGATGATAATCCACCAAATCTGATTGTTTTAAAAGTGCTGTAACATTCTCTTAAAACTTGAAATTGATTTCAGGAATAACATGGCTAGTAATATATCCCCCATCAACATCCTGGAAATAATGACATCTCTCTCATTTGCCAACATTTCAAGGCATGCCCAATGGCAGTGATGACTAATGTTTGACCTCTAGGTGTCCTTGAACTTCAATTCCCAGAAACCCTGATCAGCAGGTGTGTTGACTTGGGCTTTTGGGAATTGAAGTCGAAGAACACCTGGAGTGCCAAGGTTGGCCATCACTGCCCTATGATAATAGGGTTAAAAAACTCTACTGAGCTGCCATTTGCATGGCACATATCAATAACAACAACCACAATCATAAACAATGGTTGTTCTAGATTATCTAAATGAGATATTGCTTGTTTAGGATCAACACACTGAATGGACAGTAATTCTGTTTTTAAATAAGATCATGTACATTTATGAAACTTAGACCCGCCCTGCAGGTCCCTTATCAAGAATTTATCAATATAGCGATGCTGTGAATAGAGTGCTATTCTGTCTACCTGAGCCTGGAAGTATTAATCTCATTTAGGGCTCATCCAGAAATGGCTTTTGTCCCTTTGTATCTGTTAAGTTATTTGTAGCAGCTGTACAGCAAAACGGGGCAGGTTTTAGGCAATTTTATGTTCGAATGCAAGCCTCCCAGTTCCAGTTCACTCCTTTTAGCACAGCTAATAAACATGCTTGGACTATACACTTAAGAGAAAGAAAAATATCATTTACTCACAAAATTTGGTCAGAAGATATATGTACTCAGGATTCTTGATGAATTTGGTTTAGAAAGAAGTAAGGAACTCAAAAGGACATCTTTCCTCTTCCAAAGCAGAAAGCAAGAGAGAGAAGACCAGAGCAAACAAGGACCTTAACACATGCAAATAGGGTCAGGTGAATCCCTGAGGCAGGAAAGAAACCTTTCTAATTGTAATTACAGGCAAACTATGCAAAACAAATTTGTTTAGGTCAGGCTAGTCTTTCCTATCTCTCTGGTTACTGCATGCTGAGGTTGCACTAGAATACTCAACAGTATGTTCTCAATTGTATACTGATTGTATTGGTATTTTTCCTGCTATCAAGATAATTCGAGATACATTAGGTACCAACAAGAAAATCCTGACTCTGTTATTCCCCCAGAACCACCTCATGTGGTTTTTGTTCATTTGTTTTGATTTGTACCAGGATGGAACTCAGGTGGCAAGAGGTTCTCGGGTTGTTAGAGGCTTTACATGTTAGTGCAAATCCACAAACAGACAGATGCACCCAGCATAGAAGACAATCTTTTAAAGTGTTTAAAGAGTGCCATTAATATTTTAGAAAGTGTTGTTGTGAAACACAGCTGATTTCCAGAGCACATTGGTAATGAGGTGAGTCTATGCCTGTGTTTCCCAATCTTTGGTATTTGGACTTCAATTCCCAGAAGCCTATGCCATTTCCCCAAAGCACTGGTCAGTCAATGTACTGGCTTAGACTTCTAGGAATTGAAGTCCCGCTGTGGGGCATGGGAACCACTGGTCTATGCTAAAAAGTACTCCAGTCGGGTGTTTAAAATTCTACTACTTTTGGAGAAACACTTCCAAAATGGTCTTCTATGCTGGTTTTTTTTTAAAAAAAAATATTTCCCCAAGCTTTTGAAATATTTTTGAACAATTCCTTGATGGATTTCTTAAAGAGAAGAGAAATGGGTTTTAAGAATACATGTGGACAGAAATTCTGATAAGATCTACATTCATTTGGTACTGAGTAGCATCAATTAAAAACAACCTGAATAAATGGATGAGCCTTTAAAGTTCCTTCTAAGGAAACCCCCCATAGATTAATCTTCTCTTTGTGAAGTACCAGTTCTTTTACACTCCCTGCACCTCCAAATTCAATCACTGCAAGGATTGTTCATAATTTATCAAAAGTTGTTGAAAGAGGTTGGAAACAAAAAAAAATTGATGGAATGAATAGGACCTGTGTGCCTGGGAGGTTTGATATCTCTGGAGCTTCTTCAGCTGAAGCAAACAACCTTAAATTCTGAAAGTAATTCTGGGTCACCCTATTTCCAGTGAGATAAGCAGTACTGTATCTTTCTGCTCAAAAAAGCTCTCTGTCTTTTAAGCCAATAAAATGTAAGCAATGTTTATCATTTAAGATAACTCTTTCATTCCTCCCTGTTAGCTACACACAGTGCTGGGTAAAACTGAAAGGAGATACAGGGAGAGACTAGATTCCACATTGACAGGCTAAGTGCTGCCCTTGATAAGCTATTTAGAATACCAGCATTCCTTTGCTAACCCTGCAGAGTTAATTGCAACAGTCTACCAAGCTATACACATCACTAACATAAATACATCTCCAAAACTGGACTTTATTCGTTTTCTTTGCCTTTGATGTGCCAGTTTGGAACATACGTAACCTGAAAAATACTTTAAACGGGCAACATTGTAGAATTGGAAAACCTTTTTTTTACTACTACTTGAGAGCCGAAGTCCAAAAGAAGTAACTTTTCCCATCTCTGCAATCTTCTCTCAAGATGTCCATAGTTTACCTCCCTGATGCAGATCAAGATTACTTGACCTTTTATCCATTACCTGAGATGGAGTATGCTGCTACTGCTGAGAGATAGAAGCAAGTGAGAGGCACTAAAGAAGAGGTGGAAGTAATTTTTGAAATAACCCTCGCCCCATTTGCACATTTGAGCATAACCAGAGCAGTTTGTTAGCCAACAGAAACACTGTATTCCCCTTCTAATTGTAGATTCCATATAGCAGAAATCACTCCCACTACTGCTGAACTTTCTATGGACAACAATTCATGTAGTGCTTGTACATCATGATTCTGTCCATGTTTGAAAATGACTGCTTCTAGCTAAAGACTCCAAGCACCAATTTACCATGGAATAAATGGATTTACTATGAATTTTAGATAAAACAGTCAGTTTGAGTTTCTTCTGACTGTAGGTACATCACTAAGCTATATCTCTTTTTTATACATGGAAAAGAATCTCACAAGTAGCATGGCTCCTTAAGCAACTTTTCATTATTTCAGTGCATGCTGTGGAAAATATGTGATAATCATTGTGAGAAAGCTTCTCTTGAGCTGGGAAGCTTACACATTTTTGTCTTTTCAGACTTAAGAATCTAATCAGCGATTTCTGTGAATAGCTGGTTTGATTTCATTTCATTTCATTCATTTATTATATTTGTATGTCACCCAATCTATCATGAGACTCAGGGCGGCTTACATACATCACAAAAACCATCAATGGTACAATAAAAAACATAACAGCATACAAAAACAGACAATAGCATGCAATACAGTCAATGGAGACAATAGCATACAATATGATCAAAAATACAGAATATAAAGCCGCCGCCCCCAGCAGCCACAGCTGCATCCCACCTCCTTCCGAAGGTGAGGGCAAGGGGGGGAGCGACGAGGTCCTCAGTCTGGTGGCTGCAGTGTCTTTTCAAGCCTCTGGGGCTGGTTGGCAGGGACGGCAACTAAATGATAAGTTCTCTTTCCTCTGTGCAGATAACAGGTTGAGGATGACTTAATACACCATCCAAACTCTCCACATTCTCCCCTGTTGGTACTTATTGGTGCAGTTTAAGATCTGGTGAGCTGCAGAACTTCAGTTTGGGTAGTTTTTATAGTTTTCCCTCTGCATCTGTAGATCTCTATTGCGTTGTGCTCTACGATGGAAGCTGTTTCAACATTCATTACATTTATAGGGATTCTCCATTGAGTAAATTTGTTGATGTACTCTATGGTCAGAGCTGCATCAGAATCATTCCCTACATTCATTGCATTTATACACTTTCTATTCAGTTTGAATTTTTGACGCTATCTAAACTCTGACTTTAGTGTCAAGATACAGTATTTCCAGATTCTTCAAACTGGTAGGGTGTTTGCCCTGAATATGAACTCTAATGTACCATACAGACCACTGAAACATTTTATCCACAAACTTCATATGTATAATGACGGCAGTAAAACAGACAACAAACAATTCCAGCATAAATCAAGCATTGTGTAACATATTATTTTTTTGAGATAAAGGGAAAATCTTCAAAGATCTTTTTATCCAGTTTTTTTCTGGCAGAGTGCCCAAAAGGAAAGTGGGGTAGACTTTCTGTACCTGTTAAAGGAGGAGAAATTTTCAGTAGACGTGGCTAGTAGTAAAAAAAATGCATCTTCTGATATGTACTCTTCCAAGTAAATATTAAAACCACAGGAATCTTGATCTTTTTATTGCCTTGCTATTATCAGATTAGAGGCCAAGTTAAAATGGAGGTATAACAGAACAACAGCTTTATTGCATACAGCCGCCTAGAACTGGAGTTAATTGATTGTCTCAGTTTGGATACTGTGCCTCCTATAGTTCAAACAGCAACATAGCAGTAGAGTTCACCATCTCACTGTTTAAACAAGGTAGCTGTTGACCAAAACCATGCATTTAAAATGCCTTGGAAATTGACAGTGAACCTTAAATTGTTTCAGGGGGTAAGAAGTATGTGTCTGAGCCTGTACTGAATTTTGTGCATTGTATTAAAATTACTTCTTTGTATCTAGTATGAACTACTGCCAAGATTTCAATTGGTTTGCAGTCTGCAGGTGGTTAATAATCTGAATCAGATTTTCCTGTAATTCACATGCCTAGACATATAAAAAGGGAAATCCTTGTTTGAATGTTTGTCAGTAGACACAATATTTATTGGCTGATAGGATTAGCTGGAATATGAATTACTGTCGTTGCCAAAAAGTGTCATTTAGGGAATGCCCACCAGTTCTTCATCCTAGAATTTTGCAAATTAAGATTGACTAGTTTTGTTTTCATTTTAATGAACATGTCTGAGTAGCAGCTTATTCATGCTCCTTTTGTACTGTACAGCCATTTTTACCAATTAGAATATGTTTGTGTGAGCTTCCTTCATTCCCCAGTGCCAGGAAGCTTTGGATATTGACTACGGCTGCTACAGAAAAAACCCGTCATTTCATTTTCACAAAACTCATCATGCATGCATCTATCTATAATCAGAATCCTTGTACAAGTCTCATGTTAAAAAATTCTCCAATATTTCCACAGATTAACAAAGAGATCAGGTAAATATCATCACCTTAACACACTCCCCTCAGATGGTTTCATTTTTAGCTGGTGCTTGTTGTGGTAGTAAACTGTTGATAAAAATTTCTCTTTTTCAGTGGCTGAAATCCTGTTGTACAATAACACAAGTGGATTTACCTTTAAAAGTGAATTGTTGCAAGTTAAGAAATCTCTGTAGATACTGAGTTGTGTAACTCAGCATGCAATTTATAAGGTCTATGGAAGTTTCTTTATTAACAGCAATTTGTCTTTAAAAGTCATGCTGTTTGTGCAGCTGTCAGAATTTCAGCCAATATATCTGATTATTCTTAGTCAATAATGCAAATAAATTCAGCAACAGATGTATTTCTGGAATCCTTATTCAGGTAAATGCAGTTAAGCTCAGTTTCTTGATCAGAAATAAAGCAATTGAGATCACTGAAGCTTAATGACTAGCAAATGATGCATCTTGGCTCAGAGGAGAGACTTGAGATTTTAGGAAAGGTAACTGTAGGGTTATGTCTGTAGACTAACCCACTTTGTAAGATTAGCATAGTCACAAAACCTTTTAAAAAGTGAATCAGAGAATATCTTACAAGAAACAGATAGATCAGGGGTTCCCAACCTTTTTAAGCCAATGGCTGGGTCATGCTCCCTCAAACAGCTTTGGGGGTCGGACGGCCATTTTGTCCTGCCTGCACGATGGGGGTGGGCTGTACTTTAAAAAGGAAGCACACATGGCACTTCCAGGTGCAGCGGGGGTGGTGGTGGGCCACATGAAATGGCACCATGGGCCACATAAAGCCCACAGGTCGTAGGTTGGAAACCCCTGAGATAGATGCTCATGCCACATTCTTTTGTATGTTTTGACTTAATGTCACTGATTGTACGTTGGATTGTGGATTTTTGCTATTTTATGGCATGTTGCTGATATGTTTTTATTGTTTTTGTTTAGTTGTAATTATTTTTAATGCTTTTGTCCTAGCCCATAGCTGTTTATATAAGTTGGATTCAAAATATAATCTGTAATAAAATAAATAGGGGTAACTGGGGCATAGGAATTATTCAGCTCAGGTTAAAGAATCAGGTCTGTTCTAAAGACTACAGCAAAAACAACAGTCATTAGTCGTAGAGGAATCTCTGAGGGTCATTCTCAGCTGTGCCTGGAGATGTCATGAGTCAAACATGGAACCTTCTGTGTAAAAAATGCTGTACAGTACCTCTCTTTTTCTGTTTGGTGAAATAAATATGTTTTATTTAGGAACTACTAATATGCCATATGCCATACACTACCCTAATGGCAGAAAGCAAAGAGAGATCTAAAGAGCCTCTTGGTGAGGGTGAAAGAGGAGAGTGCAAAAGCTGGCTTGAAAGTCAACATCAAAAAAGCCAAAATCATGGCATCCAGCCCCACCACTCCCTAGCAAATAGAAGGGGAAGAAATAGAAGCAGTGACAGACTTTACCTTCTTGGGATCTAAGATATACTGCTGATAGTGATTGCAGCAATGAAATAAAAAGACGCTTACTCCTTGGGAGGCAAGCTATGGCAAACATAGGCAGCATAATAAAAAGTAGAGACATCATTGTGCCAACAAAAGATGACATACTTAAAGTGATGGTCTTCCCAGTAGTAATGTATGGTTGTGAGAGTTGGACCATAAGGAAGGCTGAGTGCAGAAGACTAGATGCCTTTGAACTGTGGTGCTGGAGAAGACTCTTAAGAGATCCCTGGACTGCAAGGAGATTAAATTAGTCCATCCTGAAGGAAATCAACCATGATTGCTCCTCGGCAGGACAAATACTGAAGCTGAAGCTCAAGTACTTTGGCCATCAAATGAAAAGAGGATTCAGTGGAGAAGACCCTGATGCTAGGAAAGATCGAAGGCAAACAGAGAAGGGGACAACAGAGGATGAGATGACTAGGTGGCATAATTGATGTAGTGGGCATAGATCTGAGCAGACTACAGAGGATTGCTGGTGACAGAGCCTGGTTGGTGGTCCATGGGATCACAAAGGGTCGCACCTGACTGTGCGATTGAACAACAACCACAATCTGCTATATAGAGTACAGGGTTCTCTTTATGTACAAAAATGCTAAGGAATTTGTTAAGAGTATATAATCAGTCATATAAAAGCACATCATACATAAATGGGAATGGTTTTCAACTACAGTCATATCAGAACGTTGTTGCTTTCAAAATAAAGCAGTAAGGAGATCTGGATACTTGGCTTGGGAGAAGGTAATTAACTCATGCTGATAAAGGAGATTGCTATTCAAGATTTAGCATATAGAAATCTGGTCATTACATTTGTGTTTGTGTGAAAGAGATGAAACTAGAAGAGTTAAATATAATATTTAGGTTGCAGTATCTGGCAGTTCCTTCTCCATAGTGATCTCAAAATTGGGGCCAAGTGGCTCATTTTGCTCTTCACAAGAATTGGTGACAGATGCTTGTGTGAAGGTTGCAAAGATTTTTAATGTAAGGGAAGCTGTTACGTAAGACCAGCCTTGCTGGAACAGGCCACAGCCCATCCAGTCCAGCATTCTGTCTCACACAGTGGCTCACCATTTCCTTCATGGTATTCCCAAGGTGATGCCTTCACCTGCTTAGGATTCCCTGGAAATGGCATTGAGAGATATACTGCCTATCTCTCCAACCCCGAGGTTGTCCTTAAGTATCCATAATTATAGCCATTGATACCCTTGTCCTCCATGAACTTGTCTAATCCTTTCTTAAAGCTGTCAAGACTGACAGCTGTCACCACTTCTTCTGGCAGGGAGTTCCATAGACCAGTAATCCTCTGGGTGAAAAAGTACTTTCTCTTATTTGTTTGAGAACTAGTACCCAAAAGTTTCATCGAGTGTCCCCTAGTTCTAGTGTTGGGAAAACAGTTTTTCCTTATCTACTTTGTCTACACCGTGCATGATTTTATAAACTTCAATCAGGTCACCTCTTAGACGCCGTCGTTCAAGAGTGAAAAGGCCCAACCGTTGCAGCCTCAGATGGTAAGGAAGGTGTTCCAGTCCCCTAATCATTCTGGTTGCCCTCCTCTGCACTTTCTCCAACTCCATAATATCCTTCTGGAGGTATGGCGACCAGAACTGTACACAGTATTCCAGATGGGGCCTCACCATAGATTTATAAAGAGGCAAAATGACACTTGCTGACTTATTTTCTATACCCTTCCTAATGTTCCTTAGCATTGAGTTTGCTTTTTTCACTGCTGAGGCACACTGGGTTGACACCTTCATTGAGTTGTCCACCAGGACACCAAGGTCCCTTTCCTGGTTTGTTGCAGAGAGTTCAGACCCCATCAGTTTATAAATGTAACTGGGTTTTTTTGCCCCAACATGCATCACTCTGCACTTACTAATGTTAAAGCTCATTTGCCACTGTTTTGCCCACTCCCCCAGTGTCAAGAGATCCCTCTGGAGCTCCTCACAATCTCTCACAGTTTTCACTACCCTGTATAATTTAGTGTCGTCAGCAAATTTGGCTACCTTGCTTTTTACTCCTACTTCTAGATCATTTATGAAGAGGTTGAAAAGCAGGGGTCCCAGCTGAACCTTGGGGGACCCCACTCTTTACTTCCCTCCACTTGGAGAAGTGTCCATTTAGTCCATTTAGTGCTACCCTCTGTTTCCTGTCCCTTAGTCAGTTGCTGATCCAGGACAAGACCTGTCCCTTTATTCCATGACT
This sequence comes from Bradypodion ventrale, assembly GCA_035047345.1. Classification (NCBI taxonomy): domain Eukaryota; kingdom Metazoa; phylum Chordata; class Lepidosauria; order Squamata; family Chamaeleonidae; genus Bradypodion; species Bradypodion ventrale. Next base: position 72,242,941 of record JAWDJE010000003.1, on the reverse strand, counting down.
GGTAAGTTTATTCAAGAGCCTTTGGTGTGAGACCTTGTCAAAAGCCTTCTGAAAGTCCAGATAAACAATGTCAACTGGATCCCCCTTATCCACATGCTTGTTGACACTCTCAAAAAATTCCAACAGATTAGTGAGGCATGATTTGCCCTTGTAAAAGCTATGTTGGCTCTCCTTTAGCAGCGCCTTCTCTTCTATGTGCCTATTAATTCTATCTTTTAGGATGGTTTCCATCACTTTACCTGGGACACATGTCAAACTGACAGGTCGGTAATTTCCTGGATCACCCCTGGATCCTTTTTTGAAAATTGGTGTTACATTCGCTACCTTCCAGTCATCAGGCACAAAGCCTGATTTGAGGGAAATATTATATATTTTGGCTAGGAGATCAGCAATTTCATCTTTAAGTTCCCTGAGAACTCGTGGATGGATGCCATCTGGTCCTGGTGATTTGTTAGTGTTTAGCTTAACAAGACATGCAAGGACCTCCTCCCTGGTTATTTCTATCTTGCTTAATTCTTCGGTTTCCCTCCCTACGAAGAAAGGCTCTGTTTTGGGCATGTGGTCTCTGTCTTCTTCAGTGAATACTGAAGCAAAGAATTCTCTTGCAATCTCTGTTTCCTCTTTAATAACCCCTTGCCTTCCATTGTCATCTAATAGTCCAATGGCCTTCCTAGTTGGGTTCTTACTTCTAATGTACTTAAAGAAATCTTTGTTATTTCTCTGAGTATTTTTAGCTATACGCTCCTCAAAGTCTTGCTTTGCTTTCCTGATTGTTGCCTTGCATTTGTTCTGCCAGAATTTATGTTTTTGCCTGCTGTCCTCATTCAGACAAGCCTTCCATCTTCTAAATGAGCTTAACTTGCTCTTGATCACTTCCCGAACAGCTCCTGTAAGCCACATTGGAGTCCTCTTGGACTGGCAGTGCCCTTTTTCCTTTTGGGTATGCATTCCAATTGGGCCTCTGTTATTGTTTTTGTAAACAGCCTCTTGGAGTGTTTGGACTACATATACTTGGTATGTAAGAAAAGGTTTCCTCTGAGAGTTTTCTCTTGCACAGTTTTGACTCTTCAATGCAATTTACTAATTGCAGAGGAAGGGGAGCTAAGAAGACATTCCAAAAATAATTATTCACACAGTTCAGATTCAAAGTCAGCTTGCCTGAAGGATCTAATGATTTTTATGGACAGAGAAGAGGGTGTTGAAGGCCATGTTTCAGTTTTGTCTGTGCTTGGTTCACAGACAGAGTTAGTTATTAGTTAGTTACTTATTAAACAAAACACCTGCAAGACCCTTCTGCACTCTCTTTAAACTAGTACATGTCTTCTCACATATCTCCAGGGGATATGTTTTGAGACCTACTATGGATACCTGAAATCACAGATAAAAGTAAACCCTACATTTCAAACACATACCTGAGTCAAGAAGAGGAGATTAAAATGCTTCTGTTATTCTACATAAGAGCTACAAAAACTGCTGCCTCCATTTCTTGTAAACGTTATACTGCAGACAATGGCCTCTAGTTACCAGTTCTAGTAATGCACCATAGAAATACATATCTATTTTGTATTTCAGAGATTTTTATTGGATATTTTTTACATCCTCAGATAAATGAACCTGTAGATACTGAACCTGTGGATCAGGACAGGTGGCTATAGCAGGAATCTGTATGGTTCTTTCCATGGTTTATGATGTGACCAGGCTAAAGCATTTCTTGGCTTTGCCAGTGGTTTCCACTGATTCCCCTGTAAAGCTAAATACTGCACCTTCAATTTTGTAAGGTGTTTTTAATACTTATCTTCACAGTGGGATTCTAAAACATATTTTGCAATGATACTGGATCCATTTCACTGTCCCTTGCTCTTTAGAATATAGATATAATATATGGTATTGTCAGCTACATAGCATATTCATTCCCATCTTATGTTACTCGTGCCAAACATGGACACTTACAAAAAACATAAATGAAAGTTGGTCACCACAGAAAAGAGATATCTGAGGAAGGCTGCTGGAGTGACTAGAAGGGATAAAATCAGGAATGAGATTATAAGGGAAAGAATTAAAATAGAACCATTTTTAAACTATATCCAGAGACAGCAAATAAAGTGGTCTGCCCATTTGAGAGAATGTCTTGGAATTCTACCATACAAGACATATGCAAAAAGAGAATGGAGGCATACCCAGAGGAAAGTGAAGAGATAACATCAAAGACATATTACAAGAATGCTAAATAACACTGGTGGAGGCCGTTGGAATTGCCAGAACAAGAATCTTGTATCTCCCTTGACACTCAAGGGAGGGAAAAAGAGGACATAAAGAAGAGAAGAAGTCAGCTACATTTTAGTGTACTTGTTAGTAAATTGTGCATGCACATACAGTAGATAGTGCATGTTGTTTTGGTTCAGTGGCTAGGGCACTGCAGGTCATAACAAAGTCATTTAACCTTACTGTACTTTTGAGATACAGTGTGAATTTTAAAAAGATTCTTGGCTTGCAGTTTGATGTTCATATTCAGGAGACTAATCTTTGTTGACAAATTGGCAGAGAGCTAGGAAGATTTTTTTTTGAAAAACTTCTTGTCTGTATGCTAAGACAATCATGCAGGGAAGAGAATAAGCAAGCAAAGACCTGTAGAAATAGTAATGTAGGTGAAAGGAATTTTCTTCTGAGCTTCAACATTCTATTTCCTTTCTTAGTGGTACGGCTGCAGCCTGAGGTACAGTATTTTCTATGCAGATGGTTCCATGTTTGATCAGCTAGCCACAGATGAGAATTGACCTTACAGAGCCCCCATAACTGTCCTTACCATTAGACAGAATAAGGCAATGACCTGGAAGGTTTCCCTGTCCTGGAGGATGCAAATGAGTACTGTATGTCAAACAGTCTATTATACACTTCTTAAGCTAACCTGCTGCCATGGGGGCAATAGAGGACCATATCTGATTGCTCATGCTGAAGTGAAATGTCAGTCCATTTAGCTTCTGGACATGAAGTAGGGAGGGAGTGCCACTTTTCCTTTGGAATCAAGTGTCAAAATATCATAGTCTAACCTAGAAAGTTGGTATCAGTCCCTGTGGCAGTGGCCCACGGGAAGGGTCACCTGGTACGGTAGAGGCCCATGGAGGTCGGGATGACTGGCCGCAAGGAAACGCACGTGAGACGAATGTGCGGTGAAAGTCCAGTCCTGATCTGTCTTGGGTGGACGTATTTATTACCCTACCTCGATGGTTACGTGCCTAAGGCACACGTGACCTCGCTACAGAAGGCTTTTGCATACGTGGCATTTCGCTGACCAAGTTACATTCATCAGCTCTTAGAAGTTACTTGGAAGTTACTGAATACCCTGGACCTCCGCTGAGGAATTGATTAACCGGGTTGGCGAAACCCATTGTTCTCGCCTTATTCTCGGAGTCTTGGCTATATTGACTCCAGGCAACTAAACTTAATTAAGTTGTCCAGTGCAGCTTGTTTGCCCAGCTAAGCCTGCGGATGTGAGTTAGATATTGTGCGTTACCTGGGTTAGGTATCTGTGCATTATTAACTTGGGTTCGTCACCTTATGAAATTTGCCCTACTTCTCTCAGAGCCTCCAGCCAAGGCAATATGAATTGCCCCCCAATTATCAATAGCCCGTACCCCAATTGCCTTTCCATCAAAGCACGGTTGGTACTTGGCCCGTGTGCTAGCTGAGTGCACCATCGGGAAAGGTTAAGGCCAATTCATGAACGCGGGCAACCCACAAGTCCCTGTAGATAGGAGTAAAGTACAGTAATGGTCTCATCCAGTACAATACAATTTTCTTTGTTCCATTACTTTTAAAGTTATATGAACCTATGTCTCGCAATCATTGCCATGAGTAAAGTGTGCTTCAAGTTTGCTGTGTGCATATTTGGCTAGTTCTGAAAAAGTTACTTTTTAATTGCAGTTTCCAGAGCTACCCTGGATAGTGGCCATGATGCCTGGAGTCTGAGTGTTGTGAGTAATGTTTGCAGGGTCTGACTCTTTATAGTGAGGAGATACTGTTTATTACCTTGTGAAGGCGCACCCTTGCATTAGTCTTAGAGAAAAGCTCCCAAAAGTACCATTACCCAGCAGATAGAGAATACTGTTGGGTCATGGAGGTCAGGCCAGGAGGCCCCTCAGCTTGCAGACTGCCAAAGTGGCACAGTGGAAGACCCTTGGTTCCTATAGTCGGGAGCCAAGATGTAGATGCCCCATGCCCTAATGCTGCTCTAGGCAGAGCAGGGAATGTTGCCTTCCTAGTCAAGGCCATTCTGGCTAAGAGATTTTGAGAGCTGTAGTCCAAAAGGGGAAAATTCTGGTTCTAAAAAGATCTTTGGTTTTGAAATTGCCCCAACCATAGCTAAATAAGATGGTGGTGAGAGTGGTTATGAGGAAGACAATCTTTATTTGCATTCAAGGTAAGTTCAAGTCCTCCCTTCTCATTTGATGTCCAAAGTACTTTAGCTTCATCTTCACTATTTGTCCCTCCAATGAACAGTCAGGGTTGATTTCTTCCAGTATTGACCTATTTGCTCTCTTTGCTGTCCAAGGGACTCTCAGGACTCTCCTCCAACACCACATTTCAAAGGCATCTATTCTTCTGCGCTCAGCCTTCCTAATGGTCCAGCTCTCACACCCATACATTATTACTGGGAATACCATTGCTTTGACTATGCAAATTTTTGTTTTCAAGGTGATGTCTCTGCTTTTCACTATGTTCCCTAGGTTTCTCATAGCTTGTCTCCCCATAATCAGTCGTCTTTTTATTTCATGGCTGTAGCCGCCATCTGCAGTGATCTTAGATCCTAGAAAAGTAAAATCTATCACTGATTCTACATCTTCCCCATCTATTTTCCAGGGACTGATCGGACCTGTTGCCATTATCTTGGTTTTCTTGATATTAAGTCTCAAGCCATCTTTTGCACTCTCCTCCTTCAATCCAATCAAGAGGTTCTTTAGGTCTTCCTCACTTTCTGCCATTAGGGTGGTATCATCTGCATATCTCAAATTGTTGATGTTTCTCCCAGCAATTTTGATCCCATATTGTGATTCCTCCATCCCTGCATTGCGCATTATGTGCTCTGTGTATAGACTGAATAAGCAGGGTGATAAAATGCAGCCTTGTCTTACTCCTTTTCCTATTCCAAACCACTCCATCATTCCGTGTTCTGTCCTAACTGTTGCTTCTTGATTCTTGTACAGATTTCTCAGGAGGCATACGAGGTGCTCTGGTATTCCCATCTCTTTAATTACTTGCCACATCTTGTTGTGGTCCACACAGTCAAAAGCCTTGGTGTAGTCAATAAAACAAAAGTAAACTTGTTTCACTGAACATAGATGACTTATAGCAACTGACATAGTGACTGTGTCACTGTGTCAGTTTAGAGCTGGCTGACATCAGTTCTAAACTGATACTGTGTTCTAAACTGTGATAATATGCATGATGATGTTACCTTGTTTTAAACTGTGATAATATGTATGATGGGGGGGGAAGAATGGCGTAGAAACCGGCAAAGCACGCCAGGGAGTTTGCCAAGAAAACCCTATTGACCAAAGCAAAGGCAAAACAAAGGGACAAATCAGAGGAAACAGGAAGGATGCTCAGCACATTAGATGGACAGAAAGGGATGGGCAGGAAAGGGGGAGGAGAAATACAGTGTTGTAAGGAACAATATTGCATAGGGACATGGAATGTAAGATCTATGAACCAAGGAAAGCTGGAAGTGGTAAAAAAGGAAATGGAAAGAATAAGTATTGACATCTTGGGAATCAGTGAGCTAAAATGGACAGGTATGGGCGAATTCAGCTCTGGAAACCATCATGTCTACTACTGTGGACAAGAAAACCTCAGAAGAAATGGAGTGGCCATAATTGTAAATAAAAGAGTGAGAAAAGCAGTAATGGGATACAACCTCAAAAATGATAGAATGATGTCAGTCAGACTACAAGGCAAACCATTTAATATCACTGTAATCCAAATATATGCACCAACTACCAGTGCAGATCAAGCCACAGTAGACCAGTTCTATGAGGACCTACAACATCTTATAGAACAGACACCAAGAAACGATGTCCACATTATCTTAGGAGACTGGAATGCAAAAGTAGGAAATCAAAAAGTGGACGGAATAACAGGCAAGTTTGGTCTGGGAACACAAAACGAAGCAGGGCAAAGACTGATAGAGTTCTGCCAAGATAACACACTAGTCATAGCAAACACCCTTTTCCAGCAACACAAGAGGAGACTCTACACATGGACATCACCAGATGGCCAACATCGAAACCAAATTGACTACATACTCTGCAGCCAAAGATGGAGAACCTCCATACAGTCAGCAAAAACAAGACCTGGAGCGGACTGTGGCTCAGATCACAATCTACTGATTGCAAAATTCAGGCTCAGACTGAAGAAAATAGGGAAAACTAATAGGCCGGATAGATATGATCTAGACAACATACCCAAGGAATACACGGTGGAGGTGAGGAACAGATTTAATGGTCTGGACCAGACAGACAGAGTACCAGAGGAATTATGGACAGAGATGAGAGACATTATGCAGGAGGCAGCAAGGAAAACTATACCAAAAGAAAAGAAGCGCAAGAAAGCAAAGTGGTTGTCGGATGAGGCTCTTAAAATAGCAGAGGAAAGAAGGAACGCAAAAGGCAAAGGAGAAAGGAAAAAATACAATCACTTAAATAAAGAATTTCAAAGAAAAGCAAGGAGAGATAAGGAAAGCTACCTAAATGAACAGTGCAAAGAAATAGAGGAAAACAACACAAGAGGCAGGACTAGAGATCTCTTTAAAAAAATTGGGGAAGTCAAGGGAACGTTCAAAGCAAAAATGATCACGATAAAAGACAAAGATGGCAAAGAGTTAGCGGATGCAGAAGAGATAAAGAAAAGATGGAAAGAGTACACAGAGGAACTTTACAAAAAAGACCTAAACACCGCGGATAATAACAATGAGGGGGAAATTGAACTTGAACCAGACATCCTAGAGAGTGAAGTCAGAAAGGCCCTAAAAAGCACGGCAAATAACAAAGCCAGTGGATATGATGGTATCCCAGTTGAATTCTTCAAAGCCCTAAAAGATGATGGAATCAAGCTACTACATGCTTTATGCCAGCAGATTTGGAAAACGAAACAGTGGCCACAGGATTGGAAAAGATCAGTATATGTCCCAATCCCAAAAAAGGGCAATGCCAAAGAATGTTCAAATTATCGAACAATTGCGCTCATCCCACAAGCCAGCAAAGTGATGCTCAAGATAATGCAGGATAGACTACAGCAGCATGTAGAAAGAGAACTACCAGAGGTGCAGGCTGGGTTCAGAAGAGGCAGGGGGACCAGAGATCACATTGCCAACATACGTTGGATCATGGAGAAAACAAAGGAATACCAGAAACAAGCTTACTTCTGCTTCATTGACTACACCAAGGCCTTTGATTGTGTGGACCACAACAAAATGTGGCAAGTAATTAAAGAGATGGGAATACCAGAACACCTCATATGTCTCATGAGAAATCTGTACATGAGTCAAGAAGCAACAGTTAGGACAGAGTATGGAATGACGGAGTGGTTTGGAATAGGAAAAGGAGTAAGACAAGGCTGCATTCTGTCACCCTGCTTATTCAACTTATACACAGAGCACATAATGCGCAATGCAGGGATGGAGGAATCACCATATGGGATCAAAATTGCTGGGAGAAACATCAACAATTTGAGATATGCAGATGATACCACCCTAATGGCAGAAAGTGAAGAAGACCTAAAGAAGCTCCTGATTAGGTTGAAAGAAGAGAGTGCAAAAGCTGGCCTGAGACTCAATATCAAGAAAACCAAGATAATGGCAACAGGCGCTATAAGTCCCTGGAAAATAGATGGGGAAGAAGTAGAAGCAGTAACAGATTTTACTTTCTTAGGATCCAAGATCTCTGCAGATGGGGATTGCAGCCATGAAATAAAAAGGCGACTGATTCTTGGGAGACAAGCTATGAAAAACCTGGGGAACATAGTGAAAAGTAGAGATATCTCACTGCAAACAAAGGTCCGCATAGTCAAAGCAATGGTATTCCCGGTGGTAATGTATGGCTGTGAGAGCTGGACCATTAGAAAGGCTGAGCGAAGAAAAATAGATGCCTTTGAGATGTGGTGCTGGAGGAGAGTTTTGAGAGTCCCCTGGACAGCGAGGAGAACAAATAGGTCAATATTAGAAGAGATTAGCCCTGAGTGCTCCTTAGAAGGACAAATAACAAAGATGAAGTTGAAGTATTTTGGACATCAAATGAGAAGAGAGGATTCACTTGAGAAGGCCTTGATGCTGGGGAAGGTGGAGGGCAGAAGAAGAAGGGGACGGCCAAAGATGAGATGGCTAGATGGTATTGTAGACACAATGGGCACGGGGATGTGTGGACTAAGGAGGATGGTGGAGGACAGAGGTGCCTGGAGAGCGATGGTCCATAGGGTCGCAAAGGGTCGGAATCGACTGTGCGACTGAACAACAACAACAAAAACTTGTTTCTGGTATTCCTTTGTTTTCTCCATGATCCAATGTATATTGAGAATGTGGTCTCTAGTCCCCCTGCCTCTTCTGAAACCGGCCTGCACCTCTGGTAGTTCTCTCTCCACATGTTGCTGAAGTCTATCCTGTATTATCTTGAGCATCACCTTGTTGGCATGTGGGATGAGCGCAATTGTTCGATAATTTGAGCATTCTTTGGTATTGCCTTTTTTGGGATTGGAACGTGCACTGATCTTTTCCAATCCTGTGGCCACTGTTTTGTTTTCCAAATTTGCTGGCATATTGAATGCAGTAGTTTGATTCCATCATCTTTTAGGGCTTTCAAAAATTCAACTGGGATACCGTCATTTCCACTAGCTTTATTGTTTGCAGTGCTTTTTAGGGCCTTTCTGACTTCACTCTCCAGAATGTCTGGTTCAAGTTCAAATTTCTCATTATAGTTATTATCAGGAGCGTTGAGGTCCTTTTTGTAGAGTTCCTCTGTGTACTCTTGCCATTTTTTTTATCTCTTCTGCTTCAGCTAACGCCTTTCCACCTCTGAATTTGCACAAGGTTATTTAAGAATACTAGACTTTCCAACAGCAAAGGATCTTCCCCCCTTTTTATTAAAAGAAAGGAGTGATTATGCCTTTTCCTCTTTTTAAGCATTTTATGCTGAAGGTCACTTTAATATGCTGTGGCATTAGCGTGCCAGATGTTATTGTGTATAAAAATGAACTGCACAGGGACAATTTGATTTTTATCTATCCCCTCCGCCCCCCAGCAGCTTTGGGATTATATTACAGAAAACTCAGCTGTCCCTGCATTTTATGCATTTGTATTAAAAAAGCAGGGGGAGTTCTAGGAAGTGGGAATGTTTGCTTAGCTCAGAGAGATCATTTGTAATGTTCATCCTCATCAGGGTCTGTGGAGGAGAGCACGCCTGCTTAGTTGTGGCCTAAATCATCCAAGCATGCCAAGTGCTGTCTTCTCCAATGAGTCTGAAGATCAGTCTACAGACTGATCAGGCCTCTGAATTCCCAGGCATTGTATGCCATAGTGTTTCTCAAAATATAGATGGCTTAAGCAGGTTTGAAGGAAGGATCCTGACCCATTATACCCCCTCCCGAGCTTTGATTTGTTGCCTTTCATGGCCAAAGTAAACAGTGGAGAGAGTTTTGAAACTCTGCCTGAAACATTTCGCCTTAACAATTCAGTTGCTCCAGGATAAGATAAACAGCTCGATCGGTGTAGACTGGGATTGCTGAACACAGAGTTCAAGAAGTAGGAACTGGCCTTTCTGAGTTTGGGTTGTCATGATACAGTATATCATGTGTATTATTTAGAATTTTTAATGGGAGGCCGTTGCTGAGTTGGGCGGCTATAGAAATTTGAAGAACAAATAAATAAATACATAAACAAATATTTTTATTTTAAATGAAGGTGTTGAATATGTACCTCTAAGAGGTTTTGTTTTATACTTGGTCATTTGGACTATGTCTGCATTTCTGATGTCTCTAGTTGTAGCATGAAACATTTGTGAGTCTGGGGATAAGGTTTAAAAGAAGGCTGGACACATTTGTGATCTCACCTACAGAAGTGGTTATAGTGGTCTTTTTAGACCATGGCTTGCAGTGCAGAGTCATGTTGCAGATAATCTGTTGTTAGAAAAGAAATTTTCTTCAGTGTAGACAGCATAAGGCAGTGATGGGCAGTCTTGGCCCTCCAGCTGTTCTTGAACTTCAATTCCCAGAAACCCTGACCAGCTGGTCTGTTGACTTGGGCTTCTGGGAATTGAAGTTCAAGAACAGCTGGATGGCCAAGACTGCCCATCACTGGCCTAAGGCCACAGCAATAGCATTTGTCATGTCATGCAATTTGCTAACTAGATTGCTTTGTCTTGAGGTTGGGTCTTCAGGGTTATAAAAGGGATTCTCAACCTGTGGGCCAGATGCGGCCCATGGTGCCATTTCATGTGCCCCCCCCCCCACCGCCTCCACCACACACAGAAGTGCCATGTCGTGGAAGAAGGGCAAAATGGCTGTCCGGCCCTTGAATCTGTCTGAGGGAGCGTGACCCGGCTCCTGGCTTAAAAAGGTTGAGAACTCACGATTTAAACACAAGATTCCTTCAAACATGAAAGGCTGCTGCAGTCATGTCTTTCCAATGCTAAGTTGCTTTGAGTTCTAATCCTGGGTTTATCCATAAAATAGGTTTCTTCCCTTTGAAACTTCCAGCCTGCGTAGTCTATGAGGGCTCAGCAGTTCTGGGAGTTGTAGCCCAGAAAGGTTATGGGCAACATCCTATTGCTAGTATAACGCAAGTGGCAAAACCTTTGGCAGGAAGTGCTGACTCACTGCATCCCTATGGTATTAGCCAGGATGCAACTGGAAAGAGGGCTATTTTGAAAATAGTGCTCAGTCAATAGAATATCTTTCCAAGACAGGCTTGCCTGGTGCCAACTTTTACGGACATTTCCCAGTAGGTGAAATATTCTTGTAATTTGCTGGACATTTAAGATAGGTCACCTTGACCTGGGGCTTGTCAATTCTGCTGAATGTTATGGTATTGCTTTCCACTTTTCCTTGTACTGTCTGTTTTATTTTTGTAGAATGTTATACAGTACAGTATATTTATTGTTTTCATTAATTTGAACATCACCCAGCGAAATTTTCTGAAAGTTGGCCTAGAAAATGTCAAACTAACTAAAAAATTGACACAACAAAATAAAAAAAAGCATGAGATGTAATCATGACTCTCTGATCTTTATGTCTGGCTTGGCTCATACATATTCTAGATATTCAAGCACTTATAATAAATGATTTTTTTGTGGTTAGTCACTTACATAAATGCATTGAGGGGAATGAATTGGTTGTGGTTTAATAACTTGTTGCATAAATTTTGTAAGTTACAGTACAATAGAGGTATTCATTAGTGCTAGCGTCAGCTAAGGGCTTGCTGAATTCCAAAGCAGCCCTGATGCTTAGGCAATATTTTAAAAAGAGATTCTAGTACACAAAGTGCCATCAGGGATGTTTGTCCAAAAATTGTTGAAGTTGTTGGAAACTGTCAAAAATAATTTTTCTTTTTCTTTTTTAAGTTTTAGAAAATCTATAAATACAATCATACACACATTACAAGATGTCTTCCTTTGATAAAATCAGGACATGATGTGCTTAAGATTCTGCACATGCTTCTTATACATAAAATGATGTTTGAAGTTTGGGCCACATCCCCTCAGAAAGCTGAGCAGGCTGGACTGGTGGTTTCCCCCCTGTAAACACTGCCATAAAATGCGTCCGCGGCTGTCATAAACACGTTTATGATGGCTGCAGACTCATTTACGGCTGTAGTAAATGTATTTACGACGGCCATGGACTCATTTACGGATGTAGTAAATGCATTTACTATGGCCATAAATGAGTCCATGGCCAATTTTCATTGGCAGCAGTGGCTGGAGTGAGGTTGGGAGCCAGATTATTTGGCACCACAAGGCAGATCCGGCCCATAGGCTGTAGGTTGAGAACCTCTGGTTTAAGAGATACATTTATAGCAATCGTTTTGAATAATCAATCTGTGCATCCATCTGGTTTGTGCCTGTCTAAACTGGACTAGCACTGAATTGGAACTGAACTGGAGCAATGATGTGACACTCAAAATATGATTGTTGTGCACTTGAGGACTTTTTTAAAAAGTCTCCATAGCTTCAGAAGGGAACAGTAGTGCTCGATTATTTCAGACATACTTGTCTTCCATATTATGAGGCACTTGGTGTTTTGTCACTCATGTCAGCTTGCTTTCTGCCATCTGAGAGGAAAAGGAGAATGAACTTTAGTTAATTGAATCACAGTTCAGTGCACACTGTGTATTCAGATGCATATTTTTAGTCAGTCATACATACACGATTCAAACAAATCCTTCAAAACCCTGCACCATTGTTGAGGAACTAAAAGGCATTACAAATTCGCATTCTCACATCTGCAGTTTGGAATCAAGATATCTTGTTGCTTGATTTCCATCTTTCTCATTATTAGATTTTAATTTAATTTGAGTTTATTTATTTATTTTTGGTGTACTGCAGTGCTTTCCTAAGAGCACATGACCTTTTCTTGCCCATGGATCTGTGTTACCTCTGAACAGCCTTCTCTGTTTCTCACATCTTCTTCCATTCCTAAGATTTGAAGTTACCACTATGAATAGCAAACACCTTCATCTGATGTCGATAGATGCAAGGCATGTCATGCTCAAAGCTCTGACATGTAACTGTCACTGACATAATTACTTTAAAGTGTGATGGGTCCCACTTTCAAAGGATTACAGATCTATCTATCGATCTATCTATTACTCTGTACCACTAGCAACCTGGTGGATTTAGTCTCGATAGATCAGTCCAATGTGTTTTAGATATATTTGTTTGTTTATACATACCACCAATCTGGGATTTTCCCACTCTGGGCAGGGTACAAACAAATAAAAAAGAGCAACATAATACAACAAAGCCATGATAAAAATTGTGTATTTGATATCATGGCTCTACATCTGAAATTGTCTTTTGCAGAAGAGGTCTACTGTCCTTCAGAAGCAGACCTCCTTATCCCAACATACAGTACTGTGCTCTAGTAGTCACCTGGCAAATTACTGAAGCTTCACACCTTAAAATTCCCTGGTAGTATACGATAAATTAAAGAATGATGCTTTGAAATTAGTGTATTTTCATAAATAATGTATGATAACCAGGATTCAAAGGTGGCTTTTTAAAAAAACATGAATATTTAATTTTAGTAAATTTTCGTAAGGATATACATGTCATTTTTGTGAAGGAATGATGATGTTACTTCCATGCTAAGGTTGTGTTGCTCATGTTCTACAGCAGGGGCTCTCAACCTATGGTCCACGGGCCAGATCCGGCCTATGCACCAACTCATCCAGCCTATGACCTCACTTCAGCTGCCACTTCCAATTCTGCCACCTCAATCCTTGTCTCCTCTGCTTGGCGTGTCCCTAACGGTGCTTACAACATCCATCCTGCTATGGAGCGCTGTTAGGGACACGTCAAGCCAAGCGGCGGAGAGAAGGATTGAGGTGGAAGAAGAGGAAGTGGTGCCTGGAGTGGGGTTGTGGGCCAGATGATTTGGTGCCATGTAGCTCCTCCAGGCTGGTAAGCAGGGAAGCAGCATGTTAGGGGGTGGTGGTTGGCTCGGGGTGGTTGCCGTTGCTGGCGGTGGCAGCAGTGTGGGTGGAGTGGTGGGTGATTTGGGGATGGTCCCACTGCTGCTATCGGTAGCGGTGGTGGCGGGACCACTCCGTGCCCCCACCAATTCCCGCCACCGCTGCCAAATGTGGCAGCGGCAGAACCTATCTGGCCCTCCAACAGTCTGAGAAGGCATGATCTAGCCCCCGTCTTAAAAAGGTTGAGGACCATTCTACAGGATAATACCTTGGTAACAACAAGATTTTTAAAACACTGTAATTCCTGGAGATAAAGAAAATATGGCAAGAGTAAACAGAGAAACTCTACAAAAAGGACCTCACCACCCCTGATAATCACAATGATGAGAACATTGAACATGAGCCAGACATCCTAGAGAGTGAAGTCAGAAAGGCCCTAAAAAGCACTGCACACAACAAAGCTAGTGGAGATGAGGGTATCCCAGTTGAATTTTTCAAAGACCTAAAAGATGATGGAATCAAATTAGGTATGATGGAATCAAAAAAAGGGTAATGCCAAAGAATGTTCAAATTATCGAACAATTGCACTCATCCCACATGCTAGCAAGGTGATGCTCAAGATAATACAGGATAGACTGCAGCAGCACATAGAGAGAGAATTGCCAGAAGTACAGGCGGGTTTCAGAAGAGGCAGGGGGACTAGAGACCACATTGCCAACATACGTTGGATCATGGAGAAAACAAAGAAATATCAGAAACAAGTCTACTTCTGTTTCATTGACTACACCAAGGCCTTTAACTGTGTGGACCACAACAAAATGTGGCAAGTAATTAAAGAGATAGGAATACCAGAACACCTTATATGCCTCATGAGAAATCTGTACATGAGTCAAGAAGCAGTTAGGACAGAATATGGAATGATGGAGTGATTTGGAATAGGAAAAGGAGTAAGACAAGGCTGCATTTTATCACCCTGCTTATTCAACTTATACACAGAGCACATAATGTGCAGTACAGGGATGGAGGAATCACAATTTGGGATCAAAATTGCTGGGAAAAACATCAACAATTTGAGATCATCATCATCATAGCTTTATTTGTATCCCACTTCCCTCAGCCCGAAGGCGACTCGAAGCGGCAAACAACAATAGCAAAAAATATATATAATAGGTACCAATATACAAAATAAATAAATACACAATAGTACAAAAATACCGCAATACAATATAATCAATGCAATATCAATAACGAGAGCACAGAAAAGACAAAAATGCAATGTAATATAATGCAGATGATACTACCCTAATGGCAGAAAGTGAGGAAGACCTAAAGAAGCTGATGCTTAGGTTGAAAGAAGAGAGTACAAAAGCTGGCTTGAGACTCAACATCAAGAAAACCAAGGTAATGGCAACAGGGCCCTATCAGTCCCTGGAAAATAGATAGGGAAGAAGTAGAAGCAGTGACAGATTTTATTTTCTTAGGATCCAAGATCACTGCAGATGGTGGTTGCAGCTTTGTTGTTGTTGTTGTTCAGTCGCACAGTCGATTCCGACCCTTTGCGACCCTATGGACCATCGTTCTCCAGGCGCCTCTGTCCTCCACCATCCCCCTCAGTCCTCCCAGCTCTGTGCCCATTGTGTCTACAATACCATCTATCCATCTCATCCTTGGCCTCCCCCTTCTTCTTTTGCCCTCCACCTTTCCCAAGGCCTTCTCAAGTGAATCCTCCCTTCTCATTTGATGCCCAAAGTACTTTAGCCTCATCTTTACTATTTGACCTTCCAATGAGCAGTCAGTGTTGATTTCTTCTAAGATTGACCTATTTGTTCTCCTCGCTGTCCAAGGTACCCTCAAAACTCTCCTCCAACACCACATTTCAAAGGCATCTATTCTTCTGCGTTCAGCTTTCCTAATTGTCCAGCTCTCACACCCATACATTACCACTGGGAATACCATTG
Source organism: Bradypodion ventrale (assembly GCA_035047345.1). Taxonomy (NCBI): domain Eukaryota; kingdom Metazoa; phylum Chordata; class Lepidosauria; order Squamata; family Chamaeleonidae; genus Bradypodion; species Bradypodion ventrale. The sequence goes on along the minus strand of JAWDJE010000003.1, from coordinate 72,227,314 downwards.
CTTTGACTATTCTAATTTTTGTTTGCAGCAGCAGCCATGAAATAAAAAGGTGACTAATTCTTGGAAGGCAAGCTATGAGAAACTTGTGGAACATAGTGAAAAGTAGAGGCATCACCTTGCAAACAAAAGTCTGCATAGTCAAATCAATGGTATTCCCAGTGGTAATGTATGGTTGTGAGAGCTGGACCATTAGGAAACCTGAGCACAGAAGAATAAATGCCTTTGAAATGTGGTGTTGGAGGAGAGGTTTGGGAGTCCCCTGGACAGCAAGGAGAACAAACAGGCCAACCTTAGAAGAAATCAACCCTGACTGCTCCTTAGAAGGTCAAATAGTAAAGATGAAGCTAAAGTACTTTGGACATCAAATGAGAAGAGAGGATTTACTTGAGAAGGCCTTGATGCTGGGAAAGGTGGAGGGCAAAAGAAGAAGGGGCGGCCAAACATGAGATGGCTAGATGGTATTGTAGATGCAATGGGCACAGAACTGGGTGGGGTGAGAAGGAGGATGGAGGACAGAGGTGCCTGGAGGGTAATGGTCCATGGTGTCACAAAGGGTTGGAATCGACTGTCCGACTGAACAGCAACAATTCCTGGAATTAGGCTGTTTACCAGTACAGTATATAGGCAAGTATGTCTCCACCAAGTGTACAGGGGAAACAAAATATGCTGCCTTCTTCTTTGAAGTTAAGGGTGAGTAGAAGTTGATGCAATGAAGGGAGGTGGATGGACAGTACTGTTTATTTCCCCTTGGGAGTTTCTATGCAGTGATAAACAAAAACAGCAGCCAGTGTTTTTGCTCAATGTCACTGGCTTGAACAAAATGTGGACTGACAGCCTCCCTTCCCAGGAGATGGCTGGCCCGGTGATAAATAAGAGAAAATGACATGCTTCTTGGGTCACTAGATCTCCTGAAAGAAATTTATGTACAAAAATTGAGACAACCCCCCCTAATAAAAACCCTCAGCAAAGATGAAGACAGGCCCAGTGAAAGAAGACACTTATTTTCAACATGCTATCAAGTAGTCAATTTAGCATTATGTTTGTTTGTAGTACTAAATAACTAAGGTCTGATACAGTAGATTGACCTTCGCTGTGAGTTTGAAGATGGACTTTCAAAATAAAATACTTCTTCACTTTGTGTGTCATTCAATTACAGAATGGGCTATCACAAGGTTGAGTGATGGCCACCATTTTGGTGACTTCAAAGGGGGATTAGACAGGTTGATGAACAATCAAGCTATCAGTGGCTATCTGTCACGATGAATATATGTTTCCTCCATTATCACAGTCACTATGTATCTGAACAGCAGTTGCTGGCGAATGCAAATAAGTCAATGATACTGGACTTGCCTCCTGCTATTGGATCTACCATGGGTTGTGCTTGGCCACTGTGGAAAGAAAATGGTAGTCTAGCTAGGCTTTTTGGTATGGTCCAATCGGGTTTGTCTTATGTTCATGTTTATTAGTTTAAGTGATGGTCTAGTTCAGGGGTTCCCAAACATTTTGCACCGTGGGCCTCACCACGCCCCCCAGACTGCTGAGCTGGCCGATCACATGGTTCCTCCCTCCATAAAAGCTGACATAAAACGTGTCTGCGACTGTCATAAACATGTTTATGACAGCCGTGGGTGCATTCGCAGCAGTGTTTACAGCAGGTACTGGCACATTTACGCATGCGCGGGTGCGTTTTACAGCTGTTGTAAATGTACCCGCTTCTGGTAGCAGTGAGGGTGGCGGCGGGCCACATGAAATGTTGCTTCAAGCCGGGTCTGGCCCATGGAACATAGTTTGGCCACCCCTGGACTAGTTACATACTACAAATTTCACAGCAATCTTTGAAAGAAACATGTCTCCTGATCATTCTCACCTCATAAAAATGCTCACTCTCCAACGTCATTTCAGTAATACTATTAATAATAGTGTTTACGGCACTTGGGTGGTAGAAGTAGAAGAATTAATTCAACAGTTGATTTGATTATCACTTCTTGTTCTTCTATGGATTTTTGACGTTTTCACCTCTTTAAAGAATTCACACTGTAAGTGAAAAGGTGGCTCACACATACTTTTTAGATTTAGTGGTTTTATTCTATTGCCATTTTGGAAATGTCATACACCTTAGAAAAGTGCAATTGTGCTTCTTTGAAGTGATCTATTTGTTTGGTGGGTTTTTGAAACTGATGCAGTGTGACAAATGGTGCTGTTTAACCAGGAAAATCAGCTAGTTTCCTTTTAAAAAGGTTACTATATATTAGTGAGAATTCACACAGCTCTGAGTGTAGTTGGTAGCATAATTCAATTAGAGAAGGATTACAGCCCCCAGCAACTTTTACTGTTCTAACAAGCTCAGATGGGTGGTTTTTAAAGGTGGGTATCAGAAGTTAGGAACTTTGTTATAATTCTGTTACACTTTGATGAATGTCTTCAAAGTTTTTGCAGGAAAGAGAAGCAGACACTGCAAAAACAATAGTTTTTTTTAAAAAAAGCAAAATGTTCATCTTTAGCTTTGCAGCACCTGCTGGGAAGAGGAAATAGGCCAACCCTATGTCTGTGTCCATGAGAGGCATTTCGTGTGCCTGCAACAACATTTCATTTTTATATTCTTAATTGCAGTAACTGTGGTGAGTAATTTATAATAGTCTGCACCAAATCCGGCCCTTCGCTTTAACTAGTATATCTTCTTTAAGTTACTGAGCAGCAAATGTCATCCTTGATAACACAGACATTGCAAAGTATGCTGTGAAATTCCTTTGTTTTACAAATGGCCATTGGGATAAATAACTTGATTTCCAAGAGCATCTGTTGCAACTATAGCTTTGATTCTTTTTTGCTAATGTGAGAGAGGCTTTGGGCACTTTTTCCTTTTCGGTAAATGTTTTAATATGATTCGGCAAATACTAGCATTCTCAACAGTGCCCAGAAGACATTTTATCTCTCGTACAGCTCTGTACTAAAGCAACCTGTTACAAAAATAAAATACAACAACCCCACAAATCTGTTGTCTATAGTGATACAGTGTAGGTTTTTCTACATACAGTACATTCAGAAGGTTCAGATAGCATACAATTCAGTGTCAGTGCACTTCATAATTCTGTAGGAGGAAAATGTGTAGGTAGAATTAATGCATAAAGTGCGGAACAAAAACAGCGGGAGGAAAGATGCTCTAACAAATGTTTCATAGAGAGACTGGAAGAATAACTAAATACAGTAACCTGAAGGTTTATACTTGCAGTATCTCAACAGGATACTGTACTATATTTCATCAGGTCAATGCCACAGGGTTCCTTAAATACAAAATAGCCTCTCAGATTATGGTGCTTCCAGACCAGTGTTTCTAAACCTTTGGTTTTTAGACTTCAATTCCCAGAAGCCTAAATCAATTTTCCCAAAGCACTGATCAGCCAATGTACTGAGTTAGGCTTCAGAGAATTGAAGTCTCCCTGCGGCGGTGTGAGCTCCACATTAGGAACCACTGCTCCGGATTGAGCACACTGAGGTATTGTGCATCATGCTGAATGGTATTTTGCTCTAGATATATGCACGTTCATTTAAAAATGATGAAATGTTCCATCCTCAAATTTGGAGTGAGATATTGCCCCACTAAATATAGACACCACCCATTCATATAGTAATTATTTCAAAGGGTCCGAGGCAAGTAAACAACATCTGAATTGACTTCAGTTGAAAAGTCTTTCTCTTCTTCAAGTATGTGGTGACTTTGCAATGCTCTTCAAAGGTACAGACAGCTGTATTTGGATTCCAGCCTGAAATCTTTTTGTCTGCTTAAAATTATGATATTATTACTTTAGATGTAGACTTCTGCTTCTTCTCCACAGAATTGCATTGTTGCTAATATATTCTGCAATAGTAATATTATATTGATTTTAATGTTTATTAAATACTGCTCTGAAATCCATTTTGGGACTAAAGTAGAGTATAAAATCCTTAAATAAATATATACATAAATACATGGAGTTAAAACTGTGCTGGAAAGCATAACACATTCACTAATCATGTAGAGGCAAGATGTTCTTAGGGCCATGTGAAAGAGAGGGAGTGATTCTTCTCTTGTTAATTTTTCTCTAGCTGAAAATTGTACCTGACAACCTGTTATTCAAAACAGTGTTGGTATTTTCTGCAAATAGTTTTTGAATGTTTTTGTTCTCATATGCCTACTTTAGTTACACAGTAAGGCTTAAGAAGGTGCAATGGCTTGGATGAGAGGAACATCCTGGTATCTGTAAGATATTGGCATTAAAATGACTCTGATTCATGGCTGCTTTGTGTAGCTCAGACAACCTATATTAATGGGTAGAGGACTGTGGTGACTTAATGGTTAAGATGATGAACTTGATGACTGGATGGTCAGCAGTTTGAGACACGAGTGCTGCACGATAGGTGTCCCTGTCCCAGCTCCTGCCAACCTAGCAGTTCGAAAGCAAGAAATTGCAAGTAGATACTGTAAATAGGTACTACTTTGGTGGGAAGGTAAACAGTGTTCCATGCACTCTGATGTCTTATCATGTCTACCACATGGCCATGGAAATGTCTGTAGACACTGACAGCATGGCTCTTTGGTAGTAAACAGAAATGAGTACCGAACTCTAGGGTCGGATATGACTGGTAAGAGAAACTTTTACTATGTTAATGGATTGCAGCAACATATGGTTAAAGAATAGAGAGGTCTGGAGGTGGCTTTATGGAAACCTCTGTGTTGGTGTTTCAGCCTACAATCACTGCTACTCCCTTCACAAACAAAACAACTGAAAAATATGTGAGCTCCCAGCTTTGTCTCAGCTGGGTACTTTAAATTATTTTTCTTGGCTTTTATGTTTAGTTAAGAACACAGATCTCCAGCAAAGAATAAGTAAAAAAAAGACCTTGTATAGGGCTGACTCTGGTTGCATATGTGTGAGAGAGCATGTGTATGAATGTACATTACTGAACTCTTCTGCATATTTAAACTTATTATGCAGACTTCACATTTTTCAGAGAAGTATTAAATACTGTATTCTGTTCTTCCATGTCTGGTTTTAACATAAATCTGCTCTGAGATTTTAAGCAGAGGGAGTCTTTATGTGGTAAGTGTAATCAGGCTCAGCAAAAAGCCATATACAGCAGCAATGCCACTATTCTTTTCTCTGATATACCTCCTCAACATCTTTCTTTCTTCTTTGACTTCCAAAATGCTCTTTTCCCTGGTAAGCCAACCTAGCAGCCAACACAGTAGTGTACACTTCCGTCTTCTTTAAAGTTCTTAGCTAGTGTCTGCTCTTTGGCCTTTTGAAAACAGAAGATGCATTATCACAGGGATACAGCATCTAATAGACAACTCTGCTATTTCATCCCATGGGGCCCCATATCTGTAATAACATTTGACTTTCTATGGTTGCCTTTAACCTATTAGGTTGGGCAAGCAAGCCCTGGAACTGTTTTGGAGAAATAATGCCCACTTTTGTAGGTCTGTGGGCATTTATCTGATGGCTTCTGGTTGAAGATAGAAACATGATACTAGGCAAGCCTGGTTGTGGAATTGGCTATACCATGGTCACAGCTGACCTCATCTCTTTCCTTAATGTGTATACATGTTCAGCGAATGAATCAGAGCAATAGCAATAGCAATAGCAATTACTCTTATATTTTAATAACTATCACCCTGTTGCTAATATCACTTTCATGGGCAAGTTGATGGAAAAAGTGGTAAACCAGCTGGGGATGTTCCTGGAGGATACTGGATGTCTCAACCCATCTTAGTCTGGTTTCAGGCCCCACCATGGGACTGAGACAGTATCAGTCGCTCTGCTCGATCACCTTCTAAGAAAGGCTTCCTAGGGTAAATCTTCCCTGTTGGTGCTCTTGGACCTCTCAGTGAATTTTGGTATAGGGGCCTAGCTTTGGACTGGAGAGGTGAGTCTCTTTCTGGAGAGGTGCGTCCAGAATGTACAGCTCATGGAGGAGTTGTCCAACTCCTGGGTGGAGGTACCTCAGGGGTTGGCAATCTCCCTGATGCTGTTTAATATCTGCTGGGAGAGGTTATCAGGAGATTTGGAGTCTGCTTTCATCAGTAGGCTGATGATATATGGCTCTATCTCTCCTCCACCTCAGCAGTGTATGCCATTCAGAAGCTGGAAGAGTGCCTGGAGCCAGTTAAGATGGGGATAATAGGCTGAAACTAAGATGGAGGTGATGCTGGTAGGGGATAACTGGTTTCAGATCGAGAGGATTCCTATCAAGTTGGGGGATATCATTCTCCCTAGGAAGAGTGTACATAATCTAGATGTACAACTTGACCTGTCTCTGACACTGGGAAATCAGGTGTCATTGGTGGTCAGGTCAACATTTCCCCATCTGCGGCACATAGCCTAGCTTCACTCATTCCTTGGCAGAAGATCTTTGTTAGCATTAACCTATGCACTGGTAATCTCCAAAATTGACTATTGTAATGCCCTCTATGTGGGGTACCTTTGAGGCTGGTATGGAGACTTCAGTGAGTACAAGATGTGGCTGCCAGGCAGATGGCTGGTATTGGCTGATTTGAACGTATCACACTGGTCTTGGCTAGCCTGCATTGCTTGCCCATTGCACTCCATGCCAGATTCAAGGCGCTGGTGCTAGCCTATAAAGCCCTGAACAATTTGGGACCATGCTATCTAAGGGACCACCTTTTCCTCAGAAATAATACTCAGAGCACCCAGATGTTTAAACTCTGAGTAGTCACACCTAGAGGGGTAAAAAAGCAGTGACCAAATTGAAAGCTTTCTCCACCATAATCCCTGCCCTCTGGAATTGCCGGTGGAGATAAGATCATTCTCATCATTGCTAGCATTCCGTACATCTCTGAAGACTTACTTATTTCAGTAAGCATTCCCTGGTTATTAACATCTTTTGGGCTGTAAAGTGATTTGCCCTGAAGCTATGCTATCTGTTGCCGTCACTACCTCTAATTATATTTTTAAATCTCTGAAGCTGTAGATCATTATATTGATATATAGGTCTCCCTCATTTTCTTTAATGCTATTTTTTGGTATTATACTTTCATGTTATTAGTTGTGTTTCATTTAATTGTTTTATTTGTTGTTATTTTTAAATGTTCTTATATGTTTGTAATCCTCCCTGAATGGTGCATGCACCAGACGGATGGGGTATAAATGCAACAAACAAACACATACGGTAATTGCATTTTCCCCCCCCCCCAACATGCTGGGGACTCATTTTACCGACCTTGGAAGGCTGAATCAATCTGGATCCCTGTCAAGATCAAACTTAGAGGCTGAAATGAGGTTTAAAAAGATTTAGCTAACAAGATAAAAAGTTCTTTGATTCACCTCTTTTTCATTCCAGGTGGCATAATCATATGAGCAATAGCAGGGTTAGGGAATGCAAAATGGTATCCAAGTAAAACACAGGGTTTCAAATGTGTAATGCACAGCTAAGCATCAGTTACTTCTTTACTCTAAAGTATGTTAAGTAAGAATATGTGGCTCTGAACAAGAATAGGACCAGCAGGTGATTTAAACAAGAGATTTAAACCTCCCCTCTCCCTGGAGATTTCACCTACAAATTGGCACAAACATTGGTGATGGTTGAGAAAAAAAGGCAGTTGGCAAGAGAGGAGCTTTTAGTTTCAGAAAAGTGTTGTGAGAGTTTTTAAAATAAAAAATAGATACAATAATAGGATGATTCAAACTGTATGCTGCTCCTAAGGTTGCTGTTCCCAGTCTGCAGAAAATTAAGCATGCTACAAATACAACATGCAGATTGACCATAGTAACCTATGAATGGTCCAAGATGGTTAGAAAATGTTGGTGACTTTAGTTCACCCGCCCCCACTCATCTTGCTGATGGAGGTATTGGTGCTTATTTAAGATTTAATAAACTTTAATATAAGCTCTTCCATGGACTGACTTGTTTTGGTTACTACTATTTATATGCAGAAGAGGGATTGATAGATACTTTACTGCCCAAGCCCCCAAGTCTCTCAATGTCTCTTTATTGCCACACTATATGCAGTGGCTCAAGTAGGTAAGACGCTGACTGGGAAGCGGAAGGTTAGCAGTTCGATTCCCGAGTACTGCAGGACGGAATGAGCTCCCGTCTTTGTCCCAGCTCCTGCCAACCTAGCAGTTTGAAAGCAAGAAATTGCAAGTAGATAAATAGGGACCACTTTGGTGGGAAGGAAACAGTGTTCCGTGCGCTCCGGTGTCTAGTCATGCCTGCCACATGACCACGGAAACGTCTGCAGAAGCAGACAGCGCTGGGCTCTTTGGCTTGGAAACAGAGATGAGCACTGCACCCTAGAGTCGGATACGACTGGCTTTCGAGCAAGGGAAACCTTTACTTATATGCTGTTAGCAATGTGGGCATCATGCTGGGCATCTCCCCCCCCCCCCATTGTGCCACCTCTCTTACTTGTCCAGCAGCTTAGGCCTGTTTGGTAGGCCTTATGAACTTCTGCCCTGCATTGCTACCACCATTCCACCCATCCCGTATGAGGTCTTGTGGGATATATTGGCCTTGCCCTGGCGTTTGACCTCCTCATGGGGCACCATCATCCACACTAGCTCACTAGTCCATGGATGTTTGTTGAATATGAAGGTCCACCCCAGCAGCAGACCCTGGTCCAGGTGTTGTTGCTCTGTCGTCTCTCCCTTCTCTTTCCCACCAATCCTAGGGCCCTATCCTTTCTCTGATCTCCTTAAACTGCTTCCTCTCCACCTTCATTACCACCAACCACTCTTACTTTCTGTTCTTCTCATTCCTTTTCTACCACCACAAACTCCCTGCCCCCCTCTGGATCTTCATGGCCCCAATCCACTAGGGATCCAGAAGTCTCAATCCCCAGACTCTCATCTGCAGGGGACAATGGACCATCTCCCTCCTCTGAGGTTGTCTCCAAAGTGCAGCCCTCGGGTATCAAAACCTGGCCTCCTAGTCTCCAAGCTCAGTGTCCTAACCACTAAGCTACCAGGGGAGCTGCCCAAGACAACTTAGGTAAAGGTAAAGGTTTCCCTTGCTCGAAAGCCAGTTGTATCCAACTCTAGGGTGCAGAGCTCATCTCTGTTTCTAAGCCGAAGAGCCAGCGCTGTCTGCTTCTGCAGACATTTCCGTGGTCATGTGGCACGAAGACGGGAGCTCATTTCCGTCCTGCAGTACTCGGGAATCGAACTACTGACCTTCTGCTTCCCAGTCTGCGTCTTAGCCACTTGAGCCACTGCAAACCATGCTATTAAAGGACTTCCTTTGACCATATGTTGTTGTTCAGTTGCACAGTTGATTCCGACCCTTTGGGACCCTATGGACCATTGCCCTCCAGGCACCTCCATCCTCCTTCTCAACCCACCCATCTCTGTGATCACTGCATCTACAATACCATCTAGCCATCTCATTTTTGTCCACCCCCTTCTTCTTTTGCCCCCCTCCTTTCCCAGCATCAAGGCCTTCTCAAGAGAATCCTCTCTTCTCATTTGATGTCCAAAGTACTTTAGTTTCATCTTTACTATTTGACCTTCGAAGGAGCAGTCAGAGTTGATTTCTTCTAAGATCAACTTATTTGTTCTCCTCGCTGTCCAGGGGACTCTCAAAACTCTCCTCCAACACCACATTTCAAATGCATCTATTCTTCTGCGCTCAGCTTTCCTAATGGTCCAGCTCTCACAACCATACATTACCACCGGGAACACCATTGCTTTGACTATGCAGACTTTTGTTTGTAATGTGATGTCTCTACTTTTAACTATGTTCCCCAGGTTTCTCATAGCTTGTCTCCCAAGCATCAGTCGCCTGCCTCTTCGGAACCTAGCCTGCACTTCTGGTAATTCACTCTCTGCGTTGCTGCTGAAGTCTATCCTGCATAACCTTGTTAGCGTGTGGGATGAGTGCAATTGTTTGATAATTTGAATATTCTTTGTTATTGCCCTTTTTTGGGATTGGAACGTATACTGCTGCTCATACATTAATGTCTAAAACAGGCATCTTGGTTAAGTGTCCACCATCATGTGTGGCTTTTCTGTTGCACAAAACTTAACAAACTTTGCATATCAGGATTGCAAAGTATCTCTTATGTTTGCTCCTGTGACTGTTCTGTCTTTTATCTGACCATGTCCTTTTTTGTACATTGCTTTGTGAGAGCCCTGGAAAACATTGCAGTCATGATCTACTAAGATAAACAGAAATTTTGCTGCTGGCCTTAGTTTGGAAAGGAGAGTTATCCTACTTGACTTTAAAAGTCTTACCAGTTTCATCTTGCTAGAGATCCATGCTAACAAGCAGAAGTATAAAAATAGTATTTCTGGCCTTTTGAAAACAGATGGATAACCTTCTCTTAGTACATTTTAAATTCTGTTTTTCTGGCAGAGCTTTGACATTTTGAATGCCCTAATTTGCTTTAGAGCAACAGGGAAAATCTTTCTTTTTTACTTATTTGCTTCATGGCATTTCAACTGCATCTTTGGTGTTGCCGCAAGCAGCAGAACAGTTGAGAAAAACATGTCCCTTCTATTTTCTTTTGCTAAGCTTAAGTGGCTCTCAAAGGGTGTAATAACATTTTGTGGGGCTGCCCGGAAGAGTAAACTAGCTGATCCCTGTACAGGAATTAAAGAGAGTTTAGGAGAAATGGAGCACGTCTTTGCACAGACCATAACTTTCTTCTTTTTTCATCTAAGTGCAAATCATAACAGCAATTGAAGTAGGGAGAATGAAAAAACAACAATAACACAGAGCTTTAAAGATGATGGGAAAGATTTGTCTTCGAACTGAAAATTATAGACTTCAGTAATGGAACAGGCAGAGGCGGCTTGTAAAGAAAAAGTATAATGAAACATTTAACAAAACAATAACGTGCCAATGCTGAGGAAAAGGGAACTGCATTGAAGGAAACAGTTTGGTCAAAAGAGACATCCCCTCCTCCCATTGCTAACCATTTGTACTCTCAACAGGTTGAATTGCTAGGTTTGGTTTCTACATTTCATTCTAAGGTTTTGACCTAATTCATGAGTGGGCAGACATCAACTTTGTAGTTTTGACATCCCCCCCCCCCTCGCAAAAAAGAAAAAGTCCTGGAGTCTAGCATCCAAAGAAAATGACAAAATGGTGACTCAGAGTGGGAAATGGTGGCTTGGGATAGAAACTTCATTGACTAGGAGATTTTGAAAGCAAATTGAAAATAAGAAAAACATACTAATGTGTGTTGTGTAGAAACAGAAGAGTGTATGATTATGAGAGTGTGTTGTCTGTCTATGTGCCCAGATATCATGTGATTACTTCAATGTCCTTTGCCAAATAGCAATGAATATAATCAGGATGTGACAGGAACTCTACTGCATTCTGGAATTTAAATTATTATTGCCATACATATATAAATGTTTAGTTATCCCAGGAAGAGAGTCTACATGCCCCTTCCGCACACTCTTATATGCCATTATCTCCACTCCCTGACCAATCCCTTTCAAAAGCATTCAGATCCCTTTTTTTACTGTTTAGTAAGTTGAAATAGCACTTATCTGACAGAGTATGATAGTGCTGTATCAGCTATAGCCATACCTGTCTACCTTCCTGGATTGGCCGGGATTTCCTGTTTTCTGGCGCCGATTTTCGCCATTTCCCACCCGGAGCTGCTGAAACCCCGGAATTTGGCAGTGGGGGGAAAGGCGTTACTGCACATCCCTTCTGCGCAGCTCGCTTCTATGCATGCGTAGAAGGCTTCTGTGCAGAAGGGGATCGTAGAAGCCTTTTACGCATGCGTAAAAGCCTTCTATGCATGCGTTGAAGCGAGCTGCACAGAACGGTTCTGTGCAAGTCGCTTTTACACATGCGTAGAAGGCTTTTACGCATGGGTAAAAAGCGACCTGCACAGAACCGTTATGCGCAGGTCCCGGATTGTCCAGAGCAGCATTTGACAGGTATGGCTATAGCACTGAATTAGGAGAAAAATTATTTCTAAACATGCAAGTTATAAATTGTAGTTGTAGTCCTTACCAGTGCAAACAGAAAGCAGGCAAAAGGAGTAGGATTCACTCCCACATTGTGGCCTCCATTTATAATCCAGTAGTTGCATTAGAATAGGTTTACTGAATCAACAGGGATTTCAAATCAAATCAAATCATTATTACGGTCTAAGATCAGCATAGTACAGCAAAACAGAAGTTGAGAAGACAGTATGTAAAATATATTTTTTAAAGGAGCATTTCTACTCAGAGTTAAGGAGTAATAAAATTAGTACTTAAGCTTACTAGTATTACAACTACTACTAAGCCTATGATGTTGTGCTGATAGTTTATTTGACAGAAGGTTCTTCTGATTGTGTTGCAGAACCTGTTAGTGTTGTGGGTGAAGGTGGGGCTTTCATCAGATAACAGTCAGTGGGTGTATGTGCTGTTTGACTGGACAGGTTACTTGCAAATCAGCAGAGATATGAATTTGTTCCGGATGTCTCTATAAAAAGGACAGGTTTTGAGAATTTGTTTTATGGTTTCAATTACCCCGGTGTCACAACTGCCCTAAAGGAACAATATAGGTCCGTGGTGGTGAATCTTTGCACTCCAGGTGTTCTGGAACTTCAATTCCCAGAAGCCCTGATCAGCAGGGGTGCTGACTTGGGCTTCTGGTAATAGAAGTCCAAGAATACCTGGAGTGCCATGGTTTGCCATCACTATTGATACAGGTTATCAGTCAAGTCAAAAGCAAGACAAAACAATGGAAATGAAAACACAGAAAGCACAGGCCCTGCAAGCCAAACACAACATACTGCATACTCATGCCAAAATGTTGGATTTACTCATGATTAATGTGTAGTCAATGGAGTAGATATTGAAAGGAACAGTGAGAAGTATGGCCCAAACCATGAGACAAATACTTATTTAGTCACGCTCACATGCTCTCTGTTTGGCTTACTCTTCCTTTTATTAATATATGACACATATTGTTATTCTCCCTGTTCTTATACTCACAGTTATAGGGGGGAAAAGATTTCTTGGATGTTTTTGCACATGTGTGTATAATTTGTATAGCCCTCAACCCAACATCATATGGATTGCTCAAGGCAGAAAAGATTATGATTGTTTTAGAAAGAACATAGAAAAATGTCCTGGCACTGCATTAGACCATTGCTGTATGTAATTCAGTACTGTCTGTACTGACTGGCAGTGGTTGTCTAGAGTTTCAGAGAGAGGACTTTTCCAGCATTACATGGAGAGGCCAGAAATTCTTCCAGATGACATTTCCCAGCCTTACCTGGAGATGCTGGGTTATCAGTACTGGAATCTTTAGCATGTAAGGAATGCAAGGAATGTACTGTATTCTAAAACTGAAGACTGACACTGAATTTTTTTTAAAAATGTAGTCTTCAGCAAGCATTCATTCCAAAACAGAACAAGACTAATAAGATGTTGTGGTCTTGTTTATACTTATTATCTTAAGTAATCCTAAACAGTAATCCTGCATGTTACTAAAAGATGCTGAGATCAAGGCCTCTTCCATCCAGAAAATTTGTCCTTCAAAATAAAATAAAATTTGTCCTTCAATCTCTATAACATTGGAATATTTCTAACCAGCCACATGGCATTGGCTTGGTTCAACTGAGACAAAATCCATGATCTTGGGTCCAACTAGACACATAGATTGTTTCACGCAGCCACTGTTGCTTCTTATAATGGAACTTTTTGCTCTGTTGATTTACACAGGTGTGGTTCATTTCAGTTCTGTCTACACCAGTGTTTTCCAACCTTTGGTTTTTGGACTTCAATTCTCAGAAGCCTGAGTCAGTTCCCCAAAGCACTGATCAGCCAATGTACTGACTTAGGCTTCTGGGAACGGAGGTCCCCCTGTGGGGCATGGGCCACAAATTGGGAATCACTGGTCTGCACAGACAGTGAAAGAAATAGCATTTCTCCTTCATGTCAGATGGCTTACCTGCTTGATTTACTTTCTCTGATAAGTTTTTCGCACAATTCACCATCTCTTTCATCTCGTTTCCTACCTTATCCAGTGCCCTTCTCAACTCCTGTTCTAATGCAAAAGTTGCTCTAAACTATACTGCTAAAAGTTTGGAATGTATTTGTCCTAAGTCTTTCGTTTTTAAAAAAGTAAGTTAATCAGTTCAGTGCTAAAGCGGAATACAGTGGTACCTCATACAACAATTTTAATCTGTTCCATGGGGCTTGTTGTTCTATGAAACAATTGCTATACAATGCATGCATTGTATAGCGATTTTCCCTATGGGATTTTCCCTATGGGATGCATCGATTTTTTGTAGCCAAGTGGTTTTTCCCAATGAAAAACTGTTGTACGATTTTTTCCATAGGGAAAATTGTTATGTGGGACGCCATTTTCCCCAAGACCTAATTGTTATATGATTTCATTGCTACACGGGATGATTGTTGTATGAGGTTCCACTGTAGTGCTAAACTGATAGGGTAGAATAATTGAACCACAATCACAATGTGAACATAGAAGAAGGATGCAATGTGTAATGTTCCAAGCACTAAGAAAAAAACATGTGAAAGCATTGATTTTAGTGTTGTGTCACCATACTTGTTAACTAAATTAGCACTAAATTACAGGATATTTTCCAAAAAATTATAAAATGAAAAATGGTAATTATTGTACTCACTAGGCAGACTGGACAGGTGGAACGGCAGAAGAAATTGAAGAATCCCATAATAAGGCTTGCTAGGGAAGCTGAATTTAGAAGACATGTCAAGCAGTGATCAGGAAGGACTTTATTTATTTATTTATTTTATTAGTATTTATACCGTGCCCTTCTGATGTATGCAACACTCAGAGCGGCTTTCAAACATATAATTCAATTACACTATTCTATTCTGAGGCAAAAAGTGTGAGAGGAACCGCAGTGATGACAATAACAAGTATGTAATGTGAACAAAATGTATTGAACATTCATGACAAAATATCAGACCTTTGTGGTATGAAGAACACTGGTCTTCAGATCCACCCTCCCCAGGGTCAAATTGCAGAAAAATGTCTGTTAGGCTGGCTCTTTCTGAGCCTTTTGGACTTCTACTGAAAGCGTGCATGGTTTTTCCCCCCAAAAAAATTGGTTTGCTCATCCATAAGATTAAGAAATATATACTGTATATTATGAGAGAGGGAAAGGAAATCAAAAGTATCAGGACTATCTTAAGAAGCTGGAGAGCTGTTGTCAAAGGTGGAGACTCACAGCTTTAAATCACACACCTATCCAGTCCAAGCCCTGTCTTGCACATCCAATCACTGAAAGTCTCTGAATGAATAATTATCTTTTTTTTTTATCTAGCGTGCTCACAAAGATGTTTTAGCCTCACAATTTATGAAGTAAATGCCTATACACAGTATGTCATATTTCCCTACCTTTTCCTTATTATACCTGTTCTCTATATTGGCTGGCAGTGCAAATTTGTACTGATTTTGTTTGGAATACACCCACTACTGTACCATTCTAGATTTGAATAAAATCACTGAAAGAGAAAATGTTTTTGTCATTTTAGTAATAGCTGATGGATCACTGGAAAAGTCCAGCGACGAGGTGGGGAGTGAGGAGGACTTGTATGAAGACTTTCGTGGTTCCAGTCACCGTTATGGACACCCGGGAGGAGGAGGAGAGCAGCTGGCCATCAACGAGGTATGGCATCTGGGAATGCCTGATAAAAACACAATATAAGTTTTCAATTTACAAAAACAACAACGGTGCAACAGTCCTAGAACAATTACATTTAGCCAGAAATCTGTTTGCAAAAGATTGTGTTTTCTAACAACTCCATCATTTTTCATCTCTCTTTCCTCTGTGCTTAAATATTAGCTCTTCACAGCCAGCTTCCTTTGAAAGAACATGAAGGGGGACATGCAAATCTGTTCATAGAACATCAAACGGGATGGTGGTGGTGGTGATGCATTAATGAACTCAGAGTGGGTGGTGAGTTCAAGACTCATCAAGTAGCTCCCAGATTTTACTAGGCCCTTTTGGGATTTTTCCTTTTCATAATTCTTTGGGGTTCCCTCCCTCTTTGTTCTGTGGTTATTTGTGATCTTTTTGTCAGATCAGACGATTTTGCTTTGTAATTTTGAACATTAAATCAGAGTAAGCATTTTTAAAAATATTTTTGATATTTTCATAATAGGTTTTGTAATAGCTTAAATGTGGTCTGTCTCTTTTTAATGAACTTTAACTTTGAGTTGTAAAATAACTGCAGATAACACTGAACCCTATATTTTATATTGCAGACATTGGCAACTGTTGGCCAGTTCTGGTAATGTGTCATAAAAATACATGAATATTATGTATTTCAGTATTTTTATTGACTGTTTTTAGATCTGTGGATACTGTGCTTTGACAGACTAGCAAATTAAGACAGCATACTATGCTGCTTGAAGGTGGGCTGGTCCTAGGGACTAGCAAACAGTCTTACCAGGGAGTTAAATAGACCAGGTACAGGATATCCAACACCAGAAATAACTAGTGGACATGGGATAGAATAATGTGCTCTGATTGCTTCTCCACTCCAATCAAGCTGCATTCTGTAGCTGCTGCAGATTGTACACCATCACCTGAGGCAAATGGTTCTCACAAGGTGTGCTCTTTTTATACAGGAATGCAATTTATAAATTAATAGTAGCTGATAAAATATGCTTCTAGCTACCAATGCCACCTGTGACTACACCAAGGATTTGCAACCTATGACCCGTGGACCAGATCCTGCCTGAAACGCCAAATAATCCGGCCCCCGCTCTTGCTCCAGCCACCCCCGCCTCTATTGAAATCAACCATGTACTCATTTACAGCCATCAAAAATACATTTACGACAGCCCTAAATGAGTCAGCGGCCATCATAAATGTGTTTGCGACAGCCACGGGATGCATTTTATGGCAGCATTTATGGTGGGGGAACCTCCAGTCCAGCCTGCTCAGCTGTCTGAGGGGACATGGTCTGGCCCATGGCTGAAAAACATTGAGAACTCCTGGACTACACGGTTAGTGTTGAATCCAAAAGGGACTCTTCCTTCAAGGAGAATGTAAACTCATCTAACACCAATCATTATAAGGATATCATGTTCAAAGTCTTCACTTCCTGACTCTGGTCCATTCTCTGCCATGAGGTTGCTCATTCTTTCCAAAACTAGGCTGGGAACCAGAGAGAAACAGTTGTTTTCTGTTCTTGGTATTATATAGAAGGCTCGCAGAACTTATCCTACTGTCTTAATGCTGCAGATGGCTTAGTATCGCAAATCAGCAGAAGGGCTAAGCAAGGTAAAGGTGAAGTCATGGTACTGGATTTTTCCTCATGTGTCTTCTACTGCACAATGATAAAGAAATGGGCCTTTCAACTCAGACTGCATACTTTGCACCGAGGCTCTTCTTCTCAATGCCCGGTTCTCTATGAGACATATGCTAACATAGATCTCTCTTTCTAATGACAGTTTTGATCCTACCTTCCTCCTCCACCTCACCCTTCCCAATCCTTGGGTTTGGTTTTCAGGGGCTATGATAATGTCCTCATGAACTGCAGCCTTCCATGTGCTTGGTGATTTCTAGCTGGAAAAGTATCCCATTAGTGTTAAAAATGTTTTCAAGATAGATTTGATGTGCCATATAGGAACCATGATGATGATGATGACAGTGTCTTTAAACCTTTAAAAGATCTGTTTTTTTAGCTGTGTTTTGGAAATACAAATGACAATGAGATGATAGCTAGGAGCCTCTTTGGTGAAACTACTTGTTCAAAGAAGCATCCTTAGATAAGCATAATTCAGCTCTGGAAACCATCATATCTACTACTGCGGGCAAGAAAACCTTAGAAGAAATGGAGTAGCCATAATTGTCAATAAAAGAGTGAGAAAAGCAGTAATGGGATACAATCTCAAAAATGACAGAATGATGTCAGTCAGATTTCAAGGCAAACCTTTCAATGTCACTGTGATCCAAATATACGCACCAACCACTGGTGCAGATGAAGCCATAATGGACCTGTTCTATGAGGACTTACAACACCTCATAGAACAGACACCAAGAAATGATGTCCAAATTATATTAGGAGACTGGAATGCCAAAGTAGGAAATCAAAAAGTGGAGGGAATAACAGGCAAATTTGGTCTTGGAACACAGAATGAAGCAGGGCAAAGATTGATAGAGTTCTGCCAAGAGAACACACTGGTCATAGCAAACACTCTCTTCCAGCAACACAAGAGGCGACTTTACACATGGACATCACCAGATGGCCAACACCGAAACCAGATTGACTACATACTCTGCAGCCAAAGATGGAGAATCTCCATACAGTCAGCAAAAACAAGACCTGGAGCAGATGTGGCTCAGATCACAACCTACTGATCGCAAAATTCAGGCTTAGACTAAAGAAAATAGGGAAAACACGGAGACCAGAAAGATATCACCTAGACAGCATCCCTAAAGAATACACGGTGGAGGTGATGAACAGATTTAATGGCTTAGACTCGGTAGACAGAGTACCGGAAGAATTATGGACGGAGATGAGGGACATCATGCAGGAAGCAGCAAAGAAAACCATACCAAAAGAAAAGAAGAGTAAGAAAGCAAAGTGGTTGTCTGATGAGGCTCTTAAAATAGCAGAGAAAAGAAGGAATGCAAAAGTCAAAGGAGAAAGGAAAAACTACAACCATTTGAACACAGAATTTCAAAGAAAAGCAAGGAGAGATAAGGAAAACTACCTAAAAGAACAGTGCAGAGAAATGGAGGAAAACAACAAAAGAGGCAGAACCAGAGATCTTTTCAAAAAAATTGGGGAAATCAAGGGAACATTTAAAGCAAAAATGACCATGATAAGGGACAAAGACGGAAAGGAGCTAGCTGATGCAGAAGAAATTAAGAAAAGATGGAAAGAGTACACAGAGGAACTTTACAAAAAGGACCTCAACACTCCTGATAATCACAATGATGAAGAAATTGAACTTGAGCCAGACATCCTGGAGAGTGAAGTCATAAAGGCCCTAAAGAGCACTGCAAACAACAAAGCTAGTGGAGATGATGGTATCCCAGTTGAATTTTTCAAAGCGCTAAAAGATGATGGCATCAAATTACTGCATTCAATATGCCAGCAGATTTGGAAAACAAAACAGTGGCCACAGGATTGGAAAAGATCAGTATACGTCCCAATCCCAAAAAAGGGCAATGCCAAAGAATGTTCAAATTATCGAACAATCGCGCTCATCCCACATGCCAGCAAGGTGATGCTCAAGATAATACAGGACAGACTTGTTGTGTTCTGTACTGTACCTTTTACAATGTATCCATTCACGTGTATCCAATGTAACCATGCTTGTGTAACAATTATAACCAGCAGCTGCTTAATTGTAGCCCTTGCAATAGGACGCGAGCTAATGACCACCTGGTGGCAATAGCGAGCGTTCAAGCTCTCCTGGCCCAGACTCACCAGCAAACAACAGCGCGGGAAGATTCCCGCCATGACCTACACCTGGACAAGAAGGGCGTGACCGTCCGTGACGTCACGCGGACAGTAACCAATAGACTGTCGAGGAGCCACATTCAAATGTATAGCCACTGTATATATTGAGCTACCCATCCGCCATTACCTCATGTTCCCCTGGATCATCATGCAATAAACCTGTGTTAAGCCAACCTTTCGGCTGTTCATTGTCTTTGGTCCCATACACTAAAAGACTTCAGCAGCATGTGGAGAGAGAATTACCAGAGGTGCAGGCTGGTTTCAGAAGAGGCAGGGGGACTAGAGACCACATCGCCAACATATGCTGGATCATGGAGAAAACAAAGGAATACCAGAAACAAGTTTACTTTTGTTTTATTGACTACACTAAGGCATGTGACTGTGTGGACCACAACAAGATGTGGCAAGTAATTAAAGAGATGGGAATACCAGAGCACCTCATATGCCTCCTGAGAAATCTGTACATGAACCAAGAAGCAACAGTTAGGACAGAACATGGAAGAACAGAGTGGTTTGAAATAGGAAAAGGAGTAAGACAAGGCTGTATTTTGTCACCATGCTTATTCAACCTATACACAGAGCACATAATGCGCAGTGCGGGGATGGAGGAATCACAATATGGGATTAAAATCGCTGGGAGAAACATCAATAATCTGAGATATGCAGACGATACCACCCTAATGGCAGAAAGTGAGGCAGACCTAAAGAATCTCTTGATTGGGCTGAAGGAGGAGAGTGCAAAAGCTGGCTTGAGACTCAATATCAAGAAAACCAAGATAATGGCAACAGGCCCCATCAGTTCCTGGAAAATAGATGGGGAAGAAGTAGAAGCAGTGACAGATTTTACTTTCTTAGGATCAAAGATCACTGCAGATGGGGATTGCAGCCATGAAATAAAAAGGCGACTGATTCTTGGGAGACAAGCGATGAGAAACCTGGGGAACATAGTGAAAAGCAGAGACATTATATTGCAAACAAAAATTAGAATAGTCAAAACAATGGTTTTCCCAGTAGTAATGTATGGATGTGAGAGCTGGACAATTAGGAAGGCTGAACGCAGAAGAATAGATGCCTTTGAAATGTGGTGTTGGAGGAGGGTTTTGAGAGTCCCCTGGACAGCGAGGAGAACAAATAGGTCAATCTTAGAAGAAATTAACCCTGACTGCTCATCGGAAGGTCAAATAGTAAAGATGAAGCTAAAATACTTTGGACATCAAATGAGAAGGGAGGATTCACTTGAGAAGGCATTGATGTTGGGAAAGGTGGAGGGCAAAAGAAGAAGGGGGAGGCCAAGGATGAGATGGCTAGATGGTATTATAGACACAATGGGCACAGAGCTGGGAGGGCTGAGGGGGATAGTAGAGGACAGAGGCGCCTGGAGGAAAATGGTCCATGGGGTCGCAAAGGGTCGGAGTCGACTGTGCGACTGAACAACAACAAAAAGTACAGTGATGGTCACACATGCTCTGGTCACCTCCAGACTGGACTATTGTAATGTGCTCTGCTTGAGGCTGCCCTTGATGACCATTTGGAGGCTGCAACTTGTCCAGAATGCGGCTGCCTGGGTGGTGAAGGGGTGCGGGCATTATGCCCGTGCCTCCTCACTGCTTTGGGAGCTGCACTGGCTACCGGTGTGCCCCCGGGTGCAATTCAAGGTGCTGGTAATTACCTTTAAAGCCCTACATGGTAGTGGGCCAGGATACTTAAGAGACCACATCACCCCAAGAACATCTGTCTGTCCCACCAGAGCGGACTGGAGAGGCTCTCTTATTGTGCCATCTGCTAGAGAGGCTCGCCTCTCTAGCACCAGAAAGAGGGCCTTCTCAGTGTCCGCTCCGGTCCTTTGGAACCTCCTGCCAATTGAGCTACGACTCCAGATGGAGTTGGGGCCCTTCAGGAAAGAACTAAAAACCTGGCTGGCAAAGCAGGTGTAGTGACCTCCACCTGCTGGCTGATAAAATAGCAATATCGCCACCACACTTTTTAATCCTTGTTCTTTTAATCTTTGTAGCTTTTTAAAATTGGGTTTTTATGGATTTTTAATGTTTTGGACTGCTGTGTTGTTTTTAATGTTGTGAGCTGCCCAGAGTCTTTTTGGGTTGGGTGGCTATACAAATTGGAAAAATAAATAAATAAAATAAAAATAATAAATGGTGAACCTTGGCACCCCAGGTGTTCTTGGACTTCAATTCCCAGAAACCCAAGTCTCTGTAAATCAACACGAATGGGTTTACTGTGCGTATGTAAACCCATTTGTGTAGATTGATAGAGACTTGGATTTCTGGGAATTGAAATCCAAGAATACCTGGAGTGCCAACATTCACCACCATGGGTCTAGTACGTGTAAAGGTGTGCTTTTCTTGCATCAAGAGCAATGCATACACAAGCAGGATATCCCACATTATTGCTTTATGTTCTCTTGATGCCCAACATAATTCCAGTTCTTGTATTTAAAGAAAATTGTAGTGGCATTTGCATTTTAATATTGAAGTAAGTTGCCTTCTGATAGGTGGTGCATTAAAATCAGAATTTTGGTATAAAATTGTGCCTCTAAAATTAACTTATTTATGAATAGTTTCCATTAAAAATAGCATTCAGTCAGATGAGTTAAGGACCATTCATGTTGTAGTAGACTACAAATTCTGGGACTGCATGCAGCATAATCTCTCAAGCAAAAATAGATTCTCTGTGTGTCCCTGTATATCTTCTCTGAAAATCAGTTGGGAATCAAAGTAGAGATGAAAGTAGAAATGCTGTGTTCCTGATAAGAATTTAAAAAGATATTCATCATCAAACTGTAATACAGCTTTGCTAAACTATACTACACTCTTTGCTACTTCATCATTTTTTTACACTCTGATTCTGAATATGTTGGTTGGAAATAATTCCCATTAGAAGTTAACTAGCTGCTTTGCTTTTATATGAAATTCAGTTCATCATTATTTTTAAAGTTGTCATATTTCTATGAAGGAATATTTTTGAGAATATGTAGCAAGATAACTCTTGCTTCCAGCTTATTAGGTCATTTCTCCATCATTATTTGGAAAGTGGGATTTGGAAGTACACGTTTGAGCCACACATGATTGTGATGATCTTTCTTAGTGTTTGTCTTCACAAAACTGTCGGCTTAAAAATACCCCCTAATTAGTGGTGGGATTCAAAAAAATTCACTACCTACTCTGTGAGCATGGCCAGGAGGAAGGCCCTGCGTTGCATCCAAATTAGGACTACTTTATTTCAAAACTTGGATGGGCAGGGCCAGCCGGAATCTCTGTTACCGGTTCTGGCGAACTGGTAAGAATCTGCTGAAGCCCACCATTTCCCCTAATTATAATTTTGTGTCAGAAATTATTCTGGGTTAAAAGGATTTTTGCAGAAGAAACTTGTTGTGTTCTAATGGTTTTCTTTCCACATGGATTACAATGTATCGGAGCCAATGTAACCTTGCCTATAGCAACAATGTAACCGTCAGCTGTATCATATAAACCCTGTAATAGGACGCGAGCTAATGACCACCAGCTGGCAGCAGCGAGCGTCCAAGCTCTCTTGGTCCGAACTCATCAAAGGCAACAGCGCGGGAAGCTTTCCCGCCACTACCTACACCTGGACAAGAAGGGCGTGACTCGCAATGACGTCACGCAGGCAGTAGCCAATGGGCTACCATGGCACCACGTTCAAATGTATTACTGCTGTATAAAAAGAGCTATCGATCCGCCATCACCTCATGTTCCCTCTGTCCACGATGCAATAAACCTGAGTTAACCCAGCCCGAGGCTGTGTCCTGTGTCTTGGTCTTCATACACCAAATTGGCGACGAGGATGGGATAATGGATCCCCAAGGAGCAGCCAGGGCACAGAGCGGGTTCAACATCACCAAACCGCAAGACTGGGAGCTGTTGGAGATGGACTTCCAGGCGGCGCTGGTGGAACTCAAAGTCAAGGAAGACGATGAGGAGCGGAAGAGGGCCATCCTCACCAGAATGCTCGGGGTGGAAACCAAGCGGACGCTGGTGGGCATCATCGCTCCGAAGAAGGTGAGCCAATTTAAGGCGGACGACATCATGAAGCTGCTACGGGAGCGCTTCCAACCCTCGAGGGCGATGTTTCCCGCTCGGGGCGCGTTTTGGAGGCGAGTCCAAGCGCCGGACGAGTCGGTTGAGGCATTCGTGGCCGCCATGAGGGTAGCCGCCGTCCCCTGCAAATGGGGCGACATCCTAGACATGGCCCTCAGGGACGGCGTGCTGTGTGGCCTGAAAGACAAGGAGGTGCAGCGCAGCTTGATGAACAAGGAGCCGCCACCCACGCTGGCAGAGGTCGTCGAGGCCGCCGAAGCCGCGGAGTCCACGAATGCTGGAGTAGACGAGATGCACCAGTGGCGTGAGTGGCGTCCCAGGGCCGGCAAAGCAGAAAATTCGGTGCACGGGAAGTCCGGACAATCGGTGCACGCAACTCGGCGGGCCTCAAAATCGTCCTCGGAAGGCAGCGACGGCGAGGAGGTCCAGAAGGTCCGAAAAGGGGGGCGCCGCTGCGATGGTTGCGGGGCGGCCCACGAACGCGCGAGATGCCCATTTAGAAAGGCTGAATGTTACACCTGCGGCCGTCGGGGGCACATTGCCAAGGCATGCAGAAAAAGAAAGGAGGGCCGGAGGCAGTCACCAGACCGTTCGACCAGACCGGACCGTCCCGCGAGGCCCAAAGATGGCGCCCAGACCACGAGGAAGAAGGACGGCGTGGGCCGCGTCTCGGACGGCAGCGAAGATGACGCCCCGGTGTTCAGCGTGTCCACGGGACAGTCCCATTACTTCGTTGAGGTACTAATACAAGGGGCCCCTATCAGGATGGAAATTGACTCAGGGTCCTCCTATTCCATAATCCCCCAGAAAGAGTTCTTGAAAATCGACCCCCACGTGCGGCCCAAACTTAAGACATTGAGGTCCACGCTACGAGATGTACAGGGAAACAGCATTCCGGTATTGGGGGTCGGGAAATTTCGGGTTAATTTCAAGAGACATTCTGCGGAACTGCCCCTAGTTGTCCTCAAGGGGGGAAGTTGTAGCCTCCTTGGGACACAGTGGTTTCAGCCTTTAGGCCTGTTCATAGGGGGAGTACATTCGGTGGGGGGGGATCCAATACAAGCGGTGTGCAACGCGCATCCCGACGTTTTTAAAAAAGGACTGGGAAAATTCAAGGGACCCCCTGTAGCCTTCGACTTAGACCCGGAGGTCCGCCCGATAAGACTCAAACCGCGCAGGGTGCCCTTCGCACTAAAGGACAAAATAGAGGCGGAACTGGACAAATTGGTGGGCCAGGGGATTCTTATTCCTGTTGATTCCGCGGAGTGGGAAACTCCAATTGTAACAGCTCTGAAGGCTAACGGGGAGGTGCGCATTTGCGCTGATTATAAGTGTACAGTTAACAAGGCGATCCGCCCTAATGCATACCCGGTGCCGGTGGTCAGCCACCTTTTGGCCAGGCTAAATGGGGGAAAGTGTTTCGCTAAGCTCGATCTAGCACAAGCCTATCAGCAACTCCCCGTAACTCCCGCCACGGCCGCGGCCCAAACGATAGTCACACATAAAGGGGCGTTCCAGGTGTCGCGTTTACAGTTCGGCGTGAACTCGGCACCCGGCCTTTTTCAGTCGCTTGTGGAACGCCTCCTGAAGGGGCTGGAGGGGGTGTTGCCTTATTTTGATGACGTGTTGATAACAGGGGGGAGTGAGGCCGAACTGGCAAAGAGATTGGATAAAGTACTAACTGTGTTCGAGAAAGCGGGGCTGAGACTGAGGAAAGACAAATGTGTCTTCTTCGAAACTGAGGTCGAGTTTTTAGGGTTCCGGATCACACCCGAGGGTATTAAGCCGTCCAAATCCAAAGTAGCGGCCATCAAGAAGGCCCCTCGCCCCACATCCAAAACCGAGCTACAGTCATTCCTGGGGCTCCTCAATTTTTACCATACATTCCTCCCGCGGAAGGCGTCCGTGGCCGAACCGCTCCATCGGTTGCTTAAAAAGGAGGAGACATGGATGTGGGGTGACGAGCACGAGAGGGCATTCAAAGAGCTAAAGCAACTCTTGACTTCTGACGCAATTCTAACGCATTTCGACCCCAAACGGCCGGTGGTATTAGTCTGCGATGCATCACCGGTGGGGGTGGGGGCGGTGCTTTGCCACGTGTTGGATGACGGAAGGGAGGCCCCGGTTGCGTTTTATTCAAGGTCCCTGTCCCAAGCAGAGCGAAATTACGCACAAACCGACAGGGAGGCATTAGCCATAGTAGCGGGGACCAAAAAGTTCCACGATTTTCTGTATGGCCGCCCGTTTAAAATTGTAACGGATCACAAGCCCCTGTTAGGGATCTTCACGGCAAGCAAGCCCACGCCGCAGATCCTATCCCCGAGAATGCTGCGTTGGGCTATCTTTCTCAACGCATACCAACACGAGTTGGAGTACCGGCCCGGAAAGGAGATCAGCCACGCTGATGCACTGTCGAGATCCCCTTTGCCCCTGTCGGATGACCAAAAGGCTAGAGTAGACAGAGACCGCCAGGTGTTGCTAATCGAGGTCCTGGACGCACCCCCACTAGTACCAGCCGATATTGCTAGGGCGACAGGCAAGGACAAAACGCTGGAAAAAGTTAGCTCATGGGTACAGAAGGGGTGGCCGGCATCGTCCCCGAGCACGGAATTCGACACATTCTTTCGGAAAAAGCTAGAGCTGTCCCTAGAAAGGGGGTGCCTGTTGTGGGGCCAACGGGTGGTGGTCCCTACATCCATGCGGCCGAGGGTGCTCAAACTGCTGCACGTCAGCCACCCGGGGATCGTTCGTTCGAAAGCGCTGGCCCGCAGTTATTTTTGGTGGCCACAACTGGACGCGGACATTGAGCACATGGTCGGCACTTGTGAGGCATGTCAGGGATCCCGTCCAGAGGAGGCTCGCCTCCCGCATAGGGAATGGGACGCAGCAAGGGGGCCGTGGTCCAGAGTACACATAGATTTCGCTGGCCCATTCCGAGGAACCATGTTTCTCCTGGTGGTGGATGCGTTCTCCAAGTGGCTGGAGGTTATCCCAGTAAAGAGCACGTCCTCCGCCACGACAATTAGCCAGCTACGGAGAGTCTTTTCCACGTTCGGTTTACCCGACACGTTAGTCAGCGATAACGCGAGTTGCTTCACCTCCTCGGAGTTCGGAGCATTCATGGCGGCAAACGCAATTCGGCATGTCACATCCGCACCGTTTCACCCGGCCACGAATGGCCAAGTGGAACGGTTGGTGCGTACAACAAAGG
This sequence comes from Bradypodion ventrale, assembly GCA_035047345.1. NCBI lineage: Eukaryota > Metazoa > Chordata > Lepidosauria > Squamata > Chamaeleonidae > Bradypodion > Bradypodion ventrale. The sequence goes on along the minus strand of JAWDJE010000003.1, from coordinate 72,200,606 downwards.
ATGCGCTTCGGCGCATGGGCCCGGGGGACCTAAATCACCAAGTATGTCAGTTCTTATTAGCGTATAGGGTGACCCCCTTAGCGTCAGGTTACTCGCCGGCAGAGCTCCTGATGCGGCGAAAACTGACCACGATTCTGTCCAGGCTAGACCCGACGAGAGTCGAGGAGAAGGGAAAAAACATAGGGCTGGCAGTCTCGAAAGGATTCGCCGCCGGCGACCCTGTTCACTGTAGAAACTATGCCAGCGCAGGGCCAGCCTGGGTGCCGGGGACGGTAGTAGAACAGACGGGGCCAGTGTCGTACCGGGTCGAGACCAGCACAGGTCTCCTCTGGAGGAGGCACGCGGACCAGCTGAGGCACCGAGTGAGCGTACCAGACAGTGGGGCTCATCAACAGGATTCAGCGTTAGGGTTCTCCCCCACCCGCTTAGCCCAAGGGGGAGACATCAGCGGACAACAGTCCCAAGCAAGGGGGGAAGGAAGAAGCAGCGGCCCCGACTCATATCCTTTTGATAAACCAGTTCCATCAGAGGCCGGGGAAGGGGGAGAGGAATTCGCGACCGCTGCCCCCGAATGTAATTTTGGTTTTGGTTTTGCGAGCCGGGGGGGTTTTCAGGAGTGTTCCCCCACCCATCCAAGCGAGAAGAGGGGTTTTTCGTTAGTCCCCAGTGCCCCCGGTTCTTCCCTAAGAGAGAGCACACCTCCCGACAACGCCGCGGAGCCGCGGCAAGTCACTAACGAGTCTCCCTCTCCAATTACAGGGCAGGAAACCAGGGGACAAAGAGAAGGTAGCAAACCCGGGCAAAGGCAGCCCGCATCGAGACCCCAGCGTGTTCGAAATAAGCCATCTTGGCTGAGAGACTTTGTCTCCTAGGGGGGGAGTGTGTTTGAGTGGGGGCTCGAGACTTTGTCTCATCCTAGGGGGGAGGGGTGTTGTGTTCTAATGGTTTTCTTTCCACATGGATTACAATGTATCGGAGCCAATGTAACCTTGCCTATAGCAACAATGTAACCGTCAGCTGTATCATATAAACCCTGTAATAGGACGCGAGCTAATGACCACCAGCTGGCAGCAGCGAGCGTCCAAGCTCTCTTGGTCCGAACTCATCAAAGGCAACAGCGCGGGAAGCTTTCCCGCCACTACCTACACCTGGACAAGAAGGGCGTGACTCGCAATGACGTCACGCAGGCAGTAGCCAATGGGCTACCATGGCACCACGTTCAAATGTATTACTGCTGTATAAAAAGAGCTATCGATCCGCCATCACCTCATGTTCCCTCTGTCCACGATGCAATAAACCTGAGTTAACCCAGCCCGAGGCTGTGTCCTGTGTCTTGGTCTTCATACACCAAAAAACTCCACTCAGGGAACACCCAAATTAGGCTCCTTTCATGTCCCCAAGAGCTGGGACAGAGACGGACGCTCAATCCATCATACATTACCCGGGTCTCAGACTGCCGACTTGCCAGATTTCCAGCTATAAAGGCAAGCTTCTTAACCACTGAGCCACCCCCTTCCCTGCAAATACCACCCAAGAGAACTTCAGTTGTTTTTCCTGTGGATTGCTCTTTATATTGAACATTTGATGGATCACAGTTTGTGTTTCTGTAAGACCGCTTTAAGGGAGGGGGAGTTAGAACAGCACACATAACCCATAGGTAAAAAGTAAAACAAAACACAGTTGGGACTGCGATCAGCCATGTTCCTGATACTGAACTCAGTTGGTCTCTGCTGACCAATATGAATGGAACATAGAATCACCAGTACATAAAAGAAAGGGAACTATAAACTAATGGAAAACCTGAGCTCTGCAGAAGGAGAGGTCAGTCTTATAGAGAGCCTCTGGAGGAAGCCACCAGAGATGGGAAGTATTGGTTTGGGGTGTTCTCTTGAGCTACCAACTCACAGAATTTCACGGCTATGTATGAGACAAACAGGGCAGTTTAGTGAAGAAGCCAATGGAGTCACACTTGTTCCATAAGAGTTTTTAAATTAAATTGTACATTTAAAATGTTAAACCTGCTGGCTGAGATGCCACGTTCAGAGTAGAGTCCGTAGGCACAACCCAGGTATGTGCCTCCATTTATACTTTGGAAGAGAGATCATCAAAAGTAAGTTTAATTTCTCTGTCTCTCTTGTAATTCCATAACATGAGCAACTAAGATGTTACAGAGAGGGCACATTCATTTGGAAAGAGCATTGGCTGAGATACAACATTTAGAGAGAAACTATCATCACAGTAGCTGAGAATGACAGATAGAATGAACAGCAAGGAGGTGCAGAATAACTCTTCTGGATGGCATCCTAGCAATTCTTGAGTGAACTTTAATTAAGTTCATTTTAAAATAACATGAGGAGAAATCTTTTAAGAGGTTATCACAAATAAATTACTCAGGGCACCCAGGGGAGCAAGTCTAGAAAGGGGCAATCCAGATCTGTCAGGGAACGTATTCAGAAGGTTAAGACTTTAAAAGATACCATGGCATTGCTTGCCATTTAGTCTATTGGTCATATGCATAGAGAGCATGTGTAATAACATAAGGAAGGCTGAGTGCAGAAGAATAGACGCCTTTGAATTGTGGTGCTGGAGGAGACTCTTGAGAGTGCCCTGTGTCTGCCCCAGCCTTATGGAACCTCTTACCCCCGGAATTGCACCTCCAGACGGAGCTGCTCCCCTTCAGAAAGGTTGGTTGTGCCAGCAGGTCTGGGACCCAACCTGTGGAACCGCCCGGGCCAGATGGTTAGCATAGCTGCCTAAGCCTGCTTTCTGTGACTTGTTTGCCTCCTGTAACATGTTGGTTTTTAAGAAATATGTCTGCTTTTATCAATTTTATTATTCTCTTAAGGGGTTAGGGAGGGTATAGGAGGGTCTTTTAGCTGTTTTTAAAGGGTTTTTAATATTTTGCATTGTGTCAAGATTGCTCTCCTAGTTGTAGGGAGCATCCTTATTGATTTTGTCTGCCGCTCTGGGTGGCGTTTGCGCCAGAAGGGCAGGATATAAATATCATAAATAAATAAATAAATAAAAAAATCAGCGAATCCTGAAGGAAATCAACCCTGACTGCTCACTGGAGGGACAAATACTGAAGCTGAAGCTCAAGTACTTTGGCCACCAAATGAGAAGAGAGGACTCACTGGAGAAGGCCCTGATGCTGGGAAAGATCAAAGGCAAAAGGAGAAGGGGGTGGCCGAGGATGAGGTGGATGGATAGCATTGTTGATGCAATGAGCGTAGATCTGTGTGGGCTGAGGAGGATGGTGGAGGAGCCTGGTGTACGATGGTCCATGGGGTGGCAAAGGATTGGACTCGACTGTGTGACTGAACAACAACAACAACTAGAGAGCACTAAGACATTAACAGCAAACTACTGTTAATAATAGCACTATTGGTATGACCAGCTCAGCCATTAGATCGCAGATCCTGGAGACAACAGTGGCAGTCCTCAATTGTTCCTTCTGAAGTGGAGAACAGAGCTATGTGAATGTATGTGAATTGCCTTCCTGTCTCTAAGCAGCCTCCTCAGAGGATTGAGGTTGGGAAGGAGGATATTCCCCAGCTACCACTATGGGAGTAAAGTTCTGATACAAGTTTGTTTTGCCTTTGCCTGTGTAATAAGAGGCCGATGTCTTTTGACTTTGGCAGCAAAGTGTCTTAGTTTGGTTCTGGGCGTCAGCCAACAATTTGCAACTGTAAATGAACTTTCAAAGAGGAGCATCAAATATGGATGTGCAGTGGTTGGCTGGAAACAGTACAGCTGTCAGGACCCATAAAGGGATACAACTCTAGGGTTCACTGCTCATCTGTTTATAGCCAAAGAGCCAGTGCTGTCTGTGTCTGCAGATGTTTCCGTGGACATGTGGCAGGCATGACTAAACACCGAAGTGTATGGAATGCTGTTTACCTTCCCACTGAAGTGGTATCGATTTATCTACTTGCAATTTCTTGCTTTCGAACCGCTGGGTGGGCAGGAGCTGGGACAGGGATGGGAGCTCACTCCGTCGTGCAGTACTTATAGCTGGTCAGTTTACTTCAAAGGCTCTTCCTTTGTAAAGATTTTAAAAAAATATTTCATTGACTTTTGCTCAATCACAACACCTGCATGATTTCTCAGACATAAACAAGTCTGTTTTTCACAATTTAGGGAAGTTTTCTCAAAAAATATGACCCAGAATAACCTTAAAGTAACCTTCCCACAAAAAACAACTGGGTATTTCTCGTGATATATTTTCCTCACCACAACTATTGATTACTGTCCTTTGGTATTGAATTTAACCAGATATGACAGCTATCCACAAGAATATTGCTGATATTGCTTAAAGAACTATAAATATGCATTCTGTGGTTTGGGAATAAGATGTAAAGTAGCACTCCAAATCATCAACAGCTACAAGGGTTGCATGTATTTTTTATTTCATGTGCCAAGCTTTTCACCACGTGATAGTTTTATAGGTCACCCCATCCCAGTCCTCAGGTGATACATTCCTAGATCTTCTGTGGTTGCCTGAAACTATAAAAAGCAAAAAACCCTATATTATAATGCACATACCTGAATCATACATACGAGCAGAGCAAGGTGTGGAAGTGCTTCCGCCAGTCTTCATGTATGCTTATGTAATGGCTCTGATGGAAACAATGTTAATTAAAAAACTATTCCTTATCAATATTATATTGTAGATATCGGCCTCTAGTGGCCAGTTCTGGTAATGTACATTAGAAATACAGTACAGTAAAAGCTCAGATAACACTAAAACTTGGTTCCACAAGTCTTAGTGTTATACGATTTTTAATGTTATCTGATGCATGCATTGGATAACGTTAAAATCCTATGGGATGCATCGGATAATGTTAAAACTCCAGAGATACATTGGAACTGACACAGGCTTTAGCGAATGTTATCTGATGCATCCCATAGGATTTTAATGTTGTGCAATGCCATTTTTCCCCCAGATTGCTTAACGTTATGCAATTTTAATGTTATCTGAGGTATTACCGTATATTATTAATTTCATGAAATTTTACTGAATATTTTTAGCCTGTGGATTAATAAACCATGGATACTGGACTTTGGATACAGTGTGTATGTGTGTATAACCTGTATTTCTAAAACAATTGTTCCACTGTATCGTATTTATTCTTGTGAACTGAAAAAGTGTGGCCACTTTGAGACTGCTACCAGAAGATTGCCAGCTTAATCAACAAATTCAAATGATCCCAAAGAAAAACTCAAGGCACTTTGGAAAAAAGGTGATCAGCTGTGTGACATTCCCCCAGATTTATAGGCAAGGTGTGCAAGGTACCATGGGAAGGTGCTGGACAGGGAGTGGTGGGGGCACCTATTTGAGGGGGCCTGGGGGAAATCCCATACATTGCTATTGGCGCCCCAGGGTACCAGAAGGCAAGGGCAGGATGGGACAAAGCCCAATTGCCCGATATACCAGTACACACCTGGCAGCCGGCGAGCAAGGAATGTGTTTTAAATATTTGAGGACCAAGCTTTCATTTATTCTGAGCCTGACTGAAAATTAAGACAGATTTATTTTAGTTATGAGCTCCTTGGCAGTGAAAGAGACATGCTCAGAATGCTAGAGGCTTTTTTTGAAAAGGTTGGAAGGCCACTCATCAGAAGTGCTGTTGTAGCAAATTTCCTGCACAGAGTTGGTTTAGCTGACTTTTGAGATTCCTTCCAGTTCATTGATTCTGTTGTTGTTAAATTTGTCTTCAGACTTACTGGATTCATGGCCTATTTCAAGAATGAATGTCAAGTCTGCTCTGAGAGAAATGGGAACATCAATTGCCATTCTTGTTATGTAGGTAGTAATTGGCCACAGGCTCAGAAACTGAAGCTAGAAACCCAACATGCTGTTGATAGGTTTCGTTGGCCATTCTGAGTCTTGCATAAAAAGACATGGAAGAAATAATTGGGGTGTTTGGAAACTCCTTAAGCAACGTCTGCATTTCTCTTATTCTTTCTATGTTGTGGAGGGTGCTATTTTTCTGTCATTGTTTTGGAAAATCTGCTGAGAAACAGCTGTCCCTAGCAAATGTACTCGGAACAGAAGGCCTGAAAAACAAATAAAGACCTATAGTAGATGTGTAGGCAAAGAAAGGTGACACGTAATTCTGCAGCTATTGTTCATTATATTACAGTTCATCAGCAGCCACTTGCAACGTTACTTAAGAGGTACTGTAATGCTAAATCAGGGGTGCCCAAACCTTTTGGGTCACGGGCTGGTCACCTGGTTCAGGGAGCTGGTCACTATGGCCTGGGGCCCGGATCCAGCTCCCAACACAAAGTCATCTGGCCTGCAAAACCCTCGTTGCTCCTGGAAGTAAAACATGCCTGTATGGTCACGTATTACTTATGCTTCCAGGAGCAATGAGGGCTTCGCGGGCCAGATGAATTGGCATCGGGGGTTGGATCCGGGCCCCAGGCCATAGTTTGGGCACCCCTGTGCTAAATGAACCAGAATGCTTAGCATTAACACTTAATTCACTGGTTGTGAAAAATAAGACTTCAAGGTTTTTCAAAGGTATGTACAAGGTACAAGGTATGTACAATAATAACAGAGTTGCAAAAGTAAACAAGTAAACAAGAGAGCTTTTCCTCTTCTTACCAGTCAGTTCAGTCACTAATATAAACAGTTCAAGTGTATAGAGTCCAATAGGCAAACAAAGCAAAAAGCAGCAATCTGTAATCTTGCCTAGCAACAACAAATGTTCATCTTACAGTCTTCCAACAGTCTTTCAGTGTGTCAGCTTCTAGCAGACCTTTGGGGTGTCAGCAAGCAGTTCTCCAGTATAGCTACCATCAGTCCTCCAGAAGTTGAGCATACAGACTGCTAAGTTACTGTGGCTAAGCCCTTACTTTTAAGCACATTGTACAAAGGCTAACAAGCTAATACATTCAAGCTGTTGCAGCATAATTTAGTACTCTTAAAGTGGAATGACAAAGGTATATCATACATTACTACCCAATAAGTTAGGCAAGTACTTTCAAACTGCCTAATACTTGCTTGTACTTTTGTGCTGTCATTACTCTGCTAGAAAAGCAGCAATAGTTGTGTGTGTGTGTGTGTGTGTGTGTGTGTGTGTGTATTTTACCAAGTAGAACTTAGTGATGAGGCTGATTTGTGTCAGTGCAACATCCGGTTAAAGCTCCTGACAGATTGTTGCTTTGTATAGTGAGGAGTCTAGATGCCTGATTATCACATAAACATAAATTACATCTTCTCCCATTCTGCTTCTTCCACTTTCTTTCTTTATTTGTGTCAGATGCACTACCAGCATGTAATGACATACAAAGCAACCATATGTTCTCAGCTTTGTATTCCCTTCCTCCTCTTCTAAGTTTCTTCTCATCTTGGATACATTTGCATTGACCAACTGTGTACTAGACATTTGTATTTTTGTTCACATCTTGTTAGGCTTTGCTGCCACTTCTTGTAAGTATTCTGCTGTGTGTGCATTTCCTGAGTTTGATCCTGACAGGGCTCAGGGATGGCTCAGCCTTCCATCTACCACTTATCACATTCTAGCAACACATTGCATCCTGATGTATGTAAAGTAGTCCTCATGTTTGCTCTGTTTTTTCTTTTAAAGTTAAAGTGGTTCAGGATGGAGTGCAATATAGAGTAGTACTGTAATGCAGTGAGAAAGGAGATACAGTATTTCCCATTTCACCTCATTGAGCACTCATCATATGGCTGTACAGTTAAGAGCTTATATTCTTCCTCTTTAAGAAGGTGATACAATGTTCTGACTCACAGTTTTTGCAGCTAGCATATCATGTGGTTAGTTCATACATAGACCCTCTGATTTTCATTGTGGGACTAAAAAAAGGGCACGTTTGCAGTGCAGCATACTTTATTTTGATGTTTAGTAAAAACATTTACCTTTATTATTGTAAAAGGTAAAAGTAAAGGTTTCCCTTGCTCAAAAGCCAGTCGTATCCGACTCTAGGGTTCAGTGCTCATCTCTGCTTTAAAGCCAAAGAGCCAGCGCTGTCTGCTTCTGCAGATGTTTCCGTGCTCATATGGCAGGCATGACTAGACACCGGAGCACATGGAACGCTGTTACCTTCCCACCGAAGTGGTCCCTATTTATCTACTTGCAATTTCTTGCTTTCAAACTGCTAGGTTGGCAGGAGCTGGGACAAAGACGGGAGCTCATTCTGTCCTGTAGTACTCAGGAATCGAACTGCTGATCTTCAGCTTCCCAGTCAGTGCCTGAGCCACTTTAGCCACTGCAGTCCTTCCTTTATTATTGAGTTTAGAAATAATAAGGTATGAGTTTACAACTGCATTGGCTATTTTCATTCCTCTTATCACATATGTCAGTCAAATGGCAGTGCAAAAGCTGGCTTGAGACCCAACATCAAAAAAACCAAGATAATGGCAACAGGCCCTATCAGTCCCTGGAAAATAGATGGGGAAGAAGTAGAAGCAGTGACAGATTTTACTTTCTTAGGATCTAAGATCACTGCAGATGGTGGTTGCAGCCATGAAATAAAAAGGCGACTGATTCTTGCAAGGCAAGCTATGAGAAACCTAGGGAACATAGTTAAAAGTAGAGTCATCATCTTGCAAACAAATATTCGTATAGTCCAAGAAACAAAGCTTAAAATCTGGCAGAAATTGATAAATGAAATCTGTAATAACGGAAAAAAGCCAAGAATTAATAAAAGTTTATGGTATTTAAAAAACAAGTTGGGAGGGCTAAATATCCCGAATGTTAAACTCTATTACAGAGCTTTTAATTTAAAGAGAATTATTAAACTATTAAGTCAAAATTGTGCGCAAAAGTATGAATTAGATTATACAGAGTTTAGAAATTGGAAGGGTGAATTATTTTTAGGTGAGATAAGAACTAATCCCCAATTTTGAAATTTTTCTTTAAAGAATATATTTATAATATGGAAAGGATTAAAACCAATATTATCTCCAAATTCTTCGCCCATAATGGAAATTCTAGACCAACAAAATTGTCCTTTAGAGGTAACAATAAGTACAAGAGAAATTTTAACATGCAAAAAAGCTCTATTAATCACGGATTGGATTGATAATTGTAATACCATCTTCCAAAGAAAAAGTATTTATGTGGAGTTAGGCTTAAATTGGCTGCAAGAACTCCAGATGGAGGCGTGGAATAGAAAGATGAGGGAAAACAGTACAATAAATCGGGCATCAACCCCCTTCGAAAATCTGACTCTTGAAGTAAGGAATGGTAAAAAGAATTTAAAAGGTTTAGTTGGTAAGATTTATCAGTTGTTAAATTCTAGTGAAGATACTCAGCATTGGCTTAAAAAAACTTGGAGGAGGATTTGGGAATTACAATAAAAGATGAGAACTGGAAAAAGAAATGGACCCATAGAAGTATGAAATCACTTTCAATAAAGGAAAAAGAACATAATTGTAAAGTACTTTGGAGGTGGTATCTCACTCCAGCCAAATTACATTTAATAAATAATAAGAACTCTGATTTATGCTGGAGATGTAATAAAGGAAAAGGGACTTACATTCATATGTGGTGGCTGTGTGATAAAATGAGGAATTTCTGGGATGCTATAGAAGAGGAATTGAATAAAATATTAAAAATAACAATAGTGCTAAGTCCAAAGATAGTATTATTAGGTGAAGTGGATGATTTACATCTGGAAAATAATAAAAAAGAATTATTGTTATCTTTATTGATGGTAGCCAGACAGCTAATTGCCAAGGAATGGAAGAGTGGAACTAATATTAGTAAAGTTAGATGGTACGCAGATGTTTGGCAATTGGCTCTCAATGAGAAATTAACTACCGTATTTATTCGTGTATAACGCGCAAAATTTTATACCAAAAAAAGAAATCAAAGTTTGGGTGCGCGTTATAAACGAGGACTGGTGTCCCACCCCCGTAGCGAGCCTCTTTTACTTCCTTTTTAGAATTGGGTCGGCTGTCTATTGAAGGGGAGGCGGGGGTGTGGCTTTGAAGAAATTGACGGGATCTGATTGGGTGGCGCGGGAGACGAGGCGTGGCCCGGAGGTAGCTCGCAGTTCGAGCGAGGCTCCTGGGGGTCGGAAGTGCTTGTTTCGGATTGCATTTTCTTTACCCTGCAACAGGTGGGTCTGATTATCCCCCCCCCTCAATGTTTTAAGGCGTGCTCTTATGAACAAGCTTTTTCACCGATATAACTGGTACCCGTTAGATGGCATCTCAGGGTATCAAGCATGGTGTGAAACAAAATTTTATACCGAGGTTTCATGGAAAATTAGGGGTGCGCGTTATACACGAGTGCGCGTTATACACGAATAAATACGGTATCCAAGTTCACCAGAAAAAGGGTTTACCAATAAAGACACCATTTTGGGAGATTTGGGGTTCCTTTGTCAACTTCGCTTTATTAGGTGATAACAAGTTTAACCTAAGCCCTGACATGATCCAATTTTGGAAATAGAATTGAAGACAAATGGTCAAGAAACCCCTGCCGACATCCCCCGACAGAGCACAGGTGGTCGGGTTATATTGTTTTATTGCTTTAGGTATTTTTATAATGTATAGATTTGTTATTGTATTATTTTTTGTATTATTTTCATTATTTGTTTTTGTATTACTTCAGTTCTTAAATAAAAAAATTTAAAAAAATATTCGTATAGTCCAAGCAATGATATTCCCAGTGGTAATGTATGGTTGTGAGAGCTGGATCATTAGGAAAGCTGAGCACAGAAGAATAGACGCCTTTGAAGTGTGGTGTTGGAAGAGAATTTTGAGAGTACCCTGGACAGCGAGAGCAAATACAGTAATACCTCATACAAAGTCCGCTTCGTACTACATCGAATTCGTACAATATTGCCTAATTCCTTGAGAAAAGTTGCCTCATACAAAGTTGCTGCGACTTTGTATGAGGCATTGGGGTTTTTCCCAGGTTGCATTGTGCTTGGGCAATATAAAAAGCAAGACACATGCGTGCATTGCTCTTGTGGGTTTTGCACGAGGCAAAGCGTATTTAGTAGTGGTTTTGAGCGTGATTTGTGTGTGTGTGTGTGGGGGGGGGCGGGGCGTGTTGAATTTTTTTGTCAAAATTTTTAGAAGCATTCCTGGGATTTTTGCAGCATTCTTCAGGTTCTTGGACAATCAGGGTTGCTTGACATGTTTTTGTAATGTTTTTAGCCTTTAGACAATGATTTCTTAAAGTTCTGTCAGTTTCCTGTCCGTTTCCTTGACTTTGCCCCGAAGTCTGTGCTGTTACAGTACAATGTATTTCTATGGAAATGACGTTGTTTGAGGCATTGCGGCAAGGATTTGGACATTGTATGAGGCATCGTGGCTAGGATTTTGCATGCCTCATACAAGGTCCAAATCCGTATAAAGTCCAAACTTGTGAAACCAAGTTTGGACGTTGTATGAGGTATCACTTGTAGGTCGATCTTAGAAGAAATCAACCCTGGCTGCTTCTTGGAAGGTCAACTAGTAAAGATGAAGCTGAAGTACTTTGGACATCAAATGAGAAGAGAGGATTCACTTGAGAAAGCCTTGATGCTGGGAAAGGTGGAGGGCAAAAGAAGAAGGGGGCAGCCAAAGATGAGATAGCTAGATGGTATTGTAGATGCAATGGGCACAGAGCTGGGCGGGCTAAGGAAGATGGTGGAGGACAGAGGCTCCTGGAGAGCGGTGGTCCATGGGGTCGCAAAGGGTCGGAATCGACTGTGCGACGGAACAACAAAACTGGAACCACAGACTTCTTTGCTAGTTAATACATCTTTCTGCTTCTTCACAACTTGTTCCTGTAGTTTTCTCAAATTTTAAATTCTTTTTTTTTAATTATGATTTATCTTATCACTCTTTCCAACCCCTTCAATTTCTCTCCTACAAAAAAGATGTAAACTCTTCCAGTTTAATCTTATACCTCAGCTCCTGCTTAGGTAAGCCTTAAAGGTCTTTTGCTATTTCATCCCTATTTCTCCCCACAAACAAACAAAAAAAAAATCAGTGTATAGAGGTGTGCTGGATCAGTCTTGCAATAAATACAGTCCAGGAGAGGGTGGATGCATATAAATCCCCTTGAAATCATTTCAAAGAGCATGTAATTGGTATCTGCTTTCTCTGGATTGCTCACAGCATGCTTCTGGCCTTGGCATTTCTGTTTCTGTCCCCCCCCTTCCTCTTTTTTTAAAGCTTACCATGTATCTAGCTGTCCAGGACAAAATAACAGCACTCCTATTTTTATTAAAATCAGCTTTCTTAAAGTCTATAGTGCCTATCTTGCTAACCTCGGTGTTTCCTTTCTTCTGTATATCAAATTCCAAAAATGTTCAGGGTGGATTTCATTTAACCTAGGCTTAAATCATGGATTTGTACATAAAGACTCATTCTTGCTGGTATGTTAATATTTACAACCAGTTGAAGGCTTAATAGTTTAGAATAACAAATTTTCAGATTTGTTTTACCATTATATCAAAAATATCGCAGATGTGGTTATATACTAGTTATATATTATACACATCATAGATTTCCAGTTTAATAGATTAATCATTCATATTTGGACAACTTTCCTGTTGTATAGTACTGTATTGTAAGGAGAAAAATAATCATTATCTGAATAATAATTTATATAATTTCAGTTAATTAAAACAACATTATAGCATATGTATTATTTTAAATGTTTGCTGACTGATGTAGTTAAACAAAATATCTTTTTAAAAACTTAGACTATCAGCCCAGTCCACACATGGAAAACTTATAATATTGTCCTCTATAGCTCACTTGTTATCATCTTCTTGTTTGTTCATAATTTGAAACAGCAAAACAGGCTTCCTTGCTTTATCAGGTCCCAAATGATTTCTCATTTAGTATTAATGAGCCCTGAGGAACTGAGTATTCTTTCTATGCCGGCAGAAGAAGCTACTGCTTTTAAAAGTGAAACCAGTACTTCAACAGTCTCTAAATGAAAGTGCTTAAGTGACTTCCACTAGTTCATTGGTGTGACTTTCCTTAAAACATCAGCAGCAAACATGTATTTCTTGAATGGTTCCCCCTTAGCTCTAAAGTTGATTATAGCTGGCATTACAGATGGAAGACTGCTAGAAACCCATGACATAGCTCCTTCTCTTCCTCAGCATTTAAGGTTTAACCCTGGTACCAGATATTGACAATATTTGCAAGAAAATGAACTGGAGACAATGCTTGCCCCAATTTTTTTTATGCTTGTAATTTAATTTTGGCAATGTGTAGTTCTGGTTTTAAGTGCTCAGTTTCTTCTAAATTTCAGCAGCATCAACAAAACAGCAGTTTTTCATTATGTTGTTTAAAGCATCAGAAATGGATTTCAAGATGCTCCGCATATGTTCAATGTTTCTCTTAAGCCCCATGTTGAGGACTTTGTTCATGACATTGCTATCTGTTTTATCTTGATTTGGTTCACATACTGTCATCAGAATAGGCCACTTCTTGCTATACTATTCAGAACAGCGCAATACAGAGTTCCACCTAACATCTTGTTGGAGCGTTAGCTTGGTTTACCCATTCTTTTGAGAGCTGCCGTAGCAAAATGATTGTTACAGAAGTATTTAGCAATTTCAACAACATTAATCTTTATTTCTGGAACGCTGAAGTCTTTGGCTAGGAGATTCAGCAAATGAGCACTTCAACCATATGTTCTCAGCTTTGCATTTCCTTCCTGCTCTTCTTAATTTCTTTTCATCTTGGATATATTTGCATTGACCAACTGTGTACTAGATACAGTGGTACCTCGCTTAAAGAGCATAATGCGTTCCATGGGTTTGCTCTTTAAGCGAGTTTACTCTTTAAGCAAAACAGCATTGTAAGTGACCGATTGTGACTTCTGGCAGGGGGGAATTGCAAACCCCAATTTAGTTGTTAACCGAGTTTTTGGTTGGTTTTAGTTGTTAAGCGAGGTGACTATTCAGAGAAAATTCTACTCTTTAAGCGAGTTAGTTTCTAAGCAAGGCACTCTGTATGTGAGGTTTTACTGTATTGGCATTTTTGTTCATATCCTGTTATAGCTTTTGCTGCCACTACTTGTAAGTATTCTGCTGTGTGTGCATTTCCTGAGTTTGATCTTGATAGGGCTCAGGGTTGACTCAGCCTTCCATCTTTCCAATGTCAGTAAAATGAGCATTTTGAAGGCAAAATGCTAATGACCTGTGAACTACCCAGAGGGTGCTCTAAGCACTGTGGTATGGTATATAAGTGTAACTGCTTTTAAGTAGAGATGTTACAGTCAGAACTATGAACTTTTCTATGAAAGCTATACCAATGATTTTTATTCTTTTCTGGTTTGTTGTTGTTGTTCAGTCGCACAGTCGATTCCGACCCTTTGCGACCCCATGGACCATTTTCCTCCAGGCACCTCTGTCCTCCACCATCCTCCTCAGCCTGCCCAGTTCTGTGCCCATTGTGTCCACAATACCATCTAGCCATTTCATCTTTGGACGCCCCCTTCTTCTCTTGCCCTCCACCTTTCCCTGCATCAAGGCCTTCTCAAATGAGTCCTCCCTTCTCATTTGATGTCCAAAGTACTTTAGCTTCATCTTCACTATTTGTCCCTCCAATAAACAGTCAAGGTTGATTTAATCTAATATTGACCTATTTGTTCTCTTTGCTGTCCAGGGTACTCTCAAAACTCCCTCCAAAACCAAATTTCAAAGGCATCTATTCTTCTGTGCTCAGCTTTCCTAATGGTCCAGCTCTCACAACCATACATTATCACCGGGAATACAATTGCTTTGACTATGCGGACTTTTGTTTGCAAGGTGATGTCTCTACTTTTAACTATGTTCCCCAGGTTTCTCATAGCTTGTCTCCCAAGCATCAGTCGCATTTTTATTTCATGGCTGAAATCACCATCTGCACTGATCTTTGATCCTAAGAAAGTAAAATCTGTCACTGCTTCTTCTTCTTCCCCATCTATTTTCCAGGGACTGATAGAGCCTATTGCCATTTCTTGATATTGAGTCTGAAGCCAGCTTTTGCACTCTCTTCCTTCAACATAATCAGGAGCTTCTTTAGGTCTTCCTCACTTTCTGCCATTAGGGTGGTATCATCTGCATATCACAAATTGTTGATGTTTCTCCCAGCAATTTTGATCCCAAATTGTGATTTCTCCATCCCTACATTGTGCATTAATGTGCTCTGTGTATAAGTTGAATAAATAGGGTGACAAATTGCAGCCTTGTCTTACTCCTTTTCCTATTCCAAACCACTCCATCCTTCCATATTCTGTCCTAACTGGTGCATCTTGACTCATGTACAGATTTCTCATGAGACATATGAGGTGTTCTGGTATTCCCATCTCTTTAATTACTTGCCACATTTTGTTGTGGTCCACACATTCAAAGTCCTTGGTGTAGTCAACGAAGCAGAAGTAGACTTGTTTCTGATACTCTTTTGTTTTCTCCATGATCCAACGTGTGTTGGCAATGTGGTCTCTAGTTCCCCTGCCTCTTTGGAACCTAGCCTGCACTTCTGGTAATTCACTCTCTACATGCTGCTGAAGTCTATCCTCTATTATCTTGAGCATAACCTTGCTAGCGTGTGGGATGAGTGCAATTGTTTGATAATTTGAATATTTTTTGGCATTCCCCTTTTTGGGATTGGAACGTATACTGCTCATACATTAATGTCTAAAACAGGCATCCTTGTTAAGTGTCCATCATCATGTGTGGCTTTTATTTTGCACAAAACTTAACAAACTTTGCATATCAGGATTGCAAAGTATCTACATGAACAATTAGACTAAAAGACATGGTGGAAGACAATATGTATGCTATAGCAGTTTTGTGTATCTCCTGTTTAGATACCTGTTCTGTTGGCTTGTCCTGGACTGAGGGAATGAGAGATAACATGCACTTGTTCTACCCTAAGTGGCGTTGGTTGCCAAGGCTTCTCCTAAGCTTTGCCTTCACGGTGTCATAACTTGCAACTTTATTGTTAGCTTTTCTCACTCCTTGATCCATGCAAATATCTGCACTGTTATTAATTTTTCATATCCTGGCGGAGGCATTTGCCATATCCCAATGTAAGGCTAAAATGTATTCACTGGAGATCAGACCATTTTGTTTATTCTGTTTTTCTGATAAGTTGCACAAATCTTCTTTACACAGGCTCACTCACTATAAAGCAAGACAACAATAAAGATGCTAAACCTAGCACAAAAGTATCTGGTGATTTAGAGCTCAATTCAGTTCATTTGTATTCACGAACATAATGCTCAACTGTTGGTATTCTAGTGTCTCTTTTGTCTATAAAATTTATATACAACATTAGATATCTCACTGTGGATAGTTTTGCAAATATTAGTCTTCAGTACATTTTAA
Organism: Bradypodion ventrale; assembly: GCA_035047345.1. NCBI lineage: Eukaryota > Metazoa > Chordata > Lepidosauria > Squamata > Chamaeleonidae > Bradypodion > Bradypodion ventrale. Next base: position 72,184,295 of record JAWDJE010000003.1, on the reverse strand, counting down.
GAAGCTCATATCCTTGTGAATCTTCTTCATGATATAATCTTATCTAACCTTATTATATTTTGCTGGAGTCATTCTTATCTTGCTCACTTCCAGTTTAGGGCTAATCTGAGCATTATAGATAATCCATCGTTAGAATTGAAATCACACTTAGTGTCCAAGAGATGTGATTCAAGGAGACTTTCATGGCTGAGAAATCAAGGAACGAAAGAAGACCAATCACTAGAGAAAACAAGCTATTACAGCTACTATGAAAGTTACACATAAAATAATTCCCTTTTCTAGGGTCTGATTCTTTGTATTTATAGTCTGGCTGCACAATTCACCACAGGTAGTCATCTTTTAAAAGTGTCCAAAAAGTTAAGTAGGTCACTAACTGCTGTTTCAAAGCAGAACTATCAGAGTAGAGCACTTAATTCCAGTTGCAAAGCATTTGTTTGTTTGATTCTTCTGTTTCCTGGTTCAGCTTATGGCGCTAGTTCTTACTTTTAAAGACCACAAAGTTGTTTCATTTGGAAACAAACTACTGTAAATGTTTGGTTAATAACATTCTGTTGTGTGCTTTATCTTTCTTAGATTTATTACAAGGGCATGGCAGTGGTTGAGGACATAACATGTGGAGAGGAGACACTTTTCTCTTTCATTCCTAGCACAATTGGAACAATTTTTAGAAATCTTCCCACAAGGATAGAATGTTTAGGGAAATAGATCCTGAGGCTGTCTATTCAGACACGCAGCCCACTCTTTAGGCAAGATTGGGCCAGGTTGGTGCAATTATATGCACATGTTGATCAGGTCAATCCACCCCAAACTGTGCCATTTTGAAACCCTTTGAGGAGTTCAACTAAATTGCCATGCTAAATTTTAGCAATATCAATTACACGTTTATACCACCCCATAACACTTAGTGCACTCTCTGGGCAGTTCAGAAGCTAATTAGCACTTTGCCCCCAACATGCTGGGTACTCATTTTACCAACCTCAGAAGGCTGGAAGGCTGAGTCTATCTTAAGCCACTTCCCAGTTGACCAGAGGAAGTGTATACCCTAGGAGTTCTCAACCTTTTAAAGCCGGGGGCCAGGTCACGCTCCCTCAGACAGCTTCAGGGGCCAGACAGCCATTTTGCCCTTCCTCCACTACATGGCACTTCCTGGTGTGGTGGAGGCACTGGTGGGCCCAGATGAAATTGTGCCGTGGGCCGCATCTGGCCTGTGGGGCGCAGGTTGAGAATCCCTGGAAAGCAGATTTGGAGTACACTTTGAGTGTTGGAGATAGCTGCATTGGGTCATGCCCAAAAACCCTGAGCAGTTTAACTATGTCAGTAACAGAACCAGAACCACATCTTCTTTGGCAGCAGTATAAAGTACTGTACTAGTTTCTCAGCTAATCAGTTGAGCACTCCCCTGATCAGCTGATAATTGCCACTGCCATTGAAGGGGTGGGAGCAGCTTCTCAGCAGCAGCATAAAACACCCACTTCTCTGTCGATTTGGGGAGCACTTTCCCAATGAGCTGAGAAACCTGCTTCTTTGGAGGAGCAAAATGTTGCCTGGATGCAAGGGATGAGGAAGGGGGAGGTATAAATGTCACAAATAAATAAAAATAAATAAATCCTTCTGGAACGGCTCCGAGGATTGGGGATCCAGGGCACGGTGTGGTCCTGGTTTTCCTCATTTCTGAGGGGCCGGACCCAGTCGGTGTGGTTGGAGAGTGAGAGGTCGAGTCCTAGGCCCCTAAAATATGGGGTGCCTCAGGGCTCGGTACTCTCTCCTCTCCTATTTAACATCTACATGAAGCCGCTGGGTGAGATCATCCGTTCCCACGGGGTGCGGTACCACCAGTAAGCGGATGACACACAGTTGTACATCTTGGCCCATGGGGACCCCAGTGATGCAGTCAAAGTCCTTTCCAGCTGTCTGGAGGCTGTTGGGGTCTGGATGGGGGCAAATGGGCTACAGCTGAATCCTAGCAAGACTGAGTGGCTATGGATAGGGGGTCCTGCGTTATCCCGGAAGCTACCATCTTTGGTTTTGGATGGGGCTGTTTTTCCCCAGACCAACCCGGTGCGCAACTTGGGGGTCCTCCTGGATTCGCGGCTGCTGCTAGAAGAACAGGTGGCGGCTGTGGCCAGGAGGGCCTTCGCCCAACTTTGGTGATTCACCAGTTGCGCCCGCTCCTGGACCGGGACTCTTTGCTCATGGTCACTCACGCTCTGGTGACCTCCAGACTAGACTACTGTAATGCGCTCTACATGGGGCTGCCCTTGATGACCATTCAGAGGCTGCAGCTGGTCCAGAATGCTGCGGCCCGGGTGGTGATGGGGTGTGGATGTTATGCCCATGCCTCACTACTGCTTCGGGGGCTGCACTGGTTACCAGTTTGTCTCCGGGTGCAATTCAAGGTGCTGGTTTTAACCTTTAAAGCCCTACATGGTAGTCGGCCAGGGTATCTTAGAGACCGCATTGCCCTAAGGATGTCTGTCCATCCAACCAGAGCAGACCAGAGGGGCTCTCTAATTGTGCCATCAGCCAGGGGGGCTCGCCTCTCTGGCACAAGGAGGAGGGCCTTCTCCGTGTCCGCACCGGCCCTTTGGAACCTCCTGCCTGTGGAACTGCATCTCCAGATGGAGTTGTTGCCCTTTAGGAAGGAACTAAAGACCTGGCTGGCGGGCCAAGTTTGGGGTGCGGGTGGGGATGGGGGTACCATTGGGTGGTTGGTATAGAGAAGTGTGCCTTCCCCCAAGGTCCCTTCGGTACTTACGCACCTTTTAGGGGTGGGTTTTTTAACTTTTAACTTTGTTTTATCATGTGTCTTTTTATGTATTTACTGTCCGCTATGTAAACCGCCCTGAGTTGGGTTGTACCTGAGTGGGCAGTATATAAGCGTGATAGATAAATAAATAAGTAAGTAAGTAAGTAAGTAAGGAAACAAACAAACAAACAAACAAACAAACAAACCCTGAACTCAAGAAGCTTTCAGGAAGCTATGCTAAACCCATGGAGGTATAAAAAAACAGGAGTTGTCATGACGTCACAAACTTGAAGCCAACTAATCTGAAAGTCCACCATGTTAGTTGGCCCAAAACATTTGCTAATTGTGCTTTGATTGTGTGGAGTCGTGAAAGTAGATCGAGGTTTCCCCTTTAAAATCAGTGGGTGGGGAGTTGCGATCCCCCTCTCCACTGGCTCCCCTGGGTTCAGAAGGGTTGGGGGGAGGACAGACCCCCTTTGACCCCCCCCCATGGCTAAACCATCCTGGGAAACCCAGCAAAGGCAGGCTCTCTGTTTACACCAAAGCCTCACGCAACTCAAACTGATACTGCACTGATTATTTTTTTAACCTCTTTAATTTTGACTATCCCTTGGAGGAGTAGAAAAAATACTTCCACTTGAGAATTGTGACAAGGTTTGAGAAATTTCTCAAGAGTCTCTTGGAGTTATGAGCATGCATTAGCTTTCCTATGCTTTCTTTAATGTTGAGGGGTGTGTGGCTCTCCTCTAAGCACCACACTTCAAATTTTTCCTGTCAGCTTTCTTTACTGTCTAGCTCTCATATCCATACATAGTGATTGAGAATAAAAGAGCAAGGATGGTCTTGGTCTTGGTCTCCATTGACACATCCTTAGACGTGATGATCTTTTTCTAATTCCTTCATTGTTGCCCTACTGAATCTCAGTTTTTTTTTCTGATTTCTTGTCTGCCGTTTCAATTGAACCAAGTTATATACAATCTTTTGCTATTTAAATTTCTTCACTGTCAGTAATAAGATTGTGTAGTTCTTTTGTAGTCATGATATTTGTTTCCTTAATGTTCAACTGCAATCTGCTCTGGCACTTCCTTCTTTCACTTTACCAAAAGTCATTTCAACTCATTGCTAGTTTCTGCCAGTAAGATGGTGTCATCTTCTTAATTTATAATATTGATTTTTGTTCCACTAATTTTCATTCTTTCTTCATCTGAATCTAGTCTGGCTTTCTGTGTGATCTGTTCTGCATACAAATTGAACAGGTACAGGGATAAAATGCACCCTCGTCTGACACCTTTTCCAATAGAACAGGCATACCTAAACTATGGCCAATGACGACCTTGCCAAACCAGGAAGTAAATATGGATGCTTCTGCGCATGCGCAAAAAGCGGCCATTTTACTTCCTGGTTTGGTGCGGAAGCTTCTGCAAAGTAAAATGCATGCGCAGAAGCATCCGCACCAAACCAGGAAGTAAAATGGCTGCTTTTCACGCATGTGCAGAAGCATCCGCGCCAAACCAGGAAGTAAAATGGCCACACATGCACAAACATGCCCTGTCCCGGGGGCGTGGTCTGACCCATTCAGCTGTTCCAGGGGAGTGGTCAGGCCCCCGGCACAAAAAGTTTGGACACCCCGCTATAGAAAGACCATTCTGTATAGAAAGTCCATTCTGTGGTGCTTCAAAAATAATAATCAATAAATGGATAGCCAATAGTTATAAATGGCTATAAATGGATAGTCAATAGTTTAAAAACCTTATGTATTATTTATATTTATTTTAAAATAATCCATTTATTTTAAAATAATGGGTCCAGCAGTTTTGCCAGAGTCATCGTCATTACTCCCCTTAGGGAATGTTGCCTGGGTAGAAGAGGGAGAAGTGAGGCGAATATTAAAAGGGATAAATGCAAGCAAGTCTATGGGTCCTGATGGAGTGGCTGGTAGGGCACTGAGAGACTGCTCAGAACAGCTGGCAGAAACTTTTATGAAGATTTTTAATCGGTCTTTGGCCCAAGCCACTGTCCCACCTTGTCTGAAATCCTCTACTATTATACCTCTGCCTAAAAAGCCTAACATAGATAGTCTGAATGACTTCCGCCCTGTGGCGCTTACACCCGTCATAATGAAATGCTTTGAAAAGTTAGTTGGTGCAGAACCGTATTATGGCTTGTTTACCAGTTGGACTTGACCCTTGTCAATTTGCATATAAGAGAAAGAGATCCACGGAGGATGCTGTGGCTACGGCCCTACATGCTGTTCTGATCCATCTGGAGAAACAAGGAACTTACGCGAGACTGTTATTTGTAAATTTTAGTTCTGCTTTTAATACTATTCTTCTGCATAGACTGGTGTCCAAATTATTAGGTCTGGGGCTTCCGCCATGCTTATGCAGGTGGATACTAGATTTTCTATCAGATCGTTCCCAACGGGTCAGGATGGGCTCTCATGTCTCTGCGGATCTCAGTATAAGTACGGGGACGCCGCAGGGGTGTGTGCTGAGCCCGCTTCTGTACATGCTTTACACATATGATTGTGTTCCCAGTTACCCCAGCAATAAGATCATCAAGTTTGCAGACGACACAACGGTGGTGGGTCTGATTACTGTTGGGGAGGGGGATTCGGCTTATAGGAAGGAGGTTGAGATGCTGACAGAGTGGTGTAGGGAAAACAATTTATTCCTCAATGTAAAAAAGACAAAGAGATCATTGTGGACTTTAGAAAATGCAAATTGAACATCCAGCCACTTATTATTGAAGGGAATTGTGTGGAACAGGTCTCGGTGTTTCGATTTCTGGGAATGGAGCTGAGGGATGATCTAACATGGGGAGCAAACACCAAAGATCTGATGAAGAGAGCACAGCAGAGGTTATACTTCTGGAGAATCCTCAGGAAGAACAACCTTTCAAAGGAACTGCTGTTGGCATTCTACCACTGTACCATAGAGAATGTGTTAACCTATGGCCTGTGTGTATGGTTTGGGAGTTGTACAGCTAGGGAAAGAACAATGCTGTCCAGGGTCATAAAGACTGCAGAGAGGATAATCGAGCGTACTCTTCCCACTCTAGATCAAATCTATGCCACCAGGTGTTACAAGAAAGCTGTAGAGATTGCACAAGATAGTACACACCCCGGAAATGATCTCTTTCAGCTTCTGCCTTCTAGAAGAAGGTATAGGGTCATAAAGACCAGGACCAGCCGCTTGAGAAATAGTTTCTACCCAAAAGCGGTTCTGGCTTTGAATGCAGTGCAATGCAGTCTATGAGGGAGCTTCTGTATATAGTTTTTAGAGTTTTTAGAGTTTCAGAGTTATAGAGCTTTTTAGGGGTTAAATGTGTATATATGGGGTGGGAGTATGTTGATAATTTTGTATAGTTGTATTTTTGTTTAGGTTTTGTTGGGTTGATAAGTGTTCCCCCCAATCTCGTTGTTCTGTGCAGGACAATGACAATAAAGATTTATCTATCTATCTATCTATCTTTAAAATGTCTAAGAGAAATGGCTCACAATTTTCACTATGAGGTTGGTTTGGAGAGTCACAACAGGAATTTCTGCTGGCTGGTTTCTTAAATTTCCTCAAAGAAGGCCTTACATGTGATATGGTCAGGTCAAAATGTCACAGGCTCTTTAAACAATAAACACCAATTTAGATGCACATCTTTTAGATATGAATTCTGGGATGCTCTCCAGTTTCTACTATCTCCCTTGATAATTGTTTAACCAACATAAATTCTGCAAATTCCAAAACATAAAGGTCATAGAATAATAATTTTCTATTAATATAATATATCTCGACCATAAGAAAAATATGGAAAGGGATTAAAGGCTTGTGAAATATTTCATATGCGTTTTCCTGATTAAAATAGGTATGGTGAAGGAGGCTGGGAAGCGGTATTACACACGTGTGCATGTTTTTAGACCAAAGAACTATGTCACAGCTGGTGTAAGAAGATTCTAGGATTGTCCCTCTTGAGGAAATAGGCAGCTTGTGACCTATTCTGAGGGATTATCCTTCCAATCAGGTGACAGTGTGACATGATTTTCACAACTTAATGCTGTAAGATGTACATGTGGCAAATTCAAGTGTTGATTTTTAGAAACTCTAGAGCGGTGATTCCAACATTTGGTTTTTGGACTTCAATTCCCATAAGCCTAAACCAATTCCCCAAAGCACTGATCAGCCAATGTACTGACTTAGGCTTCTGAGAATTGAAGTCCCCCTGTGGGGTGTGGGCCCCACATTGGGTACCACTGCTCTAGAGCAGGCATGACCAACCTATGGCCCATGGGCCAAACCCAGCACATGGCACATTTCATGTGGCCCACCACTGCTTTCGGAAGTGGAAGTGGACATGTTTATGACAGCCATAAAATACGCCCTTGCATGTGTAAGCACACTCGCACCGACCGTAAATGCTGCCATAAATGCACCCGCAGCTGTCGTAAATGCATTTTACGGCAGCGTTTGTGGCGGGAGGAACTATGTGACTGGCCTGCTCAGCTGTCTGGGGTGTATGGTCCAGCATGCAGTGCGAAAAGGTTGTGAACCCCTGCTCTAGAGGAACCATTGCGAATGTGTGGCTCTCCAGATGTTGCTGGGTTGCAGTTCCCATCAGTTGTAGCTAGGAAAACCAATGATTGAGGAATTATAGGGGCACATTGTATATTTTTCAAGAGAATCCACATTTTCCCCTTCACTTGGAGTGTTACTCTTAAAAGGTAATTTTTTCTACAACTCACTATAGCATTAGAAACCTAACCCATTGTTGTCATTCAATATAGTGTTCAAAAGCAATTTGCATTTATCCATTGTGTTCCTCATATTTTGCCCTAGCTTTTTATTATCTAAAAGAATTCCCTCGGATTGATAAGCAAATGGCATAAACATTCCCATTTGAATTGTTTTCAAAAATGGCCTTTAAAAATAATTCTTAAAAGTCACTGGGAAATCTTTGGTCATTATATTGGTAAATCAGTTTTGTTCCTACTGGTTGTGTTACATTTTAAATGCCAAAAATGATGACTGCCATTGATAAATATGTCATGGCACTTATATGTTCCAAGCTGTGTGTTCCCCATTTCTGTCCTAGAGTCACACAGGGGAGTAGGCATTGGTAAGGCCGGAATACTTTCTAAATATAGACAAACTCCTGTGCCAAAGTGGGTTGTGTACTAGAACCGGATTAGCTCCCATCCCATAACTTCAGGGGGAGGCGCGCCCCCTGCTCTGGTCACAAGATACCTTTGTCCTGTGTCCATGCAATCTGAAGCAGAAAAAATCCAGGCCCAGTTTATCTGGTGGGAATGCTTGATGGGTTTGGAAGTACTTCTTCTACTCAGACCTGTCAAGCATGGCTCTGGAAAATACCCTTCTGCGCATGCGCAGTAACTACTTTCTTCGCCAGTCAAATTACAGGATGGTGGCGGGAAAGTGGAAGAAGCAGTATGGAAATACGAGAAATCCCGGCCAATTCAGGATACTTGACAGGTATGCTTCTTGTTATGTATGTATGTTTGCATGTTCACTGGACTGTAAAGGCAAGAATGTAACCACTCCAAATACAAGGTATCTCAGCTGTAAAGGAACGCGAGCAAGCAGCCCATAGAGGGCAGCTGCGAGTGTTCAGTCTCACATGGTTCACATTGCTCAATCACGGACAGCCGCGGGAAAACCTTCCCCGCATTCAGCAGCAGGAGAAAGATCTGCATTCAGCAGCAGGACAAGATCTACAGAAGAGAGGCGTGCCTGGGCGAGGCCACGCCGGTAGCAGCCAATGAGCTACCGTGCTACAAGATTCAAATGTATAGTGCTACTGTATATATTGAGATGTATCACCACCATTACCTCATGCTCCACCGGAACATCATGCAATAAACCTGTGTTAAGCCAACCCTTCGGCTGTTCTGTTGTCTTTGGTCCCATACAGTAAACTGGCGACGAAGGTGGGATAATGGCTGCCTACGGGACCAAGACATGCGCCGGCTACGAGATCCGGAAGCCGGGAGACTTGGAGCTGTTTGAGATAGACTTCAATGGAGCGCTGGTGGAGCTCGAAGTCTCAGATGAGGACAAGAAGAGGGCCATCTTCGTCCGCATGCTCGGACACGAGACCAAGAGGACCTTGGTGGACCTGATCGCGCCGAGGAGGGTGAGCGACTTCAAAGCCAAAGAGCTCCTGGCGGTGTTGCGCACCCACCTCCGGCCCGCGATAGCGATGTTCCCCGCTCGGAGCGCGTTCTGGAGGCGAGTCCAGGCGCCCGGGGAATCGGTCGCTGAGTTCGCCGCGGCCCTGCGCTTGGCCGCTGGCCCATGCAAGTGGGAGACCCCAGAAGTCACCCTCCGAGACTGCCTGCTCTGCGGCCTGAGGGACACCGAGACTCAGCGCGCGCTGATGAGACAGGAGCCGCCTCCCACGTGGCAGCAAGTCCTCGACACGGCACAGGCCGCGGAGGCCACGACGGCCGGGGTGCAAGAGCTCCAGGACTGGCGCCCGAAACCAGCCAAGGCAGAGAGCTCGGTACGCGCGGCCCGGCAAGTTTCAAACTCGTCCGCGGAGAGCGGCGACGACGAGGACGTCCGGAAGGTCCAGAAGGAAGGCCAGCGCTGCGACGGCTGCGGCGCCGCCCACGCCCGCGCCAAATGCCCGTTCCGCAAGGCCGAGTGCCACAACTGCGGCCGGCGCGGGCACATCGCCATGGTCTGCCAAAAACGGCGCGAGGCCAAGAGGAGTTCCCCAGACCGCTTGGCGAGGCAGGACCGCACCACGAGGCCCAAGGACGGCACCCGGACCACGAGGAAGCGGGACGGAGTAGGGCGCATTTCCGACGACAGCGAGGACGACGCTCCGGTTCTCAGCGTATCCACGGAGCACCCCCGATACTTCGTTGAGGTAGTAATACAAGGGGCCCCTGTTAGGATGGAGGTGGACTCGGGTTCTTCTTACTCTATCATCTCCCAGGGAGAGTTCCTAAAAATAGCCCCCCACGTGCGGCCCAAGCTCAAGGCATTGAGGGCCACGCTGAAGGACGTGCAAGGGAACCGCATCCCGGTGTTGGGGGTTGGGAAGTTCCAGGTCCAGTTCAAAAAGCGCGCCGCAACGCTTCCCCTAGTCGTCCTCAAGGGAGGTAAATGCAGCCTCCTCGGGACTCAATGGTTCCAGCCCCTGGGGTTGTTCATTGGGGGGGTGCACGCCGTGGGAGTACACGCCGCCGGGACTGACCCAATACAGAGCGTGTGCGATGCGCACCCCGAGGTTTTCAAAAAGGGACTCGGAAAATTCAAGGGCCCCCCAGTGACTTTCGACCTGGACCCGGGAGTACGTCCAATCAGACTCAAACCGCGCAGAGTGCCTTTCGCACTAAAGGACAAAATAGAGGCGGAGTTGGACAAATTGGTGGGCCAGGGGATTCTTGTTCCTGTTGATTCTGCGGAGTGGGAGACTCCAATTGTAACAGCGCTCAAGGCCAACGGGGAGGTCCGCATATGCGCTGATTACAAGTGCACCATCAATAAGGCGATCCGCCCTAATGCGTATCCGGTGCCGGTAGTCAGCCACTTGTTGGCCAGGTTACAGGGGGGAGGTGTTTTGCTAAACTCGACCTGGCCCAAGCCTACCAGCAACTCCCGGTGACCCCCGCCGCAGCTGCTGCGCAGACCATAGTCACCCACAAAGGGGCGTTCCAGGTATCGCGCCTCCAATTCGGCGTGAATTCGGCGCCCGGGATCTTCCAGTCACTCGTGGAACGCCTCCTGAAGGGGTTAGAGGGGGTGTTACCCTACTTTGATGACATATTGATTACAGGGGGGAGCCGGGCCGAATTGGCAGAAAGGTTGGGAAAGGTCCTGGCAAAATTCGAAAAGGCGGGGTTGCGGTTGCGGAAAGACAAATGCGTTTTCTTCGCAACCGAGGTTGAGTTCCTAGGGTTCCGTGTTACTCCCGAAGGAATAAGGCCAGCCCAATCCAAGGTGGCCGCCATCAAAAAGGCCCCTCGCCCCACCTCCAAGCCCGAGCTGCAGTCGTTCCTGGGGCTGCTCAACTTCTACCACTCCTTCCTTCCTCGGAAGGCAGCCGTGGCAGAACCGCTACACAAATTGCTAAAAAAGGACGAGGCATGGAAGTGGGGCGACGACCATGAAAAGGCTTTCAATGACCTGAAGCGACTCCTGGCATCAGATGCTGTACTGACCCACTTCAATCCCAAACGCCCAGTGGTCCTGATATGCGATGCATCCCCGGTGGGGGTGGGGGCGGTGTTATGCCACGTGCTGGAGAACGGGAGGGAGGCCCCGATAGCGTTCTACTCTAGGTCCTTGTCCCAAGCGGAGAGAAACTACGCCCAGACAGACAGGGAAGCACTAGCGATAATTGCGGGGACCAAGAAATTTCATGATTTTGTGTATGGCCGCCCCTTTACCATAGTGACCGACCATAAGCCCTTGCTAGGCATTTTCACCGCAGATAAGCCCACACCCCAAATCCTGTCCCCGAGAATGCTCAGGTGGGCCATTTTTCTCAACGCGTATCAGCACGCGTTGGTGTACCGGCCCGGGAAGGAGATCAGCCATGCGGATGCCCTGTCGAGGTCCCCCATTCCCCGGGATTGCTGCCACGTAGGCAAGGAAGAGAGGGACCACCAGGTTTTAATGATAGAGGTCCTAGACTCCCCTCCAGTAGTACCGGCCGACATCGCCAAAGCGACCGGTAAGGACAAAACGTTAGCTACAGTTTGCTCCTGGGTACAGAAAGGGTGGCCCGTGTCTTCCCCAGCAGCGGAATTCGACACATTTTTCAAAAAGAAATTAGAATTGTCCCTAGAGAGGGGTTGCCTTTTGTGGGGACAGCGGGTAGTGATCCCCACGTCCCTCCGGCCGAGGGTGCTTAAACTGCTGCACGTCAGCCACCCCGGGATCGTCCGCTCTAAGGCACTAGCCCGCAGTTACTTTGGTGGCCCCAGCTAGACGCCGACATCGAGCACATGGTCGGCACTTGCGAAGCGTGCCAAAGCTCCAGGCCAGAAGAGGCTCGCTTGCCACACAGGGAGTGGGACGCAGCAAGGGGGCCCTGGTCCCGGGTACACGTAGACTTTGCTGGCCCGTTCAGGGGAACACTTTTCCTCCTTGTGGTGGACGCGTTCTCCAAGTGGTTGGAGGTCATTCCAGTCTCGAGCACCTCCTCGGCCACAACAATTAAACAGTTACGGAGGGTCTTTTCCACGTTCGGTTTACCCGACACCCTCGTCAGCGATAACGCTAGCTGTTTCACGTCCGCCGAGTTCAGGACATTCATGGATCTCAACGCCATTCGGCACATCACCTCCGCCCCTTTCCACCCGGCCACTAACGGCCAAGTAGAGCGCCTCGTGCGTACCACTAAGGACGCGCTGCGGCGCATGGGCCCCGGAGATCTTGACTTACAACTGTGCCAATTCCTGCTACGGTACAGGGTCACCCCACTAGCGTCAGGGTACTCCCCCGCGGAGTTGTTAATGCGCAGGAAGCTGGCCACAGTAATCTCCAAACTAGACCCCACAAGGGTAGAGGACAAAGGGCGGAATGTAGAGATGGATTCCACAAAGAGCTTCAGCGTAGGTGCCCCCGTGCATTGCAGGAACTACGCCAGCGCGGGACCAGCCTGGGTGCCCGGCATTGTAATAGAACAAACCGGCCCGGTTTCATACCGCGTGGAGACCAATACAGGCCTCCTGTGGAGGCGGCACGCGGATCAACTCAGGCGCAGGGTCCCCGGAGAGCAGGACGAAAACGAAAATAGCCATGAATCAGCGTTAGGGTACTCCCCCACCCGCTTAGCCCAAGGGGGAGAGAAAGGGGGACATGGGTCCCCACCAAGGGGGGAGGAAAGGGAATCGATCCTCAGAGATCTTTTGCGGGAGTTTGCGGTGGAAAGGAGGAGCCCCGATCTCGCACATAACCCTCGGAAGTTTCCCCAAAGCACAGATTCCCCAAGAAGTTTAGACATTGATTTACAGTACCAGGGGGAGTTAGCGGAGTGGTCCCCCACCCGTCCTAGCGAAAAGAGGGGTTTTAGTTCAGCCCCTGGTACTTCCAGTCCCAGTAGCCCCTGTGAGTTAGAATGCAACATAGCGCCAATTTCCCGGAGACCGACACCCCCAAGACAGGAGGCAACGGCGAGTCCGCCCACCACAGCCTCAAGGTCCCCCGAGCGGGGAACAGAAGGTAGCAGAACCACAAGGGCAACCTCATCGGTTCCGCGGTTCACAATAGGAGGGTCCCCGGGGTCCGAGAGCAACAGGCAGGGGTTCACTTCCCAGCTGTTCATTCCATTCCCATCCCCCGGCGCAAGGCAGGCACGGACGCCCCACAGAGCCACTAACGAACCCCCGTTTCCCGTTGCAGGACAAGTACCCACGGAGTCAGGGATCACAGGCTCTCCAGTACTAGGTCAGGCGCAAGCACGCCCCAAGCGCACTTGCGGCAAGCCACAATGGTTGCGGGACTTCGTCCCATCCTAGGGGGGAGGGATGTTATGTATGTATGTTTGCATGTTCACTGGACTGTAAAGGCAAGAATGTAACCACTCCAAATACAAGGTATCTCAGCTGTAAAGGAACGCGAGCAAGCAGCCCATAGAGGGCAGCTGCGAGTGTTCAGTCTCACATGGTTCACATTGCTCAATCACGGACAGCCGCGGGAAAACCTTCCCCGCATTCAGCAGCAGGAGAAAGATCTGCATTCAGCAGCAGGACAAGATCTACAGAAGAGAGGCGTGCCTGGGCGAGGCCACGCCGGTAGCAGCCAATGAGCTACCGTGCTACAAGATTCAAATGTATAGTGCTACTGTATATATTGAGATGTATCACCACCATTACCTCATGCTCCACCGGAACATCATGCAATAAACCTGTGTTAAGCCAACCCTTCGGCTGTTCTGTTGTCTTTGGTCCCATACAGTAAACTTCTACTGTATCTAAATCCAAATACTGGCAATCATCATGGCGATCAGCCATAAAGATTGTCCTGAGAATATAATGCAGTGGCCTTTCATCTGCCTTCCACATCACAGCATAACCTCCATACCACTGATCCAGTTCCATGAGTCACTTTATGGTCCTTGATCCTTTTGGCACACAGTCCTCCTCAGTTCCAGGCCAGTATTGATGAAGCCACTGCCCTCCATCAAGATGGATTCAAGTGGGATTTACCGTATTTATTCGAGTATAACGCGCAAAATTTTATACCCAAAAAAGGACTCAAAGTTTGGGTGCGCGTTATACACGAGGACTGGGTGCGCCGGGTCGAGAAGAAGGGAACCCTCCGGGGGAGGGCCGCGGCGTGCTCCGCGCTACCCGGGCCGCGCGACTCAAGAAGCCAGCGCCGGGTAGGCACGGAGCACGCCGCGGCCCTCCTCCCAGGCGGCGGCAGGCGCCCAGGTCCCGCTGCCGCCGCCGCTCACCTGCAGGCACCCGCCGGGTCGAGAAGAAGGGAACCCTCCGGGGGAGGGCCGCGGCGTGCTCCGCGCTACCCGGGCCGCGCGACTCAAGAAGCCGGTGCCGGGTAGGCACGGAGCACGCCGCGGCCCTCCTCCCAGGCGGCAGCAGGCGCCCAGGTCCCGCTGCCGCCGCCGCTCACCTGCACGAGTTTATACCGAGTTTTCATGGAAAATTAGGGGTGCGCGTTATACACGAGTGCGCGTTATACTCGAATAAATACGGTAATACACTTGGGGACCATTACTCATCCCTGTGGACTTCGCCACCCAAAGCCGTTAGTCATCACCATTGTCAGGTTAATCACTACCTGACACTTGGCGTAGAGTCGCTGGCAGAATGGTCTTCTCTATTACCATAGCAGGTTCACCTGGCCAGACTTTGAGGTACTACACAATTATATTTGGTCATTTTTCCATACACAAAGAATTCACATGATGTTTGTGTGCTATATGCCATTGTGATGTCAGGTACATTTGCATTGCTACAATGCCTGAATGCATATAACCACCCAACCCAAATTATCCATGTTATTCTGTCTTGATATATTGGTAAAATTAAAATGGAAAAATAGTTTTTTAAAAAGAAGAAAAGGCTAAATACTGTGGCACTTAAAAGGCTAACGGATTTATTTCAGTGTGACCTTTTGTGGACAAAAATCTGCTTTAATCCATGCACAATCACACTAAAATAAATCCACTAGACTTTGAAGTGCCACAATATTTTGATTTCTCTGTCTCTTTCTTTTTCTTTTCTTTGTCACCTTTTATTTTGCCAGCATGCTGAATGGACATATATTCTCTTAGACATTTGGAATAAATAGATACAGTTTGTGACAGTTTCAGTGTACTGTTCTGTTTTACAGAATAACATCTGAAAATAGCTACAATATAGAACAGTCAAGAGAAATGTAAAACTAAACTAGTGTGATTTGATTTTGTTATTTTCTAGGCATCATGACTGATTTGGTATATGGTCAGATCTCTATTTACTATTCCATCACAAAACATGGCAAATGAAATGTCACTGCAGCACCAAAAAATCAGACCTCATGTGCAAGGGTATTTCAAAAATGTTTTACACCTTTTAAATTATGTGTTGGGGTAATATGTAACTACGATATTCTACAATGTTCATCACCTCTTTGATATGCTAGTTCAGTGGTTCCCAACCTTTTGGCAATGCCCCACCTAAGCATCTCTAAAATTCCGATCCCCCACACCACCGGGCATATAATTCTTATTATTAAAAAAGTGAACTGCTATTCATGTGGAGGAAGCCTAAAAGACTATTAACTGTTAATAACCCATTCTTGATTTGCCCCCCTTAAAAATCAACCCACCCACCCTGTGAGACGTATGCCCCATGTTGGGAACCACAGTACTAGTTGTATTTTAGAAAATATAATACAAGCAAGAAGAGATTTTGATATATCTATATACATTGTACAAGTACTGTTTTCACTATAAAATGGTTGTGTGACTTTGTCCTTAGATGCATTGTCTCTTGTTGATCCCTTCCCTGTCTATTTAGACAGAACTGGAAAATGTTCTGAATGAAAGAAGTCATATAGAATTGATTTCTTTATTTTCACAATGCAACTTTTCTTGTACAATGCAAGTATCAATCTAATCTTGTAAGAAGTGTGTGCCTAGGTGTACATGTGGAAGAAAAGGTATGCGAAGTCATCTGTCTTTTTTGTACTGGGCCCTCAAAACAAATATGGTGGCTTGTTTGTCCATTTAATTCTGAAGGGCTATCTTGCATAGCCAGACCATGCCACTGTACCCTTACGTATTTGCATCTGCTTCATATGCAGCTTTAAACATGAATTTTAAAACTCACATCCTTTTCCCCTCAAAATTCTGCCCAAGTGCCGGTGTTTATTGTGTACCTCTTAAATCTCCCCTTTTGTCAAGTCACAAATATAGATAACATTGAAAAGGGCTTACAAAGATTTATAAGCGAAAGGTAAATTAGGTTTGTAATGGAGAGAAAAGATCTGTCAGAGCACACAAGATAAATTGTCCTAGAATGGATGTGACCTCTCAAAGACAAACATTGGGAAAATCATTGGTATGAGACTCAAATTATATTATCACTGTGATCCACCCTCACTCAGTTTGTGGAAATAAGTGATTAGTGCATCTTATGTATAGTTTAATAATGTGCAAACTTTGATTTTGTATTGCTTCTCAATATGGGGCAGATGGAAGATGATTTCAGTTGCAAAGCTTTGAAAGGTTATTCTGCATGGTCAAAAAGTAACTTTTCCTATCCAACTATGTAGGTTCATACATGAGAGAATGGTTTCTGGCCATTTACATTTTTCCAAGGAGTTGTATGAATTTTCTGTAAAACTATGGCTAGTACATTGTCTAATAAATTTGAATTTTCTGTAAAACTATGGCTAGTACATTGTCTAATAAATTGAAGAGTAAAAAGTATCTCCATTCTTTTGACTTTGAATGAGACTAATTTCTGTGTCTTATAGGAATATCTTTTTTCTGAGTTTAGAGAACCCCAATGTTTATGTGTCTTTTACATGAAAATTTGTTTTTGAATAATTAACTGAGAGTGATTTGTTCATCATCTTTGACCAGGCTGATAGAGTTCCCCCTCTCTTTTTTTCCAGCTTTAGTATTGAGTTAACTATTATTCAATTTTCAAAGAGGCATGTTAGTCTGTTGTAACAATGTATTGCTATATATATCTAAAATCTTTTGTATATCTATGTTGAAAATCCTATTTTCATTGACATAACTCTAATGTCAACACAACTTGCTGAAAATGTCTCCATCTAGGGTTCAAAGACAATAGCCTGTCATAGTATTGACCAATGAATAGGCTTATTGCTCCATCTATTACTGGATGTCTATCTTTTGAGTTTATTACCACAGTTAATAATGCCATTGTCACTCTGAAAGCTCATTAGTGATATAATGATCATCCTCTATTTTCTTCTCACTTTCTACCCTTTGATTATGTTCTGTGTAGATTAACCTGTGGCCTAATCACTAAACTCAGTATGAGTTGCCTCCTTCTTCTCCTTCTCCTTCTTCATTCTGAACTTCATTCTGCAGTTCTTTTCACTTCACCTAGTGTGAGAAAGATTAGCTCGGTTGCTATTACCCGGGGTAAACACAATCGTGGTTCATAAATACTACAATCTTTGTGGAGGCTCTTTCTTTGTACCCCACTGAGTAAGTGAGTGGTTGTCTACAAAAGATTGCACTACACTAAATCTGTTAGTCTATAAGGTGCCTCAATACCTGTGTTATATAAGGTGTAAGAAGAAAATGTACATCAATCTCCCCAATTTTGTCTCTTTTCGGAGCTGTGAAAAGATCTTTTTATCTTAAATTGCCACCTCCATTTCTGAGCTCTGCAAGATTTGTACCCCTCTGCAAAAGGCTCTTGTTTTCTTCACTACCCTCTCCCTCTCACCAACACACACACACACACACACATCCTGGGTTGGTTGCTAGGGCTTGCATGTATCCTAGCTACCGTGCTTAGCAAATAGCTGACTAGCTCTTTGGAAAGCCAATATCGCAGCCGCGATCTGTGGACTCCAGCACACGCAACCTTCTTTGCTGTAGCAGCTTTGCTCATCTGATGCTATGGAGCTAGTTGCTTTGCTGACAATGAAGTGGAAACGCTGGTGTTTCGCCGAGATAAAACAAAGATAAGGAGGATTGCTTGGAAGGGGAAGAGGATGTCCTTGCATGCGCATGCCTTGCGCTTGGAAGCTGATGACGATGATGACAATCACCATGATAATAATGACTGTGCTGAATTGATCAGGGTTTGCATGCTGAGAGCTGCAGAATGCCTCCATTGTTTATAGCCCCCTCCTTCCCTGGCTTCCCCCACGCTGCCTTCCAGAAACATCTCTGCTGCTGTCATTAAACCAGCTAAGCCACTGTTGTTCCTAAGGCTGGCTCTGAGGCCATTCCCAGGTATGGCGAAGGGGTGTAACCAGAGCAGGCACAAATGGAGCGCACTCCACACGTTCCTCCGGTGCAACATGAACCCTGAGACTCAGCGCGTGGTGGTGTTTGTCATTCTGCTCTTTCTCATCATCATTAATGTTGTGCTCATGTTTCTCCTGGCGTTTTACTGAGGATGAGGACTGTGGTTGCATGGTGGTGTTGGTGGTGGCAAAGTGGGGATAGGGACTTCTCGGATTGGCTACATATCAGCAGGTCAGCTCGTCATTGTTTGAATCTGGTTTGCCTTGTCTGCTGTCATCGCCGTCTGTCTGAGCATGTCTCCTGTGATGATTATTCAACGCACTGTATTCCTCTCGCACTCTCTGTTCCTGTTGCCCATGTCTTGCTGTCCAGAGCACCATAACATCATTGAATGGAAAGAAATACTGCATCCAGCTTGGCTAACTGAGTAGATGCCCAGCAGCCTCCCTTCTTTCTCATTCCCATGATACTACACTCTTGGCCTTGGAGCTGAGTGGACTTTGACACACTCACCAAATTGTATCTGTGCACCCTGCTGGCTTGTTAAGTAGCACTTGTTTGATCAACTCCGATACAAGGAAATGGCTATATATCGCCAGCTGCTCAGCCTATTAAGAGTTCGTATTGGTGTATAATTGAAACTCTTGGGCCTCTGAAAATCGTCTGTGCACTGGGCTGTGACTAATGCCCAATTAGCCATAATTGATTAATGTTAGGTCATTAGAGTACATCAGAAATCTGTGTTTACATTTGATGACTTGCACTGTGGAATGCATGTCTTCAATCCGTTTTGCCCCATTTTTCTTAATGACTTCAGAGCTCTTAATTGAGATTTGGGGTAAAAATGACTGATGGATTCTTTAAATGGGAAAGTTGTCTCTTTGTGATTCTAGTGGAAAGACAATGGCCTGGTATTTTGAGAGGGCTGAACTAAGCTTTGTGAAATGGAGGAAGCTCAGACCTATCATCCATTTGGTGATGTGTTGTTTTTTGTTAACAGCCTTGCTCCATTCTGAAAATGCAGGAAATAGTATACAGCTAGGATGGAGGAAAAACACTCAGGCAAGTAACATCAAGGGCAGCTGATTCTTCAAGAAAGGCTGAAATTCAATGTAATCCTGTCATGTTCTCAAATGAAATACTCTCAGAATGCTGCAGTGCTTACTATCCAAGCCTTTGAATAAATCCTTCAACCAGCTGGAAATGCAACACATCCTTTCTTGGAACTGTAGGAGCAACAAGGGAGATTTGGGTGCATTCTTCTCCTGAATTCCAATACTTGGAAATGGAGCTGTTGTTTCCATCTTGGAGTTTAATGCTGGTGCCTAATGGAATGGAATCCAATCCTGAGAGCCATTTCTTTGTTGGTTGTATACATCATGTCTTGTGTGATGTTTTCTGTTTTGACTATCTGCACTTGAACAGTGGTAGCACAGATGCTTTGGCAGACACCTGTCTCTTCAACATGCAAACCCCAATAAAATGTACTTTGGGACATATGGAAAGCAAGCTAAGGTTGCTCGAAGTGATAATAATTAGACTTCAGAATCACATTCTGCATAGCATATGTTCGAACAAGGGGCTAGTTAAGGCAAACAAACAAAAATGTAAGTGCTAGGAGAACTTCATGAGAGTATTGTTTTCAAAATTTTATGTAATGTGAGGAAAAATAAACCCAACCATATTATTTTTTCATGGTTGAAAACTTCTTTTCCTCTATGTATTTTGTATATCTTTGGAAGAATAAGTTTGCTTTCATTGATAAAAATCAACAAATGATTCCAAAGGTGAAAGGCCTCAGTCTATATTTATTGGCTGCACTTCCCCCTGGAATAACTTTTCTGTGCTTTTTTGCTTACTGTCTGGAGCAATGTTTTTTTAAATGTGAGTAAATGTCATGTGTTACATGATCCAGGAGTGTTAGTAAAGACAGAAAGAAACAAATGCCATGATGCAAAAGCTGACTATAGAATACTGAGGACCACTAGATTAAAACTGGGGATTACTTTTAAACCATGCAGTTGTCTTCCTTCCTTCCTTCCTTTCAGTGATGCACTGCAGCAGGTTCTGTCAGGTTCTGCAGAACCAGTAGCGGAAATTCCCCCAGGCCATGCCCACTTGGTTGGCCATGCCCACCTCCATACCCCATAATGCAGGATGTTTGGCCACGGCCACAGATTTGGCCAGGCCACAGAGTAGGTAGTAAATTTTTTTTGCAGTGCATCACTTCTTCCTTCCTTCTGCAGGTTAAAATGAGACCATCTAGTACTTCATCCATGTTATTTGGTAATAATTGTAAATAAGAAAACAGAAAAATTACTTTTCTGGATTGTCCTTTCCTAGAACTTCTTAGCCAGCGTGGCCAGTAATTAGTCTGGGCTAGGACGTTGCACTCTTGGGGTTTGGCCAAAAAAGTTACCATTCCAAAGTCCTGCTGAAAATTTAAATCACACTCATTGGCGGCAAGACGTGCCACAGCTTGGGAATGTCTGGTTTTTGTTTTTTTTTACTACAACTCCTAGAGGCCACATGGGCTGGGAATTATGGGAGTCACATTGCAAAATGTAATAGTGTAAAGCTCGGAGCATCTCATAGTCAGAATCAAAATCTGTAAAATCTTGTTTTTTAAAAAAATGCTTTTAAAAAACCTGTTATGAGATTTGTCCCTCACAGTAAAACAAAACTACTCATACCACATCTGTTGAGCCTAACTAAATTAGTTTCAGAAAACCTGCATGCAAAATATAAGCCATGGGTTATTAGATATACGATGAACTATAATAGTATTGATTCCAGATATGTCAATTTACAACAGGACCCGTTGGAAGCAATGGAAAAATGTGAGTCATGTTTCATTGATCTTGCAGTGGCAGTATTCCAGGCGTTCTCAGATGGGAATCCAGCCCATTGTCAGGAAGGAACTGTCTGTGTTTTACATTTATACACTGCTTCCGGCATCACCAAAACCTCCCCATTGAAATTCAAAGTAGTACACTTTCCCTGGCATCTTCACACCAATGAATGGAGAGCTATGGTGCTGCATGGTTGTCTTTAAGTCAGAGGTAGGCAACTTGTAGCCATTTAGAAATTGTTAGTCTTCATTTCCCATTATTCTCTATTATTGGCTATGCTGGCTAGAGAGGGGAGTTAAGTCCAACAATATCAGAGGAGGTCACATGTTACTTACTCCCAATTTAGATCATGGAGTAGACTTTGGCACCTGCTTAGTTCAGGTGTTTTGTTTAGAGTTGTTACTCTACAGCAGTGATTCCCAATGTGGGGCAAAGCAAAGCAATTACACTTATATGCTGTGTTGGCTCAAGTGTTCAAGACACTAAACTCGCTGACTGGAAGGTCGGAGTTCGATTCCCGGGTACTGCATGACAGAATGAGCTCCTGTCTTTGTCCCAGTTCCTGCCAACCTAGCAGTTCGAAAGCAAGAAATTGCAAGTAGATAAACAGGGACTACTTCATGGGAAGGTAAATAGCGTTCCGTGCATTCCTGCCACATGTCCATGGAAACGTCTGCAGACGCAGACAGCACTGGCTCTTTGGCTATAAACAGAGATGAGCACTGAACCCTAGAGTCATATACGACTGGCTTTCGAGCAAGGGTGACCTTTACCTTACCGCTCCATAGTACTTAGTGCACTCTCTGGGTGGTTCACAGAGTAATTAGCATTTTATTCCAACATGCTAGGTACTCATTTTACTGACCTAGGAAGGATGGGAGGCTGAGTCAACTTTGATTTCTGGACAGGATCAAACTCACAATGTTCTGGCTGCAGTACAGCAGTTTAACCACTGCACCCCCATGGGTCATCCCCCACAGGAGGACTTTAATTCCCAAGAAGCCTAAGCAAGTACATTGGCTGACCAGTGCTTTTGGGAATTGACTTAGGCTTCTTGGAATTCAAGTCCAAAAACCAATGGTTGGGAAACACTGCTTTACAGTTGCCATATTTATGACAGTTCTTCTTGACCTTGTCAAACTAATCATACTTGTGTACATGTCTGTGCACACACCCAAGCACACATCGTCCAACAAACTATTAAAGCTAGAGTTATGGGTGATAGAACCATCGAATCTAGATGGCAATTTGCAAACTGCTGGATAGGACCGAACTCCTCCCCACAAGTTCATTGTTTCAGTTTTTTTCTAGACTAAAGCTGCAGTTGTAAAGCTAAATTTGAATGATTTGGCTTTACTGAGATTTGATTTGCAGCCAGTATTACATTTGAAATTGCAGCCACTGCTTACATAGGAGATGCAGATTAATTTGGGAATTCACCATTCATATTGGATGCAATGTGATTCGAATTCCAGCCCACGCTCGTTCTTTCCTTCCTTCCCCCGGTCCCTCCTCTGACAATTGCTTTATTATCTGGAGAACTGGCAGGGCATAAATACAGTATGTGAAAAATAATAATGATGGCCCAGTGATAAAGTGATAGAATGACCTAATGCTAATGTCATATATGAAAGGAAATTTTAAAAATATGGAGGACTATCGGGAGAGAGGAAAGAATGTGGGGATGTGCTTATCTGGTCCTGAACATCACACCACAAATGCCTATGACACTAAAACACCTCCTACAAATATGCCCCCACCCTTCTTTACGGGGATGTATTTCAACTCACAACATGGGTGAAAGTCTGAATGAATCATTTCAGCATGAAAAAGTAGAAACTACTCATTGAAAGAGGGAAAGAAAGCTGGTTTTGGGAGCAAAAAGGAGTGGACCTATTCAAATCCGCCTTTGCATCATGTGGTCAGGAAAAGATACTTCAAATTCACCTGTTTTATAAATGGAACAAATCCCACAACATTTGACCATGTAGTCACAGCCTTAGTGCTACCTGTGATGATGCAGATTGTCATCACCTAGATCCGTGATGGTGAACCTTGGCACTCCAGATGTTCTTGGACTTCAATTCCCAGAAGCCCAAGCACCCTGTGAATCCATATGAATGGGTTTACTGTGATTCATTCTGCCCATGCTACCTTCATCGCTCCCGGAAGCGGAAGTAAAACATGCCCTAAGGGGGGGCGTTTTACTTCCACTTCCAGGAGCGAAGAGGGCAGCGTGGTCTGGATGAATTGCAGTAAACCCATTCATGTAGATTCACAGGGTGCATGGGCTTCTGGGAATTGAAGTCCAAGAACATCTGGAGTGCCAAGGTTCACCATCACAGATATAGATCATCTAGCTATGGTTGGCACATGCCTACGAATCTAGCTGGTTATTCACATCATGATGATGTCAAATAGAGAATGTTTTTATGTACTCTGCATGGGTCTGCCTTTATACATTTTTGAAAACATCATCCAGTGCAAAGTATATTCTTAATGCTGCTGTGAAGCAGGGAGTTCAAGCATGTAAAATCAATAGTTTACACATGAATTACACTGGTGGCGAAGTGGTTAAGCTGCTGTACTGCAACCAAAAAGATGTGAGTTTGATCCTGGTTGACTCAGCCTTCCATCCTTTCGAGGTTTGTAAAACGAGTACCCAGCATGTTGGGGGCAAAATGTTAATTAAGCGGGATATAAATAAAAATATTATTATTATTAACTTGTGAACTGCCCAGAGAGTGCACTAAACGCTATGAGACGGTATATAAGTGTGATTGCTTTGCTTTGGCTGGTGTTTTTCTTAGCTATTTTTAAAATGCTGATGTTAACCTTTAAAACAGATGTGTTTATCAGGACTTTTAAAAGACTGCTTCCCTCCATACCTTTCCTGAGCATTTGTCCGGGGCCCATCTTCTTGGTCCATCTTTGGTAAGAATAATGGGATCAATTGATACCAAAGACTGAGGCATCTCAGTAGGAATCTCATACTTACAGAACTCATGAGATTTTTACTCTAAAAGACTGTCTAATTTGGGGTTGCTCTCTCTTGAAGTGTTTACACTGCTGGTGGTCTGTAACTGTTTTGTCAGTTATGATGATGTGTTGCTGTTCAAATAGTTTATTCTGCTGTTTTAAATGACTGCTTCTATTGAAATGTATTGCATTATATGGTTGTTTTGTATGGGCCATCTTGAAGGCTCTGGCCTACAAAATGGCTTAAAAATAAGTAGATAAATAAAGTAAACTTAACACAAGGGGATAAGGTGGAACAAGGTTTAGTAATTCTGTGGCAAGGCAGTCAAATATAATTGTATTGTTAACTCTGTTGTTTTGAAGATGGAAAGTTACTCTTTGCTCTCTTATCGGGCAATCCAGAATCAAAACTGAGGTTCCTAATACATGTTTATATGTTTGTATAAGACATTTTTTGCTACTTGAATGAGAAAAGTGTCAAAATAGGCAAAACAAACTTCTCTTTTTGAATAAAATGTTCTTCCCCATCTTCCTTTCTTACAGGCAGATTTGTTGCTAATAGTTTATTAATAGCCTTTCCAAGATCTCATTTTCACGTTAATTTATTTATTGTATTTCAATTTCACTAATTTATTTCAAACGTATGAATCGTCCATTCCCTAAGAAAAATAACACAAAATTTTACCCAAGATGACAACAAACACCCTCCCCCCCCACACACCCATATCTGTAGCAGCCTTTCTTAGTCTGTTCCCTCACTCCATATGTGTTCTACTGCAAATTCCATTCTTCTCAGCCACTGTGTTGATTCACAGTGCTTGCTAAGAATGATGGGAACTGTAGTTAAGAACACCTGAAGGAACAGCAGGTGGAGAGACAGATCTAAAACAATGAATTACACATAGATAAATTTATAGAAAAAGCAAACAATAATAGGTAAGCATTTAAAAACAACAACACGTGCCCCTAGAAGTCGACTGGGAAAGACGAGTCTTATCTTCTTGCTTAAAACTTTTTTTAAACTAGGCTTTCCAATATTTTATTTACTCATTGTTACTCATTGATGGGGGTACATAGGAAGAGACGCCTCAAAGATTGTGGTATTTTTGAGCCGGCTAAGATTGTGGTATTTTTGAGCCGGCTTGTGTTGCTGGCTAATCTTTCTCACACTAGGTCAGCTGAAAGGAGCTGTAGAATGAACTCACCAAAAGGTGCCTTCATTTTGGCAGTCTCACATCTGGCCTAGACATGGAAGAAGAAGACTTATTTAAGAATTATATTTATATCATGCATTTCCTCAAATAAGTTCCCATGATACTTATTTTCTTTTCCCTTATTTTATGTGAACTGAAAGAGAGTGACTGGCCCAAAGTCACCCAAAAGAGTTTCATGGCATGGTGGCGACTAGAATCCCAGTCCAAAACTCTATGCACCATGTAAAGGTAAATGTCACCTTTGCTCGAAAGCAAGTCATATCCGACTCTAGAGTTCAGTGCTCATCTCTGTCTCAAAGTCAAAGAGCCAGCGCTGTCTGCTTCTGCAGAGTTTCCGTGGTCATGTGACAGGCATGACTATACACCGGAGCGCACGGAATGCTGTTATCTTCCCACCGAAGTGGTCCCTATTTATCTACTTGCAATTTCTTGCTTTCAAACTGCTAGGTTGGGACAAGGACGGGAGCTCATTCTGTCCTGCAGTACTTGGGAATCGAACTGTTGACCTTTCGCTTCCCAGTCAGCGTCTTAGTCACTTGAGCCACTGCAGTCACACTAGGTCAGGCGAAAGGATCTGCAGAATGAACACCAAAAGGTGCTTTCATTTTGGCAGTTTCATATCTGGTCTAGACACAGAAGAAGAATTCTTAGCTTTAGAGGCCAGTCTTTGAATTGTGCCTTCACTGTGGCATTGCCAAGGTTTCTCCTAAGCTTTGTCTTCACGGTGCCATAACTTGCAACTTTATTGTTAGCTTTTCTCACTCCTTGATCCATGCAAATGTCTGCACTGTTTGTTAATGCTGTTAATTTTTCATATCCAGATGGAGGCATTTGCCATATCCCAGTGTAAGGCTAAAATGTATTCACTGGAGATCAGACCATTTTGCTTATTCTGTTTTTCTGATAAGTTGCACAAATCTTTTTAACTGATGGCTCTTGCAGCATTGAAAGAAGGAAAAAAATTCTACTGATTACCCCCCCCCCCTCCCAAAAAAAAGGCTAGAACTACAGTAATGTGATTCTCTGCTAAAAACGGGATACCAGTATGCACCCCATTTTGATTTAGCAGGAAAACTTTTTTTTTAAAAATTACTCATCTGTAAGTCACTTCCATTGTCCTGTAGAGTCTAACTTCTTAAAACCCACGTTAACAATATTTGCAAGTTTAAAGAAGCAGCTGCCCGTGGACAAGATGCTGAAGGGTATATGAGATCAAAGATGACAGCTGCCACCGCTAAGTGGAATATCCATGTGTGAAGAGTCCAATGAGTTGGGCAGTAGTTTGATAAGGAGGTTCCTCCAAGCAAGGCATAGCGATTCTCTTCTCCTCACTAGTTTACCACACAGTCGCTCTGGTTCCTTGCTCAAGAATAGTAGTAGTGCACACAGAATCCTTAATCAAAGAATGCTGCTGACATTTGTAGGCATTTCGGGGACTGTACCACTATAGGCTTCTGAAGGGGGTCTTTAATGATGATGCCCAATGAATTAAACTCCCCTGAACACAACCATGAGCCAAGGGGAATTCTTCTAACCAACACTTTGTTTTTTTGTATGCATATAGGAAGAAGGTTTGGGGTGGGGAGACACCTAAATGTTCAGCCTCACCTCTTCTGTATAATGGTAAAGTCTTGTGAAAAATTTAGGACCATACCTGTCAAGTTTTGGATTTGGAAATAAGGGAAATTTCCCGGCAAATACGGAATACTTGACTGCTATGCTTATCCTGTGCAGCCCTCCAATGGTGGCAATAGGGCATTGCAGTCTAATTAATAAGGGATGGCGGCAGGAAAGAGGGTAAAATAAGGGGTTTTCCCGGCCAATAATGGATACTTGACAGCTATGTTTAGGACTTGATTCTTCTCAACTATACAGGTGGAACTCGAAAAATATCGTGCAAATGTTCATTCATTTCACTTAAAAGGTGAAACAAATATATGAGATATACTCACTACATGCAAAGCGAGATATGTCATGCCTTAATTCGTTATAATTGTGATGATCATGGCGTACAGCATACATGAGATTATGTGATGATTATGGGGTACATGGAATTGGGGGGTTGGGGTTTTCATAAGCTGTAAGCCATAAGCATCAATATTATAACAAAGTAAGGCTTGAACTTTACATATGTACAAGCTGTCTGTATATATACATATGCATGCAATGAGTCTATCTCATATATTTGTTTCACCTTTTAAATTGCATTATTGAACTGAATGAACATTTGCACAATATTCTAATTTTCCAAGTTTCACCTGTATAATGGACCTTGGAGGCATTTTTTTGAAAAGCCATGAACAGATAGAAGAAACGGGCACTTCTTCCTCCTTTTTATTGCTATTATAAAACAGCTACCACATATTAATATATATATTTTTAAAAATTAACTCACAGTCCAGGCCTGCCCTCTGAAATTGAATGTGATCTGGAACCTTCCCATGATGTGAAGGAGTCCTCATGGGGTTGTTGTGAGGAAACACTACAGCACAGGGGTGTTGTATAGGGAGGAGCAAAGCTATTTTGTCCTCCCATTTAGATCAGTAGATAGCCATATCCACAGCAACTGCTTGAATTCTTATTCCACCTGGATTCAAGGATATAAGAAGCATTATGTGCCTTTAAACTGCCAGGTCTCTTTGAAAATAATTAATTTGTCTCCACTTAAGAGACTGTGACTCATTCAAAGTGCTCTTAGCGTTTAACTCAGTGTAGATGAGAAGGAAATTTAAAAAGCTCAAAGGTGCCTCAGAACAGTAGAGCTTGGGTGGTTTTGGGCTGTGGGCCGGTCACGCGGTTCAGGGACCTGGTCACTATGGCCTGGGGGCCAGATCTGGGCCCCAGGCCATAGTTTGGGCACCCCTGATGTAGAGGCTGCCACAGAGGTTGCAGTGAAGAGAGGGAAAAGGCTGGAAGGAAAAGAAGTTGGTTTTGTCTTGCGGTACACAATAGCAATAGCTATACAGTACTGGCATTGTTGCTAACTACACTTAATTCATTCCTCACAGGAGGAAACAGCAGGCAAGTGGCTTAGTGATTAAGACACTGAGCTTGACAACTGGAAGGTCGGCAGGTCAGCAGTTCAAGACTGAAATGCTGCGCAACTGTGTGTGTTTTTTTTATCCTGTCAGAAGCACACAAAGGGTTGAAAGGATTTTTGCTGGAGAATCTCAGCTCAGGGGACACCCAAATGAAGTCCCTTTCATGTCCCCAAGATACCGTTTCCACCAAAGTGGTCTCTATTAATCTACTTGCAATTTCTTGCTTTTGAACTGCTAGGGTTGGCAGGAGCTGGGGCAGAGACGGGCGTTCATTCTGTCATGCAGTAGCTCAGGTCTTGAGCTGCTGACTTGCTGACCATCCAGATAACAAGGCGAGCTTCTTAACCACTGAGCCACCGCAGCCCAGCTTCACAACAGAACGAGTGCCTGTCATCTGTCCCAGATCCTGCCAACCTATCAGTTTGAAAGCAAGAAATTGTAAGAAGATAAAAAGGCACTGCTTTGGTGGGAACATAAGAACAGCCTTGCTGTAAGAGGCCACAGCCCATCCAGTCCAGCATTTTGTCTCACACAGTGGCTCACCATTTGCTTCAGGGTATTCCCAAGCAGATGCTTTCACCTGCTTAGGATTCCCTCGAAATGGCATTGAGAGATATCTTGCCTATCTCTCCAACCCAAGGTAACAGGGAAAGGTAACAGTGTCCTGTGCACTCCAGTGTCTAGACATGCCTGTCACATGAGCACAGAAACAGGTGCAGACAGTGCTGGCTCTTTGGCTGTAAACAGATAAGCACCGTCCCCTAGAGTTGGACATGGCTGGCTTTCGAACAAGGGAGATCTTTAGCTTTACATATGTACAAGCTGTCTGTATATATACATATGCACAGAGGATAGATTGACAAGTGACTGTTAAGACATCATCCATATCCCTTATCTAGATATTAAATGGACCCATTCCAAAAGCTTCTATGCATGTCTCTTGTGTGCTGCTAAGAACGAGGGGACATCAGAATGGGTCACTCTATATCTTTGTAACCGATGTGCTAAGAAAACAAAAATAGGTTGTGTACCTCAGCTGTCGTGTAGTTAAACTAGCTCCAGGAATCCTTCGCTTAGACCATGCTCAATCTGTTTTGCAGCATGTGAAAGGATACTAAAGCAGCCATTTGCTGATGTTAACTCATGCTCCTAGGCTAAATACTGGGTTTCTGATCATTATCTGCTGCTTTCTTGATTTATTCTCCAGCTCAAGGCACTAAGCTGGATCCTTGGGAAAGTTGTTTTTGGAATGAGCTAACGATGCTATCAGCGATTCCTTGAAATTGCAGTTATTTTGAGCAAAAGCTTTTGTGACATGGCTGAGATCATGTACAGAATGAGAAACAAGCATATTTGTGCTGTGCTTATGAGCATATTAAGCCTCGAGTATATTACAAGCAGTAGAATAAATGGTGTTGTCTATTAAGCTGCTTCTTCCACACTGAGATCTTAAATGTATTCTGAACATTTTAAATACTCAATGTTTCCTCTGTGCATGGAGTTGGGAAAAAAACCCTGAATAAAACAGCTGGGGTTGAGGTGATGATAGATTGAAAGAGCGATGGGGAACCCTTCCTACCCTACCAGTTCTGTCTTGGAATTATGCTACATTTGGCAAAAAATAAAATAAAAACTAAAACTTTGCAAACCATGAAAGAATGCATTATTTTTATCAAGTCATCTCTGCCTGCTGACCAAGGCCAAATGAGATGGGATATTTGTTCCAAAATTTTGACTTCCGTACAAGAATTTTAAAATGGATAGGTGGGTAAACCAGATTGGAACAGAAAAGAAGGGAATAAATGCTCTAATCCCAGTTTGGCAAACGGGTTTTGTTTTGTTTTGCATTGCAGTTCCCAGAATCCCACAGTTACGCAGGGAAATATTTGTTAGCAATAGCAATTACACTTATATGCCACCCCATAGTGCTTTAGTGCACTCTCTGGGCAGTTCAGAAGGTAACTAGCATTTTGCTCCCAACCCCCTTTCAGTTGGGTCTATGTTAGAAGCGAAAGGTTAAAACTCCCCTTCTCACATGCCATGGACTCGATCTCTTCTGATCAAACAGTGTGGTAGAGTTATTGCTAGTTTGACTCTACGGAAGGAAAGAAGAAAAGAGAGCTGAATATGCTTGTTAGGAGAAGCAATCATTTCCTGAATAAGGCAAAACATTAATTGTTCTAGCTTAGCACTGCCTCTACCCATAGTTCCAAAGCTATGGTAGCGCAGTGGTTAAACTGCTGTACTGCAACCAAGAGGTTGTGAGTTTGATCCTGACCAGGGCTCAAGGATGACTCAGCCTTCCATCATTCCAAGGTCAGTAAAGTGAGTACCCAGCATGTTGGGGGTAAAATGCTAATTAACTTGTGAACCGCCCAGAGAGTGCACCAAGTGCTAATGGGGCAGTATAGAAGTGTGATTGCTTTGCTTTGTTGTACTCTTGTTTCAATTTTTGAGAATCTCCTTACACCTCTTTACCTCTCCTTAACCATCATCCATAGTCCGCCTCAGAAGAAGAACAGACAAGTGGAAGAGCAGCCTTGCCCCTTCCACCAGTCACAGAAAGAGCAGTTGGAAGGATCAGGCCTCTGTGAGAGGTTCTTTTTGTGTTATCGCATGTTCTTTGTAAAATGCCTTGAAAAATTGTGGGATTGAATGATGGGCCTCTTGTGTAAATGACTAAACTAAACCAAAATGTAATTACAAGTAGCATTTCCTTCCATCCCCTTGTCAGTTTAGAACAGGGGCAGGTAACATGTTTTATATTTTATTTATTTATTGCATTTTTATGCCACCCATCTGGGATATTTCCCACTCTGGGTGGTACCCATACAAGTAATAAAATAACACAATAAAACAACAACAAAATAAACTAAAACAACTGAATAAGTACATCAGAAAATTAAAATTAAATAAAATACCTGGTGTTTGTGGGCACACAGGGTTAACTGACCAGCTAGTTTATTGTTAAGGGTGTAATATTCTTAAAGGCTTCCTTGAATAGGAAAGTTTTAAGTTGCTATTAAAAACAGTTTCATTGGTAGTGCATTCCAAAGCGTTGGTGCCGCCACCAAGAAGGCTTTATTTCTAGTTATAGACTTTCTAGCTATCCTCGAGGTCGGCACCTGGAGCTGGGTAGATTGTGATTGATGGATGATGCAGGAAATTGTTCTGAGGGAGAGATGCTCCAACAGATAGCAAGGTGCCAAATCATATAAGCAGGAGTTCTCATAAGAACAGCCTTGCTGGAACAGGCCACAGCCCATCCAGTCCAGCATTCTGTCTCACACAGTGGCTCACCATTGGCTTCAGGGTATTCTTCCCAAGCAGATGCCTTCACCTGCTTAGGATTCCCTGGACATGGCATTGAGAGATATCCTGCCTATCTCTCCAACCCGGAGGTTGTCCTTAGGTATCCATAATTATAGCCATTGATACACTTGTCCTCCATGAACTTGTCTAATCCTTTCTTAAAGCTGTCAAGTCTGACAGCTGTCACCACTTCTTCTGGCAGGGAGTTCCATAGACCAGTAATCCTCTGGGTGAAAAAGTACTTTCTCTTATTTGTTTGAGCCCTTTTGAGAACTCAACCGTTTCAATCTAGGGGCTGGGTCACACGATCTCAGACAGCTTTGGGTGCCGGACGGCCATTTTGTCCTTCCTCGACCACATGGCACTTCCTAGTGTGGTGGAGGTGGTGGGGGCTCACATGAAATGGTGTCATGAGCTGCATTTGGCCCACTGGCCACTGGTTGAGAATCCCTAGTATAAGGCCTGATATCAGGGGTAGGCAATTTACTGCCCTTAGGCTGGATCTGGCACATGGCACCAAGTCATCTGGCCCACTGCTTCGCTCCCCCCACCACCACCGGAAGCAGTGGAAACAGCCATAAATGCGGACACGGCTGTCATAAACACATTTACGACAGCCACGGATGCATTTTACGGCAGCATTTACAGCGGGGAGACCACCACTCTGGCCCCTCTCAAATGTCTGAGGGAGTGTGACCCGGTCATCAACTTAAAAAGGTTGCTGACCCATGTTTTATATGATTACACTAATACATTGTATCTGACATGGTAGGGAACAGGTAACCAGTGCAGGCCCGCTAAGGCTGGGGAAATATGATGGAATTTCTTTATGCCTGTCGCCAGCCTGGCCGCTCCATTCTGAACTTGTATCAGACACAAGGGCAGCCCCATGTAGAGACCGTTACAGTAGTTAATTCACAAGTTTAACAATGAGTGGGTCAGGGTTATGAGAGAGTGTCTGTCCAAGTAGGAGTGTAACTGCGCTATCTGCCAGAGCTGGGGGGAAACAGCTTTGGACACCAGCACTATTTGTTGTTCACAGGAGAGTAATGGGTCCATAATTACCCCAATGTTATGAATCTGGTCCCTAGGGATAAGAGTAGTTCCACTCAGGGAAGGGACCAGGTCTCTGAGTCGGGTAGAGATGGCCCCTCAAACACCAAAACCTCCATCTTGTCAGGGTTCAGTTTCAGCCTGTTAGCTTTTGTCCATTCCATTATCAAGTTCAGAAACTCATCAAGATGTCGGACCGGATCATGCCTGTCAAGCACGGCTCCAGACAATAAGGGACCTGCACAGAAGGCTTCTGCGCACAACCCTTCTGTGCATGTGCAGAACCCTTCTACACATATGCAGAAGGCTTCTGTGCATTCCCTTCTGCACAGAACCCTTCTGCGCATGCGTAGAAGGGTTCTGCGCATGCGTAGAAGGGTTCTGTGCAGAAGGGAATGCACAGTAACTACTTTCCCCTGCTGTCAAATTACGGGATGGTGGCGGGTCCGGGTGGGAAAGTAGAAGAAGCAACGCTGAATTACGGGAAATTCTGGCCAATACGGGATACTTGACAGCTATGGACCGGATCAACTGTAGACAATGAAAAGAAGAGATAGAGCTGGGTGTCATTCGCATATTGGAGACAATTAACCCTAATATGTGCCCCGATCAGCTATGTGAAACTCCCTTTGGATTCAAACTTCTGTTTTTTAAAAATGAAAGTACTAAAATATCTTCTTTCCTCTAGATATCTTGGTACACATATTTGCCATGATTTGAGATATCCCAAGCACACACACACAACCCCAAGAGCTACCATGTCCCCAAACTCAATTTTAGAAAGCATTTTTGATGCTTTGAGATTGTTTTTCATCAGCAGGTGTGATAATATTATCTACCATCACCTCTATCCATGTTAATTGAGCTCAGGAGTAAATATTCCTAATAGTATCTTCCTCTTATAATTTTAATTAGCACTTTTTGCCTGGCCTTGCTGGACAGGTATATTTTGTGTGTTGGTGGTTGGGGTTGTTTTTTGAGGACACAGAGAGAGAAAGGGGGGGGGGGAGTGTGAAGCTCCGCATTTCTCCCCAGGGTCGCAAGGAGAAGAGGGGTTCTCCCTCCCCCCTGCAACCCCGCTGAAGCCGTGGCGAGGCTGGCACCGGCCTCCGTCCCCGGGGCCGCAGGGAGAAGACGGGCTCCCCCTACTCCCCGCTACCCCGCAGCATTCGGCCCTTGTCTGTCGGAGAAAGCAAGCCTCTTCTCCGACAGGCAAGGGCCGAATGTGGAAGGTGATTGTTTCTCTCCAGGAGGCGAAGGCAGAGAATGGAGCACCATTCTTCCTTTGTCTCCTGCAGGGAAGTGGTTCACTTCCCTCAGTTGGTGATGCTTGCAGGGTCAAAACGTGAGTATCAAAAGGTAAGTGTCAAAAGTAAGTGTGGCCGGCTCAGTACAGGATGGTCAGGATGGGTGTGGCCACGCATTCCGGACACACACGGCCCATCCATCATTTTACGGGTATAGATTATTGGGAGAACTGTAGGGAACTCTGCATTTTGGAACCCTATTTAGTTCTGGGGTTACAAGAATTGTGGTCTCAAATGCCTCCGCCTCAGTAATTACTGCTATGGCACTGTATATGTCCTGAACACTATATCTGTCTGTATGTGTCATGCTTCATAAATATGACTTCAATCTTCAAGCTGAATTCAGAAAAGAAGGAAACTGTTTCCTCTGAATATTTCCCCAGTTTTTTTTAATGATGATGTTGGAAGCAGATGTCATTTTCAATGGAATTTTGCTGGAAGGAAAGACGTGGCGACATACTTTTAAGGCCAGTGGAGGGAACTAGTCCTCCCTCCTCTTCGTAGGATCTGAGAGTTAACCAGGCCCCCAAAGGCTGAATACTATCATTAGTAGCCTTGGTGATTTTCACTGGCTGCAATTTAATTCCCAAAATCTGAACAGAGAGGCAGGAATTGGCAAGGATGGATCTTGTACAAGGACAATATTAAGCTACAGAGGCCACTTAAGGGCTAAAGGGCACTTTATGGCATCTAGATGGGCTTAAACTGTTTAAGATGATTTAAGACTTTAGCTCAGTTTAAGTTCTCTGTATCTTAGGGTTTAAGTATTCGACTATCCAAGTCTTTTTAAACATTTTGGGAGGAAAAAAATATTTTTTGTACATTTGCCATTTAACTAAAGCATTGTGATCTATCTTCATACACATTATAATCTTGGAATATTCAAATAGGATAGTAGTCTCAGTTTAATACCAGAACATAAAACATGCATGCCTATTCATGAACCCTTTGAGGCATGTGTGGTGTTACGATGTGCCCATGAGCCTTTAATCTCAGTGATGGGAGATGGTCTGTGCACTTAATAGAGATTTTTAAAAAAATAAATGATGCTTGTAAGATATTAATTAACACCCTTAGTCTAGGCAAAATGTAATTAATTGATGATTACATAAGATATCAATTAACCATCTGATTTAATGAAAGCTTTGGTGTCTAAATTCACAACTCCTTCATTCTGCCCGCAGCAAGCTGGTACTCATAAAAACAACTTTACCTGATCATCATAAAATGACTATAATTTGTGTACTATAATTTGTCGACTGGCTTTCGAACAAGGGTGATCTTGTCATCTTGCGGATGACACAACTCTATCTCTCCTTTACATCATCTGCAGTGGATTCAGCCAGGTGCCTTGATGACTGCCTGGCCACGGTGTTGGAATGGACCAAACCTAACAAGTTGAGACTGAACTCGGGTAAGATGGAGGTGCTGGTGTTGGAGGGTCCATCTGCCTGACTAGGAGCCCCGACTCAAACGCTAGATGGGATGGTCTTGTTACCTAAGGACCAGGTCCGCAACTTGGGGGTCATATTTGATCACCAACTGACCCTGGAAACACAAATTGCAGCTGTGTGCAAAGCTGTTTTTCCCCATCTTTACCAAATAGCTCAGTTGCATCCCTACTTGGAAAGGCGGTCCCTCATAACACTAGTTATCTCGCTGGTAATCTCTCGTATTGATTACTGTAATGCTCTCTACGTGAGGCTCCCCATGTTCCTGATACAGAAACTTCAATAGCTGCTAGGCTGGTTACAGGGGCGAGAAAATTTTTACATATCTCCCCAGTCTTGGCAGAATTGCATTGGCTTCCTGTTGTGTTCCATGTCAGTTTTAAGGTGG
The DNA here is from genome assembly GCA_035047345.1 of Bradypodion ventrale. Lineage (NCBI taxonomy): Eukaryota > Metazoa > Chordata > Lepidosauria > Squamata > Chamaeleonidae > Bradypodion > Bradypodion ventrale. The sequence continues at coordinate 72,148,517 of JAWDJE010000003.1, read as the reverse complement.
CTGTTCTAACCTTCAAAGCCCTAAATGGTTTGGGACTTTCCTACTTGGTGGAACTGGAACACTACCTGGGGAGTGGTGTGTGATTGATTGAGTCTTTAGCGTCATTTAAGAGGCAACTGAAAACCTTTCTTTTCGAGGAGGCCTTTGGCAGCTTGTTGAAGTTTAAATAGGAGACCCTCCCATCGTTTTGCCACTCGGGCTAGTGGTCCTCTGTTTTGATTGGACTGGGCAGGTGGGTTTTTTTCTATGGTTTTATGGTGTCTGTTTTGCTCTTTTTAACATTGTGAGCCACCCAGAGTGGTAGTGTATCCCAGATGGGTGAGGTATAAGTCGAATTTAATAATAATAATAATAATAATAATAATAATAATAATAATAATAATAATAATAATAATAATAATAATAATAATAATAATAATAATAATAATAATAATAATAATAATAATAATAATAATAATAATAATAATAAAGGCAATCTAGTAATACAATGGCTTTAGGTTTCTCCTTAAGTAGATGTTGGTATTGTGCCGATAAGAAAGCAGAGAAGTTTGATCCTCCATTTTGAGCAGACAAAGCCACACTGCAGCTTCACAAGTGTCTACATCTGCTGTTTTTGCTTTTAAATGTGCTAAAGGCATGGATGCAGTTTTTATTCTCATTAATACTTAAGGAGACTTATCATAATCTGTTCTTTGCAAATGTATGAATAGCTCACTGTAAAGCAAAACAGTCTATCTCTAGCACATTCCTCTTTCTCTTGCTAAGTAAACCATGGGAGCAAAGCTGAACAAATGGAACCACTGACTGTACTTATTGATTGCTAGTCTGAAATCTTGTGATTAGCACACACAAAAAGGCTATCTGTGTTCTAAAATTAATATGATTGTCACGTGGGATTACGTCCTGTTTATATAAAGGCACACAATTATTGTGCGTGAAATTATTGTGCCCTTTGCCATGGTGCTAAATTAGTAATGGGCAATGTGTGGTCAGTCAGAAGTTGTTAAACTGCTAGTCCCATCATCCCTGCCATTGGCTCCAACATCATCATCCAGTAATCATGTGTAGAATTGCTCTGTAAGATGTGAAGATGATCTAGTATGGGAAGCAGGAGTTTGAATAGAACTTCTATTTGTTTTTTAACTGTGACAGGGATTCTGTGAATTTGGTTATACAGGAAAAAAGGGAGATTCTTCTTAAGTCTGTAATGATATATAGTTATTTATTTATTATTTATTAGTTTGAGATTTTTATACCCTGTATCTTTCCTCAAGAAAATCCAAGGCAGCTATATATAGCATACAATATAAGTAAACAAGCATGCTTGGGAAACACACATTATATGAACAAATAAAGTGAATTGTTTATTTGTAAAGAAATTAAATGAAGTATGGAAGGGGAAAATTGGGTGCTTATCCATTTCAGTGTAACTGTGAAATCCAGAACAAGTTTGCATATTTATTTATCCTCTGTTGCAGTTTTCATATATGAACCTTTTTCTACAGATTACTCATGATGTAAGACAGAAGGAATGGACCTCTAAATAATAATACATTGACCAAATGTTTGTACAACCATATGGCACACTAGATCTCTCTGCAGCACAAAACCAGTAGAGGCTTATGAGGGTGACCAGATGTGTTTGAATTATACACCTTCATGTACTAATAGTTCTCAGGCCTATGGGACTTCAAGTAAATGGCAATTGTCTGCAAATTGCTTGCAAATCTCAATTAGACGGATCAACGAGGAAGGCATCTGTCTGTATAGGATGATGTCTTCAGCCATCTGTCCAGATCATAATGTACTATGCATAGAGAAATGAAACTAGTGTGACTTTTTTGTGTGTTTTGTATATATTTGTCTGTTTACCCAAATCTTCATTATAAGTTTCAGGTTGTCCCAAAAAGACTCAGACTGGATGGCTTTCATCTGTACTTTGTGATCACTCAGCTATTAATCTCTCCTCCTCTTGGGTAATCTTGGATGACAAAAGCTAGTCATACCCAGGTGAATTGGATCTCTGCGCAAAATCAGTTTGTGAAAATGTCTGCTTCCCTCCCCAGCTTATTAGTGATGGCGGTGTGGTCTATGCAGAAGCTCTCTGGGATCATGTCACCATGGATGACCAGGAATTGGGCTTCAAGGCTGGCTATGTCATTGAAGTAATGGACGCTGCTAATAAAGAATGGTGGTGGGGCCGGATAATGGATAGCGAGGGCTGGTTTCCAGCCAGCTTTGTACGGGTAAGGATCCATGCACATTATTTCATAAAATTAAGCCCTTGGGGAGAGGAGGGGTATTTTGAGGAGACAGGTGTTTTCTGTACCTTGGTGAGAGCTTGGAAAAGTTACATTTTGGATGACACTGTTCAGACTAAAATATAATTATTCCTTGCTTTGTTCCATTAATGATACTGTCATGTTGGATTCAGTTGATATATTTTTGTAGTACGTACAAATAAAACCCCTACTTATGAAAAAGTCTGTTCCGTAAGGTTTTGCTTAAATTTGTTTTTATGTAACTTGAAGCAAGCCCATAGGAAAAATGAGATTTTTATGTAAATCGAAGAAAATCCAAAGGGAAATAAATTTTTACGCAACTCGAAGCAAACCCATAGGAAAAAAATGAGATTTTTATGTAACTCAAAGCAAACCCATAGTAAATCGTGTAAATCGGGACATGGTTTTAGCACAAAATCATTATGTAAGTTGAATTTTATGTAACAGGCCCTATCAGTCCCTGGAAAATAGGTGGGGATTGCAGTCATGAAATAAAAAGGAGACTGATTCTTAGGAGACACACTATGAGAAACTTGGGGAACATAGTTAAAAGCAGAGACATCACCTTGCAAACAGAAGTCTGCATAGTCAAAGCAATGGTATTCCCGGTGGTAATGTATGGTTTTGAGAGCTGGACCATTAGAAAGGCTGAGCACAGAAGAATAGACGCCTTTGAGATGTGGTGTTGGAGGAGAGTTTTGAGAGTCCCCTGGACAGCGAGGAGAACAAATAGGTCAATATTAGAAGAGATTTGCCCTGACTGCTCCTTAGAAGGACAAAAAACAAAGATGAAGCTGAAGTACTTTGGACATCAAATGAGAAGGGAGATTCACTTGAGAAGGCCTTGATGCTGGGAAAGGTGGAGGGCAAAAGAAGAAGGGGACGGCCAAGGATGAGATGGCTAGATGGCGTCGTGGACGCAGTAGGCACAGGGCTGGGCGGGATGAGGAGGATGGTAGAGGACAGAGGTGCCTGGAGAGCAATGGTCCATGGGGTCACAAACAGTCGGAATAGACTGTGCGACTGAAAAACAACAGCAACAACAACAAGTAGCTATGGAATGTGGAAGTATATATAGCTATGGAATGTGGGCTGATGGAGTTTACTACCCCAGCTTCTCTTTTTTGCAAGCAGTGGATATAAACTAGATTTATGAATCAATTAAATGCTTTCTTGTCTGTTTTTATGCGTGCCAGCAAGTACATTAAATGGACTGTCAAGCCATGTGTGCAACTCTGTCCCAGGATACTGGGAGATAAGCCCCATTGAACTCAGTAGATCTGACATAAGAGTAACATGAAAAGTGGTGCCCTTCTAAATGTATAGTTTCTTTTCCTTTCAACCTTTACTCATTTTTGAGTGGGAAGGCAAGAAATGAGGAAACAGCCTCTGGGCATAGGAAAGAGGACAGCCTATAAAAGCTATGCAACAGGTATTTTTGTCCATGTCTAATGCAAAAACAGTTTTAAGGATTGGGGTTGTAGTGATATGGAAAAGATTATGATCCTTGAGCAGTCTTAATGAGAACATTTGCTGCTCTCAGCATAACATTTTATGTTTTCATTTTAATTAAAGATTCTCTAGAGCAGTGTTTCCCATCCTTTGGTTTTTGGACTTCACTTCCCAGAAGCCTAAGTCAGTTCCCCAAAGCACTGATCAGCCAATGTACTGACTTAGGCTTCTGGGAATTGAAGTCTCCCTGTGGGGCATGGGCCCCATGTTGGGAACCAGTGCTCTAGCGTCTTTAGAACAATGATGACCAATCTTGGCACTCCGGATGTTCTTGGACTTCAATTTCCAGAAGCTCTGATCAGCAGGAGTGCTGACTTGGGCTTCTGGGAATTGAAGTCTCCCTGTGGGGCATGGGCCGCATGTTGGGAACCAGTACTCTAGCGTCTTTAGAACAATGATGACCAATCTTGGCGCTCCAGATGTTCTTGGACTTCAATTTCCAGAAGCTCTGATCAGCAGGAGTGCTGACTTGGGCTTCTGGTAGTTGAAGTCCAAGAACACCTGGAGTGCCAAGGTTAGCCATCACTGCTCTAGAGTGTCTTCTGATAGATTAGCAGAGCTAATTTTTGGTTGATATAATTATGTCCTTGGGTTTTAGGAATGAATCTGGACTGAGAGTTTCATTTCCTTGGCCAGAAATTGTTCTGTTTCTATCAATAAGGGAAAGTTTAGAGCTTTTCACTTAGTGTAGCACATTTAACTCCACTCTAGCTGATGGAAGCTGTTGGCCAATGGGATACAGCTACCAAGAATTTAAAGTCAGTATAGTGTGGCCCATGCTTTTTATAAAGGAATGATTCATTTTGTTTGGAACAGCTCCGAGTAAATCAGGATGAGCCCATAGAAGACTATCCTTTCAAGCTAGAAGATGGTAGAGAGGAAGACTCAAGAAATGCTGCTCACCATTTTGGAGTGGCTCACACAACTAAGGATCAAATGAGAACCAATGTTATCAATGAAATCCTGAGCACAGAGAGAGACTACATCAAACATTTGAAAGACATCTGTGAGGTAAGAAGATAAATAAATGTTATTTTATAGAAAGTAACAAGTATTTGGATCAAATAATTGCTTGAACTTAATTTTAAAAGAAGTAGTATTATTTTAAATATGGATTTCTGTAGTATTTTTTAAAAAATATTTCTCATTTTTAATCTAGTTCATGAAAGTAACTAGCTTTATCTTATTGTGAAGATAAGTAGCCATATTAGTCTGTTACTATATGTATAACAAAAACAAAATTAAAAACAATAACAAGTATTATGACAAGACAAGCAGGTTTATTGCAGCATGAGTTATTATACATTACAATCCACTCCCTCAGACACAGAGAACATAATAGTGAGGTCATATAGATCCAGAGTAAATGTAATAGAGTGGGGATGATGTGAGATGGAGAAAGAAAGCGAACTCCAAAATGACAGTGACATTAAAATTGGTGAGGAACATTCAGAGTGCTGCTTATATAGATATCCTATCAATAGATGGAGAAATGTTGTCTGTTGACTTGTGGCACTCGCAGTAGGAATGTAGCCAATGCCATTCTCAAGAGCCATTGGGCTGAATGCTTCATTCTCTGCATTCATGAGAATGAAGTGTTTAGCCTGTTAGCAGCCCTGACCAATCCCACCAGCCATTTTTTTTGCCACCATGAAGACAAATTGAAAGTGATTGGCATTCTGTGTTCTCCTGAGGTGGCATAATTAGCCAAGATTATATAGCGGTTTTTAGCAGATTATATAGAGTGAGAAAAGCAGTAATGGGATACAATCTCAAAAATGATAGAATGATGTCAGTCAGAATACAAGGCAAACCTTTTAATATCACTGTAATCCAAATATACGCACCAATCACGGACACAGATGAAGCCACAGTGGACCAGTTCTATGAGGACCTACAAGACCTCATAGAACAGACACCAAGAAATGATGTCCACATTATCTTGGGAGATTGGAATGCCAAAGTAGGAAATCAAAAAGTAGATGGAATAACAGGCAAGTTTGGTCTTGGAACACAGAATGAAGCAGGGCTGAGATTGATAGAGTTCTGTCAAGATAACACACTGGTCATAGCAAACACCCTCTTCCAGCAACACAAGAGGCGACTTTACACATGGACATCACCAGATGGCCAACATCGAAACCAGATTGATTACATACTCTGCAGCCAAAGATGGAGAACCTCCATACAGTCAGCAAAAACAAGACCTGGAGCAGACTGTGGCTCAGATCACAACCTACTAATAGCAAAATTCAGACTTAGACTAAAGAAAATAGGGAAAAGAATCAGGCCAGACAGATATGACTTAGACAACATCCCTAAGGAATATACGGTGGAGGTGAGGAACAGATTTAATGGTTTGGAATTGATAAACAGAGTGCCAGAAGAATTATGGACAGATGTGCGGGACATCATGCAGGAGGCAGCAAGGAAAACCATACCAAAAGAAAAGAAGCATAAGAAAGCAAAGTGGTTGTCTGATGAGACTCTTAAAATAGCAGAGGAAAGAAGGAATGCTAAAGGCAAAGGAGAAAAGAAAAAATACAGTCACTTGAATACAGAATTTCAAAAAAAGCAAGGAGAGACAAGGAAATCTATTTAAATGAACACTGCAAAGAAATAGAGGAAAGCAACACAAGAGGCCGGACTAGAGATCTTTTCCAAAAAAAATGGGGAAATCAAGGGAACATTCAAAGCAAAAATGACCATGATAAGGAACAAAGACGGTAAGGAGTTAGCTGATGCAGAAGAGATTAAGAAAAGATGGAAAGAATACACAGAAGAACTTTACAAAAAGGACCTCAACACCACTGATAATCACAATGATGAAAACATTGAACTTGAGCCAGACATCTTAGAGAGTGAAGTCAGAAAGGCCCTAAAAAGCACTGCAAACAACAAAGCTAGTGGAGATGACGGTATCCCAGTTGAATTTTTCAAAGCTCTAAAAGATGATGGAATCAAATTACTGGATTCAATATGCCAGCAGAACTGGAAATCAAAACAGTGGCCACAGGATTGGAAAAGATCAGTATACGTTCCAATCCCAAAGAAGGATAGTGCCAAAGAGTGTTCAAATTATCAAACAATTGCGCTCATCCCACACGCTAGCAAGGTGATGCTCAAGATAATACAGGATAGACTTCAGCAGCATGTGGAGAAAGAATTGCCAGAGGTGCAGGCGGGTTTCAGAAGAGGCAGGGGGACTAGAGACCACATTGCTAATATACGGTGGATCATGGAGAAAACAAAATAATATCAGAAACAAGTATACATCTGCTTTATTGACTACACCAAGGCCTTTGACTGCGTGGACCACAATAAAATGTGGCAAGTACTTAAAGAAATGGGAATACCAGAACACCTCATATGCCTCATGAAAAATCTGTACAAGAGTCAAGAAGCAACAGTTAGGACAGAACACGGAATAACAGAATGGTTTGTAATAGGAAAAGGAGTAAGACAAGGCTGCATTTTATCACCCTACCTTTTCAACCTATACACAGAGCACATAATGCGCAATGCAGGGATGGAGGAATCACAATATGGGATCAAAATTGCTGGGAGAAACATCAACAATTTGAGATGTGCAGACGATACCACCCTAATGGCAGAAAGTGAGGAAGATTTAAAGAAGCTACTGATTAGGTTGAAAGAAGAGAGTGCAAAAGCTGGCCTGAGACTTAACATCAAGAAAACCAAGGTAATGGCAACAGGCCCTATCAGCACCTGGAAAGTAGACGGGGAAGAAGTAGAAGCAGTGACGGATTTTACTTTCTTGGGATCTAGGATCACTGCAGATGGTGACTGCAGCCATGAAATAAAGAGGTGACTGATTCTAGGGAGACAAGCCATGAGAAACCTGGGGAACATAGTTGTTATGTATGCATGTACAATGTCTCTTTAAATGTATGAATGTAACAAGCCTAAATCACAATGTATCTCAGCTGCTAAGGAACGCGAGCAAGCAGCCCATAGAGGGCAGCTGCGAGCGTTCAGTCTCACATGGTTCACATTCCCCAAATCACGGACAGCCGCGGGAGATTCCCGCATGTCAAAGAACCACAGAGGAACTACAGAAGAAGAACTACAGGAGAGAGGCGTGACCGGGGCGAGGTCACGCCGGTAGCAGCCAATAAGCTACCGTGCAGCCAGATTCAAATGTATTGTGTTACTGTATATAATGAGATGTACCTCCGCCATTACCACATGTTCTTACAGACCATCGATCAATAAACCTGTGTTAGTCCTTCCTGCGACTCCTTCTTTGTCTCCCGTGCAAGACACCAAATTGGCGACGAGGATGGGATAAATGGCGAATCCCAAGGTCAAGCCGTACCAGTTCGATGTCAGCGAGCCCGACCAGTGGGAGCTCTACGAGTGCCAGTTTCGGCACACGATGGAAGCCACCGGCGTCGACGACGATGCGCTGATGCGCTCGCACTTCCTGTCCCAGGTGGGACCGGCCGCGATGCGCATCCTGATGACCCTCGTGGCCCCCCGAAAGGTGGACGAAGTGCCCATCGACCGCATCTTGGAAGCGCTGCGAGAGCACTTCCAACCGCCGGTCTCAATCTTCCCAGCCCGGGTCGCGTTCCACCGGCGAGACCAGCGCCCAGGCGAGTCCGTGTCCGCCTACGCGGCGGCCCTCCGGCTGGCAGCGGTGCACTGCCAATGGGACGACCTGGACCAGGCCCTCCGAGACCGCATGTTGTGCGGTTTGAGGGACGAGGAGCTACAGAGGCGCCTGATGACCCGCGACAGCCGCCTCACGTTCAACGAGGTGCTGCGGGAGGCCCAAGCGGCCGAGGAGGCCAGGAGCGGGGTCAGGCTGTTCAAGTCCCGAGGGGCCGCGGCCGAGAGGGCCAAGTCACCAGTGCAAGCGGCCCGGCGGACACCAACAAAGACTGCCTGGCGGGCCCCCAAGCCGCCCGCCGGCTCACCAGCGAGGTCCGAGGAGTCGTCTACGACAACAGACCCCTGTTCCAGCGAGGACGACGACGTCCAGCGGATTCGGAAGCGCGGGGAGAAGCGTGAGGCCCGCGACAGGAAAGACCGTCGTTGCGACGGTTGTGGGGCGCCCCACGACCGCACGAGGTGCCCGTTTCGCAAGGCCGAGTGCCACAACTGCGGCCGGAAAGGGCACATCGCCAGAGTTTGCAGGCGCGGACGGACCGAGGACAGGAGCGGCCCAAGTCACCCCCGGGGACACCAGCGTAAGGCGACCGGCACGAGGAAGGTCACAACCGGTTCCGACGAGGAAGGCGTCAACCGCGTGGCACTGGAGCACCGGCGTTTCTTCGTTGAGGTACAGTTACAGGGGCTCCCAGTGAGGATGGAGATAGACTCGGGGTCATCCTATTCCATCCTATCCCAGAGAGAGTACATGCGCATTCCCCCAGAGGCGCGGCCCAAACTGCGGGCCCTAAAGGCGAACTTGCGGGACATGCAGGGAAAAGGGATCCCAGTGTTGGGGGTGGGAAAGTTCAAAGTGAAATTTAAGAACTACTCGGAGAGACTGCCCCTAGTCGTCCTCAAGGGGGGAAGGTGCTGCCTCCTGGGAACGCAGTGGTTTGCTCCCCTGGGAATCGAACTGTCCGGCATTAACGCCATCGAGACTGACCCAATGCGGGACGTGTGCAACGCACACCCGGACGTTTTCAAAAAGGGGCTCGGAAGGTACCGGGGGCCCCCAGTCTCTTTTGAACTAGATCCAGCGATCCGGCCCATCCGCCTCAAGCCAAGGAGAGTGCCTTTCGCACTAAAGGACAAGATCGAGGCGGAACTGGACAAACTGGTGGGGCAGGGGATTTTGGTTCCCGTCGATTCGGCGGAATGGGAGACGCCGATTGTTACGGCCCTTAAATCAAACGGGGAGGTCAGGATATGTGCGGATTATAAATGTACGATTAATAAGGCCATTCGGCCAAATGCATACCCGGTGCCTGTGGTCAGCCACCTACTGGCCACGTTACATGGGGGGAGGTGTTTCGCCAAGCTAGACTTAGCGCAGGCTTATCAACAACTCTCGGTAACCCCGGCTGCCGCCGCCGCACAGACGATTGTAACCCATAAGGGAGCCTTTAAAGTGACACGCCTCCAGTTTGGCGTGAATTCAGCTCCCGGGATCTTCCAAGCCCTCGTGGAACGCCTATTAAAGGGGCTTCCAGGTGTTCTCCCCTACTTCGATGATGTCCTGATAACAGCAGGGAGTGAGGCAGAGCTAGCCACGAGGTTAGATGGGGTCCTCTCAGTTTTCGAGAAAGCGGGGCTCCGTCTTCGAAAAGACAAATGCGTATTTTTCGCAAGAGAAGTCGAATTCCTCGGGTTTAAGGTAACCCCAGAGGGAATTCGCCCCTCAGAGTCCAAAGTCGCAGCTGTAAAGAATGCCCCCCGCCCCACCGCAAAGCCAGAGTTGCAGTCTTTCCTGGGGCTCCTCAATTTTTATCATTCATTCCTGCCAAGGAAGGCATCGGTCGCGGAGCCACTGCACGCCCTACTAAAGAAGGACGCGGCTTGGCGGTGGGGGGACAGGCAGGAAAAAGCATTTAAAGAGTTAAAGTCACTCCTTTCCTCGAATGCTGTCCTGACCCATTTCGATCCGAGGAAACCAGTGGTTTTAGTATGTGATGCATCCCCGGTGGGGGTGGGGGCGGTTCTGTGCCACGTGCTAGAGAGCGGGCGGGAGGCCCCGGTGGCGTACTATTCAAGGTCCCTTTCTAAGGCTGAGCGCAATTACGCGCAAACGGATAGGGAGGCCCTAGCCATAATTGCGGGAACGAAAAAGTTCCATGACTTCTTGTACGGCCGCGAGTTTACGGTGGTGACTGATCACAAGCCGTTGCTGGGAATCTTCACCACCGGCAAACCGACCCCCCAAATTTTATCCCCCAGGATGTTGCGTTGGGCTATATTCCTCAACGCTTACCAGTACGAGCTGATTTACCGCCCAGGGAAAGAGATCTCCCATGCAGATGCACTATCCCGATCCCCTCTCCCTAGCCTAGGAGACCCCACATGCGAGGTGGAGCAGGATCACCAAGTCCTGCTGATTGAGGCCCTCGACTCACCCCCCATTGTCCCGGCCGACCTCGCCAAGGCGACGGCGGCCGACAAGACCCTAGCCCAAGTCAGCTCCTGGGTTAGAAAAGGGTGGCCCACTACTCCCCCAGATGAGGAATTCCAGCCGTTTGGCAGACGCAGAGTGGAGCTTTCCCTGGAAAGGGGCTGCTTACTCTGGGGACAGCGGGTAGTCACTCCCGAGAAGCTGAGGGCGAGGGTGCTGAAGCTACTGCACACCAGCCACCCGGGGATCGTGCGCTCCAAGGCCCTAGCTAGGAGTTTTGTTTGGTGGCCCAAAATAGACGCAGATATAGAACGGTTAGTGGGCACGTGCGAGAGCTGCCAGAGCTCTCGGCCCGAGGAATCCAAGCTACCCCATAGAGAGTGGGATACGGCCCGCGGCCCCTGGTCCCGAATCCACGTGGACTTCGCGGGCCCCTTCCGCGGGTCCTTGTTCCTCCTAGTCGTTGACTCTTACTCCAAGTGGTTGGAGGTAATTCCCATGAACAGCACTTCCTCTGCCGCAACCATTAAGCAGTTGCGCAAGCTGTTCGCCTGCTTCGGCCTGCCCGACGTTCTTGTAAGCGATAACGCTAGCACCTTCACGTCGGCAGAGTTCAAGACATTTATGGAGAGGAACGCCGTCAGGCACATAACCGCTGCCCCTTTCCACCCCGCCACAAACGGTCAGGTAGAGCGCCAAGTGCGCACTACGAAAGACGCACTGCGGCGCATGGGTCCCGGTGAATTGAACCTGCAATTGTGCCAGTTCCTCATCTGCTACAGGACAACCCCCCTAGCCTCAGGTTTTTCCCCAGCCGAACTCCTCATGAGGAGGCGTCCGGTAACCCTTTTTGACCGGATGGATCCGTCCAGGGTGGAGGATGAAGGGAGGAACATAACCATGGGGGGAGGGAGCTCCAAAAGTTTTGCGATAGGGGACCCGGTTCACTGCAGAAACTACGCGGCCTCGGGACCAGCGTGGGTACCGGGCACAATTGTGGAGCAAACGGGGCCGGTATCCTACAGGGTCGAAACCAACTCAGGTCTACTTTGGAGACGGCACGCCGACCAACTCAGAAGGCGAGTCACAGGGGAGGGGGCATCAGCGTTAGGGTCCTCCCCCACCCGCATTACCCAAGGGGGAGACACGGCGGAACCCGCGGATACAAATGCATATCCTGGGTTCTCACCCGCAGAGGAGGATACTTTCAAAGAGAGGGATCAGTTTGGCGATGATTTTCCGTACCAGGGGGAGTTAGCGGAGTGGTCCCCCACCCGTCCTAGCGAGAAGAGGGGTTTCAGTTCAGCCCCTGGTACCTCCAGCCCCCCCGGTTCCTGTATCCTAGAGTACTCCATAGCTCCGGCCCCTAAAAAGAAAGCAGCCGGCGGGAGCTCACCCGCCCCCGCCACTAGTTCCCGAACTCCCGAACAGACAACAGGAGTTGGCGGGACCGCGAGGGCATCCTCGTCGGTCCCGAGGTTTGTGCTGGGAGGGCCCCCGGGTCCTCAGGAAATAAACAGGGGTTCACTTCCCAGCTGTTCATTCCATTTCCGTCCCCCAAGACAAGGGCATCGCAAGCGCCCCACGGAACCACTAACGAGTCTCCATTTTCCGTTGCAGGACGAGACTCCACAGATCCAGGAGTCACAGGCTCCCCTGTATTAGGTCAGGCGGCCGCACGCCCCCGGCGCACTTGCGGCAAGCCACAATGGTTGAGGGACTTCGTCCCATCCTAGGGGGGAGGGATGTTATGTATGCATGTACAATGTCTCTTTAAATGTATGAATGTAACAAGCCTAAATCACAATGTATCTCAGCTGCTAAGGAACGCGAGCAAGCAGCCCATAGAGGGCAGCTGCGAGCGTTCAGTCTCACATGGTTCACATTCCCCAAATCACGGACAGCCACGGGAGATTCCCGCATGTCAAAGAACCACAGAGGAACTACAGAAGAAGAACTACAGGAGAGAGGCGTGACCGGGGCGAGGTCACGCCGGTAGCAGCCAATAAGCTACCGTGCAGCCAGATTCAAATGTATTGTGTTACTGTATATAATGAGATGTACCTCCGCCATTACCACATGTTCTTACAGACCATCGATCAATAAACCTGTGTTAGTCCTTCCTGCGACTCCTTCTTTGTCTCCCGTGCAAGACACCAAAATAGTGAAAAGTAGAGACATCATCTTGCAAACAAAAATCCGTATAGTCAAAGCAATGGAATTCCCGGTGATAATGTGTGGATGCGAGAGCTGGATCATTAGGAAGGCTGAGCGCAGAAGAATAAACGCCTTTGAGATGTGGTGTTGGAGGAGAGTTTTGAGAGTACCCTGGACAGCGAGGAGAACAAATAAGTCAATCTTGAAAGAAATCAGTCCTGACTACTCCTTAGAAGGTCAAATAGTAAAGATGAAGATGAAGTACTTTGGACACCAAATGAGAAGAGAAGATTCACTTGAGAAAGCTTTGATGCTGGGAAAGGTGGAGGGCAAAAGAAAAAGGGGACGGCCAAGGATGAGATGGCTGGATGGCATTGTGGACGCAGCGGGCACCGAGCTGAGCGGGCACTGAGCTGAGCGGGCTGAGGAGGATGGTGGAGGACAGGGGTACCTGGAGATCAATGGTCCATAGGGTCGCAAAGGGTCGGAATCGACTGTGCGACTGAACAACAACAAATATAGTGGTTTGTCATGGCAAGTGAGGCTTAGGGTTGTAGATGGGAGGGATTCATTCCCCATTTTCCTGCTCATGAGATGGCTGGGCTTGATAAGCATCCATCAGATTGCGCCATCACTTCGTTTAGCCATATTGCCAAAGATGAAGTGGGCTAAAGTACGGTAGTTTCTGATTTTGTTCCAATGTAACCGGTGCTATGAATCTTTGCTTTTTTTTAGGGCTATATAAAACAATGCCGTAAAAGAGCAGATATGTTCACAGAAGAGCAGTTGAGGATAATCTTCGGGAATATTGAAGATATCTACAAATGCCAGAAGAAATTTGTTAAAGCATTGGAAAAGAAATTCAACAAAGATTACCCACACTTGAGCGAAATTGGCTCCTGCTTCTTAGAATATGTAAGTTGATGGTTGTACATAGCTGGACAACTGACTTGGGCGGTGGTAAAAATTAGTGATTTGGAATCACATAAGCGTTCTCTGCGGGAAATAGCATCTAATATACAGTAAAACCTCGCATAAAGAGTGCCTCGCTTAGAGACTAATTTGCTTAAAGAGCAGAATTTTCTCTGGTTACCTTCACTTACAGTAACAACTAAAAACAACCAAAAACTTGCTTAACAACTAAATCGGGGTTCACAACCCTCCCTGTCAGAAGTCACAATCGGTCACTTACAATGGCAGTGTTTCGTTTAAAGAGCAACTCGCTTAAAGAGCAATCCTGTGGAATGCATTATGCTATCTCAGCAAGGTAAAGTAAAGGTAAAGGTTTCCCTTGCTCAAAAGCCAGTCGTATCCGACTCTAGGGTGCAGTGCTATCTCTGTTTCTAAGCTGAAGAGCTGTCTGCTTCTGCAGACGTTTCCGTGGTCATGTGGCAGGCATGACTAGACACCGGAGCGCACGGAACGCTGTTACCTTCCCACCGAAGTGGTCCCTATTTATCTACTTGCAATTTCTTGCTTTCGAACTGCTAGGTTGGCAGGAGCTGGGATGAAGACGGGAGCTCATTTCCGTCCTGCAGCAAGGTACCACTGTATTTAAAAGTACAGTGGTACCTCGGATAAAGTCCGATTCGGATAAAGTCACAGTTGCATCGCATAAAGTCCAAAACCGCTAAAAATGGACATTATCCGAGGTATTTGGTATAGGAATCTCAAATAAAGTCCATTTTTTATCTGATGCATCTCCCATTAGATTTGAGTAAAGTCGAAAATTGGATAAAGTCCAAACTTGTGGAATGGAGTTTGGACTTTATCTAAGTAAAAATCTTGCATGATTTTGTAGTGAGGTATAATCTTAATCTAAAAAAACATTTCTGCAATCTATGAGCTGCTAAATGAGTACTTGTAAATGATTTTGGCAAGACAGCTTTAGTCCAGATGTTAATGACAAAGTTCCACCGGTATGAATATTTTGCATATGTTAGAATGACTGAATAGTGAAATCAGTAGTACATTTACTATCACCACATTAGCTGCTAGATGTTGAATCTTCATACTTAAAGCTTATCCCTCATGAGTATGGAAGAACTAGGTTGGAAATAATCATGTGTCTGCCCCAGACATAACACATGAAGAGCTTTGTACATAGGCTTCTTCTTTCTTTTGCACATCTTTCAGCTGCTGAGATGCTGTCTCTCTAAGGTTAATGGTTTTTACTCTTTTCTGCTGATAGAGTGAATTTATGCTGTGTTCCTCTGTAATATGAAGAGTAGTTGTTACTGCTGGCACAGCAATTGTAGTCACGTACAAAACTCGAGATTGCTGGATTCTCTGAGCTGTGGTGCCATTATTTCTGTTTGTGGTAAATGGCTAGCCATATTTCATTCCCGTGACCATGAACATTTATCTAATATTCCTGTTTTCCTGTTGAAACCTCTTAGAGTCATTGTTCAGGAAATGGTCTGAGTTATTCAGACCTCATTTTTTATTTCAGTTTCAATTCCCTACTTTAGCTAAGGAACTCAGGCGAGTGGTCATCAGCAAATCACTCTCATAGTCATAATTACTTCAGACTTTTGTGAAACTATACACAAATTCAAAATTTCTAGAGTGTCTATCAGAAGACACTCTAGAGCAGTGATGCCCAACCTTGGCACTCCAGGTGTTCTTGGACTTCAACTACCAGAAGCCCAAGTCAGCACTCCTGCTGATCAGAGCTTCTGGGAATTGAAGTCCAAGAACATCTGGAGTGCCAAGATTGGTCATCATTGTTCTAGAGACACTAGAGCACTGGTTCTCAACATGGGGCCCATTCCCCACAGGGAGACTTCAATTCCCAGAAGCCTAAGTCAGTACATTGGCTAATGAGTGCTTTGGGGAACTAACTGACTTAGGCTTCTGAGAATTGAAATCCAAAAACCAAAGGATGGGAAACACTGCTCTAGAGAGTCCTTAATTAAAATGAAAACATTAAATTTTATGCTGAGAGCAGCAAATGTTCTCATTAAGGATCATAAGCTTTTTTTTTTCAAAGCAGTGAAACCAGGTAGAGATTGTTCTATGTTCTTGTCTGCAATATCTGTTAGTGAATATTTTAAATTATAAAAGGAACCATTTTGAATTGCTTGTAAATTTTAGTTGTAAGCCATCTTGGGGTCTGGAGCATACCTGTGAAGTTTTGGATTTGAAAATAAGGGGAAATTTTGGCTACACCCCTCTGTGGGTGTGGCCAAATCTGTGGGTGTGGCCAAATATAGCCATGTGATTTGCTGGGCTCTAGTCATGCCTGCCACATGGCCATGAAAATGTCTGCAAACACAGACAGCACTGGCTCTTTGGCTGTAAATGGAGATGAGCACTGCACCCTAGAGTTGGATACGACTGGCAAATTTTACTTTCTTAGGATCAAAGATCTCTGCAGATGGTGATTGCAGCCGTGAAATAAAAAGGTGACTGATGCTTGGGAAACAAGCTATGAGAAACCTGGGGAACATAGTTAAAAGTAGAGGCATCACCTTGCAAAAAAAATTGCATAGTCAAAGCAATGGTATTCCAGGTGGTAATGTATGGGTGTGAGAACTGGACCATTAGGAAAGCTGAGTGCAGAGAAATAGATGCCTTTAAAAATGTGGTGTTAGAAATAGGTCAATCCTAGAAGAAATCAACCACGACTGCTCATTAAAGGTCAAATAGTAAAGATGACGATAAAGTACTTTGGACATCAAATGAGAAGAGGATTCACTTGAGAAAGCCTTGATGCTGGGAAAGGTGGAGGACAAAAGAAGGGGGTGGCCAAAAATAAGATGGCTAGATGGTATTGTAGATACAATGGGCACAAAGCTGTGTGGGCCAAAGAACCCTTTCCCCATCTTCTTGGGGGAATTTAGTTTTGTTTTCTTTCTTGTGTACTCAGTGGCTTAAGTGACTAAGATGCTGACTGGGAGACAAAAGGTCAGCAGTTCGATTCCCGAGTACTGCAGGATGGAATGAGCTCCTATCTTTGTCCCAGCTCCTGCCATCCTAGCAGTTCGAAAGCAAGAAATTGCAAGTAGATAAATAGGAACCACTTTGCTGGGAAGGTAACAGCGTTCCGTGCACTCTGGTGTCTAGTCATGCCTGCCACATGACCACAGAAATGTCTGCAGACACAGACAACGCTGGCTCTTCGGCTTTGAAACAGAAATGAGCACTGAACCCTAGAGTCGGATACGACTGGCTTTTGAGCAAGGGAAACCTTTACCTTTACCTTACTCATTTTTAATTATTATTTTTTCTCTGGGAAGCAAAGAAAGTGCAGAATAGTAATCTAGCCCTCTAGGGTTACCAACTGCTTGTAAGCAGCTTGGCTTTAATGAACTAGCCCTGCATATGACTAGACACTCCACCCCACCCCCTCACAATTAGGGTGGAGGAGCAAGGGATTAATTCCCCCAAATTAACCAATCTATTTGTTCCTCACTGCAACCAAATGAAGCACCAACACCTGAGAATGTCGGATCCAGCTTAAGGAAGGAAATTAGTAAAGTAAAAAGCAACCTCTGTAGTTTCCAAGCCTCCCAGCAGCTGAGGAGTTAATCTCCCTCCCTCCAGATGGTTTGTTCGAAGGTGGGGTGCTCTCTCTCTCTCTCTCTCTCTCTCTCTCTCTCTCTCATATAGTGATCAAGCAACATCCTCCCCCTCCCAAGTTAACTCTAGAACAGAAATGGAAGCCTCCAGCCAGGAGGCAGGGCAGAAACAGCTCAATAAACCATGAGAGTGAGAGAGAAGTCTCTCACTGATTTGCCCCTGCATATATGAAATATCGTTCACCTCTAGAGTAGACTCCCGTCCCATTGTCAGCAGCAGCAAAAATGAAGCCTCCATGACCATGTGGCAGGGAAACGAAAGAGAAACTACAGAAGGCCCCCACCACCTTCTCTCTTTCCCCTTCCATAAGCAAAAAGCCACACAGCAACCTCTGGTGGCCAGAAAAACATACTGCAGCTTCGGCTGTGAGTGCTCCAGTCAGGATTTTTTTTTTTTTTTAAAAAAAAAAGAGATATTATGGGGGAATTAATAAAACGGGAGGGGCGGGAAGAGGGGTAAAAATAAGGGGTTTCCCTGGGGAAAATGGGATACTTGACAGGTATGGTCTGGAGGTTGATTCATACATTTATAAACTTAAGAAATATTTAGCAAATTATTGAGCTAGAGCCGTGATGGCACTCCAGATGTTCTTGGACTTCAATTTCCAGAAGCCCAAGCTCCCTGTGAATCCACACAAATGGGTTTACAGTACTGTGATTCATCCGGCCCATGCTGCCCTTGTTGCTCCTGGAAGCGGAAGTAAAACGCGCCTGTATGGAACATCTGGAGTGCCAAGGTTCACCATCACTGACCTAGGGAATGGTGTTCCATTAATATGTTCTTTTGGCTCCCAATTCAGCAAAATGAATTCCAGATTTATTCTGAGTACTGCAACAACCACCCAAATGCTTGCATGGAGCTTTCCCGACTGACCAAAGTGAGCAAGTATGTGTATTTCTTTGAAGCATGTCGCCTGCTTCAGAAGATGATTGACATCTCTTTAGATGGATTCTTGCTGACTCCAGTGCAGAAAATTTGCAAGTACCCACTGCAGCTGGCAGAACTGCTGAAATATACCAATCCGCAGCACAGGTAAAGAGATGAGATAAGATTAAAAACAAGTGTTAGTATCCTGTTGACTTAGTGTGGAGCAGAAAGAAAATTTCATGAGCATCCCTCCAACTTGGGAATGCTCTCCATCACATGCCCTTTCTCACAATGACTTGTTATTGCAAGATTGTTCTTGCAGCTGAATGTGCAAGAGAGAGTCTGTTGCAACCAGGAAAGGATACTTATGTCTTTCTTTTATTTGTTTGTATCAGAGCATTGCACAATCAGATTTTTTTTTAACCAAAAGTAGTGTGTTTCGATAGCTTTATCTCAGCTCTTTGTTAGATTTTCTTTTGTACATGTGGTGGAGCATAAATTGTAACACCATAAATACTGCACTGACTGACTTTCTCCAGATTCACAGAAAATGTATTCTGTATCCAAGTAACCCCATATTACTTAATTATTCTCTGATCTTCCTACTTCACTTTGAACTCTATTAAGTGATTTCCTGATGGTTCAGCCAGAATCTTTTCCTAGTGGGAGATACTCTTCAGCAGTCAGCCATTCAGCAAAGTGTGTTGTTTTAGCTAGCTTTTAGAGCTTGAGAGGTACTGTATGCAGAAAACGTTTCCTAAGTTTAGTAATCATCCATAAGGTTGTTGTCCAAAAGTGGATGGTGTTTAGTGCTGTATTATCTTATTTCATTCATTATTTGCTAGCACCTCTCAGCATACTTCTAGAGGAGCAAAGCCAGCCAAATAATAGACTTTTTTGTGTGTGGGTAGGTTGCTGGCAGCCAATAATTATTCTACATGATTCATTAAGAGCTTCATCCACTTGTTTGGCATGTGTTGGTTTATACCACATGGTACTAGCATATTCTGCTGTATAGTAGCACAGGAACAAAGTGGTTCTTATTGCTTGTGGTGTGCAGCCCAGTTGACCCAGTCAGTTTTTTTAGTATGTTATTTCTAGGTTGAGGTTCAATCCAAAGTGATACCCAGTTACTTTAGATTAGAGCAGGGGTTCCCAACCTATGGCCACAGTCTGGATCCGGCCTATGGTGCCATTTCATGTGCCCCCCACCCTTGCTCCCCATGTGTGGTTCCTTTTAGGAGGCCCTGTAAGTACCTACTCACACAGCACATATTGTAAACAGCATTACAAAGCTATTTACATGCTACAGCTTGAGGCAGCGCTGGTGCCGGGAACGAGGGCAGTGGGCCACATGAAATGGCATTGGGAGGGGAAGAACCATTGGGCTCCTGGCCTTGACTCACCCAACTCCTCCCTCAGAGACCCCAGCCCCACAAGGAAGGACTAGTAAGCCCTACTCACCCTTTCCCCGAGCAGGGAATTCATCTCTGTTGGGGATGAAGGTCCAAAGCCTCCTTTGAGGTTTGGCGTCTCCCTCCCTCCTCCTAGGGAGAAATAAAAAGGCCACCCCTTTGAAGCTGTTGGGACAAAATGGCTACCCCCATAATACAAATTTGCTGTCCGGCCTCTCAGATGTCTGAGGGAGCGTGACCCAGCTAATGGCCTAAAAAGGTTTGGAACCCCTGGATTAGAGCAATGTTCCAAAGTCTTGCCTTCTCAGCTAACTTAGAACTTCTTCTGAGCTGCTCTGCTCTTTAAGTGGAAGTTACAGTTCTGTGTTTTCAAAGAGTTTTGATAGATGTTAGTTGGTGCTACATGGACTCAAAGGTTTCCCCTTGGATTGTCAAGGCAAGATTATCAGCATAGATCAAACTTCTGACATATGGAAGCATCAGCTGATCATTTGCATCAATGTTAAAAAGTAATTGCGCCAGGACATCACCCCTGTGGTAGACTGTTCCATCAATTTCTTCAGCAACTGTGCCTCTATTGAAATTCAACAAAGACTCTTGGGTTCTAAGGCACAGTTGCAATCATTTCTAGGAGTCCATGATCTTCCGCAAGGAGCTGGAGCTTTTTGAGCACCAATTGATTTTTGTTATAAAGTCAACAAATGCTCTAGTTATTTTATGTGTTTTGAAACCATCTTCTACATGCTGGATTAGCTTTAAGATTTGAGCCATACAGCTGTTGCCAGGCCTAAAGCCTACCTGTGCAACTTTATAGTGCGACACACCTGCTTTAGGATTCACTGGCTCTATGCTAATGGCCAGGGGGATACCCGAATGGACTTGAAATGTTTTTCACTCTTTGAGGAGGCTCTTTCTATGTTCCTGCCCCAATACTTCTGTGATTTCCCTTCTGCTCTATATTCAGGCAACAGGAATACTACAGGCAATGTTTCATCTGTGTTTTGGGGGAGGGTCGTCTTATCAGGAATCAGATGGAAATATCCTACTTTTTCATGTTGATGCTCTTAAGTCTTCCATATTATCCCTATGCCATGGATAAGGGAACCATTAAATTTTATGGAATACTTCAGAGGTAGTTTGTCAGTGATAGATTATTATTGCTCCACAGTTTGCTTGCTAGTTTCTGATGCTTTCAAATGGAAAACCAATTGGAAAACCAATCCAATTTCAATTTTAGGGATTTTAAAGATGTTGAAGCTGCTCTAACTGCCATGAAGAACGTAGCACGACTCATCAACGAAAGAAAGAGGCGTTTGGAAAACATTGACAAAATGGCTCAGTGGCAAAGTTCAATAGAAGATTGGGAGGTAAAAAACACCCTCTGATACTTCATGCGTAGGGGGTTGGACCCGATGACCTAAAAGGCTTCTTCCAACTCAGTTATCCTATGATTCTATGATCATGAAATAAATAGTACCACATAGCCATCAAGTTGCAATATTATGCTGATATTCTGTATAATCTAATCTGGTCTGATCTGATCTTGACTGTCATTGCAAGAAATCCCTCTACTGATACAGATTGCAATTATCCAATCCTGATACCATGTTTATTGTTGCTGTGGCCTATTCGTCATCTTGAGAACCTCTCTGTATTTAGCTAGGCTGGGCCTAATGGCCAAACTTTGTTTTAAATGTTACCCATCACCAGAAGAGGGCATGTAAGTGATTGCATGTAATTGTCCCAGTAGGAGACTTTTTCATCTCTCATAACCTGCAAATTAACTAGCTCAGTTTTGTGGTTGCTTTCAGGCCAGAAGCATGTTCCTTTTTTTGTGAATCTGATTTCTCAGAAAAGACACATTTTCTGTTCTGATGAGGTTTATCTTTAGTATATAGCTTGTCCCATAAATTGAAATTCTGAGGGCTTTATTTGAAGCCTTAGCAGCTTTGGTGAACCTGACACAATTTCTGCACCACTGGCATTGGATTTCAGAGCCCACAGTCACCTTCACTCACATTGCTGAAGCCAAAATAATTATACTTAGTCTACTGTGACGACTTGGAAGGTTTCAGATTGGATTCTTTCCTAGACGTGTGGATATCCTTGATATATATATATAAAAAAAGAGGGGTTAACTGTTGGGTTCGTTCAAAGGCTCCCGCACCAGGCTCAACCATCCCCAACCTAGCCTTCCGCACTCACCGTAACTCCTGCCTTCTCAGCACTGCGGGTTTTTGGTCGTTGCCAGTGGGGCAGCAGCCCCATGAACTGGAACAAAGGGAAACAACTTCAATTCCCAACGTCCTCTGCGCCGCGGCGCACCTCAGCCAATCAGGCTGAGAGGCACGAGCAAAAAGAACGTTGGGAACCACGGTTTGCCCAATTGAAATCGAGCCACAGGGAAAAAAACCACCGCACGAACGCAAACAAAACTCCCAAGTCCCAGCATCCTACGCACCGTGAGCACTTCAGCCAATCAGGCTGAAGAGTGCGAGCGCGCAGAATGCTGAGAAAGCCGGCGTGCAAAAAATAAAATAAAAACACGCCAGCCTCCCACAACAGGAACGCAAGTCCACCATACGGCCACACAAACACACACAAAAACCCACACCGAGACCACCGCCGGCCTTCTTTCCCGAAGCAACAGGGAGAAGAGAGACTCCCTCTCCTCCCCGCTACCCCGCCGAAGACACGGCGAGACCACCGCCAGCCTCAAGGTCAGTTGAGCCGAGGTGGGGAAAAAATACCACTAGCAGGCAGCAGTTCGTCAAGGGAAGCACCCTCCCTGGCGGATGACTGGCTGCTGCCTTTGTACTTCCGACGGAGGAAATACAAAAGCAGCAGCCAGCAATCTGCAAGGAAGATCACCACTCCTTATGGATCGCTGCCTGCCAATCTCCGGTTAGGTAAGCCAGGAGAGAAAGGAGACAGAGATAACAATCGTCAGGCAAATAGCTCTTCTCTGCCTCCTTCTCCCTCGACCTACCTAACAAACCTTCCCGGGGGAAGAACGGGCTGACTGCCGACTCCTCTTTTCCCCCATTGCTGCATCAAAACCAAAATTCAAAGCAGCAATGGGGAAAAGATGAACCAACAGGCAGCCCGTTCTTCATGCAAAAATACTCACCAACAACAAAAACAAACATTTACCCAAAACGCCAAACATAAAAAATAATAAAACACAAAAAAATAAATAAACAAACATATTAACCAACAAAACAATAAACAACAAAATCCACAAACAAAAACACCCAAAATACCATGAAAGCACAGAAAAAACACCTAACTACAACACAAAAATATCTAACTCTAACAACACAACTACCACAAAGTACTCAAATAAACAACAATGAAATCACAAAAATTAAACAAACCAGAAATAAACAAACCAATTAAACAAACCTAAAACCCAACCAAACCACAAAAGAACAAACAGAAACACCTCCCAGCCCACCACCACAAAAACAAAACAAAGAAAAACCTCAGAAGAAAGAAGAACTCACCAGCACATCCTCCCTCCACGACTCCAGAACAGAAATGAAGAAACTAAGACTACTTACTGGAAGAAGCCCCATCTAGAGGCCAGAAGAGAACAAACAAGTCAAACAAAAAGAGAATCCAACACTATTACTAACAGCCCCACCTAGAGGCCACAAGAGTAAAAACAAGTCAGAAAAATAGGAAATAAATCCAAATCACAAATAAATCTAATAAAATAGATCAAAAAAAGTCACAAACCACCCTTAACCAAAAAAAAACAAAAACAAAAACCCTGCCTGAGATAGATAGATAGATAGAAAGATAGAAAGAAAGAAAGAAAGAATTCTGGCTACGTACCTGTATGTAGGGGCTCTGGTGCAGTTTTCGTTTGTTCCCTCATTTTTTATGCTTACCGTATTTTAAGCACTCCTTTCTATAAGTTGAAAGTGGAAGCCTTACTTTCATGACTCTCAAATTTCTCCATGATGTTGTTATGTGATGTTGATTCACTTCTAAGTTAAAATGATCCTATTGGATGAGTGACCTCCAACAGCCCTGCTCAGGTATCGCAGACTCAAAAGTGTGGCTTCCTTTATTGAGTCGATCCATTTTCATGTCCAATCTTTTTCTTTTACTACTGCCTACAACTTTTCCTAGCATTTTTGTTTCCTTCTTATATGATGGGCAAAAAGTACAATAGCCTCAGTTTGGTTAAAAAAATTCTAGAGAGAGTTCAGGCTTTATTTATTCTTTTGGTGGTCCTGGTGATAGCAGAAAGTGCTCTTGAGTCAGGAAAAAACCACCTATTCTCAAATAGACATTTCAAAAGAATCATTTTTTCTTGTTAGCTTTCTTCACTGTCTATCTTTCACATCAGTACATACTAATGGGGAGTAGTGTATTAAAAATTATCTTGGCTTGGCCTCCTATAACACATCTGTATGTATAAGAATCTTGTGTAGTTCCTTTATAGCTGTTCATCAAAGTCTCTGCCTTTTTCTATTTCTTGGTGGGTGTCTGCACTTAGATAGATGATAGAGGCAAGATATCAAACATCTTCAACTGTTTTAGGTTCTTCATTATCAGAATTAAAGTGATGTAATTATTCCTTATCCTTGCTTTTCTCTTAATGTTTAGCTGCAACCTTGCTTTTATAGTTACTTTTTCATTCACCTTCATCAGTAGTCATTCCAAGTCGTCACTGTTTTCTGCCAGTAAAATTAGCATATCTTAAGTTAGTGATATATCTTGTACCAATTTTCATTCCTCCTTCTTCTGAAACTAATCCATTTTAGCGCATGTGTTCTGCATATACAGGTGAAACTCAGAAAATTAGAATATCGTGCAAATGTTCATTCATTTCACTTAAAAGCTGAAACAAATATATGAGATAGACTCACTACATGCAAAGCGAGAGATGTCATGCCTTAATTCGTTAGAATTGTGATGATCATGACGTACAGCATACATGAGATTATGTGATGATTATGGGGTACATGAGATGGGGGAGTTGGGGTTTTCATAAACTGTAAGCCATAAGCATCAATATTATAACAAAGTAAGGCTTGAACTATCTCATTTTGAATACAATGAGTCTATCTCATATTTGTTTCACCTTTTAAGTTGCATTACTGAACTGAATGAACATTTGCACGATATTTTAATTTTCCAAGTTTCACCTGTTGATTAAACAGATGAGGAATAAGGTATATCCTTTGGAAGCAAGACATTGCAAATAGATAAATAGGGACCACTTCAGTGGCAAAAGATCTCGGTGACATGAAAGGAGCCTCATTTGGGCATCCCCTAAGCGGAATTTCTCCAGCAAAAACCCTTTCAACCCAGAATAATGTGCCTTATCTAATTGATATAGCAACCGAAAAATTTCGTTGTTTCCTGCAAGGGGACAATGACAATAAAGATTTATTCTATTCTATTCTAATTTCTGGCATGAAATTATTATTATTATCCTTGCTGATACCTTTGCCATCAGGAAACCATTCTGTTTCTCTGTGTTCTGTTTAGCAAGAACTTCTTGTTCATAGTATAGATAATGAATCGAGACCATCAAATATTGTGGGACTATTTCCTTTTCTGAATTCATGTTGAACACCTGGAATTTCTTCCTCCATAAATAAAAATGCTTTGTTTCAAAATTGTGAGCATCTCCTTGGGGTACTAATTTGCCGGACTCTTTGATGTTTTCTTCATTTTTGGATTATAATGTAAATTGAATGTTTCCAATCTGTGGGTCATTAGTGTGTTTTCTATATTTGTTGTCATATTCATATTTTGACTTTGATAGATTGAGACCCTTTAACTTGAAATAGTCCTATTGTTATCCCAGTGTTCCTGGTGATTAAATTATTCCAAATGTTTTGAGAGCAGCTCTCATTTGCTTTTTCAAATTTGTGAGTTCTTCATCGTGGGTATCTTTTTCAAATCTGTCATCTTTACATCCTTACTATATAGTTCTTCAGTGTGCTGTTTCCATCTTCTTTTTATTTTATCTTGCTTAGATAATATATTCCCCTACTGATCTTTCAGCATCCCTAACCTTGATTTAAATTTCTGCTGCTCCTCGTCAGTCTGATATTTCAGCTCTGATCATTCTACCTTGGGTGCCCAGACTCATAACAGTCATGTCTCTTGATAACATTGCTTTTAGCTTATCTGATATACTCAGACACACACCCCTGTAACATTAATGGACCTCCACAATATATTTGAGTTGCCATCTCCTTTGTGAGAAGAAAATGACATGTTGCTTGTGTTGCAAATGACAGGGTGAAGATGTCCTTGTCAAGAGCTCCGAACTGATCTATTCAGGGGAGTTAACCAAAATTTCCCAGCCTCAAGCAAAGAGCCATCAAAGGATGTTCTTCCTCTTTGATCATCAGATTGTATGTTGCAAGAAGGTAAGCTAATAAATGATCATTTCTGTCTGTCATGGTAAATACTCGTGGTAAAACAATTAAATCTTTTCTGAAAGGCTTTGTTCCTGCTTCTTACACTCCTGCCTTCATTTAGAGAACATCCTAATCTGTAAGGAAGATTAAGATTGCATTAATTTTAGCATCACTCTTCATATAAATCATAGAAGGGGCATAGTACTGCAAATGTGCCCATGCAGCTGAAGTTCTTTCATATTGAGCTTCTGTGCAACAGTTAATGAAAGAGCCCTGCTGTACATGGCTCACCTTTGGTGTTGGAAGAAAGTTGTTTTACAGCTTTCATAAGGTAAAAGGTGGCAGATGAAAATGCTATCACATTAAATCCATCTTGAGTGTTGCCCACATTCTTTTCTAAACATCAGGTCAAATTGTATAGTTGTATAAATAGATTCATTCTAACATTTTTTTTCTATATGCATATACACACTATATTGCTTGTGATAATGATGTATACCTAAGTAGAAATCATATAAAACCACCTGAAAGTGCTAGTACTGTATATGGAAAGCAGGCTTCATAAATGGCATCTTCTTACAAAGGTAATGAAGGCCAGCACTCTGTTTATTTATTTTAACCAGGTCTCTGGTAAGACTAGAATTAGCAGCTTAATGTAAGTAGTTCTAAAATTCACTGTGTTCTATTTCTATCACATGAGAGT
This sequence comes from Bradypodion ventrale, assembly GCA_035047345.1. Lineage (NCBI taxonomy): Eukaryota > Metazoa > Chordata > Lepidosauria > Squamata > Chamaeleonidae > Bradypodion > Bradypodion ventrale. The sequence goes on along the minus strand of JAWDJE010000003.1, from coordinate 72,121,539 downwards.
TACTGCTAAAGGGTACAAATCATTTTGAAAACATTATGGTTTGGGGGAAAGAGGTGTATAAATGCTGTAACCAATATGGTAAGCACTCCTGGCTAAATGATTTCATGTTTCTTTGAAGTGTGATACATTTAATCCCACTTAACATTATGGCCTATCTGCTGGCATTAATGTATGTAGATTTAAAGGTTAGGAAGGTGCCCCAACTCTAAGGAAAAGTAATCTCAACCTTAAGCCCCTTCTTAAAGTTATTGACATTTTACTTATAGCCTAACAGAACCCAGGATTGATTTACTCTTACTTTAAAAGTGATGCAATTGCCAACCCTTTAATTTTTTAAAACCATATATCTGAGAAACATGAGTCTTTCAATCAAATATGTGAGTTCTTAAGTTATGCAGCATTCCTTTAATGGTGCCACTAGTAGATATATTAAGATACATGGCTGAACATAGCACCATTTTCTATAAAAATGTGTCCTGATGAGTAAAATGCCAGAGGTTATTCTGGACAAGTTCCTGCTGGAAACATTTTGTGTTAACAATCTTTATAAAGTAAAGTGGTAACAGGTCTTAATTTGTATGGAAAGGTAGCTGAATGTATGATAGTTTTTAAAGGAGGCATTCCCTAGAGATGCACCGGTTTTTGAACATGGATTGCCTTAAAAGACACGCTTTGTTCTCTCATGAGATGCAGGGGATTAAGAACATATGCTGATCATCTGCTTCCTACCTTCAACATCTCTGTTTGCAATTGCAGAATCACTTAAAACTATGCAGTGCATTATTGCTTACTGGGAGCACACTGGAGACAGAAAAGCTGTCTGGTGTCAGAAACTTTTGACCTTGCTTGGGGCTGCACACACTGCCCAAATTTTGCGCTCCCCCCTTTCCTCTGTTGCTTCATGGCCCAGGCTGAGGCGCTCCACTGTCTGTGCATTTTACGGCTGGCACAGACCTCAAGCCCAGTTAAGCTGGTATTGGGAAGATGGCTTTTCCCGCTTCCTAGCAGGAAGGTGGTAGCAGTTATGGTGGCAAAGCAATAGTTCTGTTTATATTTGCCCACTCCCAAACAATCACGCAAAGCATACAGAGAGGGCACAGCCCTGGGAAAGTGATACGGCGTAAAAAGTAACTTTTACCTTCAAACGTGGAATGTCCCGTCTATGAAGTTTCCCAGGCCGCTGAAATCAAAAGCAAACCTCCCTTCTGGGATTCACGGTAGCAGTCTCTTATCTTAAATAAAATGTCCCCTTTCGAGCAGCTTTTGCTCTCAAGGTTATGTTGGTATGCATGAACAACTACAGCCTTATTTTTGGCTTGCAAACCTGTTATCAGTGCTCCGGCGAAAACTCCCCTTCTTCAGCAAAGATGTGACTCCGAAGCTGTCTTTTTGGAGTTTTATTTGAAGCATAATATTCATCCATAATATGCAGGATAAACATACAAAGAAATTGACTTTTCCCCATCTCTGGATCAGACCTACCTAATGGGCAAAGCTTAGTCATTTTTTTCAATACAACTTGAAGGATCTCACAGCTAAGCTCTATTTTAGGGAAATATTTAAATCGGTGCAAGCATGTATATATCTAAGTACTGTAGATCTTATCAGTTGCCATGGAGAACGTCTTAAAGAGCAAATCCCAGTATTGTATGGACTCTTAAGAGAGCTGCAGGTTTAGTGATACATTTCACATGGATTCATGGAACTCATCAGGACACATTTTTATAGTAAATGGTGTATTAATGGAACTACAAGATATTCTAATGGGATATTAAACATTCTGTAGAAAGACTGAAGAAGATGTGAAACATATTGGTTGTATTCTTCAGATTGTTGTATCACAGATAAAACTATTCTATTCTATCCCTTTTTCACATTAGAATTTTATTAACCTTAGCATAAGCAAACCTGTGTGCTATACCAAGCCCACAAAACTGCTGAGTGTATGTTTTATGCCATTGTCTCTAAAATACTCATATTGACAGAAAGTTAATTCAAGATGATTGATTTGATTTGATTTGATTTATTGGATTTGTATGCCGCCCACTTGACATACACGACAGGGCGGCTCACAGAAATCTCAACACATCAACAGTAGAGTACAATACAATAAAAATAACAATGAAAGATCCTATATGGTTGATGATGACATCACAGTGCTGTTCAATATATATATATTTTAATATTGAGGGAAACATCTCACCCAACACTGTTAAGTCATCATTGATTGTAGAAGACTAGATGTTCAATGTAATGATTAAGACTCTTAAGAGTGACAGCATGGGATTTAGGAGCTTCAGGTTTTAGCTTTTGCTGAGACACGTGAACATGGGGTAACTATAGACTAGTCATTCTTGCTGTCAGTCTGAACACATTTATTTGTTGTGAACAAGTTTATTTGTTGTGAGAATAAATTGGGAGAAGACTGGCACTAGGTTCATTGCAGAAAAGATACCTATAAATACACTTAATAAGTAATAGTTTTTATTATTAAAGTTCTGAGGGCAATCTTACTTAGTACAATAATGCAACAGTGAGAAGAAATGCTAGTTACGATTGTTATAAACAGTTTAAACAATGCAACCCTGGCATGCATCTAAGAGAGCAAATTTTTTAAGACCAAGTTTTTTCTACATAATATAATTTTACTTATAGTTTTGGTTTAGAAAAACAGACTTGGTTATATCAGGTAGGGCAGCAACAGTTCATGTTCACATTCTTCTGTTTTGTTTAATTATCTGCCGCATAAGATACACATGTACTGTATAGGTTGATTTGGGGTGCATTAAAGGTAAAGGTTTCCCTTGCTCGAAAGCCAGTCGTATCCGACTCTATGGTTCAGTGCTCATCTCTGTTTCAAAGCTGAAGAGTCAGCGCTGTCTGCTTCTGCAGACGTTTCCATGGTCATGTGGCAGGCATGACTAGACACCAGAGCACATGGAATGCTGTTTACCTTCCCACTGAAGTGGTCCCTATTTATCTACTTGCAATTTCTTGCTTTCGAACTGCTTTATATTTATATTTTCAACATGTGCCATTTAGCTGAGCATTCATGCATCAGAGAACTGTGAGGAGAAGTTAAAGTGGTTTCTTTTGTTTAGGATCTCCTGAGACGTGACATCCTCTATTATAAGAGTCGAATCGATATGGATACCATGGAGATTCTGGATGTGGAAGATGGGAAAGATAAGGACTTCAATATCACTGTTAAAAATGCATTTAAATTGCGCTGCAAGGACACAGGAGAAGTCCATTTATTCTGTGCAAAGAAGCTGGAACAGAAACAGCGCTGGCTCAAGGCATTTGAGAATGAAAGGAAGCAAGTTCAACTTGATCAGGAAACTGGTATGAAATTACTGTCCAGATTGTTACACAAGATGCTGTGGAACTGTTGCACAGATAACACCCCTTTCCTATGACATTTTCCACTCACTCTCATCTTATCTGTATATTAAACTTTTGAAATCTTCCTCCTCCTCCTTCTGCCATATCCAAATCCGCATATTGGTGATCCTCATGGTGATCAGCCATGAAGACTGTCCTGAGAATATAATAGTGGCCTTTCGTCTGCCTTCCACATCGCAGCATGACACCTGTATCACTGATCCAGTTCCACAAGTCACATTCTGGCCCTGAGCCCTTTTGGCACACAAAGTCCTTATCAGTCCCAGGCCAGTTTTGATGAAACTGCTGCCCTCCATCAAGATGGATTTAAGTGAGATTTAATCCATTTGGGGACCATCACCCTTCCCTGTGGATTTTGTCACCCAAGGCCGTTAGTCCTTAGGGTTGTCACATTAGTTAACCGCTGCCTGACACTCGGCATTGAGTCGCTGGCAGTGTGGTCTACTCCATTATCATAGCAGGACAACCTGGCCAGACAACCTGGCTCCTTCTTTGTGAGTCGCACTATTACTCCCATGAGAGCTCTTTTTCTTTCACCTGCCATCTTTCTGTTCAGATCTCCTCCTGCTCCCATCAAGCAAACTCTTCCCCTTCACATCCCATCTGAAAATACGATGTGGCATGAACTTCTGTGGACCATAGCTGACTTCTTCAGATACACAGAGTATTAGTTAGAACTAGCTGTTTGCCTGGCTTTGCCTGGTTTTATTTCTGTGCAAGGAGGCCGCGTCGCCTTTTCCATCCCTCCTCCTCTTCCTCCGTGCGCCTCCTTTTCGTCTCTCCATCCTCCTCTTTTCCCTTTTCTTCCTCTCTCCTCCTCTTCATTCTCTTCTTCTTATCTCCCTCCTTCTCCTCTACATGTCTTCTTCTATCCTTTCTCCTTTTCCTCTTCCCTCTCTCCTTAAAGTTTGCTATCCTATCCTTTTTTAAACTTTTCTTGGTTAGGGAAATATACATTTTTCAACCAATGATTAAATTGTTTGTTTCCCAAATTAAAGTCAGTCTTCATATAAGAAATATATAAGATATTTGAACTTTAAAATGTGTTAAACTTTATTTTCAACTGGGGGGAAACCTTCTTCTCCTCTGACTAACTGCCTCTCACTGAACTAAGTGTCTTTTTCTGCCATCATCCACCTTCAGTCTGAAATAAAGTCTCCTCAGCCTCAGGGATTCTTTCCATGCTCAATGTTTTTTAATTGTCATTCTTGCCAACAGTTGGTGGGGTGGGTTTTAAAATGCTGGCACCGCAAATGCTCAGTGCAGCTTTTTGTTCGCTTTTTCCCCTGCCGGGGGGTGGTGTCCCATGTGCTTCCCAATTTGGGGGGCAGGCACTCCAAATTTTTGTAACGGACCTCCTTATTGCTGATTGGGCCACTCCAATTTACCTTTATGCCAAGTTTGACCTGGATCGGTTCAGGGGTGTGAGAACCTTTGTGGGCCTTACAACACCAGACTTGTTTTATATATATAGATTTTCTCTATGTGTGTGTATACACAGTTCCTATGTTTCAGGATGAGCTTATACACTGAAGTCAAGACAGAAATTAAATGTAGAACAAACTGATGGTGAAAAAGATCTTGCCATCACCAATCATTTGCAAAAATGTTGTTTATTTCAGCACTAGGTAAGCCATAGGCTATGTTCCTTGAAAGCTCATTTATAAAATGTATTAGTCTTGAAGGTGCCTCTGGATGCTTTCATTACTCCAGGCTCATCCCCTCCAATATCTCCATTCCCTCCTGTATCTTCCTCACTTCAGTCCATTCTTGTCAGTTCTTGACCCTTATCCTTCACCAATCCTGTAAGTCCAGTACAGAGGATAATCCTTTTATGCATGGGTTTCATCCAGTCCAGTTTGTACACTCTGTAGAGTAGTACCTTAATCACCGCCAACGCTGCCACCAACATCAACAACACCACAGCACAAAACAATTCTGACTTTTGGAGACAATCCTTCTAGGTTTTCCAAGTACTCTAGAGAGTAATCAGAAGTGATTTATCATTCCCTTTTGGGGGCATCCTGGGACTGTGCAGCTTGCCCACGACTACACAAGTTGAGTCTTCTGGGTTGCATGGGAAGGACTCTAGCTCCACAGCCAGATACCTAACCCACTGAGCTATCCTGCCAGCCACCTTAATCAGTACGGGGAGCTAAATGGTAACAGGAGGTTGCCATGTAGGCAACCGAAAGTACAGCATGTATTTGCTGTTAGGAACTGCCAGGCTGATTGTGGATGGAACGAAATGTCCAATAGACATTGGTTATTGTGCCTCTATTTTCCTTATGTACCTTGCAAAGGCATAGCTCTGATAATCAGTTCTCTGCATTCCCCCCCTTCCAGATTTTTCTATCACGGAGGTGCAGAAGAAACAAGCTATGCTTAATGCCAACAAACAGAACCAGAGTGGGAAACCAAAAGGTAAGGTAGAACGAGTGTCCTTCACTTTCATGTTTCCCTTCCTTCTGCTCCCCATCACAGCCCACCCACATTGAAAATAAGGAAGGCTAACTTCAACTGGTCGAGCAGGCTACACAACAGTCTACTGTTTAGTTATTATAGGGTTTCTGCTACTGCAGGTAAAGGAATACCCATTTTATCCCAGGTAAAGCATAGAAGAATATGATAAAATAAACTTATTGGGACCACAAAAAAACCCTAGAACTGAACTCAGTTTAACAGTACTTGTTGATTCTCTCTCTGTGTGTGTGTGTTTAAATCCTTGCAAAAGATCAATATTTCTCTACTAAATGGAGAAAAAAAGAAATTACATTATCCATTTTAAAGACTGCTTCATGCTGTTCAGATATCCTCACTTACGAGGCTGTCTCCTTCTTTATGTAAAAAATGATCTTAAGTAGCACATCTCTGTGTCTCGGTCGGGCACCAGTGAAACCATAAAGTCACTTTTAGTATGACCAGGATCTAGGGCTTTAAAAATTATTGGTTTAAACCAGTGTTTCCCAACCTTAGGTTTTTGGGTTTCAATTCCCAGAAGCCTAGGTCAATTCCCCGAAGCAGTGATCAGCCAATGTACTTCTGGGAATTGAAGTCCCCCTGTGGGGCATGTGCTCCATGTTGGGAACCACTGGTTTAAACCAACCTGTGTAACTAGCAACAATGCTAATTGGAAATGGTGGAAATTGGAGAACATGAAATGAGAGGACTACTTAGCCATCCCAGGTTCCTGCTTAGAGCTGGCATAGGTGCATTCTTGCTGGATTCCTGTGCCCTCAGAAGTTTATATCTTCTTTAGAAAGATTTTAGAACTTGGGACTGTTACCGGATACAAAACATTATACAGACCATTCCTTTCTGCCTTCACTTCCCCCCATAAATTCAATTCTTCAGACATAGCACTTGCAATATGAGTTTGCAAATGTATCGCTTTAGGTTATTTGTTGTGATGCTCAAATGACAAATCTTTCTGTAATGGTTACCCTGAACACTGAAACAATTTGCTATACTGTGCATAAATTTGATACTACATTACTTGCTAAAACCTTCTGTCCTTACTAAGGTGGCCTGGCTGGTAAGGGTCATATTCTAACCTTAAGTGGAATGGAACTGGAATATTAGGGGCAATTGCTGCTAAAGGTAGTAAGGGAACCTATTTGTTGCTATAACTTGATCACAGTCCAGGAAGTGTGGGAAGCAGCCACTCCTATTTCCTCTGGTGTGCCATAAGCATCTCATTATTCTTTTAACAGGAAGAAGTGGGAAGTACAGATGTATGGGTAGCTGCCTCCCACGCTTCCTGCTCTGTATTACCTTCCCACCGAAGCGGTTCCTATTTATCTATTTCCAATTTCTTGCTTTTGAACTGCTAGGTTGGCAGGAGCTGGGAAAGAGGGTTTTTAATTGTTTTATATTGGTTTTAACTTGTGTCCATTGGATAGGGGGGGTATATAAATCTATTAAATTAAATTAAACAGAGAGGAGCTCATTCCGTTGTGCAGTACTCAGGTATCAAACTACTGACCTGCCGACCTCCCAGTCGTCAAGTTCGGCGTCGTAACCACTAAGCCACCACACCTTTTATCTACCCACTTTACATAAGGAACGTAATCAGTAACAATGTTGAGTGACTGCTACTCATATTTTAAAAAGATAAACATTATTTCATTTCAATGATTGACTTCACGAAGGAAGCCTCAGCCTTGATTTTTCAAGTTAGGACATTTTGGACATGACTCATTCATAAAGTTGCCATAAGTTGTAAACTACTTTTGATGGGATGAAACAACAACCAGTAGCCTGCAAAACTACCACAGTTGTCCCTTATCGTTGAAGAAGTAACAAACAAGTATAATGCTGTTACTTTTTAGCATGTTGAAAATGGCTGGGAGATACAGTACCTGTGCCATCGTTCGGCCCTATTTCTGTAGAAAAAGTATAGCACAGGTTAAGTGTTTGGAAAGTTGCCAAATACTGTAAGGCTTCCACTAAGAGGCACGAGAACACTGCTTGTTTATGCAAGAAAAGGTTAGCATGAAGGTGTGGAGTGCCCTCTCGAAAGTGTGGAAAACAAGAAGATGTGGTCAGAAAGTTCTTTTTCTCTGCTGTCTTGACTAGGCTGCACAAAACACTTGCATGTTAAATGTGAGGGATGTGTTCATTCGTTTTTGTGTCAGAGATTACTCTGGGTTGAAATGATTTTTGCAGGGGACACCAGGAGGCTCCTTTCATGTCCCCTATCATGCAGCTCTCAGGTATCGAACCCATTTTCCCAGTCTCCAAGCCTAGCACCTTAACCACTAAGCCACCGGGGGATTTGTTTAATGACATCTGTTGGTTTGCTCTTACATCTTCTTCTGGTGCTGCTGTGTCCAAATCCAAATATTGGCGATCATCATGGCGATCAGCCATGAAGACTGTCCTGAGAATATAATGCAGTGGCCTTTCATCTGCCTTCTGCATCGCAGTGACGCCCATACCATGATCCAGTTCTGCGTGTCACTTTCAGGTCCTGAGCCCTTTGGGCATGCAAAGTCCTCCTCAGCCCCAGGCTATTCTTGATGAAGCTGTTGCCCTTCGTCAAGACGGATTTGAGGGGTTTAATCCACTCAGGGACCATCACCCTTCCCTGTGGGCTTTGGCACCCAAAGCAGTTAGTCCTCAGGGTTGCCAGGTTAGTTAACTGCCGCCTGACACTCAGTGTTGTGTTGCTGGCAGTATGCTCTACTCCAGGCGTTCCTGGTCCATGGCACCATTTCATGTGGCCCACTGCTGCCACACCCAAAAGTGGAAGCAGACGTGATTACGTCAGCTGTAAAACACGCCTGTGCATGTGTAAATGCGTAAACAGCTGTAAGCGTACCTGCTTCTGCTTCCAGGGGGCGTGGTCTGGCCCACTCAGCTGTCTGGGGGGCGTGGTCAGGCCTGCAGCGTAAAAAGGTTGGCCAACCCTGCTCTACTCTATTACCATAGCAGGATAACCTGGCCAGACTGGGTTGCTCTTACTAGTGCAGTTCAAAGGCAATACAGGACTCTGAATGAGAATGCCTCTTGGGTACTATAATAAATACATTGAAAATGCATCATGGATTTGTTGTGATTTTTATTCTTCTCTTGCTCATTTCCTCCATAGTGGTCACTAGGACATATTATGATTTCTTGATGCGGCAGAAGCACCCCACGCTGCCAACCAACCTTCCCCAGCAGCAGGTGTTCATGTTGGCCGAGCCCAAGCGCAAACCCTCCAACTTTTGGCAAAACATCAGCAGGCTGGCACCGTTTCGAAAATAAAGAGCAACAGCCCACTCTTGTGCCTGAAATACCTTCGGAGAAAGCACTTTATGCATCAGTCCAGCAAGATAAAGCACTGGCTCCCTCTCATGGCTTTCAAAGGGACAGGATTTTCTCTCCCTTCCTTCCTTTTCTTGGACACAATGAGCTCAAACATGTTATGCTGTTGTCATGTGCATCTGTATGTATGTAAAAGTGAACTAAACCTGCCTATCTCTTTGAGTACCCAGGAGAAAGCATGAGATTGAAGTCAGAAGCCTACCACCAACTTTTAATATATATTTTTTTCAAACCTTCCTCATATTGTCACTTTGGTTTTCTTTTGGACATTTCCTCTCTTTGGAAATATGATGCACACTCACTTCCACTAAGGCTGCTAGATCAAGGGGGCAAGTTGACCTGTGGCTTTCCAATGCCCTCTTGGCATTTGCTCTGAACTGCTGTGTGGTGATGCTGCTGTTACACATTCTTCTGGAGTGATGAGCTCACTTTCCTCACAGAAATCTGAAACAGACTGTATGTGTTCCCAGATAAGCCACCTTTCAACTTTCCTTAGCTGAAAAGAGAACTACTGACAAGGAACACAGACCCGAAGCATGACTAACAAAACAAGATGTTCACAACGTAGCTGAGTTGATATACTTTGTGAGAGAGGGGAAATGTGCCTAAATTCACTTTGAATTAATGTTTTCTTTCTATCAACAGTTTGCCATAGTTCCTGGCCAATGAAATTTTTTGTCAATGTTTTTTAAATGTTTATTTATGGTAAAAAGTGCAGATAACTGTAATTTTGTATGAGTTTGTAATCTGTCTTGTCAGATGTTAACTTGATGCCTGTTTTGTCTATTTTTTTCACTAAAGAAAAAAAGACCGACATTTGTAAGCATATGTTACTCAAGGTATCAGACATAGATGTGCTTAAAAATGAATTTCAGATGCATCGGGCACTTACAAAAATGTCAGTATTATTTTTAAACTCTGTCATCCATGCAATAGTCCTACAGAGGTGGTGAGGGTAGTTACTGCAAGGCAGGGACACAGAGTTCCAACTTTGTAAGAGTGTTGATTTAAGCACAGACACTTGAAAGAGGGCAGAAATGCCCCATATAATCCTTAATTAGAATAAAAATGAATTGCCTTACACTAGTGAGATAGTTAGAAGCCATAACTGAAAGTGACTGAATCCCATCATTTAGGGATTTCCTGGTACTGTGAAATAAAGAGGAAAACCCCACCTTTTTCTGGAATGAGACTACTGCAGGGGAGTGAGTGCTGAACAGTCTGGTGCAAAGAAATGCTATGTCCAATGGTAGCTGTGTAGCCAGCAGCTATTCAAATCCAGAAGCATGTACAGATTCATTCTTGCACTATGGATCCCCTCCTCATGAGGTGGGGAGTACATTTAATTTCATAAAGAAACTTGTAAAAGTGACCTTTGTTCAGTCTGTCTGTTAACAATTCTTTTTACTGCAACCACCTTGTATTATGTACCTGGTTACAAACAAACTGGTCTATGTGACACCTCTCTTCCCATCCCCAGAACCTATGAACTTCCAGATACTGTTGAACTTCATTTCCACTCTGTCCCAGCCAATGCTGAAGCGTAATGGGAGCAGTTTATCAATACAAATAATACCTCGGATAACATTTGCATCAGATAATGCTAAAACTGCATGACGTTAAGCAATACATTGGATAATGTTCACTAAAGCCTGTGCCAGATACAATGTATCTCTATGGAGTTTTAACGTTATCCGATACATCCCATAGGATTTCAATGTTATCCGATGCATGCGTTGAAAATCAGATAACACTAACACTTGTGGAACCAAGTCCTAATGGGACATAGAGGGCAAAAGAAGGAGGCGGCGGCCAAAGATGAGATGGCTAGATGGTATTGTAGACACAATGGGCACAGAGCTGGGCGAGTTGAGGAGGATGGTGGAGGACAGAGGTGCCTGGAGGGCAATGGTCCATAGGGTCGCAAAGGGTCGGAATCAACTGTGCGACTAAACTCATAAGAAACTCAGCATCCAATCCAGGGCATTTCAGTTTACCCAATTAGCTCGAGTATGAAAATTGGCTCAAGCCATGGAAGTATCACACGACCCTCTAGCAAAGCCCACTGGGAAGAAGGCAATATGGGGATTCCATTTCTTTACAAACACAAAAACAGCACACTCATACATCTACATTTAGCTTTAGACAAAACAGGTTTATTTGGTGACATTAGCCAAAGAATCGTTACTTATTTATTTTTCTCTACTATTTAATTTGCTAGATAACTCAATAGTTTAGGTATCTGGCTGTGGATCCAGAGGTTGGGAGTTCAATTCCCCATTGTGTCAGTCAAAGGAGCTGGACTCAGTGATTCATAGGGTCCCTTGCAGTTCCAAACTTAGAAAATGACTCCTTAAATATTTTTAAAACCTTGCCTTAAAAGTTAGGTATGACTTGACAGCACATGGCTGATAAGGAACAGAGGGTAGCACTAAATGGACACTTCTCCAAGTGGAGGGAAGTAAAGAGTGGGGTCCCCCAAGGTTCAGTACTGGGACCCCTGCTTTTCAACCTCTTCATAAATGATCTAGAGGTAGGAGTAAAAAGCAAGGCAGCCAAATTTGCTGACGACACTAAATTATACAGGGTAGTGAAAACTGTGAGAGATTGTGAGGAGCTCCAGAGGGATCTCTTGACACTGGGGGAGTGGGCAAAACAGTGGCAAATGAGCTTCAACATTAGTAAGTGCAGAGTTATGCATGTTGGGGCAAAGAACCACAATTACATTTATAAACTGATGGGGTCTGAACTCTCGGCGACAAACCAGGAAAGGGACTTTGGTGTCCTGGTGGACAGCTCAATGAAGGTGTCAACCCAGTGTGCCTCAGCAGTGAAAAAAGCAAACTCAATGCTAGGGATCATTAGGAAGGGTATAGAAAATAAGTCAGCAAGTGTCATTTTGCCTCTTTATAAATCTATGGTGAGGCCCCATCTGGAATACTCTGTACAGTTCTGGTCGCCATTCCTCCAGAAGGATATTATGGAGCTGGAAAAAGTGCAGAGGAGGGCAACCAGAATGATTAGGGGACTGGAACACCTTCCTTACCATCTGAGGCTGCAACGGTTGGGCCTTTTCACTCTTGAACGACGGCGTCTAAGAGGTGACCTGATTGAAGTTTATAAAATCATGCACGGTGTGGACAAAGTAGATAAGGAAAAACTGTTTTCCCTATCGCACAACACTAGAACTAGGGGACACTCGATGAAACTTTTGGGTACTAGTTCTCAAACAAATAAGAGAAAGTACTTTTTCACCCAGAGGATTACTGGTCTATGGAACTCCCTGCCAGAAGAAGTGGTGACAGCTGTCAGTCTTGACAGCTTTAAAAAGGATTAGACAAGTTCATGGAGGACAAGGGTATCAATGGCTATAATTATGGATACTTAAGGACAACCTCCGGGTTGGAGAGATAGGCAGGATATCTCTCAATGCCATTTCCAGGGAATCCTAAGCAGGTGAAGGCATCTCCTTGGGAATACCCTGAAGAAAATGGTGAGCCACTGTGTGAGACAGAATGCTGGACTGGATGGGCTGTGGCCTGTTCCAGCAAGGCTGTTCTTATGTTCTAAGATTTACTTGGAACATTAAAGAATCAAAAATGGGAATTTTAGTAGAACTTGCAAGGGTAGGACAATAAAGTCCTAAGTATCTCCTGCTTGTATGTTAAAGTTTCTGGATCAGTAGTCAAAGCAAAGATAAAGATGGAAACTGCAAACCTGTAAAATTGGATGGAGAAGTCATTATCTGGTTTTGTCTCAAGGGGTAGTATCTAATGTCCTCTGTTTCTTCAGATGAATGGTAGTCATGAATCACAATTTACTCAGTGAAGTCTTCATTTATTTTTGTTAAAGCACGTACCTTCTACTTTAGCTGGTTGTACAAGCATTCAGAAACACATTGAAACTGATGTTCATACCAACTGCAGCAGTGTACTTAATTAGTGTAGATAACTCAACAATTCATCAAAGTGGGGTTAAATATTTAACATTGCCAATTATCTAAATACATCTTGTGGGAACCCCTTTACAACAATGCATGGGGTGAGGTGCAGGCTACAACTGGTATGGAAAAGTAATACTATCTGTCAGTAATAGTTCCTATAGAAACATTTTCCCCTAGGAAACTATTAGCTAGAGATGGTGCAATAAGGAGTTTCTTTAATTCATGCTACAATAGGCAGTGCTCGTGAGCTTATCAGCGTGAAAACTGTTGCCCTTTGCTTCAGCCCAAACTATGCAAGGTACCCAAACAGACAAGCATACATCTTTCCTTGTTTGATAACAGTTGGTGATATGTTCATCATTCAATCATACCTCTAACAAGTCTATTGAGCAAACCCTTCCCTAACAAGTTTATAGAATTAGCTTCAGTGGCTACATCCATAGAGACCACAGATAACATGAAATAGGACACATTCTACAGAGTTCAGAGGAGGGGCGTCACTTACTTGCTTCATCCACCAAAGTCTTAGCCCCTGCCATCCCTTTTAATAGGTTTGATTGCTATTACTCAGAAGAATAGTAACAAAACAAATTTTTTTTTGCTATTGTGAAGCTTTGATGGTTTAAAGCTTTAATCTTTTAAACTAGAGGTTTCCAACCTTTTCAAGCCGGGGCCCAGGTCACTCTCTCTCAGTCAGCTTCAAGGGCCAAGCTGGGAAACCAAGCAACGTGGTTATGTGAGGGTCTAATGTAAACAAAAGACCAGTATTTAAGGTCTGTGCATACACAAAGTCTATTTTTCACTATACAAACATCTGTGTGAAGCATCTCTTGCAGAAGTTTCTGAAACTGTGCCTGCAACACAAAATATAAGACTTGACATTGCTTGCAAAAGTGGAAACCTATGATATACAAAGGAACAATTTAATATTTCTTTTCCTTTGAAAATATACTGTGAATGGTTCAAAGTAGCAACCTATGCCAATGTGATGTGAATAGAGCCCACCAGGCCATCAGGTTAAAACCATTTACAGTATAAATTAAACAGCCTACGCAGAGCTACTCAAGTGTCAAATGAGTTGTAGTGTTGTAAATGTTTATAAAACAATTCTGCAGAACCTCAATAAGCAACACAGTCAATCTTTATTGAAAACTGAAGTATTAATACATAACAATTCCTGTTACATAAACGTGCTTTTAAGAATTTAACTGAGCTCATCTACTCATTGGATTGCATAAAAATAAAAATGAATTTTACACAACTGGCTCAGAATGGAATTGCCACTCCTATGTGTTGATGCAAAAGTTCAATGCAGATGTGATGCTTTAAACTTGTTCTGGAAGACAACATTGACCTAAACTTGGGGGAAAGTACCAATACAACTGTTTTAAGACAGTCTTTTAAAAAATTATAAAAAAAGGAAACTTGTGCCTATTTCATAACAAACACTATTACTGGGGCCTCTTGCACCTCTGTTGCATGCATTCCCCCTTTTCACCCCACAAGGGCAGCCAATAATAGCACTACAGTAAAACCCACTAACAAATCCATTCTACTAAAAACAAGTCTGTACAGCAGCAAGCTAAATGAAGCTTCCCCAGTTAGCTTGCTAAGTGCTCTAATGTCACACCAGATTTTAAAAAGGTCATACTTTTACAGATGTTAGCTAACCAAAGGCCAACTGTTTGGATATTTTGATATGTTAAATTGGCTTCTGATAATGGGATACTCAAACATTTCCAAGTCACACCAAATAAATGTCTCATCTTGATATCCCATAAATATCAGAATAACACTGAAAAGACAGTTCAAGAATGTTGACACTTTGGAAATATTAATGTAAAAACATGCCCAAGCAAGAGTTTCCACATACATGTGTCAGGTTATACGTGCAGCATCCTTGTCTACATAAAGTTCCTTCTCATTTCAAACTGAAGTGACAGTTTTACATGATAGAAAGGAACAACCACACAAAGAGACTATTTAAGTCAGGGGTGGCCAAACTACAGCCTGTGGGCCTAATCCAGCCCCCAACACAATTCACCTGGCCTACGCCAGCCTTGCTGTTCCTGGAAGCGGAAGAAAATGCGCCCATACAGGCGCATTTTACTTCTGCTTCCATGAGCGGCAAGGGAAGCAATGGCCAGATGAATTGGTTTTGGGGGCTGGATCTGGCCCACGGGTCATAGTTTGACCACCCGTGGTTTAGGCAGAGAAAATGGCAGCCTAAAAATCTATCTCATCCTGTTGCAAAACAGACTGCAAGGCGCGTTTTACTTCCACTTCTGGTGGGAGGAATCAAGACCGGCCCGCTGAACCCCATGACCGGCCCACAGCCCAAAAAGTTGGGCACCCCTGATTTAAGTAAACAGGGGAGATCATCTGCAAGATCCATGTGCCTATGGTGAAATCAGAAAGCATGCTCTGTCGAGATTTTGGATTTACACACAAATTCAGAACATTTTGCTTATTCTTTTTGGGCACTTTACATTCCATTGATGCCTGTTAGTAGCTTCCCTCAGCAGCATTCTATGCTGAGCTCCACCAGATACTGTGTCGCCATTTAGTACTGGGCATATGCTTAAGTGTCAACTTACCACTGTGATATAAAGATTTCAAACAATCAGCTCTGCAACACCTAAGATTACTCTATTTTAATTTGAACAGAATTAAGCTCATGACACCACAATCAAGCTATTGGAATAATGTTCACCAGAAATGTTATAGGAACAAGAATAACAAGTTCCATAATTGATTTAAATAGAAATGGCTCTGTTAAGGTTAGCTGACATGGAAAATCCTAATATTAAGAGTGTACAATTTAGATAGTTTAGAAATGTCATACCCTAAATGGTTTTCCAATTTCAGGAGTTCAAATGAAACAAATCTCCTACCTTGCTGTATTACCTCCATCATGGCATCAAGACACTTTGCACAGTTATTTTATAAGCTTGTGAGAGTAGCTGAATTCTTTCAGGTCAGTATATCAATATTTAGTTACACATTTATAGACCAATTAATAATTAAGGTCTAGTTTCCTGTCAGACGGTTAATGATAAAAAATTACTATACCTACCAGTTTATTGGGCAAATATTTCCACTGAATGTGACTATTTTGCTACTTTTAAAAAAAAAAGAGTCACTTAGAATACTGTGTTATCTATTTGGGGACATCTAGTAAGTGATACTTTCAACTTTATTGAAAAACATAACATTTGATGTTAAGCCCAAATCCTTTGTTATTGCTGTAATTTTTTATAATTCACTTCTAAGTATATTTTTAAGGCTGCGCTCATCTAAGCAGCTTGAGTTGAGCTTTGTCTACACTGCATTTGCTCCACTTACAGCTTCTGGGAGCTTCAATACTAAGATTTGAGGCTTTACTACTCTCACCCACCCCCAGTGGAATTCTAAACAGGGAATGAATGGGCAGCAGGAGAAAGAATTCCACTAAATCCCTCTACTGCCATCTGAAGTACAAACTTACCATTTCATATTCATGCTTTTTATTATTTGCAACAATATACCAAGCTATATACATCCTCTTTTCACTGTGCTTTTGGTTACTTCCCTAATGACTTTCCTGGAGGCATGGACTGATCTCCAGTCCAATGGCCCCTCCCCCCCAAAGATTATAACTTCTGGAAGGTGCAATAGCTTTTGCAAGAAACACTATTCCTCCCTTACAGATGAATCCCATAACACATCTTAGAAAAAAGTGCTCAAGTGAGATCACCTAAAGGCTGTTACTACCAGTGTCCAAAAATGTAAGAGGAAGCATTTAGAAATCTGAAGCTCCAGGAGAATAAATTATATTTTGTCCTTACCATTCACAAGGTGCTGTATCAGCTGAAGTTCAGGGCATCTAAATTAATAAGATGGGAGGCAGCAGTGCTTGCATTTGTTTTCAACATGTCTCCAACACAGTCACTTTATAAAGCTTAGAAACTGTTATAAGTGGCAGGAAATATTTTATTTAAAAAATCTTGCTATACTGACAACTGTCCTTTGCTGAATGACCACATATCCTGTGGAACACTTTGCCAATCAGAATTAGAAACAAGCCTTTACAAATGAAATAGCTAGGCAAGACTCATTCAAAGCAGAACAGACTCAAATGATAAAGGGTTTTTAAATGTGTGTGTGTGTGTGTGTGTGTGTGTGTGTGTGTGTGTGTGTGTGTGTGTGTGTGTGTGTGTGTGTAAAACTTTGTAGGCTGCAACTAGTGCTCATTTTTGTTGTACTAAAATCTTTTTGATTGGGGCTGGTTGGTCATTTAGAATGATGATCCCTAGAAAATATAAAACCTTTAACTTAAACAAAATATGCTTACTGTAAATAAAAAAAAAATAAGTTGTCAAGGCCCTGATCACTAACTGGGATTTGAGGTGAAAAAGCCTCTTGCCCCAGGAAAACACAGAAGTAGCTGCTAAATCTGATTTTTAAAAACTGCTCTCTCCAAAATTAAAGCAGATACATACTTAGCCTCACAATTAAAAAAGGGGTTGTGAATTCTGTATCAACACTATAAATTAACATATAAATATCAGATTTAGGGTGAATCTTTTTAGAATCATTTACTGCACAATTTATTGAAGACAGAAAATGCTGGGAAAATAATGGCCTACTATTGTTCTCCTAGTTTGCCAATTTAAAGAAAGCCCTTGATTGCTTTTAGCAGTAATACTAAAACTTAAAGCCATAATAAATTCACTACACAAACAGGTTCCACGTCTAGCCCTATATCCCCACAACATTGACTGAGGTACTTCTATAAAAACTCATAGCATTGAGCAAAGAGTTCAGATGTGGTTCATTGCAATACAATACTGTATTCTGATTCTTAATTCACTTGTCTTTGAATCTCAATATAGAAGGTAAAAAAACACAGGGCAAATAAAATGCCAAAATACTATTAGCAGTGAATCATTCTGTACTTGATCACTTCCTAATTTTCCACTATGTTTTGTATGTGAAAACTTTCAAATCCTGACACTTTGTTCACAATTCATGCTGCAAGAAAAACATGCCTATAAAATGATTTAAATGGTTTGTTCCCCCTAAATATACCAAACATGGAAAGTTTCTTTAAAACATACTATTGAATTCCTTCCTATGGACTCTGAAATATTGACACTAGAACATATCACAAAAGCAAGATGGCTTAAACTACAATTTTGTTTGCTGATTGAGACTAATATAGGGACTGAAATAAAACAGAAATTTGTTTCGATCATCAGGTTTCTTCATGGCATTACCAGTACTTTAAAACTGATTATTCTAAGAGGAAGACCAACTCACAGCTGATTCAATCTAACATTTCAGTGACACAATTATGTCCTGGTGATTCAGTGAGCAAGAAATCCTGGTCACTCACCTCTGATAACCACATTCCCCATTAAATTTCATTCTTGGCCTTAGGAATGTTCATGTTAACAATGAATGCAAACAATGGGGAGGGCTAAGGTATGCATGGTAAACTGATCTTCTGTAAGATTTCTACAAACTACAAACTCATTTTCCAGTCACTGAACTAGGAAGGGAAAATATCACTTAAATGTGCCCCCTTTAATTGTTGCCTTCATCAACCTTAAAAGGCTAAAGCATTTGCTAATGAATGAATACCTATTGGGGGGGGGGGGGGGATCACTGTCACAATGCTACCTCTTAAGACCCCAGCATACAATACAACAGTGCATTTAGTGATACAAATTGTAAAACACTTTTCGCTCCTTTGGATTTTGCATATGACATTTTTTTTTTTTGCATCAGTCACAGCAGGTAGATTGAGCAAGCTCTGTGAGTTTTAGACATGCATTCAGCTAGATATGATCAATGAATTTATACTCCCTTTAATTATTATAATTAGCTAAAAATTGCAAGACAGTCCACAAAACAGGATTTGCTTTAAGACTAAACTGTTGGAGTTCCAAGATGTAAGATATGCAGCACTGGGGAAACCTTCAGTGATCTGAAATTAGTGTTTAGCAAAGGGTTGCAAGCATTCAGAAGACGTAAGTCCTGGTTGGAGGCATTAGAGGGGCATCAGCACCAACTTTTAAACCTCAGTTACTAGATTGCATATCTCCCATCTTCAAACCTGCATTTAAAGAAAGCAAGAAGACAGCTGAGTAATGATTTGATCTAGTTTATGACAACAAGGTCAGATACATGGTGTTAGTGATATCATAAGGGCCTATACCATTGATGGCGAACCTTGGCACTCCAGGTGTTCTTGGGACTTCAATTCCCAGAAGCCCAAGTCTCTGTGAATCCACACAAATGGCTTTACTGCGCACACATGCACAGTAAACCCATTTGTGTGGATTCTCTTGAAACTGATTGTTTCAAGAGAGATCACTCTAGATTACTGTTTCTTTTGGTTTTGGGACTTTAATTCTCAGAAGCCTAAGTCAAATCCCCAAAGCACTGATCAGCCAATGTACTGACTTAGGCTTCTCAGAATTGAAGTCCTTCTGTGGTGGGGTGCCCAATTTTTTATTGAGCCACAGGCCTGACCACACACCCGGAACAGCTGAGTGGGCCTGACCACGCACCTGGAAGCGGGTGCACTTGCATGTCTGCAACCACTTCCGGGTGTGGTGCGGCACATTTGCGCATCCCTATTCACTTCTAGGAGAGGCACGAGCGCATTTGCATCCGCAACCACTTCCAGATGTGGTGCAGATGCACATGCACATTGACGGGCATGTCCCCATCCATTTCCATGAGCGGCAAGGACAGCACAGGTCTGATGAATTGGCGCCGTGGGCCATATCCAGCCCATGGGCCGTAGTTTGGGCACCTCAGCCCTGTGGGGTTTGGGCCCCACTGCTCTAGATCAAGGGTCCCCAACCTGTGGCCCATGGGCCACATGTGACCCCTAAGCTCTTTCTGTGCAGCTCTCCAACCTGCTTGTTTACTGCTATCACTCTTGAGGCATTTCCCCTCAGATCCAAACTGTTCTTCCTACCTCAAGTGGCACCATCTATTGCTGTTTTTCCTGCCCCTTTCTTACAAAACACACACAACAACAGCACTGTTTCTTCTGGTCCCCAAGGTTTCTTCTGTTAGTCCCTTTTTGGTCTTATCCTCCATAGTAGCATTTTGGACATTCTGGATGTTCTGCTAGCAAGCACAGCTCAAGTACCCACAACATTAACATGACTTCATTGGCATCTTGATGTTTACTTTTAATCTAAAATTGTTAGGTTAATAATTTTGTTAACATTTTGATTTAAGATGTGGCCCCCTTTAGGCATTGGATACTTTGAGGGCCAATGATTTAGATGTTTCATATCTATTTCAACAAGAATTATTGCATATAACATCTAAGTTTCCTTAACCTCAAGAGTTCCACAAGGTAGTCTTCAACACCGAACTTTGCCACTTGTGGAAATATACTAACAACTGGTCATGTATAAACCACAGAACTACATGTGAAACTCGGAAAATTAGAATATCGTGCAAATTTCATTCAGTCCAGTAAAAGGTGAAACAATATGTGAGATAGACTCATTACATGCAAAGCGAGATAGTTCAAGCCTTACTTTGTTGTAATATTGATGCTTATGGCTTACAGCTTATGAAAACCCCAACCCCCCAATCTCATGTACCCCATAATCATCACATAATATCATGTACGCTGTACACCATGATCATCACAATTTTAACAAAGTAAGGTATGGCATCTCTCGCTTTGCATGTAGGGAGTCTATCTCATATATTTCACCTTTTAAGTGAAATGAATGAACATTTGCACGATATTCTAATTTTCCGAGTTTCACCTGTATGTATGGACTCTATCTAGAACACAAAGTACTGTTTTTAAAAGCATTATTTCCAGAATCGAGCAAAATATAGGAAACAAAAGCATGGCATGCTATTTATAATAATTGGCACATTCCCAGGTACCTTCTAGCTGCCAAGACAATATTTATAACTATCCTATGATTTTAACAGATCTCCAGTTTAAAAAAACTCTACAATTATGTCAAATACATTGGTACTTACACTGTGTGGTAATCACCACTGTGGGGGCACATAGCTGTAAGTTGGAGTTCCCGGGGCCCGATAAGTGGGCATTGTAACTTGGTGTGGGGCTACAGGAGTGGGGGAATGTGTTGTCAACAAGGTACCTGGGGAGTGAAAAATATTGTGCTCTCCATCATACAGACATAATTTACAAATCAGTTTTCCACAATAGAGTTTAAAACATTGTTTTGCAAGTTTCCATTTCTGCATCCCTTCTATTCCCTCAACATTTTATACACAAAAGGCAGGCATACCATGAGATTCTTTTCTAAGGCTACTTAACAACTTTCAGAATTTGAAATCAGATCATTGGATTCCCCACTTCTCCAAGACATTTTACAGCCTCCGGAGAGCATCCCAAGTGGCACCATAATCTTCTATTTTAGAAATATATGTCCTAAATTAATGAACAGCACTCAAACTGGATCACTGCACAAAGCTTGAATTAACAAAGCTTCAAGTATCTTGTTAATGCCTAACTATCTACTCAAGTGGACTTGTACCAGATTCCTGACAAATGAGTTTATTGCATGACTAATATCCAAGTCTCTTTGTCATAGGTTGTTCTGCCTTTTTAAAATAATGATAACCAGGGAACTGCAATCAGTTGTGAGAGCCAAGGATACTGCATCTATATAAAAACACACAATATTCATTTGTCATAAACCACAAAGGAACTTGCATCACTAAAATCAATTCACCAGCAGATGGGAAGTGAGCCAAAAAAATAGCATTGCCCCACATGACTGAATAATATCTATATACCTGCTGACATTGCCATTGTGGTCCCAGCCACCATTCCCATAGTGACACCATTTCCTCTGGGGGGTGGAATTGGAGCTTGATACATAGTTGCTGGCATTCCATTAGGCTGCACAACTGTAGTGTGATGAATTACGTGGGGTGGTGCTGCATATAAAGGCTGTGTGTAGTAAGTGCCTTGCTGTTGAGGAAAAAAAATAGGATTATAGTAAATCCTTTAACTGTTCTTCGTATATTCTTAAGGAGCACAAAACCTAGTTTGGGGGAAATTCCATTAACCTCTTCTATTTTTTACGGGGCAGCAATGACAGAGGCTCAATTTTAGCCTCTAGTGAGAGCTAACACTTAAAAAAAAGACCATTGTACATATTCATACATTACTAATTGAATTTTTGGCACTCTTGAACCTATTTTGTTTCGGGTTATTATTTTTTAAAAAAGAAGGTTGCCTCAATACAAAGACTTTCTAACGTTATCATCTGGATAATCTATATGAGTTTAGTACATCAATCCTTTCTGTTTACCTTAATTTACATGCTACAAGGCTGGCTTATTAGAAATGTGAGGAGCGGAGGCAAAGCAACACCCAAATAAGAAATGGAAACAAACCCTAAGGATATATAGATGTATCAAACTTCCGGAAGGATATTAAAAAAATATCTTTTTACTGGCTTCCACTATTTTGACCTCCCCTTGTTACCTACGGACTTTTGATACGGATTATATAGACTATTGTCTTTGCTATCTACGGACTTTGTGATACGGACTATTTAGACTATTTGCTTTACAGCAACAGGATTGTATTCATTTGCTGAGTTTGATACATCTATATATCCTTAGGGTTTGCTATGTATATATATAGTCTATGTTCAGTTATAAGTATACCACCTGTTGATTTATGATTGCGTTTTCCTGAGCTTTAACAGTGTTGCTGTTTTTTATATTGCTTATTGTCTATTCACCATTACTGTAGGCTCCTTCTCTTTCAACTGCGGTTTTATGCACATTATAAATTAAAGCACATCGTTTCAATTTCTTATTTGGGTGTTGTTTTGCCTCCGCTCCTCTGATTACTCACACCCTTGCCGTCTTTTTCCTCCCTCTGCGTGTTATTAGAAATGTGGATGTTTAGGTTTGCTGTATATGCAGCTCTTTGGCTCATAGAATAAAACAAATGCTTTGCTGTAGAATACTTGTAGGGTCCTATTTCCATGCATGATTACTTAGAAATAATATACTGGTAGGAATCCTACTGGTTAAACATAATGTTCTAAGTGTAGTGGCATAAACCTCAGTAGAAACTTTCCACTAGTTAACGTGTTGCTGTTTGTATCTCTTGTCAACGGCTGAATGAATAGACATGTAGTAGAAGAGCTCTAGGATTTCAGGAAAAGGCAAAAACCAAGCCTCAAGAAGTGAGATGGGACAGGCAGAAGAAAAAGAAGAAAAAAAAGGGGGGGAGGGCTGGGATGGAAAGGAGCTTTTCAGTTGCAGGAGGGAAATCTATGAAAGATATGCAAGCAAGTGATTTTATCCAAAATTATTTTAAAATGATATTGAAAAGGTTAAGAAAAATTTAGTTTATCTCAAAAGGGATTACTTTGAGTACAGCAATAAAAATTCTAAATTATTGGCAAGAGCAACAGAAGAAAAGAAGGATAAAAGGGAAATTGGAGTCTTAATAAATAAATTTGGTGAAAGATGTAATAAATTAGAAGATAAAATTCAAATTGTTAAGGATTTTTATCAGGAGCTTTATTCGAAAAAAGATGTAGATAATGAGGAATTGGAGCGATATCTAAATAAGTGGTCTAGAATAAAATTGAGTTCAGAGCATAAAAGTTATATGGATGAAAAGATAACAAAAAAAGAAATTATTGATGTTATTGAAAGATTAAAAGATTAAAAGTAAGCAAGGCCCCTGGTGAGGATGGTCTAACTGTGGAATTTTACAAAGACTTTAAAGAGATGCTGATACCAAGACTTGAAAGGATTTTCAACTATATTATGGAGGGAGGTCCAGTGCCTGGCTCCTGGTATAAAACAATTATTATTCTAATACCAAAAGAAGGGAGAAATTTAGAAAAAATTGAAGCATATAGACCAACTTCCCTAATGGACCAAGATGCGAAAATTTTTACAGCAGTTTTAGCTAATAGATTAAATAAATTTACTGGTAATTATATTAATGAAGATCAAGTTGGGTTTATGAGGGATCGGTTTATGTCGAATTTAACAAGAAGGATAGTCAATTTATCAATTTTTGCACAGCAACAAAGGGAGCATGTAGGTTTTTTTTCATTGGATATATTCAAAGCGTTTGACTCAATCCAGTGGGTAACTATAAAGAAAATTATAAAAAAGTATGGATTTGGACAAAAACTCTGTGGGGTAATTGAACAATTGTATCAAAAAGGATCAGCCAGGGTAAAGTTAAATGAAGAATTAACAGAGGATATTAAATTGGAAGCGGGCACAAGACATGTGCTCTGACTCTGCATGTGCTCTTAAGCAGAGCTGCTGCTGAGGAGAGCCAAACAAAGGAAGTGAGCACTGGTAAGTTTTGCAGTTGGAGTAGAGCTGCTTTAGAGGCCTCCACTAATTTAAATTGATAATTTAAACTGCTGAGAGCCACCTCTGTTCAAACAGAGAAAGCAGTTAGAAGCTTCCAGAAGCAGGGGGGCAGAGCCACACCAGGCCCTTCCCTGAACTGTGACTCATAGGGGCGGAGCCACACTGGCCTTTAAAAGCTCTGAGCTCTTTCAGGGTCAGCCCTTTTGACTCTGCATGTGCTCTTAAGCAGAGCTGCTGCTGAGGAGAGCCAAACAAAGGAAGTGAGCACTGGTAAGTTTTGCAGTTGGAGTAGAGCTGCTTTAGAGGCCCGCACGCCGTTAGGCGCGCGAGATTGCAAACTATTAACAAAGGAAGAATATAGTCTTACTAGGTAGAAAGGTAGTAAACGTGTACATTTTTGAGGCCCAGAATACTGCACTTGTTAAAATGGATTCTGAGGGAACAGTTGTAGTTACCTGCAATACTTGTGCCAATGTTTGTGTTCTTGCCAAAGCATATGGAGAACTACACTTGCAGCAAGTGCAAGCTGGTTGCACTACTAGAAGAGAAGGTCCAGCAGCTAGAGGCCCGCATATCTAACCATCAACAAATTAAGGAGCTTGAGCTGTTCTTGGACAGAGCGGAGCAGACTATGCTGGCCAAAGAAGAGACAGGGCACAGTTCTGAGGGAGAAGGCCCTTCACTAACTCAGGAGGGAGATGTTTGGAGGAATGTGACTCAAAGGAGGAGAAGAGTAGGGGATCACTCTGAGAGTCTGAAATTACAGAATAAATTTGAGGCTCTTTCCCTCATCACACCTGATGAGGAACACACAGAGGAACAACTGGTTCCACCTGATGATCTCTCCTTGATGAGATCCAGGAAGATAAACAACAGGAACAAACTGAGGTTCTCTCCCTTAATATGGTTGATGAGGTGCATGTAGATGAACAGATTGCAGGAGAGAGGCTCCTTGTACTAGGCGATTCAATAATTAGAAATACAGAGAAATGGATTTGTGATGCACATGATAACCGTATGGTGACTTGCCTGCCAGGTGCAAAAGTTGCAGACATCACAAGAAATCTAGATAGATTGTTAGAGAGAACTGGGAACGAGCCAGTTGTCATGGTACACGTTGGTACCAATGATGTTGGGAAGGCCAAGCGGTCTGTCCTGGAAGCCAAATTCAGGTTGTTAGGAAGAAGATTGAAGTCCCGGACTTCCAAGGTAGCATTTTCAGAAGTGCTGCCTGTCCCTCGCGCAGGACCTACCAGGCAGGGAGAGCTCAGAAGCCTCAATGTGTGGATGAGGCGGTGGTGTCAAGAGGAGGGTTTCAGATTTGTCAGGAACTGGAGAACATTTTGGGACAAGCCAAATCTGTTCAGGAGGGATGGGTTGCATTTGAACCATGATGGGACCAGATTGCTGGCACTCAACATCAAAAAGGCTGCAGAGCAGCTTTTAAACTGATAACTGGGGGAAAGCCGACAGGAGCTGGGCAGCATCCGGTTCGGGAAAGTGTGTACTTGAGTAGTGAGGAGGATGCAAAAATTACTGAGCAGAGCGAGGAGCTAGTCACTAGCATTCTAGAAGAAGGATGCAAGAGATAGTCTAACAATGCAACTGGACACAAAAGACTGTGTCAGAAAAGCATATATAAATGCTTGTATACAAATGCCAGAAGCCTCCGGAACAAAATAGGGGAGCTGGAATACTTAGCAATAGATAAGAATATTGATATTATTGGTATCACTGAAACCTGGTGGACGGATGATAACCAATGGGATACAGTTATCCCAGGCTACAAACTGTACAGGAAGGATAGGAAGGGGCAAATGGGAGGTGGTGTGGCCTTGTATGTCAAAGAAGTGATAAAATCGTATGAATTGGAATATCTAGGTGATTTGGAGTCACCATTAGAAGCTCTGTGGGTAAGAGTACCAGGCCACAAGGATGGTCTAACAGTAGGCATATACTATCGGCCTCCGACCCAAACTCTTGAGGGAGATTGGCAGTTGGAGAATGTTGTAAAGGAGGCATCCAAGAAGGGAAGCCTGGTTATAATGGGGGACTTCAATTACCCTCACATAGACTGGGTGAACTGTTGTTCAGCACATGATAAAGAGAGAAAGTTCCTAGATATGCTAAATGATTGTTCCCTGGGACAGATGGTTGAAGACCCAACTAGAGGTACAAGAATCCTTGACTGGTGCAAGATGTTAATGTGACTGATCCAATAGGGAACAGTGACCACAACTCAATTATGTTTAACTTGATCATAGACCGCAAGTCACTGATAAAATCTAACACAGAGACCTTAAATTTTCAAAAAGGAAATTTCCCAAAGTTGAGGAAACTAGTAAAAAAGAAGCTGAAAGGGAAAATTGAGAGAGTCCAAACACTCCAAGAGGCATGGAGGCTGTTTACAAAAACAATAACAGAGGCTCAATTGGAATGCATACCCAAAAGGAAAAAGGGCACTGCCAGGTCCAAGAGGACTCCAATGTGGCTTATAGGAGCTGTTCGGGAAGTGATCAAGAGCAAGAAAAGCTCATTTAGAAGATGGAAGGCTTGTCCAAATGAGGACAGCAGGCAGAAACATAAATTCTGGCAGAACAAATGCAAGGCAACAATCAGGAAAGCAAAGCAAGACTTTGAGGAGCGTATAGCTAAAAATACTCAGAGAAATAACAAAGACTTCTTTAAGTACATTAGAAGTAAGAACCCAACTAGGAAGGCCATTGGACCATTAGATGACAATGGAAGGCAAGGGGTTATTAAAGAGGAAACAGAGATTGCAGAGAGACTCAATGAATTCTTTGCTTCAGTATTCACTGAAGACAGAGGCCACATGCCCAAAACAGAGCCTATCTTCGTAGGGAGGGAAATCGAAGAATTAAGCCAGATAGAAATAACCAGGGAGGAGGTCCTTGCATGTCTTGTTAAACTAAACACTAACAAATCACCAGGACCAGATGGCATCCATCCACGAGTTCTCAGGGAACTTAAAGATGAAATTGCTGATCTCCTACCCAAAATATATAATCTTTCCCTCAAATCAGGCTTTGTGCCTGATGACTGGAAGGTAGCGAATGTAACACCAATTTTCAAAAAAGGATCCAGGGATGATCCAGAAATTACCGACCTGTCAGTTTGACATGTGTCCCAGGTAAAGTGATGGAAACCATCCTAAAAGATAGAATTAATAGGCACATAGAAGAGAAGGCGCTGCTAAAGGAGAGCCAACATGGCTTTTGCAAGGGCAAATCATGCCTCACTAATCTGTTGGAATTTTTTGAGAGTGTCAACAAGCATGTGGATAAGGGGGATCCAGTTGACATTGTTTATCTGGACTTTCAGAAGGCTTTTGACAAGGTCCCACACCAAAGGCTCTTGAATAAACTTACCAGTCATGGAATAAAGGGACAGGTCTTGTCCTGGATCAGCAACTGGCTAAGGGACAGGAGACAGAGGGTAGCACTAAATGGACACTTCTCCAAGTGGAGGGAAGTAAAGAGTTTGGTTCCCCAAGGTTCAGTACTGGGACCCCTGCTTTTCAACCTCTTCATAAATGATCTAGAGGTAGGAGTAAATAGCAAGGTAGCCAAATTTGCTGACAACACTAAATTATACAGGGTAGTGAAAACTGTGAGAGATTGTGAGGAGCTCCAGAGGGATCTCTCGACACTGGGGGAGTGGGCAAAACAGTGGCAAATGAGTTTCAACATTAGTAAGTGCAGAGTGATGCATGTTGGGGCAAAGAACCCCAATTACATTTATAAACTGATGGGGTCTGAACTCTCTGCGACAAACCAGGAAAGGGACCTTGGTGTCCTGGTGGACAACTCAATGAAGGTGTCAACCCAGTGTGCCTCAGCAGTGAAAAAAGCAAACTCAATGCTAGGGATCATTAGGAAGGGTATAGAAAATAAGTCAGCAAGTGTCATTTTGCCTCTTTATAAATCTATGGTGAGGCCCCATCTGGAATACTGTGTACAGTTCTGGTCGCCATACCTCCAGAAGGATATTATAGAGCTGGAAAAAGTGCAGAGGAGGGCAACCAGAATGATTAGGGAACTGGAACACCTTCCTTACCATCTGAGGCTGCAACGGTTGGGCCGTTTCACTCTTGAATGACGACGTCTAAGAGGTGACCTGATTGAAGTTTATAAAATCATGCACGGTGTGGACAAAGTAGATAAGGAAAAACTGTTTTCCCTATCGCATAACACTAGAACTAGGTGACACTCCATGAAACTTTTGGGTACTAGTTCTCAAACAAATAAGAGAAAGTACTTTTTCACCCAGAGGATTACTGGTCTATGGAACTCCCTGCCAGAAGAAGTGGTGACAGCTGTCAGTCTTGACAGCTTTAAGAAAGGATTAGACAAGTTCATGGAGGACAAGAGTATCAATGGCTATAATTATGGATACTTAAGGACAACCTTCGGGTTGGAGAGATAGGCAGGATATCTCTCAATATCATTTCCAGGGAATCCTAAGCAGGTGAAGGCATCTGCTTGGGAATACCCTGAAGCAAATGGTGAGCCACTGTGTGAGACAGAATGCTGGACTGGATGGGCTGTGGCCTGTTCCAGCAAGGCTGTTCTTATGTTCTTAAGGTGACCCACTGTCGTCATCTTTGTTCATTATGGCTATGGAACTGCTTGCTAATGCAATAAGGGAAGATAAGGAGTTGATTGGAATTGAAGGTATAAAAATTAGCCAATACGCTGATGATACTTTAATAACAATAAAAAAGTCATCGAACTCAATGGGGAAAGTATATAGTCATCTAGAGGATTTTCGAAGGGTAACAAGTCTTAAGGTAAATTGGGACAAATCAGAAGCAATCTTTTTAAATGAGAACGTGGAAGTACAAGAAAGTATGAAAGCTAGATTTAAAATACAAATTAGGGATAATATAAAATACTTAGGGATAAATATTTCAAATAAGTATGATGAATTAAAGAAACTGAACTATGATAAATTGCAGAAAGAATTAAAAGAAAAGATATTAAGATACAAGAAGTTAAACTTATCAAGGTTTGGACGTGTCTCATTAGGCAAAATGAAACTCTTACTAAAAAAATTTTTTTTATTTGATACATTGCAAATATATATTAATGAGAAAGAATTAAATGTATTCCAAAATATACTGAACAATTATTGCAATGGAGGTAAAAGGGCTAGAATACCGAAATCATTATGGTACCCCTCTCAAAATAAGGGTGGGTTAGGAATTCTGAACATAAAAACTATTATTGGGCATTTCAATTGAAGAACATTTGCAAAATATTAGGGAGGGAGGAATCGATTTGGGGGGAAATTGAATTGCGAGAAAAATTGGGAGAAGAAAAAATAATGTTTTGGGGTAAAGAAAAGGTTAGGATTAGTGCCGCGAATAAAATGTTAAAAACTCTTTTTAAAACATGGATGACATTAAAAAATAAATTGGCGCCAGGATTGTCCCCGATTATAGAGCTGAGAGAATTGAAGTCACTTCCTGTTACAATGAACTCTAGGGTAGAAGAGATACTGTTGAAGAATAAAATAATCTTATTAAAAGATTGGCTAGTTGTGTGCAAGGATGGTGAAAGAATGTCAGAAATATGCAGACTGCTTAAGTTGAATTGGCTTCAAATAATGGCAATCAAAAATTGGAACAAAAAGATATATAGGAGAAAAGAATTTAGAAAGAGATGGGACAAAATTTGAGGAACTGGTATACAGCCTAAGAAATGGTCAAATAAAAATTAAGGGTCTAGTAAGCAAAATATGTAAGATTTTAAATGATTCGGACAAACATCAGGCAGTATTAAAAGCAAAATGGGAACAGGATCTAGGTATTAAAATTACAGACGAATGTTGGAACACTAAATGGAAAAAGAGGATAATGAGGACCCTGTCCGTAAGAATAAAAGAGCATAACTATAAGATACTGTGGAAGTGGTATTTAACCCCCATACGGTTGTCTCAAATTGATAGAACAAAATCAAAAGCCTGTTGGAGGTGCAAGGAGGATATTGGAACATATGAGCACATGTGGTGGGGGTGTAAAAAGATGAAACCTTTTTGGAAGGAAGTAGAATATAAAATTGGGAGAATACTGAATGTAGAAATGAAATTGGATGTAGCTTCAGTATTGCTAACAGAGGTGGATAAAGTAGTGTCAAAAAAGGGAATTATTTGTAATCGTGTTGTCATGTGCTAGACAATGTATAGCTAGATATTGGAAATGTGAAGCTACCCCAAAAATTGAAGAGTGGTATAGGGAGTTGTGGAATACTGCGTTAAATGATAAACTTACATGGGATTTAAACTTAAGAAAAGGAATAATTAAAGAAAATAAATTTCAGGAAATTTGGAAATGTCTAACGGACTATACTTTGATTAATGGGCAAGGACAGATGCCAGTGCCTGACCATGCATCATTCTGGAATGATAATAGAGGAAGAGTGTAATTCTGTCTCCATGGCATTGTATATAACATGTGGTGAAATGTCATATTGAGTGCTATTGTATTTCTCTTTTTTCTTTGTCTTTTTTATTTTCTTTTTTTAATTGTGTTGTATTGTCAAATAGTTATATGTATTGTCTTGAGTATAAATGTAATAATAAATTTTTTTAAAAAAATTTAGAAATTTTTTTTTACTTGAGGCCTCAATTTTAAAATAGTTGATTTTAAATATGTAATACAGTTTGTCCCTTGTATTCGCAGGTCCCATTTCCATGGTTCCAAAAATATTCAGTGAAATATCCTTGAAATACACAATATATCAGCATTTCTGAGGTGCATTACCAGAGCTGGTCACCAGAAGTCACTGTTGTCTACAATGTAATGTTGAGAAGGAATCGACTGTTTCCAGGGGAACCATTTTATGAGTGCAGGTTAAAGATTGACAGAGGCCACTGAATAAATTGCATTAATGGAGGAAGTTACTCTCTGGACCTACTCTAGTTACAATTTATGATGCAAAGCAACAGGATTTGGTTTAAGACCACAGAGAATCCTGCCTAACTGTTCAAGAGTACCATGCTAGTGCACACTGCTCTATCACTCCCAACTGCCTCTTCTCACTAATGGCAGGGATCAAAATAATGTGTAACATTTGAATCAGGATTCCTTGTCAATACAAACAAGCCATGACTTGACTTTTTAGAGGAGCAACAAATTGGAAGCTTTGTTCAATTCCATGCTTTGGTCCTGGTTAGTTTAGCCACTTCCATTAGTCAGAACTAAGCAGCTAAAACCAGTCAATGCTCACCAACATATGGCTTAGCAATGATAAACCACAATTTATTGTAATTCTGACATACTGCTTTGCATGCAAACCTTATTGTACAGAAAACACTAAAGACAGAAACCAGCTTCTTCACACCTGTTATATAATTAACATAAATCTATACATTGTACCTGTGCATATGGATTCTGCTGTGGATAGGCACTTCGAACCGGATACACTGCAGTTTGGTAAGGATTGGGTGATGAAGAATAGGGAGGCACTGCACCACTAGTGGGGGAACAGGAGACTTTATATGGTGTGCCTGGTGTATAACCTGTATAAATAAAAGCCATGTAAATATACACTTTCTGTTGAGCTATCTTAGTTGGACATTATGAACTCTTGTGGACAAAAACATTGACTAAATCTGCAAACTCTAAAAGCCTTCTCTTAAGACACTCCAATTCACACATGTTCTTTAATCATTTTTAACAGCCTCTTATGCCATGTGAATTAGTAATGTTAATTACATTTTCCAATAAATAACAAGGCAAATCTCCTGTATAGATCTAAATAATTTAATGATAAATACTTACAGTAAGAGTGATTGGTCTTAAAACATTAAGATTTTCTCTAGAAATACTAAGTATGTTGCAATAGGAAAAGTACAAAAATACTGGGTCTCATAGTTTGCATTAAAATTAACAAGATAAAAAATGATTATTATTAAAAATGTGACGTATTCTTATACGGCTTGTTCTTTGGTAAGAAAATTGTTACCATGTGATGTAAAATATTACATATATCCTCTTTGTAAAATTATTTATGACTTAAACTAGATTTCACTGTTATTTTGGAGTGTTTTAAGAAAACATTAATGATTCTCCCGTTTCACACCTTGGCTTTAATATAATAGTACTGTATCTAACATTGCTGTGGAGAATTATCCATTTTTAAAAACATAATTTAGATTAAAGGCAATGTTTGAACCTGTCAAAAATTCAATTTAAAAGCTCCTTGTACCACCTTAATTCCAAATTAGGTAGAGTGCTAATATTATTATGCTGCATATCTTTAACCAATTAGTAAGTGCCAGACTGCAACTTCAATGATATGGATGGAAGAGGCAGAATAAGAACTAGTGCTGAGAACTCATGTTAAAATAATTAAAATCCTGTCATTTATCTCAGCATTATGTTCTGCTTTCCCTATAAGCATACAGAAGCAATAATCATTTGAATACAGATCCACAGATGTCAGTGAAGAACACCAATCTTACCTTAGTAACAAATAACCGCAGCTCCAGCAACATGCATTCCTTCCCAACTCCCTACACGTCCCGTCTCCCCACCCCCCACCCCCCAAAAAGCACAGCTAATGAATAAATTACATCAGAAGGCAACCAATCCAGATCTGCCGGTACCCTTTGTTCTATACAAATGGGATCTTTGGGAAATAGGTACACTTCCTAAACAAGTAAACAGCCAGGGATGGCTAGGAGAAAGATAAGGACCAAATAAATGCCACTGATTTTCTCATGACTACTTTCAGGAAGCTTTCAAAAGAGCTCAATGTATAAATATTGACTAAGAACACTTCAACTGAGGCAGGATGCAGACTCATCCTCCGTAGCGTGTGGAACTGGAACAGTACACAGAAGTTGGGAAACCATCTCCTGAGCACACAACACGTCCCACAGTCTAGAAAAGGGACAGCTATGCATACTACCGAAACATGGACAGCATGTGACAGGACTGCTTACCTCCTTCTAAGCACCCTAAAAAGCACTCAATACATGCCATTCAGTACTGCACCCATATCTTTCAAAAGGCAACCATTCAATATGTAAAGGAAGGGAAAGAAGCTCCCCTTTCTGGCTCATCTGACGCTTCCCCCCTTCCTGTAAATAATTTTAATGTTAATGTTACGTTGATTTTATATTTGTTTTTAGATAGCAAAATGGCACAGTGGTGGGCAATACTGTATTGCCAAATGTTCTTAAGGGTTTTTAATTGTTTTTCTATTCGTTTTAACTTGTTTCATTGTATGGTCAGTGAGGTGCTCACTGGCCTATGTACACCGCCCAGAGTCTGCCGGATTTGGGTGGTATATAAATCTATTTGACTGTCTGTTTAATTAATTAAACAAACAAACAATCCAGTTCCTACTGGAATATGTTCAAAGCCTACAACAGGAAACAGTGGACATCATTTGTCCCTCAACATATCTGCCATATTTTGATCCCAAAAGGTTTCCATGCCTTTCCAGAACACTTGTCAAACAAATATAAGAAATATAACCATTAATTTTAATATCTATAATGTTGGGGAAAAGTCAAAATAGCATTTTCAGACACAGGCATTCTAAATAACAAAAACTCTGGTGACACAGGTCCTTTACATCAGAATTCACTCCAATATGGACCATTTTTCTTGCCCTGATGCTTCAAAGATCTGATTTTTGTAAAATTTCTGCATACGCACCTGTTTGGAATGTAGGATTTGCTGCAGGATACATGTTAGGAGAATAGGCAGGAGCAGCTGCATAGCCCATTGGGAATCCAGCTGAGAAAAAATGGTTGAAAGCTACTTTTAGAATTATTCATTCACCAAACTAATTCAATGACCCTACACCAGGGTTGCTCAAACTTTTTGTGCCGTGGGCCAGTCACGTGGTTCCTCCCACCGGAAGCGGAAGTAAAATGTGCCTTGCAATCTGTTTTGCAACAGGATGAGATAGGTTTTTAGGCTGCCATTTTCTCTGCTTAAACCAGGGGTGCCCAAACTATGGCCCAGGGGCTGGATGTGGCCCCCAGGCCATAGTTTGGGCACCTCTGCTCTATACTAGTGCAATTCACTACACTAACTATCAGCATTTCAACCACTGTAAGCCTTCTAAACTACTGGTACTACATTCCTTTCAACACATTTGCTGACAGATGGTAAATGCTAAGACAGAGACCAGAGTACCAGCTGTTAGCCATTTCCTGTCAATCCATTTGTTACCAATGCTAACTATAAAGCTGATACATTAAAACATGAAAGTCACAAAAATACTATGTTTCACATTAAACAGCTAACATTTATTTCAATATCTTATTCTAGTAAAACTGAAAATAAAGCCATCGTGGTCTGCAACTCAATCTGAGTTTATGTTTTTTCTTCCCCAGGGCACCAGGAGGCCTTGTCTTGGAGGCCAGTTGGTTTTGGGCTGCCTTCACCCTCCGAGGCAAGCAGGAAAAATGCCACTGGCATGAATTTGTTAAAGGTGGATCCCAGCTTGCCATGAAGTGACCCAAACACTATGATCTCAGAGCCATCTCCTGCAGCACATACGAAATGAGACATGCAGGATTTAACAGTGGGACTGCAATGGACTGTCACAGCCTTGAGGATATTATCAAGGTGTGCCTTCAAAGCCAGTCTATCTGTCATGGCCTCTTCTGCCTCCATGACCATTGGGAATAGAGTAGTAAAGTGGTTCGTCCTCCACTCATTTTGGCGTTGAGCCCAGTATGATGTTTTCCAGTGGCATTTCCTCCACTGAGGGGACCATCATCCCACCCAAAGGGGCTCATCCGCCCATAGCCATTGACCCCTTTAGGAAGTCAGGTTATTTACCGCCACCCAACACTCGGCGTTGAGTCACTGACTGTACGGTCTACTCCATTACCGTAACAGGATGTCTGGCCAGACAAGTTGAAAATAAAGCAATAAGAACAAAAAAGACCCACACATGTAAACATTGCAAAAACGTATCAGTATTTTCTATGTGGTTTTCAACAAATCTCAAATTTCTACTTGCTGAAATCTTCACTTGATGTAATAGGCCATTGATGGTGAACCTTAACACTCCAGGTGTTCTTGCACTTCAATTACCAGAAGCCCAAGTTGACACTCCAGCTGATCAGGACTTGTGGGAATTGAAGTTCAAAAACATTTGGAGTACCAAGGTTCGGCATCACTGTAATAGGCCTATTCTAGTTGCAA
Organism: Bradypodion ventrale; assembly: GCA_035047345.1. Classification (NCBI taxonomy): domain Eukaryota; kingdom Metazoa; phylum Chordata; class Lepidosauria; order Squamata; family Chamaeleonidae; genus Bradypodion; species Bradypodion ventrale. The sequence goes on along the minus strand of JAWDJE010000003.1, from coordinate 72,085,813 downwards.
CTTACAGGCTAAGCAACAGGCTTTCAGCCACTGAATGACAACCAGATAAACTACCATTAGTTGTTTTATAAATTTCCAGCATATATGTAATATTATAACTGTTTCAGTAAAACTACTGGAAAACTCTGTATTATTGTATAATATACAGAGCAATCTTATACATGTGTACTGTGATGCCCTAGTAAATGAAACTATGTAAGTCAAATATAAACAGGACAGCCATTATTTGAAAATTCTAATAGTTATTCCACACAGAATATATCATACACAGTTACTTCAGAACCAACTGTGCATCAATTTCACTGCACACATTCTATGTCCACAAGGAAGCAGTGTTAAAGTGTTGATGCTAGCCAGATGCATGTGCTGTAAATGAAAAACTATTCTCTTAACAGGCATTCTCAACCTACGGGGGCCCGGGCCAAACTCAGCCCCCAGCGCTAATTCACCTGGCCCCCGGCACCCTTGCCGATCCCGGAAGCGGAATTAAAACACATTCTGTGCATGTGCGCTACACATTTTACTTCTGCCTCCAGGTGGGAGGAACCACGTGACTGGCCTGATCAGCAGTCCAGGAGGCGTGGTCAGGCCCGTGACCCGAAAACCTTGAAAGCCTGATATTTAACATGTAAAGCCAACCAACCAGTTATTTTAAAAGAAATCATTTTAAAACTTTTACTTTTACCTGATCCCAGTTACTTAAACATATGCATGAGGAATAAGGTTATAGAATGCTGACTTTCCCACAACAGATAGTAATGAGCAATATAAAAATATGTTCCCAAAGTAGCCTGTGTTACTAGATAACCCAGTGATGCAGAACCTATGGCACACATACCAGAGGTGACACTCGGAGCCCTCTCTGTGGGGACCCGTGCAGTCACCCCAGCACAGTTTGCCCCACACCTCTGCACAGTAGCCCAATGGGAGCGTTTCCTTCCTCTCCTGTTGCTGTGCTGGCACTTTGCGATAAATAAGTGGGTTTTGGGTTGCGGTTTGGGCGCACAGTCTCTAAAAGGTTCACCATCACTGAGATAGCCTTACGATTAAGAACAGTTTGCCTCTGTGGTTCTGACAGGGCAACATTCAGGCCCAGTTAATAGAGCAGTTATCCTGTTAATTAACATGGAACAAGGCAGTATGTTTAAAATACTTACATACCTGGATAACCAATTCCTTTGGCATTTGCATAGGGAACCCCAGAAGATCCAGGACTATAAACAGGATTCATGATTTCACTAACTGTGGAAAAAAGTAATGATGTATGAAAAATAAGAATGCCTTTTCCCCCCCTGTTACATCTTCAAGATTTTTCCCCTGTTACATCTTCAAGATTTTCAAACTGTCCATCTCTGAAATATCTCTCAATATCAATTCTATCACTTAATGTTGTTAACAAGAGTTATATTTGTCACTCTACTATATAATTCAGAAACAATGTCAGAGTGGTTACTGCTACATAAAAGGTAAGCATTTTTTCAGAACAATTTTATGTATACTGGACAGATACATCTCTAACATACTTGAGTTTGCAATCTAAAGAGCTGTGCTCAATTACATCTAAATGAAGTGACACTAACTAGAAGAATCTTTTGATGGTACTCTCTATAAGTTACAATTTACTTTGGCATAGTATGTCAAAATTAGAGTAGGTCCAACTTAATCAATGGAATTTACAGCCGAGTTGCCTTACCAAATCCTCACTGATTCAATGGACCTACTCTACTGTGACTTCTTATACTAAGCAACAGGATTTTAACCATAGCATAACAGAGTCCATACTGGAGAAAACACAAGGTAGTACTGTATAGTCAAAAGGCCTGGTACCTATTTCATTGAAGAATTCAAAGCATGATATCAGGTTTGATAGAGGCATGGAAATAACATGCACAAGTTAATTTTCTGTATTTTAGAAAAATAATCATCTATGATTAGTGACTGTAGAATCTTTTAATATACACAATTCTAGCTTTATCTTGGGACTGCAGTGGCTCAAGTGGCTAAGACACTGAACTCGCTGACTGGAAAGTCGGAGTTCGATTCCTGGGTACTGCATGATGGAGTAAGCTCCCGCCTCTGTTCCAGCAAGAACAGCAATTCAAAGCAAGAAATTGCAAGGAGATAAATAGGGACCACTTTGGTGGGAAGGTAAACAGCGCTCCATGCACTCTGGTGTCTAGGCATGCCTGCCACATGTCCACGGAGACATCTGCAGACACAGACAGTGCCGGCTCTTTGGCTATAAACAGAGATGAGCACCGAATCCTAATGTTAAATATGACTGGCTTCCAAGCAAGGGCAACCTTTACCTTTAGCTCTATCTTGGAACTAGAGATCCTAATTCCACTACAGCTTTCTGCTTGACAATGAGAAATGTACTCCTTTCAGATATGCTGAACATCGTCTTGATACATTTTACCTTTCACCCTCAACTTTTTTCCTCTGGGTTTATTTATTAGTTTCACTGCTAAACATAAAATCTATATCAAATGTATTAATGGAATGAAAAGTATAGTTTTAGTAAATATTTAATTTATTTGAATTATTACTTTCACTGTATCAAAATGAGAATAAAATGTTATCAATACTAAACGTCCCCACAGCCTTTGCCTAGTGTTATTTATTCACATTTTAGTCACTAAGAATTATGAGCAAAACTATTAGTTAATACCCACTTCAAAAATGAGCAAAGGGACTTATATTTCAAGGTTCTAACTATACATTCTCCATCTACTGTATCACTCAATATTCTGAAGATGAGATTTATTCTTATTTCTTAGGAATTGTTTCCATGCAGAAATTTTCTGGCACATATGAACTGCATATATTAATCTGTATGATTAATATATGATGTTTGATGCTCATTAAAATCACTGAAAAGAAGATATGTTTCATTTCATCCTTCCAGTTTTTGCCATCTCGTCAATTTTGCTCATTTCATTTTTATGTATCTACAACAAAAATCAGTGTGGCTTGTTTTGACTGTCTTGCCACAATAAATACAACTAGTAGCATCCTTTACTAGCCCACAACTCTAGGTCATTTTCAAAGACAGATGCATGCAGAGTGCATTGCAGTGGTCTTGTATGGATGTAACCAGTGCATGCAGATTTCTAGATAGGGCCACTGCAGACACAACACCTTAGACATCTAAAATACATTCTTTCTACCGCTTGTGCATCTACATACAATGCCATGTAAAGAAGAGCCTTCAAATGATAATGTGGTTGTTTAGGAGTACTGTACACCCTAAACTCAACTTAGTTCAAACATTCAATGTTCCCTGGTCAATGGGACCATAATCATCAAAAGACTTGGGGGATTGGGAGAGAGAACAGGCCTAGGAATCACACCGTAAACTTCTGTTTTGTAGCACAGGACATCTATTAAGGTTTTTGCTTAAGATTAACTACAGTTCGGGACACTGTCATGCTAAAGAAACTGTCAGCTAAAGTCAGCTAATTTCATAAACTATGAAGTAGGTTTGACAATTAATGCACAAGGGAAAAAACAACAGTACAGGCAGGTTTGGATAACACAGCAAGTACAAAAGTTTACAAATTCCTGCACCAAAAGTAGAGGGAGCAATCCACATGAACCTATTCTGTAATAAATTAAAGGCAGAAGCAATCAACTGTGAGACACAGATTGTGTATGGTTTTTTATTTTTACAGAAAAATAGAAAAGGTGACCAGAGATAAAGAACTGATAGTCAATGTTTATTTCACAATTATACAGAAGAGAAATTCTCCTATCACTGCATTACAAATTAATGCTTGCAAAACATGAATTTTATGCAACTATTAAAGGTACAATGACCCCAGACTCTCACATTTATCCACCTTACATCAAAAATCTATATAGCTTTGTATAATTAACACATTAAAATGGGCCCTGGATCTGAAGTGATTACACACACATTAGATTTAATTAAAAATGTTCTACTCCCTACAAATGACACAGTTTCAAACAGGAACTTTAGTTCCTTTCCAACATAACAAACTTTGTTTTGCAATTCTATGAGATTTCTGTCATATGGAGATTATATATCATTCCACATAAACTTGAACCTATTTCAGAATGAAGTGCCATAAGATTTCTTAAGTGGAAGCCCAAACTCTGGAATTACGCTTGCAAACATAACTCAAATGATACAACTTTGAAATGCCTCAAATTAAATGCCTCAAATGCTCATCTCTGTTTACAGCCATTACAGACCAGGTTGCATTACCTGGAACACAATAGACAACGTCTATAGCAATTTCTTAACCTCAGGCAACTTGCCTCTTGTTCTGGAATTGCTCAGTAAAATGAAATGCAATCTTAAAACATACAGTACCATCTATGACCCTCTGGTATGCAAATATAAAACATGTGCTCTTTGTTTTCACCATAGAAGCTTTTAGAACTAAACTATTGAATTGCTTTCCATACTTTTAAAGTACAGTGGTACCTCATACAATGATTTTAATCCGTTCCACAGGGTTCATTGTTGTACAAAACAATTGCTATACGATGCAATTTCCCCTATGGGATGAATCATATGACGAATTTTTTTTTTGCTAAGTGGTTTTTCCCAATGAAAAATTGTTGTATGGATTTTTTCCATAGGGAAAATTGTTATGCAGGATGCCATTTCCCCCCAAAACCTAATTGTTATGCGATTTCATTGCTATACGGGGTGATTGTTGTATGAGGTTCCACTGTATATGTTTAAAAATAAATTTGGAAATTTGGATTGTAGCCATTACATGGCATTAACTTTCACTGAAGTTAACAGAACTGAGTTCTGTCTAGGACTGCTGCAAAAATAATTTTACCTGATAAAATATTGGTAATTCTTAAGAATCTCAATTTACATGATAAAATATTGGTAATTCTAAAATCTTATTAAGAATCTCAAAACATCCATATTTTGGATTGTAAGCAAACACCATTAAGTTACAGAAAGTACAAGTGGTATAGGTAAAGGTTTCCCTTGCTCGAAAGCCAGTCATATCCAACTCTAGGGTTTGGTGCTCATCTCTGTTTACAGCCAAAGAGTCAGTGCTGTCTGCGTTTGCAGACTTTACCATAGATATGTGGCAGGCATTCCTCGACACTGGAGTGCACGGAATGCTGTTTACCTTTCCACCAAAGAGGTCCCATTTACCTACTTGCAATTTCTTATTTTTGAATGGCTAGGTCTGCAAGAGCTGGGATAGAGACGGAAGCTCATTCCATCGTGCAGCACTTGAGTCTCGAACTGCTGACCTGTCAACCTTCCAGTCGTGAAGTTCAACATCTTTTAACCACTGAGCCACTACACCCACATCTTAACCACTACACCCACAAGTTGTATACATACTTACATAACCCTCAATATAACTTTAGGAAACAGGGTATTGTACCTAGGCCAGTGACCCTAAAATTATTTTATTCCTTTTGAGGATTTATGACTAAAATTAGAAAACAAGGAACCCTAACATTCCCTCCACACAAGAATTTTCCAACAGTGTTTTCACTAAGTTAATTGTAAAACAGTATAGGATAAACTGAGCTGAATGAAGATGCTTGATAGATAAAAACCATATATATGCACACACACTCTTTAAATAAGATTCCTTTCCACCTGACGAGTGAGCCAGACGAATTCTACAGAGGACACTACAGGGAGTGTGGAAGTTCATGACATGTAGAATTACAGGGCTCTCTATATCACTATAATTGAGCAGACAGAGAGTCTAGTCAAATTACTAACAACATCTTACATTTGTAATTATGGATAAATGCCTCCATCCCAAGCCTTTGTAAAATACTACTACTACTATACAACCAAGTTTTAATAGCAGATCAGATGTTAGAATGAGAGGGCAATATTTACTTTTTAAAAATCAAAAAGTTGCAAGAGCACCTCACTAAAGGCTATAGCAGTGACAGCGAATCTTGGCACTCCAGCTGTTCTTGAACTTCAATTCCCACAAGCCCTGATTAGCAGGATTCCCGATTTGGGCTTTTGGTAATTGAAGTCCAAGACACCAAGGTACTTGGTGCCAAGGTTCACCATCACAGGGCTACAGTAACAGCAGGATCTTATTTCAGGATGAAAAAGACTACAGGAACAACACTTCATCATCACCCAGGATGATCATCCTGCAGGCTACAAAAATTTAGAAAACATTCTGCTGCCTGAAATTAAGAGTTGCACAATTTCAAGCAACGGTGGAGGAAAAAAACCAAGGCTGTTTTCCCTCAAAAATTCAAATACTCCACATTTCTTTCAGAAGCCCTACACTTACTTATTTTATTGCTTCAAACATAAAATACACCATGTATAACTTAAATTATAACACTGGGATATTAGGTATAAAATTATCAAAATAATTTTGATTTAACAATATTGAGGCCACTCTTTTAGGACAAAAACTCTCCCAAAGAAGCTTATATAAAATAATTCCATATGTGAATACTCAAATATAAAACTCACTCTGTTTGGAGGAACTCTGTCTCCACCAAGTGCACATATATAGATAGCTCAGTGGTTTAGGTAACTGCTGCAGAGCCAGAGGTTGGGAGTTCGATTCCCCACTATGCTTCCTTAACAGGGGCAGGACTCAATAGCCCACAGAGTCCCGTGCAGTTCTAAAATTATTATATGCCTTCCTTTTGCAGACACTATTGTAAATATTCTAAATATTTAAAGCTATATTTCATGAAAAGTGAACATAGCTTTTGGAGGATTGTCACTGTGCCAAGAATAGTTAGAAAGGAAAGCAACATAGCAAGGAGCAGCTCTTTGCTCTCTTGAAAGAAATTCAGCAGGGTTGTGACAAACATGCACAATTTTTTAAAGCACTCAATGTATTGAAGTACTGTACTATACAAATGGTGCACATGTAACACATACACACATAACCACTATTCTGGACAAAAGTCTCCCAAAATGACATTTTCTAGTCTTCCTGGTGTCATTTTGTATCTACAAAAATCTCCACTCTACCCTTTTCAAAGAGGTTTGGAGTTATGATATGGTCCAAGCAACAATATTCCATCACTAAGTGTTTTAAAAGTGGAACTTTGCTGTACTCTTAATATTAAAGATCATCATTAAAGCAATTATAAAATTGTACAAAATAATAATTTACGCTTGTCAATTCAAACTAGTTCTTCAGTTTATTGGAAAATTCCTTGACAGTAGTCTAGGCTTACCTAAACAGTGGTTTAATAATCCCCATACATCTATTATTAAATTCATAGAAAATTTGGGTAGAGGAATAAAAGAAAAAAAATCAAGTAAACATTCTATATTTTAAAATGAAGCCAATAGTGACGACTGATGTCAAGCATGAAAACTAATTGTTGACACAAGAATTTTTAATAAAGGAATAGTTTAGGACCATTATTTAGTGAACCACCATTCATATAGCTTTTATCCGTAGATCCTTCCTCCTCCACAAATCCTAGAAGCCTTCAAAATGCTTAGCTCAAATGAGAATATCCAAATTGTAGGAAAAGAAAACAATGACTGACAGCTACCTAAAGATGGCATTCAAGGTGCTATGGCATGGTATGTAAGTGTAATTGATATTGCTATCTAAGGACCAAAAACCTGGCTGGCGGGCAAAGTTTGGGGTGCAGGTGGAGGGGTGGCTTCCATTGGGTGGTCGGTATAGAGCAGTGCTTCTCAACTTTTGGACTTCAATTCCCAGAAGCCTAAATTAATTCCCCAAAACACTGATCAGCCTAAGTACTGGTTTAGGCTTCTAGGAATTGGAATCCAAAAACCAAAGGTTGAGAATCACTAGTATAGAGGATTATTCCTTCCCCCACGGTTCCTTCGGTACCTGCACCCTTTTAAGGGGGTGGGTTCTTAATTCTGTTTTATCTGTTTTATCTATGATTGTGAACCGGTATAGAAATTCAACAATTAAATTAAATTAAATCATCTACTATTCACATTAACTAAAGTGATCCAACAAATCACAGAAATATATACACAAATGCACATTATTTGTGTTCTCAGTTTAAGGTGTTTGCATTTCAGATTAATGGTTGCACAGGAGGAGGGGACCAATCTGCCAACATATATGTACATCTAAAGTCTAATGACATGCAGTCCAATCCTACAAGTTTACTTACAATGACATCTCACTGAATTAAACCAGTCCTTCTGCACAGAATTATATCCATACATCCTGGTTGCTGGCACGTTTTTCTAGGAAGTAACCTATTACGTCCAGATTAGGGAACATAAAGTTGCTTTTAAAATATGGAAATTCAGGCAGCCCCACTCACATCTTGCGATGCTTTTGAAGATTGACAGCTACTCTTAATAGAGTTACAATTTTTCTTCTCTCCACAACCCCCTCAATAATGAGCGGAAAAGCCTGGCATGCCATTTTCTTTATCGCCAATCCCTACCACTGAATGCAGATTGGGTGGTGGGTGGTGGTGGTGGTAGTACACAGAAAGGGCCTCCTTGAGGACTGTGGCATTTCTGAGCCATAATCGGGCCCTGGTAATGCAGCTTTGTGTAGCCAGCTCATCTTTCTCACACTGGGCGAAAAGCACTGCAGAATGAACTCACCCAAAGGTGGCTTCACCTTTTATTTTTGGCAGTTTCACGCCTGGTCTAGGCAAGGAAGAATGCAGATTTACAGAAAGGGGTCTGAAAAAACCCCTAGGTCAACAGTCCAGGTTATTTCTTAACACCCCCCCCCACCCCCCACCCAAAAAAAAAGCTATTTCGCCGCTTCCCTTTGGGATGAAAGAAAAACCACTCGAAGGGCCTCATCCTACGGCGGGGGAGGGGGGAGTAAGGAGGGCAGACCAAGGCCTGCTTGCCAAGCATCGCCTCAAAGCAAAAGGAGGGCTCCGAGAAAAGGGAAGGCCGCCAGAAGCCTTTCCAGAGCGGGCCCTGGACTGCTCTGACTGGGCCGCCCCGCGACTTCCACCGAGGCCTTGCGCGGAGAGACTGCGGCGCCCGAAAGCGGGGAGGCCTGAGGGGAAGGGAGGCAGGCAGGCAGCCTCCCCTTAGGTGGTTCTCCTCACCGACCAAGGGGTTGTTCTTTTTTTTGGGGGGGGGGGGCGGCAGGTGTGGGAAGAGGCCCAGAATACCCCGCTGAGAGGCCGCGACGGCGGAGGAAGAGGAGGCGGAGGCGCTCGCTCAGTCACTCACTCACCGAGGGGCGACGTTTGACGGCCCCGGCCCGGCGGTGGCTCTCTCGGGGCCTGAGGTGGAGGCTGCCGCAACCCGCAAACACAAGTCCTTGGCTCCGGCTGCACACCTCCCCCGCCGTCTGTCTCACTCACACTCTTCTCCGGGAGAGAACTGCGCAGCAACCGAGCGGCCCGAAACGTCACATCCGCCCGTCGACCGCGCACGTCTATCTATCTGACCCCTCCCCCTTCCGCCTCCTCCCCCTTCCCAAATCAAAGCCGAGTCACCCCCGTCACGTGCCGGAGGAGCAGAGCGGAGCCCCCACCACCTGGTCACGTGGCCCGAGGAGTCCTCGCTCGCGCTGACGTACGGCTCCGAGGAAAGGGCTTTAAACATTCTTTGCTTGTCGGCGCCTGTTGCGCCTGCGCACAACATTGAGTTCTCCGTTCCATCATGCCCCCATTGGCTTGCGAGGGGCATGAAGTTTCCTTCCTTGTAAAATCATACCGTTTGCCTTTGGTCTATTTTGTTGTTGTTCAGTCACACACAGTCGATTCCGACCCTTTGCGACCCATGGACCACCATTGCCGGCCGCCAGGCACCTCTGCCCCCCACCATCTTCCTTAACCTGCCCAAGCTCTGTCCCCATTGTGTCTACAATACAGTAAAACCCCGACTTACACATGCCTCGAATTACATAAAATTCGACTTTCGTAATGATTTTTGCACTAAAACCATGTCCCGATTTACATAAATTGTAGGAATGGCTGGCCGCAAGGAAGACACGCGGAGGCGATCGTGTGGTGAAGTCCAGCCCCGACCAGAGTCGGGAGTACGTATTTATTACCCTGCCTTGGGGTTTGTGATACGTGCGTATGACACTTGTGACTCCCCTATACAGAAGGCTTGCATACATGGCATTTTCCGGTGATCACCTACAATGACAGCTCTTGCAAGTTGCCCTGTGGTTAATGGACAGCCCGCAGTTAATTGTCTTGGGCTGGCAAAACCCATTGTTCTTGCCTTAATCTCGGGGTCTATGTGTATTGACTCCGGGTATCTAACTTGTCCTCTGTCTGCCCTGGCTTGTTTGCCTCACTCTATTTGCCCTTAGCCTAGGTTCTGATTCATCTCTAACTAGCCCGCTTTATCTTCCCAATTTCCTTTCCCACAGAGCCCGGTTGATTCCCGGATCTGTTGACACCGAGCGAACCCCTGAGGAGAGATTTAATTGCCAATTATTCCTGCGGGCAACCCACACTGACCCTTTGCGACACATGGACTATTGCCTGCCATGCACCTCTGTCCTCCACCATCTTCCTTAACCTGCCCAGCTCTGTGCCCATTGCATACCTGTCAAGTTTCGGGAAATTTCTGTCAAACACCCGTATTTTACACTCTTTCTCGCCGTCATCCCGTATTAGTTAGACTGCAATTAGACTGGAGTTAGACTGGAGACCAGTACAGGATAAGTATAGCTGTCCAGTTTCCTGTTTTGGCCAGGAAATTTCCCTTATTTGACAGAAATTTTCCAAAACTTGACAGGTATGGCCCATTGTGTCTACAATACAGTAAAACCCCAACTTACATATGCCTCAAGTTAAATAAAATTTGACTTACATAACGATTTTTGCACTAAAACCATGTCCCGATTTACATAACACAATCTATGAGTTTACTTCGAGTTACGTAAAAATTGTTTTTCCTATGGGTTTGCTTTGAGTTACGTAAAAAATGTTTTTCCTATGGGTTTCCTTCGAGTTACATAAATATAATTTTTCTATGGGTTTGCTTAAAATTAAATTTAAAAAATTATTTGCCTATGGGTTTGCTTCGAGTTATGTAAAAATTCGAGTTAAGTAAAAAAACTGATTAACATAAAAGCCTACGGAACATAATTTTTACGTAAGTAGGGGTTTTACTGTACCATTTATCTATCTCATTTTTGGCCGCCCACTTCTTAGCTAAAGTACTTTGGACATCAAATGAGAAGAGAGGATTCACTTGAGAAAGACTTGATGTTGGGGAAAGTGGAGGGCGTTTCGTCTAAAAACGTTAAATGCAGATGTGGACTGAAACCCACATCTGAAAAGGAAAAATAAAATAAAAATAATATAAAGAGTAAACAAAAAACAACAACAAAAAGACAACCGTCGTGGTACCTTAAAGACCAACTCCTGTATTTAAATGAGTAAACAAAACAAAAAGACTAAAACCATTCTTGAAATGTTTGAAGTGGTAACCGTGTTAGTCTGTGCAAGCATATCTGAGAGTAAACAAAACAGAACAGCAAAAAAGACAAAAAATGTTGTGACGCCTTAAACACTAACTGCTGTATTTAAATGTGAGCTTTTGTGGACCAGGTCCACTATCTGATGTGTATAAATTGATGCCACGAAGTCTCACTCCCATGTCTGACGAAGTGGACTTGATCCACAAAAGCTCACATTTAAATACAACAGTTAGTCTTTGAGGTGCCACGTTTCTTGTATTTGTTGTTATTTTGTTTTGTTTACTCTTTGATCTGAAAAGGAGACAGAGACTATCAAAGCTAGAGACTTGTTGCTGCCCTACTGGGTGTGGGTCATGAAGCAGTGGTCTTACTTCGTGACCCACACCCATGTGGGCAACAACATGTTGGGTTCTTCTCAACTGCTTTGCAGGTCCTTCTCTTCCTTTCTGGAAACATTGTTTTCCGCTCCCTCTACTGCAGGGATTCTCAACCTGCGGCCCGTGGCACCATTTCATGTGCCCCCCTCCACACACACACACACACCAGGAAGTGCCATGTGGTGGAGGAAGGCAAAATGGCCATCCAGCCCCTGAAGCTGAGGTAGCATGACCTGGCCCCCGGCTTTAAAAAGTTGCGAACTAATGCTCTAATGCCACCTCTCCTGCTCTTTCCAGCCCTTATGTATCTCCTTGACAGTCTCCACTCAAAGGTTCTCAGAGGTTCAACTGCTGGCCTTCTTTTTTGCTCTCTCAACCCTTTATCAGCTCGAAAGACCTGGCCACCTTGGCATCATCCCATATCCCAAAAGTGGTAGCCAACCAGCAGGTGAGGGAGAAGATCCTCGCAAGCCATCATATTGGCGGAGTGGGTGCTGGGAGCAAGACACCAAAGGGGCATTCCAGAGCCATAAAACTGCCTTGCAAGAGCTGGTATACTGACGTCTGCTGCCCATTCTGCTGTCCACATTGCCAACAGCATGGATTAAAGAGGTCACTGGCACGGAGATAGGACCATGCCATGACCTTGGAGATCCAGGGATGGAATTACCACTCCCTCAGGGACAACTAGAATAATTTAGGATATAATAATTTTTATCAGAAATTATTCTGGGTTGAAAGGATTCTTGCGGAAGAAACTTGCTCAGGGGACACCCAAATGAGGCTCCTTTCAGATCTCCAAGAGCTGGGACAGAGACAGGTGCTCAATCGATCATGCAGTACCCAGGTCTTGAACTGCCGACTTGCCGGCCTTTCAGCTAACAAGGCAAGCTTCTTAACCACTGAGCCACCTGTTGTGTATGCATGTCTTGTACTGTCAGAATGTAACCACCCCAATTACAATGTATTGCAGCTGTAAAGGAACGCGAGCAAGCAGCCCATAGAGGGCAGCTGCGAGCGTTCAATCTCACATGGTTCACATTGCTCAATCACGGACAGCCGCGGGAAAACCTTCCCCGCATTCAGCAGCAGGAAAGAAGAACTACGGAAGAGAGGCGTGCCTGGGCGAGGCCACGCAGGTAGCGGCCAATGAGCTACCGTGCTACAAGATTCAAATGTATAACCCTACTGTATATAAAGAGATGTATCACCGCCATTACCTCATGCTCCACCAGATCCCTATGCAATAAACCTGTGTTAAGCCAACCCTTCGGCTGTTCTGTTGTCTTTGGTCCCATACAGTAAACTGGCGACGAAGGTGGGATATGGCTGCCCACGGGACCAAGACATGCGCCGGCTACGAGATCAGGAAGCCGGGAGACTTGGAGCTGTTTGAGATAGACTTCAACGGAGCGCTGGTGGAGCTCGAAGTCTCAGATGAAGACAAGAAGAGGGCCATCTTCGTCCGCATGCTCGGACACGAGACAAAAAGGACTCTGGTAGACCTGATCGCGCCGAGGAGGGTGAGCGACTACAAAGCCAAAGAGCTTCTGGCTGTGTTGCGCGCCCACCTCCGGCCCGCGATAGCGATGTTCCCCGCTCGGAGCGCGTTCTGGAGGCGAGTCCAAGCGCCCGGGGAATCGGTCGCCGAGTTCGCCGCGGCCCTGCGGCTGGCCGCCGGCCCCTGCAAGTAGGAGACCCCAGAAGTCACCCTCCGCGACTGCCTGCTCTGCGGCCTGAGGGACACCGAGACCCAGCGCGCGCTGATGAAACAGGAGCCGCCTCCCACGTGGCAACAGGTCCTCGACACGGCGCAGGCCGCAGAAGCCACGACGGCCGGCGTGCAAGAGCTCCAGGACTGGCGACCAAAAAACGCCAAGGCAGAGAGCTCGGTGCGCGCGGCCCGGCGGGTTTCGAACTCGTCCACGGAGAGCGGCGACGACGAGGACGTCCGGCGGGTCCAGAAGGATGGCCGACGCTGCGACGGCTGCGGCGGCGCCCACGCCCGCGCCAAATGCCCGTTCCGCAAGGCCGAGTGCCACAACTGCGGCCGGCGCGGGCACATTGCCAGGGTCTGCCGGAAGCGGCGCGAGGCCAAGAGGAGTTCCCCAGACCGCTCGGCGAGGCAGGACCGCACCACGAGGCCCAAGGACCACGGCACCCGGACCACGAGGAAGCGGGACGGCGTCGGACGCATCTCCGACGACAGCGAGGACGACGCTCCGGTTTTCAGCGTTTCCACGGAGCATCCCCGATACTTCGTCGAGGTAGTAATACAAGGGGCCCCTGTTAGGATGGAGGTGGACTCGGGTTCTTCTTACTCTATTGTCTCTCAGGGAGAGTTCCTAAAGATACCCCCCCACGTGCGGCCCAAGCTCAAGGCGTTGAGGGCCACACTAAAGGACGTGCAAGGGAACCGCATCCCGGTACTGGGGGTTGGGAAGTTCCAGGTCCAGTTCAAAAAGCGCGCTGCAACGCTTCCCCTAGTCGTCCTCAAAGGAGGTAAATGCAGCCTCCTCGGGACTCAATGGTTTCAGCCCCTGGGGTTGTTCATCGGGGGGGTGCACGCCGTGGGAGTACACGCCGCCGGGACTGATCCAATACAGAGCGTGTGTGAGGCGCACCCCGAAGTCTTTAAAAAAGGACTCGGAAAGTTCAAGGGCCCCCCAGTGACTTTCGACCTGGACCCTGGAGTACGTCCAATCAGACTTAAACCGCGCAGGGTGCCTTTCGCCCTAAAAGACAAAATAGAGGCGGAGTTGGACAAATTGGTGGGCCAGGGGATTCTTGTTCCTGTTGATTCTGCGGAGTGGGAAACTCCAATTGTAACAGCACTCAAGGCCAACGGGGAGGTCCGCATATGCGCCGATTACAAGTGCACCATCAATAAGGCGATCCGCCCTAATGCGTATCCGGTGCCGGTAGTCAGCCACTTGTTGGCCAGGTTGCACGGGGGGAGGTGTTTTGCTAAGCTCGACCTGGCCCAAGCCTACCAGCAGCTCCCGGTCACCCCCGCCACAGCTGCTGCGCAGACCATAGTCACACACAAAGGGGCGTTCCAAGTATCGCGCCTCCAATTCGGCGTGAATTCGGCGCCAGGGATTTTCCAATCACTCGTGGAACGCCTCCTAAAGGGACTAGAGGGGGTGTTACCCTACTTTGATGACGTATTGATTACAGGGGGGAGCCGGGCAGAATTGGCAGAAAGGTTGGGAAGGGTCCTAGAAAAATTCGAAAAGGCGGGGTTGCGGTTGCGAAAGGACAAATGCGTCTTCTTCGCAACCGAGGTCGAGTTTCTAGGGTTCCGCATTACTCCCGAGGGAATAAGGCCATCCCAATCCAAAGTGGCCGCCATCAAAAAGGCCCCTCGCCCCACCTCCAAGCCCGAGCTGCAGTCGTTCCTTGGGCTGCTCAACTTCTACCACTCCTTCCTTCCTCGGAAGGCAGCCGTGGCGGAACCGCTACACAAATTGTTAAAAAAGGACGAGGCATGGAAGTGGGGCGACGACCACGAGAAGGCCTTCAATGACCTGAAGCGACTCCTGGCATCAGATGCTGTACTGACCCACTTCAATCCCAAACGCCCAGTGGTCCTGATTTGCGATGCATCCCCGGTGGGGGTGGGGGCGGTGTTATGCCACGTGCTGGAGAACGGGAGGGAGGCCCCGATAGCGTTTTACTCTAGGTCCTTGTCCCAAGCGGAGAGAAACTACGCCCAGACAGACAGGGAAGCACTAGCGATAATTGCGGGGACCAAGAAATTTCATGATTTCGTGTATGGCCGCCCCTTCACCATAGTGACTGACCACAAGCCCTTGCTAGGCATCTTCACCGCAGATAAGCCCACACCCCAAATCCTGTCCCCGAGAATGCTCAGGTGGGCCATTTTTCTCAACGCGTATCAGCACGCGTTGGTATACCGGCCCGGAAAGGAGATCAGCCACGCGGATGCCCTGTCGAGGTCCCCCATTCCCCGGGATTGCTGCCACGTGGGCGAGGAAGAGAGAGACCACCAGGTTTTAATGATAGAGGTCCTAGACTCCCCTCCAGTAGTACCGGCCGACATCGCCAAAGCGACCAGTAAGGACAAAACGTTAGCTACAGTTTGCTCCTGGGTACAGAAAGGGTGGCCCGTGTCTTCCCCAGCAGCGGAATTCGACACATTTTTCAAAAAGAAATTAGAATTGTCCCTAGAGAGGGGTTGCCTTTTGTGGGGACAGCGGGTAGTGATCCCCACGTCCCTCCGGCCGAGGGTGCTTAAACTGCTGCACGTCAGCCACCCCGGAATCGTCCGCTCTAAGGCACTAGCCCGTAGCTACTTTTGGTGGCCCCAGCTAGATGCCGACATCGAGCACATGGTCGGCACTTGCGAAGCGTGCCAAAGCTCCAGGCCAGAAGAGGCTCGTCTGCCACATAGAGAGTGGGACGCAGCGAGGGGGCCCTGGTCCCGGGTACACGTAGACTTCGCAGGGCCGTTCAGGGGAACGCTTTTCCTCCTAGTGGTGGATGCGTTCTCAAAGTGGTTGGAGGTCATCCCAGTCTCGAGCACCTCCTCGGCCACCACAGTTAAACAGTTACGGAGGGTCTTTTCCACGTTCGGTTTACCCGACACCCTCGTCAGTGATAACGCTAGCTGTTTCACGTCCGCCGAGTTCAGGGAATTCGTAGATCTCAACGCCATTCGGCACATCACCTCCGCCCCTTTCCACCCGGCCACCAACGGCCAAGTAGAGCGCCTCGTGCGCACCACTAAAGACGCGCTGCGGCGCATGGGCTCTGGAGATCTAGACCGACAACTATGCCAGTTCCTGCTAAGGTACAGGGTCACTCCCCCGCGGAGTTGCTAATGCGCAGGAAGCTGGCTACGGTAATCTCCAGGCTAGACCCCACCAGAGTAGAAGACAGAGGGCGAAATGTGGAGATGGATTCCTCAAAGAGTTTTAGCGTAGGCGCCCCCGTGCATTGCAGGAACTACGCCAGTGGGGGACCAGCCTGGGTGCCCGGCATTGTAATAGAACAAACCGGCCCCGTCTCATACCGCGTGGAGACCGATACAGGCCTCCTGTGGAGGCGGCACGCGGATCAACTCAGGCATAGGGTCCCCGGAAAGCAGGACGAAGACGAGAGCAGCATCGAATCAGCGTTAGGGTACTCCCCCACCCGCTTAACCCAAGGGGGAGAAAAAGGGGGACATGGGTCCCCACCAAGGGGGGAGGAAAGGGAATCGATCCTCAGAAATCTTTTGCGGGAGTTTGCGGCGGAAAGGAAGGGCCCCGATCCCACACACATCCCCCGGGAGCGTCCCCAAAGTACAGACTTCCCAAGAAGCTTAGACCTTGATTTACAGTACCAGGGGGAGTTAGCGGAGTGGTCCCCCACCCGTCCTAGCGAAAAGAGGGGTTTCAGTTCAGCCCCTGGTACTTCCAGCCCCAGTAGCCCCTGTGAGTTAGAGTGCAACATAGCGCCAATGTCCCGGAGACCGACACCCCCAAGGCAGGAGGCGACGGCGAGGCCGTCCGCCACAGTCTCAAGGTCCCCCGAGCGGGGGACAGAAGGGAGCAGAACCACAAGGGCATCCTCATCGGTCCCGCGGTTCACGATCGGAGGGTCCCCGGGGTCCGAGGGAAACAGACAGGGGTTCACGTCCCAGTTGTTCATCCCATTCCCTTCCCCCAGCGCAAGGCAGGCACAGACGCCCCACAGAGCCACTAATGAATCCCCGTTTCCCGTTGCAGGACAAGCACCCACGGAGTCAGGGATCACAGGCTCTCCTGTACTAGGTCAGGCGCAAGCACGCCCCAAGCGCACTTGCGGCAAGCCACATTGGTTGCGGGACTTCGTCCCATCCTAGGGGGGAGGGATGTTGTGTATGCATGTCTTGTACTGTCAGAATGTAACCACCCCAATTACAATGTATTGCAGCTGTAAAGGAACGCGAGCAAGCAGCCCATAGAGGGCAGCTGCGAGCGTTCAATCTCACATGGTTCACATTGCTCAATCACGGACAGCCGCGGGAAAACCTTCCCCGCATTCAGCAGCAGGAAAGAAGAACTACGGAAGAGAGGCGTGCCTGGGCGAGGCCACGCAGGTAGCGGCCAATGAGCTACCGTGCTACAAGATTCAAATGTATAACCCTACTGTATATAAAGAGATGTATCACCGCCATTACCTCATGCTCCACCAGATCCCTATGCAATAAACCTGTGTTAAGCCAACCCTTCGGCTGTTCTGTTGTCTTTGGTCCCATACAGTAAACCACCGCAGCTCCTAACTTGGGATAACTTGAGATAAAAGGAATAAATTAATCTCCTCTCTTGTTTTTTCCAGTATTGTTGGAAGTTGGAAGTGGATTTGCGCCACAAGAGCTAACATTAAAATAGAGTGCCTAGGATTTAAGGTGCCACAACGTGTATTATTATTATTATTAAAGGTAAAGGTCACCCTTGCTCGAAAGCCAGCCATATCCGACTCTAGGGTTCAGTGCTCATCTGTTTCATAGCTGAAGAGGCAGCACTGTCCGCTTCTGCAGACATTTCCGTGGCCATGTGGCAGGCATGACTAGACACCGGAGCAGACGGTACGCTGTTTACCTTCCCACCGAAGTGGTCCCTATTTATCTACTTGCAATTTCTTGCTTTCGAACTGATAGGTTGGCAGGGGCTGGGACAGAGACGGGGAGCTCATTCCGTCCTGCAGTATTTGGGTATCGAACTGCTGACCTGCCGCCTTCCAGTCAGCGTCTTAGCCACTTGAGCCACTGCAGTCCCTATTATTATTATTGATGAGATGGATAGATGGTATTGTGGATACAATGGGCACAGAGCTGGGCGGGCTGAGGAGGATGGTGGAGGACAGAGGTGCCTGGAGGACAATGGTCCATGGGGTCGCAATCGACTGTGCGACTGAACAACAACAACAACAACAACAACAACAACAACTATTATTATTATTATTATTATTATTATTATTATTATTATTATTATTATTATTATTATTATTATTATTATTATTTCGCTTGACAAAAAATAGTTCCCACCCAACTTTGCGAGCATGCGCTTTAGCCTCGAGTGTCACCCAGCCAGGCCAGGAATCGGATCATAAGACCCATCTGACGTCAGAGAGGCTTGGCTCGAGGTGTTTACAACCCTGATCCTTGTTCTGTAACCGGGAAGAGTGTTGGCACCACTTGCACGTTTCTTCCGGAGCGCGACAGGTAAGCTGGGCCAGCTCTCCTCTCCTTCCCCTTCTTGCCGAATTGTGCGCCTTTAGGGAGCCTAATAAATATTTGGAGCTGGTGGATCGGGCAGAGGAAGAGGAGGAGGAAAGGGGTGGCGTAGCCCTTGGGAGGGCTGGCCGTGGTGGGGCTCTTTCCCCGGGCATGATCCAAGGCGCAGGACAGAGGCAGGCGCTGAATGCTCAGGATCCCGGGCCAGGATACGGCGCCCTTCTGGCGGCTTGGCTGGAGAAAGCGGCGTTTTCAGCTGGCTGCAACCTGTCTAGACAAGCCGGCCGGGGTCAAATCCAGCCAGGTCACGCCATCGCGGCTTCTCATTCTTGTGGCTGTCACGGAACCGAGAGATCGCCGGCTTTGATCTGCCGGGTTGGAGTTCGCAGGCTCCCCTCGCGTCCGACTATAGTGGTTTATTTGCCCACTTAATGCCGGGCTCCGTACCTATATTTTGTATTGTATCTATATTTCGTATTACTTGTGACTGTAAACCGCTTTAGGTCACCCCAGGGTGAGGAAGGCGGTATATAAACATAGTATAAATAGCAATGACACGTCTACACCGCCCCTTAGCGCTTGGTACACTCTCTGGGCGTTTCACGAAGTAAGCTGCATTTTGCCCCCAAGTTCAACATGCTGGGGACTCGTTTTTTACTGACCTCGCATGGATGGAAGGCTGAGCCCAACCTTGGGACCTGGTCAGGATCGAACTTGCAACGCTCGAGCTGCAGTACAGCAGTTTAACCACTGCGCCACCAGGACTTATGTTAGAGCGAAAGTTGGTGTTGGGGGAATTCCTTGTGGGACGGAGAGGAAGTCGTCCCTTCAACCTAGCGGGTTTGGGGTGGAGTGACTAGCTCCTTAAAATGGTGTTTTTTCTCCCACTGTCTTGCCATCAGGATATCCGATGAAATCATACTTGATTGCCCTGTGTAATTCAAGATCCTCCACTGGGTAGATTCTTCTGCCTCTTTAAGAGGTAAAGGTAAAGGTTTCCCTTGCTCGAAAGCCAGTCGTATCCGACTCTACGGTTCAGTGCTCATCAGCGCTGCCTGCTTCTGCAGACGTTTCCGTGTGGCAGCACACCGAACACTGTTACCTTCCCACCAAAGTGGTCCCTATTTATCTACTTGTAATTTCTTGCTTTCGAACTGCTAGGTTGGCAGGAGCAGGGACAAAGACAGGTACTCATTCCGTCATGCAGTCCTCGGGAATTGAACTGCTGACCTTCCACCTCCCAGTCAGCATCTTAGCCACTTGAGCCTCTGTAGTCCCTCTTTAAGAAGTACGTGAGAAGAAAAACTGCTGAAGAAAGGCTTCCGGCTATGGTGATGCCATGGTGGTCGCAGGGAAAGCTTCACCTGATGAATGCCCTGCCTGTTGTTATGTAACTGACCAAAACACTGGTGTCCTGCTAGAAAACTAAACTGGCTGCCTCTTTTATAAATGAAGTTTTTGAAGGGGTTAGTCTGAGAGAAAACACAACAAAAAGGCAAAAAACGTTGTGGCACTTTAAAGACTAGCTGCTGTATTTTAATACAGTATTAGCTTTCAGAAAAAGATAGAACTGTTGATTGCAACAGGTCAAAAATACAATTTATATTTTAGCAAAATTAATATTTGATAAATCTTGCTCTCCCCCCCCCCCCAGCTCCTTTTCTGAAGTGAATTAGGGCCATAGCCAGGATTAACTCAAGAATGGACAAAGCCCACCCTGGCCAGCCCTTGGCTATGGCTCTGAAGTGAATACTTCCTTGATATTTAATGTTTCAGAATGAATAATTTATTTGATTGATTATATTCAATGGACATTTTATTTTGTTTTCAGCTTTAATCTTTGACCTGCTACTTGTAAACTGGAAAATGCAAAAGAGTTCTAGGTTTCTTAAAGTGTGTAATCTTACAGCTGTATTGAAACCATTCGAACGTAATTGTGGAAATCTGTAAATAGCGTCTGAAACATATAATTTCATATTTAATATAACCTATTCTGGCTACTTTGTGATGATATCAATTTATGTATAACATACTAGATCTGTAAAAGACACTAAAGAAATAAATGCTATATGTTAGTCAATGTTTCCAAAAATTACTGGGCTTTTCGCCAGAGTTCAGGGAAAGGGAAAGTGTGTGTGTCCGTCGTCCCCCCCCCCCCCCCCCCGGGGCATGGCTTCAAAATGTCCAGAAATCTTCTCTCTCTAAAAATAGGTTTTGCAACATTAATTCTTAGGACTGCAGTCTTAGTCCTGTATTTTTAAATAAAGGTGTGTTCAGTCTTTTATTGACATACTGTACACATTTTTATCACTTTCTTTGGCTGGTACATTTTTCAATGCTATCAGCTGAATCATGCCAGAAAAGGTGACTTATCTTTTCCATGAAGGCTGCAGTCATAAGCATGCTTATTTATTTGTTAGTCTCACTACTTCTTCTTCTGTGTCTACTGCCAGACGTGAAACTGCCAAAATGAAACCATCTTTTGGTGAATTCATTTCATAGTTCCTTTCAGCTGGCCAAGTGTGAGAAAGATTAGCCAGCAAAACAAGGTTGCTGTGGGTATGCCTGATTGTGATTCAAAAATATCACAATCTTCGAGAAGGCTCTTTCTGTGTACCCCGTTAGTCTCACTGAACACAGTAGGATTTCCTTTGGTGTGCCGTCAAGTCAGTTGTGACTTATGGTGACCCTTTTCAGGATTTTCTAGGTAGAAGGTACACAGAAGTGATTTACCATTCTCTTCTTCTGGCATCCTTGAACTGAGCAGCATGCCCAAAGCTACATAGGCTTCTTCTTCTCGAACTCTCTGTTAAGTTATTTGTAGCAGCTGCATAGCAACGTGGGGCTGGTTTTAGGCAATTTTATGTTTGAATGAAAGTCTCCCAATTCACCCCCTTTTAGCCCAGCTAATAAACACACTTGGACTAGATACCTGACAGAAAGAAAAATATAATTTACTCACAAAATGAGGTCATAAGATACATGTGCCCAGGAGTCTTGATGAAGTTGGTTTAGAAAGAAGTAAAGTCTTTCTTCCAGCCATGTGACCTGGAAGAGGGAGGAGCTCAAAAGGACACCTTTCCTCTTCCAAAGCAGAAAGCAAGAAAGAGAAGGCCAGAGCAACCAATGGCCTTAACTCATGCAAATAGGATCAGATGATCCCTGAGACAGGAAAGAACCTTTCTAATTGTAATTACAGGCAAACAATGCAAAACAACTTTCTTTAGGTCAGGCTCAGGCTAGTCTTTCCTGCCTCTCTGGTTTCGGCCTGCTGGGGTTGTACTAGAATACTCAACACTCTCAACATCTGACAGTACAGCTAGATGCCTAACCCATTGAGCTACCCATCCGGAAGAATTTACTTTGGAGGCAACAAATTACGGAAGGCTGTCTTGTTTTTCCAAAGTACTGTACGGTGTTAGCCTGTGTTCATTCGGACAGCATCTTCACACGTACTCACCCCTTTGATATGTTCTTTAAGGGCATCTGCCTCATATTATGAACACAGAGTAGGGATGGCAAGCGAGGCTCTCTGGATATCCCTTACCATTTAGCTGTGATGGGAATAGTCCAACAACATGTGTAGGACCACGTGGTCCTCACCTGTAATACACAAGAATCATTTTGAGATCTGTAAAGCTAAATTGCGCTGTAAGGATGGTTATTTATCACCCTCTCTTTTTCTTTAGCATTTGTGATGGCACTGGTGAAAAGCGGGTGGCTATTGCGGCAAAGTAAGTAATGGATCCTATTGTTTATCTCTCCCCCCCCCCCTGCTTCTGCACTGAATTACCGGTGTGGAAGAAACCCATGGCTGGTATCCAATGGTATTATTTCATTTGTACAAATGACCTTGAACTTTTGAACAACTGCTATTGAGCTGGGTGGAGAGTGATGGACTCCGTGCCTATTTCCAGTAGTTGAACTGGTTGTAGTATCAGTAACACAAGAAGTCACATGCTCAGAAACTGTGAGAAGAAATATACCACTGTTTGAACTAGAGAAACCTACAGTAAGTGCTGTTTTCCTTCTCTTAGCATGGCAGTAGGTTTAGGATAACGGCTGATTCTCCTGTGTTTTTTTATTTAAATGAAGTGTAATTCCTGGGGTTTACTGTTCAGAGGTAACCAGCAGTTGCTTCTGATGTATTCTCTTAATCTGACCACCGCCCCCCCCCCCAAAAAAAAAAAAGAAAGAAAGAAAGAAAAGAAAGGATGAGGCTGTACTATTCCACGAGAAGACAAAATTCAGAATCTACCGGTGGACTAATTGATCTAAAGATCTAATTGATCTTTATTAGGATCAATTGTAAATGTGCAATGTGGGCAAGCTTTTAAGTTCTATAGAACTTTTCATCACGCTAGATGGGAAAAGAAAAGTATTGAGGGAAGAAAGGACTGAAGAGCAAATATTTACCTAGGTGTTTCAAGCCATAGAGAATTTTAAAAAGTCCTATGAGGAGTTAGAGTTTCTTGGCAGATATCACATGACATCTGACAAACTCCACCAGAAAGGAGACAAAAAGAAAATTGCCTGTTCCTGCTAGTAAGTTCAACCTTACAGTGTATGAGGATTTTGACTGGGAAACTAGCAAAGGAAAAAATAATAAATGCCTCCATCATTAGATCGTGGCTTGCATGAAATTGGTGGTCTCTGTCTCCCCTGCAATAACAGAAAAAATCTCCAGGAGATGCTTGCATAAGATTTCCTGCTTATTGTGGAGTTTAGTTTCTATACTGTGTCAGAAAAGCATTCCAAAACCCACATTCATATTTTATTTATTTATTTATAAATTTATATCCCGCCCTCTTGGTGGGGAACACCACTCAGGGCGGCTAACAACATGAATAAAACAGTGAAAAACAGCAAAAGCTAAAAACAGTCAAGTCCCACTAAAACAGTATATAAAAAACCCAGAACAAACCTAAAACATTCAAACATTAAAAAAGCTACCCCAATCTTCCCTCCCCCAAAGATAAAAAACAACAACACAAATACAGAAATACACAGGATCCCTCAGGCAGGCTATACGAGCCAGCGGGCCTGTGAGGTTGAATCAGACTCACCCCACACCTGCTGGCACAACCATGTCTTTAACATCTTCCTAAAGGATAGGGGATCTGACTGGAGACAGAGTTCTAGTGGTAAGAGGTTCCACAGGGCTGGGGCAGACACGGAGAAGGCTCTCCTCCTGGTCCCTGTAAGATGGATTTCTTAAACTAGGTAAGAGCATCTATAAAAATGAAAACTGGTAAAATATTTCAAGACAGCACTTTGGGCTACAAATTGAATCTTCTAAGACAGCACATATTGCGCTGAGCAAAAATGTATATTTATTCAAACATTGGTAGTACACACACATTGCAACTTTAGAGTGGTAGTGGCTTAGGGAACAGGGTCATGTGTCTATGCACATGCTTACATGTATATGCACCCCAATATTCTGATTTGTTTTCATGTATGGTCAAGAGATTTTTGACTGAAAGATAGCCCTGTGAAGTAATGACCTGTAGGCGGCCCTATCATTGCAACCCCACTCAAGTCTTGTAGAGTAAAGGCTGTGGCTTCCTTTTTAGTTGATTCATCTCATGTTTGTTCTTCTTTTGTTGCTGCCTTTAACATTTCCTAACATTACTGTCTTTTCATGATGTACCCAAAGATATCCTTAGTTTAGTTATTTTTGTTTCCAGGAAGAGTTCAAGCTTCATTTGATCTAACGTCCATAAAGCTCTACTCCAATACAGTGGTACCTTGGATAAAGTCCGATTCGGATAAAGTCGCGGTTTTCATGCACACGTGATGCATCGTATAAAGTCCAAAACCGCTAAAAATGGACGTTATCCAAGGTATTTGGTATAGGAACCTCGGATAAAGTCCATTTTTGAACGTTATCCGATGCATCGTCCATTTAATTCGGATAAAGTCCAAAATCGGATAAAGTCCAAACTTGTGGAATGGAGTTTGGACTTTATCCAAGGTTCTACTTACCACATTTCAAATGGCTATTTTTTCTTGCCATCTTTATTCACTGCCAGTTTCGTAAATGACTAATAGCCATTAATAATTTTGTCCTTAATGATTTGCACAGTCCCTTTTTAAAGTCATCCAAGTTGCCAGATATATTACATTTTGTGCCAATGAATTTGCCAGTCTAACAATGTACTTTGAGGCAGTAAAATTTATACTTTTACCTGGGATTAAGTGCTGCTAACTATCACAGAACACATAGTTGGGAAGACACAAAGATGCTTCTTCTGATGCAATTTCGCACCGTACATATTGTGTACTAGCAAGGGTTGCCCGGCGTTGCCGGGCTTCCCCCCCCCCCCCCCGGTGTGTTTTAATAAAAAATGAGCCAATTTTATTTTTGCAATAGTTTTACATTGTGTTGGAAGGTTAAATTGTGTTATTTTTTAAAAAAAATTGCTTTGTCTGTAATTTTAATTTTTTAAATGTTTATTTATGTAAAATTTGTTTGGCTTGGCTGTTATTAACTGTGATCTGCTTTTTTGGTTTTTTTTTGAAGATTAATAAAAGAAGAAAGTATGATATAATTTTTTCAAATTGTTTTATGTAAGCGAATAATGTTTTAGTTTTTTGAATTTTTTTAATTAGTTGTACCGTAGGTAATAATTTTAATAATGTAAAAGTAAATGTTTTTTACATTCAATATTTTTAAAATGTGTTTAGATGTTTTGAGTTTAAATTTGAGTTATAACTCAGCACAGGATTTTTTAAAGTTTCTATTGTATTTTATTGACATATATTTGTGATTTGTGTGAAAGTGTGTTTAGTGTAATTTTTTTTACTTGTTTTTATTGGTGTGACCTTTTGTGTAAAATTGTGAATTTGTGTTTTGTTTGGGGCTGTTGTGTGTTTTTGAATTGTTTTTACTATTGTGGCCAGCAGGTGGTGCTGGTAGGGGTTATTGTATTTTGACTTTTTTTTCTCTCCTGGCCTCTGGGTGGAGCTTCTTCTGGTAAGTAGGGTCTTTCTTTATTCATTTCTTTTCCAGTCCTGGTGGAGGTAGCACCTGTTTTGGTAAGTTTGCTTGTTTTCTTTATTTTGTGTGTGTGTGTGTGTGGGCGGGGGGGGGAGGGGGGGTTGTAATTTGTATTTTTTGTCTGTTTGTTTTGTTTTTGATTGTGTCTTTGGTTACTTCGTATTGTTTTTGGTGTTTTTGTTTTTGTGTATTTTTGGATGTGTTTGAGTGTTTTTAGTAATTTTTAAAAAATTATTTATTTGGTGGTGGGGAAGGTACGTGGTCATTGGGGGTTAGGAAGGGTGGGCTAGGTGGTGGGGAGGGGGGCATGGTCGTTGGGGGTTAGGAAGGGTGGGCTAGGTGGTGGGGAGGGGGGCATGGTCGTTGGGGGTTAGGAAGGGTGGGCTAGGTGGTAGGGAGGGGGGGCTTTATTGTTTTATGGTGCTTTGTTTGTGTGGAGTCGTGAAAGTAGATCGGGGTTTCCCCTTTAATATCAGTGGGTGGGGCTTGCGACCCCCCTCTCCGTTGGCTCCCCTGGGGTTGGGAGGTTTGTGGGGACAAAAGAGGTATGTCCCCCCAACTCTTCTGGACCCAGTAGACCAGGCACAGTGGATCGATTCCCTCCCCCCCTCCTTAAAACAACTCCGTTTTTAAAGAGAAGAAAAGACGGAGTTGTTTTAAGGAGGGGGGTGGGAATCGATCCCCTCTCCCTGCTGTCTTGAGTCCAGAAGGGTTTGGGAAACATACCCCTTTTGTTCCCACAAACCTCCCAACCCTAGGGTAGCCAGCGGAGAGGGGGATCGCAACCCCCACCCCCTGATATTAAAGGGGAAACTCCAGTTGGGACCTTCAGGCGCCGTGGGTGTGGGAAAGAAAGCCGGCTGGTGTGTGTTTGGCTGTGACGCGGTGAGTTGTTTTTCTTTTTAATTTTTCGGGCGCCATTTTCCTCAGCGTTCTGCGCGCTCATGGCACGCAGGACGCTGGGGCTTGTAGTAATGGGTTGGTGCTTTGTGTTTGTGCTGCATTTTTTAAAAATGCTTTTCTTTTGATTGGCTGCGGCGCGTTTCCGAACGCTGCGCCATGCGAGAGCCTCTCAGCCTGATTGGCTCTGGTGCGGCGCGGCGCAAGGAATGTTGGGAAGTGAAGTTGTTTCCCTTTCTTCGCGTTTGTGGGGCTGTTGCCCCACTGCCGGTTTTTTCAATCCTTCGTTGACCTGCGTACCCAGATCGGCCGTGTGCACGAAGGGTGAGTGCAGGCAAGTAGGGCGAGGCATAGCAACCTATAGCCAGTTCCAACGGTTAACCCTTGGATTTATAGGTTAAGATGGGGATTATTGTACCTGTTTTCTGTAAAACAAAATATCACATCCCAGGCTGAAAGACTGCTGAAATTACTTTTTTAGAACACGATTGCTTGCTAACAAGAATATTACAAAAAATAAAAAGTGTTGTATGTTTTCTTTAGGCACTATATTACGGCGCTGGAAGAAGAATTGGTTTGATCTGTGGGCTCATGGCCATTTGCTATTTTATGATGACCAACGTCGGCATGATCTAGAAGACAGAATTCATATGAAAGTTGACTGTATCAACATCAGAGTTGGCAGTGAATGCAGAGGTGAATATAAGGTTTTCATTTCATCTTGTATTTCCTTCCACCTGCATAAACCTGCCTTTGGCATTCCTCGGCACTGAGCCTGGTGCCATCTGTCATACAAATATTTATGACTTAGAAAACTAACCCTACTTTCAGTGTTGAAGTTATAGAAAGTAGTTTCCAGTATTTTAAAACTCTGGACTGTGTGTTGCACTGTGAACGCTTGCAGTGCACTCCTTGTGTTTGATGCGAAGCCCTGTTAACGTCAGTGGGACTTACTCCTAGTTACTTTTGTAGCCAAAAGGTTGTGAGTTCAATCCTTGACCAGGGATCAAGGTTAACCCAACCTTTCATCTTTCCAAGGTAGGTAAAATGAGTACCCAGCATGTGTGTGTGAGGGATGGAGAATGCTAATTAACTAGCAAACTGCCCAGAGAGTGCGCTAAGCCCTATGGGGCGCTATAGAAGTATAATTGCTATTGTCATTATAACTTTGGCCGCCTTCTGCTTGATAGATCAGAAATTGTGAGCAACCCAATTGTTGTAAATACTGCACGTGAATAGGTACACATGGGAGCAGGAGATTGTTTGAGTGCAAAGCTAAAGAATGCGAAGTTGGAAGGGAGGAAAGAAGAAAGGAGGAAATCGGTTTCAGAGGGGTCAGCAAAATGAGGAAGAAGAGAAAGAAAAGGGAGACATTTTAAAATGTAATTGAGACATGTATGATAGATATTGTTGTTTCAGAGTGTTATTTTCTAAGCTAACTTGAGGAGATTTGACTTTTAACAGCAGCATACAAAAATCAACATACATAAAAATCAGGCAGACTAAGGGACATGAAAAGGAGAAACCTTAGGGCTGTTGTAGCCAGTGGTGGGATTCAGCAGGTTTGCTCCAGTTCGCCAGAACCAGCAGCAGAAATTCTGTCTTGCCACGCCCACCATACCACGCCCACAGAGTAGGTAGTAATTCTTTTTTTAATCCCACCTCTGGTTGCAGGCCTGAGAAATCACAGCACATTATTTTGGCAATTTAACATTAAAGGTTTTGCAATAAGTCAAACAGAGTTTGCATGGTGTAGGATGCTGCCTTAGCTGCTCAATTGGCCATCCTATACTATGCCTCTGCTTAAAGAAACTGCAGAATGAACTCACCAAAGGGTGCCTTCATTTTACCAGTTTCACGTCTGGCCTAGACACGGAAGAAGAAGAAGCGTCTTCTGAGGGTGTGAGCTTATATAAATGATGACTTGAAGCAGGGAGTTTTGGGAGAGTCCTAGTTTAGTGATAGAGTGTGTTTTGTGTGCAGAAAGTCACAAGTTCAGGCCATGGCATCTCCCAAGAATTGTTGGGAAAACTCTTCCTAGAAACTCTGGTCAGTATTGACAGCAGTTGTTTCCTATGTTCTTTATTGTCCCTTGCAATGAAAGCCCTTTCTCTTGGACAGGATTCCAGCCCCCAGAAGGGAAACCTCATGACTGTTTGATGCAGATCATTTGCCGTGATGGAAAAGTTCTCAATCTCTGTGCGGAAAGCGCTGACGACTGTTTGTGAGTTTTCAAAAGTTGCAGCTTCTCTGTTGCAAGCACAAAAACGTCTCTTTCAAAAGTAGGCTACTATAGTAGGTTTAGAAATCTTGCATGTATGGTATCTCCTCCTCCTCCTCCTTCTTCCTCTTCTGTGTCTAGGTGAGACATGAAACTACCAAAATGAAGCCATCTTTTGGTGAATTCATTCCGTAGTTCCTTTTGCCTGACCTAGAAAGATTAACCAGCACAACAAGAGAGCCGTTGCCTGGAGTACACCCAATTGTGGTTAAAAAATACCACAATCTTTGAAGAAGCTCTTTTTGTGTACCCCTGCATAATATGTAGTGGTATAAATACTTAAAAGATTTGCTGTGCAAAACAGCAACTGCTCCGTGAGCTGCCAGATGAATTCCCATCTTTCCAACAATTTAACCAACTCCCAAATGCTGGTGTTCAATTGATCTGACTGCTAACTTTCTCAGAGTCCTTTTGGATCTTTGGGAGTGCTATGGAAACGGCTCATTAGATTGTCTTTTATCTTGAGCTGAGCATTTTTGCTTTTCTCTCCCTAAATAAACCCTTAACTGTCAAGAGACGTCCTGTTTTCTTTTAATTGATAGGTCTGCATAGACTTCTGTCTCTTAGTCATTTTATTCTTGCAGCTTGTTAAAGGAGGCCTTGTTGCCAGTGAAATCATTTTCTAGGACAACATTGCATCAAGTTGAGGCTCAAACCCTCTGTGACAAAAAGCAGCCACAGCAGAGCCTGTTCTGGGTTGCACTGGAAGCAGGAAAGGTCTAACTTGTTGCCTAGTCCCGGAAAATAAAATGCTAAGGCTCAGGAACTGCCATATGCCCTCTGTTTTGGGGCCTCCATTTGGAAATGGGAGGATGTTGCTATCAAGACAACTTGGACATACAGTCCACTGTTTCCTGCACTGCATAGTTTTTGGGGATGCCGTATACATAATAACATTACGGCCAAAATTCTGTTGTGTAAGTTCTGCCTGTGGAATGGTGATGATATCACTTCCAGAGTGTGATTTTAAGTAATGGAAGACTTTCTCCATCCATCTCACAGCTTCCATGTAGTAAAACAGGTTACGTCTCAATGAAGCAAGCTGTGGGAAAGGAGGAATAAGTCCTTAATTGTTGAAAATCCCTCCTGTTGTTGACATTATTGGTCTTCCACTGGTGTAACACACAACAGGCTTTTGGACTGTGACTAAAGAACAATGACTCTGCAGTAATAAATGCTGGTGATATCATCAGCCACAGACCCTAATATTTCATTTAATATTTCATCTAAAGTTCCATTCCCCATCATCCCCAATTTGAGGCTCCCTGGGGATCCCTTTCAACCTGTGGAAAGCTTCAGGGGCCTCGAGTCAAGAGGTGGGTGGGGGTAAAGGTAAAGGATTTCACCCTTGCTCAAAAGCCATTCATATCTGACTCTAGGGTTCAGTGCTCATCTTTCTTAGCTAAAGAGCCAGCACTGTCTACATCCGCAGATGTTTCTGTGTACATGTAGCAGGTATGACTAGACACTGTTAGTACATGGAACACTGTTACCTTTTCACCAAACTGTTACCTATTTATCTACTTGCAATGTCTTGCTTTGGAACTGCTAAGTTAGCAGGAGCTAGGACAGAGACAGGAGCTCACTCCAAACTGCTGACCTGCCAACTTAACCACTCGAACCACCACAGTAGGAAGCTTTAAATCAGATACTAATATGTGGGTGGTGATGTCATCAGCATTTGCAATTTGTGCAAGAGGATTTCAGCCAAAGATTGGTAATAGCATTTTTTAAAAAGCGAGATAAATACTTTTTGCTGCTTACATCCCAACAGTTACTTAGGGAAGGCCTTTTTATGATTTTAAAGTGTATTTTTAAAAACCTTTTTTTAAAAAGTAAAGCAATATGTTACTTTATATAAATAACTGGCACTGAGTGATGGTAACAAAATTCAAAAATATACAATAATGAGCAATTGTTTATGCCAGGGTGGCCAAACTTTTCGGGCCACGGGCTGTTCATGTGGTTCTTCCTACCGGAAGTGGAAGTAAAACGTGCATGCGCAAAACGCTGCCGTAAATGCACCCATGACCGTCGTAAACGTGTTTATGACAGCCGTGGGTGCATTTACAGCAGGGTTTTGCGCATGCACGGGCACATTTTACTTCCGTTTCAGGGAGCGGCGAAGGCTGTCTGAGCTGGATGATTTGGCATCGTGGACCAGATTCAGCGCATGAGCCATAGTTTGGCCACCCCGGTTTATGTCTTTAACATAATATCCAAGGATATGGCCCAGATTTAAAAAGTAAATGCATACACCCAGCTGTGTTTTGCCAAATGAAATGATGTTGGGACTTTTAACTGTGGAATTTCCAACCATTCTCATTTAGTTTTACCCTCTGGGTTCCTCCAAAACTGTTGGCAGGAGGTGTAAATTTGATTGCCAACTGCATGTGCAAATTAAAGGAAGCTGTTTAGCCTCCATCCATACTATTGCTTTACACCTTCTTTTTGTTTGTTTCTTACAGGGCTTGGAAAATTGCTCTCCAAGATGCTAGAACAAATGAGGTAAGTGCTATTGTTGTTGGTGGCTTGTTTCTATTACGTAGTTGTGAAAGAAATTGTCTTCTGTTGCTGTCTGCAATACTTTATTATTGCTAGCACTTCAGTTTCTGTTTCCAGTCTTCCATTGAAAAGAGCCTTTTGGAATGTTCCTGGAGTAGAGAGGGAAGATATTTCAGACACGGTATATGGACTGATCCTGACTATTACTGGCTGACCCGTTTTTGTTGGGTCTTCCTGGGGGAAGAACTGGGGTTGATACCAAATGAACCCAATCCATCATTGTACCGTAGGCTGTAAAAGTGAGCCTCTATCATTTAGCCCAGATGAAAGAAGTAAGTGTAAGATAGTGCTGGCAGTGTTACTGACCTTGATAAAAAGAGACTGTTTGTGTGAAAGATGGGCAGCCCATAGTCCAGTTACAACTGCTGTCAGCACCAGTCAGTGAAGTCAATTCTGAGGAATCGTGAAAGATTCATGAAACAACCTAGGGGAGGCATTTTAATTTAATTTAATTTAATAGTCATACTTATATATGCCGGCCACTCAGGAAGAACCCGACTCAGGGCGGCATTACAGCAAATTCTAAAAACATATAAAAACACTTAAAACCCCATATCCCACCCACCCACCCCACCCACTATAAAAGAGAAGAGAGATTTCTTAATTATTTACATAAGCCAGCAGGCGGGGACCGTATTCCTATTAGGACCCCACACCTGCCCTGCCAGCCAGGTCTTCAATCCTCTCCTGAAGGGCAGCAATTCAGTTTGAAGTCTTAGATCTGTTGGCAGGAGGTTCCAGAGGGATGGTGCGGACACGGAGAAGGCCCTCCTTTGGGTGCTGGATAGATGTGCTCCCCTAGTTGATGGCACTATTAGAGAGCCCCTCCGGTCCGCTCTGGTTGGATGGGCAGACACTCATATTCCCCATCCCTTGCCTCAAGGTATAAATGAGAGAGGGGGAGAGAGACCCTTTGGAAGGATATTGTGTTGTGAGTGGATGATATTTGGGACTCCAGAGAGATGAGTGGAAGAAGTCGCTCCTGCAAGGGGAGGGAAGAGAATGCAGTGAAATACAGTTTTATAATAGAGATTTGTTTAGTGTTTTTGAGAGGACTTTTTGAATGTTATGTTTTGTATTTATATTTTATGGGCACCTCCCAAAGTGATGAATTAGTCAGTTGGGTGGTCCACCAACCAACCAACCAACCAACCAACCAACCAACCAACCAACCAACCAACCAACCAACCAATCATAGCCCAGTGATGGTGAACCTTGGCACTCCAGCTGTTCTTGAACTTCAATTCCCAGAATCCCTGATCAGCAGGAGTGCTGACTAGGCCTTCTGGGAATTGAAGTCCAAAAACACCTGGAGTGCCAAGGTTCGCCATCACTGATATAGCCACTGAGTGCTATATATGATCCTTTGACCTGTGGGATGGTTTTGGTATTGGTAGGTGAATATTGTAGCAATGAAATGTTTGTTAAGCAAGTGTCATTAAAGAAAGCACAAGAGCCTCTTGCCTGATATATTCTGGGTCAGGAGTACTCACAGATGAGAGGGAGAATAGTAGCATTTGCTTTTGTACATATAGACCCCATGTGCACTGGTTCTCCTCCCACCAGCAGTGAAACAGCTGCATTTTTTAAACCTTTAAAAGTCACAAGCCAAAATGTTCAAGGACTTCCCCAGGGAAAAAGAGAGCCCCAAGGAGCCTTAGGAACCTAAAAGGGAAGCATTGAAAACTACTAATTAGTTTTAGTTAACTGTTACTGGCACCAGCTTCCACCACATAAATTTATGCCAACAGGATTTTACCCCATTGCTTCCAAAGCCAGCAAAACACATACGTGGTATTGTGACACAAACCGTACCTACAAGATGAAGAAGGGGATAATCTCTCTGAGTAATAAAAAACAAAATCCTTCTCTGTGTCCATCTATAAGAGATTGAGAAAAGAGAGCATGGCCAATTTTAGTCTTGGCAGGGTTACTCTGTCTGTTGCTATTATGGTACTGGATCTCACATGTTCTGTGGCTCTGTAGGCTTCCTGTTACATTATATATGCTCTTCCTGTGTTTCTTACATGCAGTCGTAGAATGGAGGGCTGTATTTTTGCATTTTTGTTTAGCAAAGAATGTTATTCTCCCAGGTTATTATAATCTTGGAGCAGCAAAGCAAATTTCACTCTAGTTTCCTGTTGAACAGCTCATTTATAAGAGTCCTAGCTTTTACTTATTCAGGTGCTTGTCACTTAAAGAGCATAATCCATTGTTTTCCTATTTTGTGTTGATGCACCTAGGCCTATATTGGCTCTGAAGTGATGTATGAAGACAATGCAATTTCCTCTTCTCCTCCTCCATACACAGCCTATGCTACACCATCCCCTGAGGTAGGTGGTATCAGTCATAATAAAAAGAGACATTTGTTGGAGTAATAATGAGACACAGGAGTAATTGAGGTGAGATGGAGGCTTTCCACTCTCTGTCTCACCTCCCTGGCATTATATGCCATCCCCACCCACCTTTGCTGTCACATGTTATCCATCTGTGACTTTTGGGCAAGCTAGCTCCTGCCAACCTAGCAGTTTGAAAATGAGAAATTGCCAGTAGATAAATAGATACCACTTTGGCAAAAAAGATAACAGTGTCCCTTAGGTTTTGGTACCTAGTCATGCCTGCCACACAACCACAGAAATGTCTGCAGACATAGACAACTCTGGCTCTTTGGCTGTAAACGGAGGTGAGCACCACTGCCTAGAGTCGGACATGACTGGCATTCGAGCAAGGGAGATGCTGTGCATGTAATTTTGTGTTAATGTATTTAAACATAAGTGATCCTCCATTTTGAGTTCTCAGAAAGGAACTCTCGTGAGACTTGGGTTCGCGCCAGTTTCAGTAACCAATCAGATTGTTCCATGCATCAATGTTTGACTCAGCAACCAATCAGATTGTTCCACGCATCAATGTTTGACTCCCCAAGGTGTATATAAGGCGTGGCTGTGCCTCTGTTCTGTGTGTCAGTACACGAATAAAAGTTGAGTTTGGCCCCGTTATGCTGGCTGCTGCTTCTCATTACTGAACACCAAATGAGACCTTTGCCTCTACTAGTTCTAGCTTAGGCTAGAATTCTGTTGATGATTTTGTTTGATATGTACCATTAATTTGGAACTTAACTTTAGAGATCCTAAAAGGGCTTTCAAAGTGAGTGAGAAACCTTAGGAGTGGGTTTTCCACTTCCACACCCCAGTGGACTTCCATGGCTGAGTGAGGATTCAACCCAGGCCTCCTGAGTCCTAGTCTGTCACTCTATCCACTGCACCATACTGGGTATTATTGAGGATTTACACCTGCCTTTCTCCCTGCCTATCTCACTGGGACTGAAGTGGCTTAGTGGTTAAGACACTGAACTTGATGACTGGAAGTTCGGCAGGTCAGTATTTCGAGATGTGAGCGCTGCATGACGTAGTGAGCATCGTCTCTGTCCCAGCTCCTGCCAACCTAGCAGTTCAAAAGCAAGACATTGCAAGTAGATAAATAGGTAACAGTTTGGTGAGAAGGTAACAGTGTTCCATGTACTCCAGTGTCTAGTCATGCCTGCTTCATGTACACAGAAACATCTGCAGACACAAACAGTGCTGGCTCTTTGGTTATAAACAGAGATGAGCAATGTACCCTAGAGTTGGATATGACTGACTTTTGAGGAAAGGATGACCTTTACCTATCTCACTGTTGTAAATTCTTGCCAACTAGTAAGCTACTAATCACATGAAGAGCTGCATACCTAGTTTTACAATAGGTGTGTGCCTAAAAATGTTCGTTAGCAGCAATTCACCAGAGTGAGTTATGCAATTTAACGTACACACATGTAAATATCCAATACAATTCTGGTCTCAAGCTTACTTCAAATTTCTCAATTTTTCATACCCACCAACTTACCATGAATAATAACTATAGTAATAACTTGCCTGTAAACATGTTTTCCTTGCAAGTTTTTCTGATTTTTCTGCTATTGTTGGACTCAAGCTCTTTGATATTGTGATTAATGGGTCCATAGGTTGAGAACCATTGGGTTAGAGCAAGTTGTTTAAATTTGCAGTTCTTGGTAGTTTGAAATGTTGTTCTGCTTGAAACTTGCTGACATTTTAGCCTGTCACAAAGAAGAAAGCACTTTGTCAGATCTGAACTGGTGTGTTGGGAAGCTCCCCTTTACTTGAGTTCTCCAAATGAATTACAGTAAAACTCCAGGGTTACAATGAAGGTCCGTTCCAACAGCCTCCGTCATAAAACAAAACAAATATAAACCAAAGCACATTTTCCCTTTGGTCCCTACTGGATCAAAAATATATTTTTAAAAAAAACACAAAAAAAACACCAAAACATCCAAAAAATGCCAGACATGATCGTCCCCCACCCCCACAAAGGGGAAACAGTTCCTACCGGGCCAAAAGAAATTAAAAAATATCCAAAAACTGCCTGAAAAAGCCAAAAAATGCCAGATGTGATCGGCCCCAACCCTCACAAAAGCAATGAAGTGATCTCCTTACTTTTTCCATGCTGCTGCTTCTTCCTGAGTGGTTTGTCCAGCCACTGGGGGAGCCCATTTTCTGCCCCTACCTGCACTGGGAGAGTCTAGAACCTTATCGGCTCAGTTCCAACCTTTGTCTGAGCTCCCTGGGCAGCGCTACAGCCGAAAATGTGTGCCTCCCCCAGCGCGCACTTGTAGGAAGCATGCGTTCCTGGCTGTAGTGATTCCCAGGGAGCTCAGATGAAGGTTGGAACTGAGCCGATAAGGTCCTTAGACTCTCCCGGTGCCGGTAGAGGCAGTGGACAGCGCAGAAATAGCGGCAAAAATGACAATGATAACGATGACGATGACAGTGGTAAGCAATGAATTGCGACTTCTGGTAGAGGGTGTGGGTGCCATTTTAAATTCTAAAATGGCACCAGCCAGCATTTTAGAGTTTAAAATAGCGCACTTTTTGGTCACAAACAGAAAAAACATAAACCAGGGCATTAATTTTATTAAATTTACCATAGTAACCGCAGCAAACATAAACCAGGGCAATCATAACCCGGACTTTTACTGTATTCTGTGTTGTACATGTATTGCCTTAGCTGTAAACCAAAGTAAGGTGTAGAATTTTAGAGAATGAATTGCTGCATTTTAACTAGAAAGAAAAACACTCTTCCTTTGGTTCACATCCTCCTAACTCGAGTTTTTAACTTCTTCAGGTATATGGCTATCCACAGTATAATGGTGCTTTTCCACCTCCAGGACCTCAGGTCCTCTACACTTCCAATGGACAGACATATGCAGTCCCTTACCAGTATACAAACCAAGGTAATAGATTCTGTTTCCTTTTCTCTGACTTGTAGTATTTTGCAGCTGGAATAGCTTGCAGTATTATTATTTTTAAAGTAATTTCCAAGGTAGCCATATTAACATGTTGGAAGAATTTTAAAAAAAACCCCACAATCAGGGTAAGGGGCAAAATCTTGACACTGTGAAGAATAACAGGCTTGTTTGAGAGTGAGGTGTTGTTGATTTTGATTTTGATTTTATAATAGTTTTTATTGATTTTTTAACATATAAAAAACAACAACAAAGGATATATATGAAGAAGAAAAAACCCAAAATATATATACATTAGACAAAAAGGAGATTGACATATATAGAAAGAGAAAAAAAAGTCAGCACTAACATACTCATAAAGTAAGGATAAAGCTGCACTTGATTAAGTATAGACAATCAAATTCATCCTAAATCATTTAATTGATTTCTACTTGATTGAGAGTTTCTATAATTAAACTAATTTATTTTTCAAGCAATCATTAGAGATCTTTTCCTTGAAGCAAAGATACAAACTTTCCAATAAAGTACAATAAAATTCAAGTGCTTTATCACCCTAAGTGACGATACAAGGCCCAGGAGGGTGCGGTAGGGCACACATTTATATTATTTCCAAAAACTGGAATGTTCAGGCACTGGTCTCCTCCCATCGTTATTTTTTTTAACCATAATCGACAAAGGGATGCAAAATTCGCAAAAATCTGTTCTCTTTTACTATTCCCTTTTTCTTATTCAATTCCCATGTTAATTTATCATTCAGAGCTAACTGCCACATTTCCCTATACTATTCTTCCATCTTTAATGTTAAGTCATTTTTCCAATTCCTCGCTATACATTGCCTCGCCGTTTTCATACATATAGACAACAGTTCTATTTTATCCTTATCTAAATATATTTTTCCTGTGTCTGTCAGTAAGGCTAAGTTTGGCCCCAGATTGACGTTTACCCCCATAATTCTGATAATTTATTTTCCTATTTTCTCCCAAAATTCCTTTACTATCCTACAACTCCACCACATATGCTCATAAGTTCCCAATTTGTTTTTACATCTCCAACACATTTGACACTTATTTTTATCTATCTGGTGCAACCGCACTGGGGTCAAATACCATCTCCACAAAATTTTAAAATTATGTTCTTTTATTCTGACTTTTTCCAATCGAAATCTGTGATGCTAACATTAAGATCTTGCTCCCATATTTTCTTCAATGTTTCTTGTGAGTTGATATCTTTGTTTAAAATCCTATAAATTTTGCTCACCAAACCCTTTATATCCACTTCCCCTCTTCTAATTTTCAATAGTATTTCCTCAAAATCAGTGGTATCTCTTTCCAAACTATTTTCTTCCAAATAGACACTATTCCATTTATTTACCTGTAATACCTGTAAACAATTTAAATTCAACTGTGTATATAATTCCACTTTTTTCTCCTTATCTTTGCACGCTTTTACCCAATCTTTCAACAGAAAAATATTATATTCACCCAAAATTTCCTTGGCTTCTCTATCTAACTTTATCGGGAATTTTTTAAAATCAACTATTTCTATAATCGGAGATACATCAGGGACTAAATCCTTCTTTACTTTTTTCCAAGTATCAAGTGTTGCTTTCAACATTTTATTTTTAACCCCTACTTTATTCCTCTCTTTATCCAAAAATACTGCTTTGCCAATCTGATTTAATTCCTTCATCTCGCTGTCCTCCCAAATTAATTTCTCCTTCCTTAACATTTTAACAACATTTCTAATTTGAAAAGCTCTTTAATAGTTTTTAAGATTTGGTATGCCCAATCCACCTTCTTTTTGGGATAAATACAGCAAGCCTCTATTGAGTCTAGATCTTCTTCCTCCATTACAATATGCATTAAATAAATTTTGAAAGTCTTTAATTTCTTTGTCTTTTAATTGAATCGGGAGGGCATCAAACAAAAAATTTAATTTTGGAAGTAACATCATCTTACATAGTGCCACTCTACCGAACCAAGACAACTTTAATTTATTATATTGCGAGATTTTTTCTTTGATTTCCTTTTTTTGCTTTCCATAATTAAGACTCTTAAGATCATCCCAACTAAAGAAATATTTATCCCCAAATATTTCAATTTTCCCCTAACCTGAATTTTATATTTATCTTTTATTTTATTTTGATCTTCTTTAACTACATTCCATGTTATCATCTCGGACTTGTCCCAATTTATCCTCAATCCCGTTACTTCCTCGAAATCATTTAGGTGTTCTTGAATCCTATCCAAAGCCCTCAAAGGATGTTTTACACTTACTAGAGTATCATCAGCGGAAAGGCTTATCTTTATATCAGCGACTCCCTCAATATTTCTATCCTGTCTTATGGTGTTTGCTAACACCTCCATTGCCATAATAAATAGTATTGGAGATAATGGGCACCCTTGATGTGTTCCTGCCTCTAATTTTACCTCATCTGTCATAACCTCATTTACTCTAATCTTGGCAGAACTTTGCTGATATAATTGTTCAATAATTCTCTTAAATCTATCTCCAAACCCATAAGATTTAATTATCTCATTAATAGCCACCCATTGAAGAGAGTCAAACGCCTTAAATATATCCAGGGATAGCATTCCAACTTTTTCTTTCTCTTTTGAAGCAACATCAATTATATCTAAAGCCCTCCTTGTCAAGTCCACCATATGCCTTCCTTTTAGAAATCCCACCTGATCTTTGCTTATATAATTGTTCATAACATTGTTTAGTCTATTTGCCAATATTGTCGTAATTTTTTTTGCATCTTGATTTATTAAAGAGATGGGTCTGTGTGACTCCACCTTTTCAGGATCTTTATCCGGTTTTGGTATTAGAACAATTATAGATCTATGTCAAGAAGTCGGAATTGAGCCTCCCTCCAATATATAATTAAATAATTTTAATAGTCTTGGGACCACCCTATCTTCAAACTCCTTATAAAACTCTGCTGGCAATCTGTCTTCCCCTGGAGATTTGCATGTCTTCAACTTATCAATCACATCTTTTATTTCTTTAACTGTTATTAATTCTTCCATTCTAGATTTATGCTCTAAAGTTATCTTTCCCCCAATTGGTTTTGCTAATTGATCTCTTAACTTCCCTACATTTATCTTTTTTTCAGTATATAACTCCTGGTAGAAATCTTTAATTATCTTTGTTTTATCTTTTAATTTGTTATATCTAATTCCATCCTTAATCAAAATTCCAATTTCCCTTTTACTCCTTTTTTCTGTCGCCGCTCTTGCCAACATTTTTGAATTTTTATTGCTATACTCGAAGTACTCCCTCTTCAAATAAATTAGGTCCCTTTGCACCTTTTCTATGTCCTTTCCCACAATCTCCATTTTCAACCTTTGTATTTTGTCAAAGGTCCTCATATTTTTTGTTCTTGAGTGTTCCTCCTGCAATTTTTTTATCTCCTTTTCCATTTCTTCATATTTAGTCCTATACTGTCTATTTCTAACAACTGCCAGCTTAATACTTTCCCCTCTAAATATTGACTTCATAGTGTCCCAAACTATGTGGTATCCAACTTCTCCCGTATCATTCCAATGCCAATAGTCCTCCCAGTTTTGCATCATCTGTGACTTAATCTCCGGGTCTTTATATAACTTGGGATCATATCTCCAATTGACTCCACTCTTTACTCCTTCTGATTTAAAAACCATCAATACTTTTGCATGGTCGGACTCTTTAATTATTCCTATCTCTATATCTTCTAGATTTTTAATAATTTTCTGTAACAAATATATAATCTATTCTTGAATAAGTATTATAAACCTGAGAAAAAAATGTATAAGCCCGTTCTGATCCTTTTATTTCCCTCCATGCATCTTTCAATGCTAATAAATTCATCCATCTATCCAAAATTCTTGTTTTACTGACTCCACCCCGGGTTAAGTTTGTACAATCTGCCATTGATCTTATCAAATTAAAGTCTCCTGGCACTAGCATCTTTGTAGAACCTTCCTTCCTCAAAATTTGATAAATCTTATCTAAAAACTTCTCCTAACCGTCATTAGGGGCATATATATTTACTAACGTAATTTCCTCCTCATCAATTTTACTTTGTATAATTAGATACCTACCTTCCGGGTCAGCTATTTTCTTGGTCATATCAAAGCCCAGTCTATCTGATATCAATGTTGCTACTCCTCTTGCTTTTGAGGAACCGTACGCTTTTTCATATATTTGAGTCCATCCTAAATATAATTTGTTCACCTCACCTGATTTCTGATGGGTTTCCTGAAGAAAGATTATATCTGGCCTATCTCTCCTAAGAGCTGATTCCAATCTTCTGC
The DNA here is from genome assembly GCA_035047345.1 of Bradypodion ventrale. NCBI lineage: Eukaryota > Metazoa > Chordata > Lepidosauria > Squamata > Chamaeleonidae > Bradypodion > Bradypodion ventrale. The sequence goes on along the minus strand of JAWDJE010000003.1, from coordinate 72,044,496 downwards.
GTTTGACTTGGCAGCCAGTACCTTTCACATTCCAAGTTAATACCTTTATATTCTTCATAATTCACCCAAATCCTCTAAATTGTGTCCACCGCATCCTCCTATGGGCGTGTGCTCCTTTAGCCAGGAATTTCCCTTCACCCTACATCCAAAAGAAAAAACCAAATATATAAAATATAACAAAAAACAAAAATATTTGTTTACCCTCCCCACTTTTCTATCAAAAAAGTTATCTTTGTCTCCCAAAGGGGGAGGGGGGGGAACGTGTTGCCGATGTAAGATTATCATAGCTGTTATTCAATCCCACATGCTGCTGCTAAATCTTTTGCGTACCACCTACTGCACCCAATAACTCCAAATCATCCTCCCCCTGGAAGGCTGATTTATACCTTCCTGAAACGATTAGCTCTTCCTTGAGGGCATCCCATTCCTTCGTTCCTTTTCCCACCATTTTTGCTTGTTCAAAGACATACATTGGGTCCATATCCTGAGTAATGACGAACCACCTGCCTAGATATAAAAAATTTAATTGTCTGGGGAATTTCCAATTATACTTTATGTTTTTTAGCAATCAGTCTTTTAGTTATTGGTCTCATCGTCTGCTTCCAAATTCTCTCCTCTACACAAATGTCGTTGTATACCTCAATATCATCTCCATCCAATTTCAAAGCCTGCGAACCCATTTTTTTGAGGTGTAGGTGTTGTTGTTTTTGGGTATTGGCCCTTTTGACCATATTACCCCGGTATGATTGATCTGTATTGGTTGCCTGTGGTGTTCCATGCCAGCTATAAGGTGTCGGTAATGGTTTACAAAGCCCTTAACGGTTACGAACCACTCTGTCTATAGGAGTGCTTTTTCCTGGGAAATTCCACCTGGAGCACAGAAATAATGAAATTTCAGGTGCCTATGTCAAAAAAAGTGGAAAAATCCTCTACCAGAAATAAAGAATTTTTGACTGTGGCACCTCAGTTATGGAATTCCTTGCACCTTGAGATCAGAACAGGCCGCACCCTACTTGTCTACAATTGCCTTTTATTTATGAAAACATTTCCCAACTATTTTTTTAAAGGGGATAATGACTTTGGGGAGCTGTCAACAATTTGAAGTAATTGAATTTCAGACTTAATTTTTTTTATACTTGTGCTGTAAGATTGGTATTATTATTTATTGGGGGTCGTTTGGTTCATTTGTTATATTGTATCTATTTTATATTATTTATGTGTATTTTAGGTTGTTTGCATTATTGTAAACCTCCTAGAGTAACGTTTTACACTAATTACAGCAAGTTATAAATCAGTCTGGCCAGGTTATCCTGCTATGGTAACAGAGTAGACCCTCCTGCTAGCGATTCAACACCAAGTGTGAGGTGTCGGTTAACTAACCTGACAATCCTGAGGACTAAAGGTCTTGGGTGCCGAAGTCCACAGGGAAGGGTGATGGTCCCTAAGTGGATTAAATCCCACTTGAATCCATCTTGATAGAGGGCAGCAGCTTCATCCATACTGGGTTGGGGCTGAGGAGGACTTTCTGTGCCAAAAGGACTCAGGACCAGCAAGTGACTTGTGGAATTGGATCAGTGATATGGGTGTCATACTATGATGCAAAAGGCAAATGGAAGGCCACTGCATTATATTCTCAGGACAATCTTCATGACTGATTGCTATAATAATCACCAATATTCAGAATCAGACATGGCACAAGAAAAATAATAATAAATCAAATCTTTGTCTTGTGCTCTTTTTCTTTCCAGCTTCCTATGGCCATCCTCCTGCAAATCATGTCATCATCCGAGAACGTTACCGGGATAATGATGGGGACCTGGCACTGGGGATGCTTGCTGGAGCAGCAACAGGAATGGCTCTGGGCTCTTTGTTCTGGGTATTCTAAGTTTCCTCTGGAGCTACAAGGCGCGAAAGAAGATCCCACATCTTCTATGTGCAATAATATAAACATTTTCAAAATTCTCGAGGTTGATCTATGGGTTTTTACTATGTTCTAGTAATACTTTTGCTAGTGACACACTGGAATTGTAGTTAACCAAATTCTTAACCACCCCAAAGGTGCACTTTAGTTACTGTACAAAACAGTTAATGGTAACTGCTCATGGCCAGAATGACTTAATGATTCTATGCATTACTAAGTAAGTTAGAGTAATATCAATGAAGTGATACTAATGATGGCTAAATGGCCACAGTTGACTTATTTTTACAGTCAAATGGTAATCATATTATTCAAGTTACTCCATCGACTGCCATAGAATGTCGTCTGCAGAACAAGGTAGAACCGTAGGAGCTATACTTCAACTCAGGATATTTATTCTGTTCTTAAAACTCCTTGAAGATAAAGAGGGTGACTCAATACATACTCCATGGCATCCACTGGATGGTTTGTGTTTGTGGAGTGCTCATTTTTGGTAGTTAGGCGGATGGACAAGGCTTGCATACTGACCCACCATAATACAAGTCATTCCTTAAAGCTAAACAGTAAAAGACTTGGCATACTTAAAAACATTTTACCTCCTCATCACCCTATATAGGGAAGTCAGAAAAATATTTCATCACCATGCAGACCATTCGTCTGTTACAGAAACTGGAACTCTGTGCATCTCTTAATATAACAGTCCCTGGAAGCAATGTTCAACGTGATTTTTCTGGCTTCTCCCCACCCCCCACCCCCTAGTTTTTATTTTTTTTACAAATAATTTATTGAAATTTTAATAAACATAATACAAAAACAAAAACCACAGAAAACAAAACAATACATAATACAAAATAATATCTCAGTCATGGTGTATATAATTCTTATTTTAACTACTATTATCTATCTTAAAACATATTGTTTCTAAACATTCTCTTCAATCACATATAAAACTATATTATTCATTTACTCAATTCTTATATCTTACTTTCTCATATTATTTCAAAATAAACACTATCATCCAAGTGCTATCTACAATGCCCTGGAAAAAGCTGTATTTGTCATAAAAAGAGTATTACTATTTCCAAAAACTCATTTGATCCGGTATAGGACTGCCACTTTTATATCTATTTTGGCTTCTGCCCTTTTGGAGTGAGAGGTAGAATCTATTGAGAAAGATCTGTCTGGATATAAGAGTCCTACCCAAAACTTACTAAATAGACAGTGGGAAGAATTGCATTCATACGGCATAGACGTGTTCAGTGCTATTTTTTACTGGCTTAGTTTTTAAAGAGAGAATAGAGTTTCACATAAAATGACTATGCGTAGCTTTGACTACAAATTACTGTACCTTAAACAAGAGTTTCCACACCCCTGGCAGAGTATAGAGAAATGTGTTGTCAGTTGTTCAGATATTTGCAAACTTCCAGTCTTGGTAAGGTGCTCTTTCCCGATCATTTTCATTTTCTGCTCTTGGCTCTCACGGACAGCTCTGTAAGAGGATGGCAAAAGGAGGAAGCCCTCCTGCAAATAAATAATTCTCTGGAGTGGTAGAGTGTGCCAAACCTTCAATCTTACTACTTAATATGGGCATTTAAAAAAATTTATATCCATCCAGTTTATAATTGATAATATATCCTGTTCCTGCGCATCTTGTTGCCATTGGAGATGTATATGAGGCTCTTTAAAGTGTTTGTAGGCTCCGGTGTGTTCATAGGGAAGGTCACAGCTTTAAAGCTCTCTAGAAAGAGTTTGTTCTTGTCACTTAGCCTGTTGGTAAGTTGTAAGGCAATTAATTGTTTTCCTCCTAAAACACAATGTTGTGAGATACTGCAGAGGCATTGGGAAGCTTGTGGGCTTTTTGCAGGCACAGTGGCTGAATAGCTCAGTGGTTTAGAAGACAAGAAACAAAGCAAAAAATAAAGGCAAAAATGTCCAACCTTAAAGGCTCTTTGGAAGGTCAAATAGTGAAGATGAAGCTAAAGTACTTTGGACATCAAATGAGAAGAGAGGATTCACTTGAGAAAGCTTTAATGCTGGGAAAGGTCAAGGGCAAAAGAAGAAGGGGCTGGCAGAAAATGAGATTGCTAGATGGTATTGTAGATGCAATGGGCACAGAGTTGGGCGGGTTGAGGAGGATGGTGGAGGATAGGGGTGCCTGGCATGCAGTGATCCATGGGGTTGCGAATGGTTGGAATCAACTGTGTAACTAACAACAAAAAAGGCTAACTGCTATGTTTTAATCTAAGCTTTCAAGGACAAAGTCCACATTCTCAGACATAGGGTCTGAAGAAATGGACTTGATACACAAAAACTCACACTAAAACAACATTGAGTTTTTTGAGGTTCAACAAGATCTTTGTCCTTTTGGGGGGGTGTCTTTTTTTTTGGGGGGGGGGGGTCTAATAGGCCTGCACAGACTAACATGGCTACCATTTCAAAAACTTTATCAGTCGTTTAGGTATCTGGCTGTGGAGCCAGAGGTTGGGAGTTTGATTCCCCACTGTGCTTCCTTGGAGAAGAGCCTGCCTGTGTAGCAATGGGTAACTGGCTCAGTCTCAGGGCATCCTGAGAAGAATGGAATGGTTACCCACTTCTGTGTATTCACTACCTAGAAAACCCTGGAAAGGGTTGCCATAAGTCAGAATTGACTTGATGAAGACAGAGTTGAATCCAGTACCTATATTTGAAGTATGTATTCTTATTTCAAGTAATCGTCACTGCAGATATGTTTGCTGACAGGGTCCATTTATATGAAAACACATATGGCAGTACTGTGAACTGAAAAAGTATGAACTGAAGAAAGATACTTATGTGTTTCATTGGTCTATGTCCTTTATCTCATTCCCTTGTAAATATATTTGAAGCCTTCATATTACTGAAAAACTGTACATTTAATAAAAATCACGACAGTCCTCAGATTTTCTGTATTCCTTTTTTCTTTTGTAATCCACGTAGAGCAATTTTAAGAGTTTATCTCTTCTGTGTTGCTGTGTATACTATGTAGAATTATCCAAACTCCCCCCTTTTTATGTATTTGTACTTTGTGAAGAAACAATAAAAGAAATATAGTGATGGGATGACTAGTAAGTTAAAATTGTGTACATTTCTGCTGTTTCTTAAAAACTGGCAAAGTTCAAATTTGTAGTAATCATCTCTGGTTTTATTATACAGTAATAAAGTAGTATTGCTAAGCAATTTTTGTTGTTATGAGGGTTTCTATGGAGTTTCCCGCATAACGTTTTTAGCATCGTTGTCCGGATAATGATGGTTATTTTAGTGTCGTTGTCCGGACAACGACACTAAAAAACGTTGTTATATGGGGGAACATGTGGTGCATAACGACGCATTGTTAAGTGAAAATGATTCTATCCAAACGCATTATGTGAGGGTTGACTGTACTATTTATTTATTTTGATTTTTATCGCCGCCTGCTCGCCGAAACGACTCTGGGCGGCTTATAATCAACCAATAAAAACACTGAAATATAAAAACATCCCAATAGCAATTAAAATCAAATACATTAAAAAGCCATTAAAATACAGTACCACCCATCATTCACCATAGGTTAAAACTAGAACCAGACAGCCTTTTAAATGAACTGGGAGGGGGTCTTCCCCATAGGCAGCACCCCACACCCGCTGGGCCAAGGAAGTTTTAAGGCCTTTTCTAAAGGCCAATAACTCTGACTGGAGGTGTAGTTCGGTCAGCAGGAGGTTCCACAGGGTTGGAGCAGATACCAAAAAGGCCCTCCTATTTGTTCTTTGTAATACAAAGTCAGGGGATTGTGGTGGTTTAGTGGTTAAGATGCTGAACTTGATGACTAGAAAGTGCTGCACGACAGAGAGCTCATGTCTGCCCCAGCTCTTGCCAACCTAGCAGTTGGAAAGCAAGAAATTGCAAGTAGATAAATAGGTATCACTTTGGTGGGAAGGTAATAGTATTCCGTGTGTCTAGTCATGCCTGCCACATGTCCATGGAAACATCTGCAGGCGCAGACAGCACTGACTCTGGCAGTAAATGGAGATGTGCACTGAATACTAGAATCATACAACTGGCTTTTGGGCAAGGGCGACCTTTACCTTTACTAATACAAAGTCATTTGGACACAAAATGTAAGAACAGACAGTATTTGTATTTTTACAGTATTTTAAAAATAAAACAGTGATGACCCATATAGCAACTGGTCATAGACCGTAAACATGAGGTCTGGGAATCAATTAGCATGTTTTGCAAATGCTAGAGCATTTGCTGCTGTGGCAAATGAAGAGAGTGAATGAAGTGAGCAAGAAAGAGTGAATGGTAAGAAAGCAATGGATGACAGTGGAAAAGAAAATGGAGTTGGTGTAAAATTGGAGGGAGAGGAGTTAGCCTATGTCAGCACTGCCTTCTGCTAATCTGGACATTATGGAACAATGATTTGTTAGAGGAAATTGCCGTTGAATTAATGTTCATCTGTTGTTCAGTTGCACAGTTGATTCCGACCCATATTTCGATATAACTTGGGCATACCTGTCAACCTTCCCGGATTGGCCGGGATTTCCCGCTTTTCAGTGCCGATTTGCGCCATTTCCCGCCCGCAGCTGCCAAAACCCCAGAATTGGCAGCGGGGGGGAAGAGGTACGTTCTACGCATGCGTAAAAGGGTTCTATGCATGCGTAGAACGCGACTTGCGCAGAACCATTGTGCGCAGGTCCCGGATTGTCCAGAGCCGTGGTTGACAGGTATGAACTTGGGCCATTATTGAATAGTAAATTCAAGTTGAATTGTTAATCGGTCCTTTTCCCAGATAAGAAATTATGTAAGAGGAACAGAACCACTAGATGGCAGGCAAAATTAAGCAATGCCATCAACTGTATCACTAGTTTCAACCAGGTTTGATTTCTGCTGCATTCTTGCCTGCATTTTGCATATTTAGCACAAACGAAAAAAGTCTTCAGCAAGCAAACATCAAAGCACAATAAAAGTCCATAAATTCTGGTGCTTCCAAATTCAAGTCAAAACCAATACGATACAATTATACAGGAAGAGATAAATTACAAAGATCCATCTGATCTTTACCTCAGTCATCAAGATGGCAGAACATTCTTAAAGGAACTCCATTAAGGATTATCGTTATAAAACAGTTTGGAGGTAGTACATGACACCAGTTTGATTAAGCCATTATGATCATGATTATAAAAAAAGAATGTTGGAGATTTATTTTCATTTATGGTAGAAATGTAAAGCTGTGAATAAGATCAGGGCAAAAGTGTTTGAGGAAATCACCAGTAATATATTAGCCTTAAAGTTACAAATGTGTCCTAGGATTGCACTGTTAATGGAATCTGGAGATATACATTTGATAAACATAAGAAAGATTTGATCGTTATTATGGTAGCAGCTATGAGATTATTGGCTAAAAATTGGGAAATATATGTGCATATTGGATTGGAAGAATGGTACAAAGAATTATGGAACATTGCTATAAATGATAAGCTGACATGAATTTAAAAAAATTAAAAATGTTTGACAAGGAAAAATGAATTTATGGATATTTGGGGAGGACTTATTAATTATGTATTTCATAAATCTAAAGGAGTCAAGCCTGGTTAAGAATATTCAACCTTTTAGAAATAGGGGATATGTTATAAAGAATAATTAGGTTGAGAGATTCATGGATAAGATAATGTCACATGGTGGTGGGTGCACATTGTTGATGTATTATTAAGATGTGTAAATGATTTCTTATTTTTTAATTAGTGAGTTTTGCATTGTTTTATTATGATTGTTTGTCTGGCCTGACATCTGTCTACGGTAATGGAGTAGACTGTACAGCCAGCGACTCAACAATGAGTGTTGGGTAGTGGTAAATAACCTGACTCCCTAAAGGGGCCAATGGCTATGGGTGAATGAGCCCCTTTAGGTGGGGTGATGGCCCCCTAAGTGGAGGAAATGCCACTGGAAACCATCATATTGGGCCCAACAGCAAAATGAGTGGAGGAGGAACCACTTAACTATTCTGATTCCCAACGGTCATGCAGGTGGAAGAGGCCATGCCAGATGGACTGGCTGTGAAGTCGCACCTTGTTAATATCCTCAAGGCTGTGGCAGTTGATTGTAGTTCCAGTGTTAAATCCTACACATCTCGTTCCATATGTGCCGCAGGGGATCACAGTGTGTGGAAAGCTGGGATCCACCTTAAACAGATTCACATCAGTGGCATTTTTCTGTTTGTCATTGTGAAAACGATTTCCAGGGGAAATATACATTGGGATACGATTAGCAGCCAACAACGTTTTTGATTATGTTTTTTATCTTGCATTAATTAAAAAATAAAATAAAACATATACCTGTGTAGTAGTACCTCGGATAAAGTCCGATTTGGATAAAGTCCGATTGGGATAAAGCCCGATTGGGATAAAGTTGCGGTTTTCATGCACACGTGATGCATCGCATAAAGTCCAAAACCACTTAAAAATGGACGTTATCTGAGGTATTTGGTATAGGAACCTCGGATAAAGTCCATTTTTGGGACGTTATCCGATACATCACCCATTTGATAAAGTCCAAAATCGAATAAAGCAAGTATTTTGAAGTGCCTTGATCAACAAAGCTGCCACAGTTTCTGAGCTCCTTTGGGGGCGGGGTATATAGCAATGGGGTCTATGATAATTGGTGTCTGCACTTCATGTTCAACTGCTATACCATTGGATGACAAGTAATAGTGTGAATAAGAGGAGAAAAGTCTGGGCGGCATAAGGGATGACAGGTTTGGAATGGGGAAACCTGAGTCTGAATTTCTGCTCACCCTTAAAATCCCAGGGTTGACCTTGGACAATTTCAGTCTAAAGAACTGCACAGACTTGGGAGGCTAAACAAGAATAATTTCCTTGTAGGCTTGCCCTGAATGCTTTGGAGGAAAGGTGGGATTGTAATACAATAAATATATCCTTTAGAAGCAATTATTTTACTTTGATCTTCAGTTCTCAGTGCTGCAATCTACATACACTTCCATGACAACAGCCCCAGTGAGTATAGTGGGAATTATTTATTGTGCTGTTAAATCTTCAGTCCTAAACCCACACTCCGCAGTGCAATCGTGGTGAAGATTGTACTGTAGAGCCAGCACCAGAATAAAATGAAGGCACATCTATTTGGAATGTTTTGATTCTGCCCTGCAAATGTGTTTATTATGAAACAGAGTATATTGTCTTCCTCCCTCCGCTATTATTTTTGGGCTGAAGAGGGGGCGACTGATTAGTGGATTGACACTGAACAGAAGATACTGTGCTGTTCCAATAGAGCTTATGCAACAACAGACAAAAACGTTATCCCAAGTCTTTGCACATTAAGTAGTTTCAGAACAAAAGAAATTTTGTTTCCTTCATTCTAAGGACATAGGGTTTTTTTTAAAAAAACCTCCCCTATTGTTATTTCTGTAAAGCTGAGATGTTGCTCCATCTTATATAGATTAAGGGCAGGTGAAGGTCATTTTAATTCTACCATCTGGCTCAAAATTTTCTACCTCCTTCCCAAAGAAGGTTCATCTGCATGTTCTAACAGTACATGGCACACAGGTCACTGAGCAACAGAAATGCAGCTGGCAAGTGCACACTCCCAAACTCCCGCAATTCTTCAGATTTGTTGGCGGTCTCTCTTCAGCAGTTGTCCCAGCCAAGTACTTTTCACACATGTGTAGTTCTGCCCTGGGGGAGGTGGGAGGAAGAGAGAGAGAGAAAGAAAGAGAGGCTAGTGAATCATCACTTTCTAAGGAGGCTTTAACAAAGAGTTAAAAATTAAGGTATGACAAGTACCTGTATTTTGTAATGTTTTTGTGTCTCTTTTGCTGTGCACTAAAGCAAAACACCAAGGGCATCTAAAACAGAACTTTTTATTAATTATAGGTAAAGTCTCCACAGTTTAGGTTGGAATCATCCCAACAATGTTAAGTGTTATTTTCATTTCAGAGTTTCTAAACTGACTTCTTATTTATTGCACATATTTGCTCCCTTTGGGGACAAACACATCCAGTTGTCCATTCTTGCAATGCTGTGTGAGGATCATATTCCAAAATCCTGTTACTTAACCCATTACTGTAGAGTAGTGTTGCCCTTTTTGTTGGGAACTTCCAAGTTAAAGGACTTAATAGGACAAGAGTAAAGATGTGAGCTTGATTTTTTCAATAGCCATACACAGTTACTTACTTACTTACTCATTCATACTCACCAGACCCAATTGATAAATTATCAGTCTATAATAGTGGTGTTGGGACAACATTGCCCTAACGCTATGTCAAAAAAACAATGAAGAGTGCAACAGCTTTAAAAAGGGTGGTGGTGGTGGTGGGGACAATTGACCATAAAATCAAATGTGGATGCTGTAACTTTGAGCAAACCCTAAGAACATCAACTACCAATATGTATGCCCTGACTGGAACTAGAATAGGCTCGTTTAAATCAATAAACTTATCCGGGAAGGGATAAGAATGGCTAGCCCTTCCCAGGCCAGGAAGGAATAAGAATGGCCAGGCCCACGGCTGGGTGAAGACCTTCACTGCCACCACCTCCACAGCTGTGGAGGTGGCCTGCTCAAAGTCAAACAGTGGGACTTCTCGATCAGCCAGTTCATAGGCTGTTCTCCATAAGCTTTTGATTTTGCTAACACAGTCAAGTAAGTTTCCATTCCTCTTCTGCAAGTCATACCAGAAAGATATACACAGGGTTGTTTGCCATGCTCCATTACTCTTCACCCCCTTTATTCAGCTATTTTCCTCCAGGTCAGGATGTTTCTCCCAACTCCAGGGCGAGAGGGGAAGCATACAAATTCAAATAAATAAACAAACAAACATGATTTTGCTTCTTCTCATTATTATCCAGGATGTTCTTCTCCATTATCAGGAAGCCAAAACATGATCTTTCATTTTTTTGAGGTTGGTGGTTTTAGATTATGTGATCCTGCTCAATCACCTCATACACTATCTTTATGTATGTGTATTATAGAATGATCTATAAGTATACATGATCTACATATAACATAACATATATATGGTAACAATACAGTATGACCAATGAATCAATGGAAATTTGATGAATCAACTCTTATAAGTTTATTTATTTATTTATTAGGCTTATATGCCGCCCTACTCGCCAGAGCGACTCAGAGCTGCTAACATACCACAGGGCAACATATATTACAGTATTACAATATCAAATATAAATACAACAACATAATATAAATATAACAACATCATGCAATACAATCAATACAGTCAATAAATCTAACATAAAAATGAAAATACAATACAGTCAGGTAAGTCCTTATCCCTTCCCGGCCAAGGAAGAGCTGGCTCCAGAACAGCTGTGGAGGTGGTGGCAGTGAAGGTCTTCACCCAGCCGTGGGCCTGGCCATTCTTATTCCTTCCTGGCCTGGGAAGGGCTAGCCCTGGAACAGCTGTGGCGGCGGCAGAGGAGGTCTTCGGCCAGCCTTGGTCCCAGCCATTCTTATCCCTTCCCGGATAAGTTTATTGATTTAAATGAGCCTATTCTAGTTCCAGTCAGGGCATACATATTGGTAGTTGATGTTCTTAGGGTTTGCTCAAAGTTACAGCATCCACATTTGATTTTATGGTCAATTGTCCCCACCACCACCACCACCCTTTTTAAAGCTGTTGCACTCTTCATTGTTTTTTTGACATAGCGTTAGGGCAATGATCCTGCCATGTAATCCATGCAGATGGTTAGTTCACACCTAAGTGGAGCTGTGGGCAGTGTTATCTGAGCTGATAACCCTTTGACATATGTAGTGGGCTGTGACATTAAAATGGGCAATGGAGAAACCCTTTCTTCCACTCATTTTATGTTTAAACTCTCAATCCAGGTGCTTTCCAGCATCCTTTGGAAAGATGGCAAATAAGCCACTTTTGGTTAAGCTGGAGAAGAAGGACCATACCTGTCAAGTTTTGGATTTGGAAATAAGGGAAATTTCCTGGCAAATACGGGATACTTGACAGCTATGCTTACCCTGTGCTGGACTCCAATGGCGGAAATAAGGCATTGCAGTCTAATTAATAAGGTATGACGGTGGGAAAGAGGGTAAAATAAGGGGTTTTCCTGGCCAATAAGGGATACTTGACAGCTATGAGAAGGACTCATATGCCACATTGCATGCTGCTATAAATGCTTTTGAAAACACCTACATAATAATACAAAAGTTGTAGAGTCAGAAACACTAACAGCTTCACATGGGCACTGAATGAGCTTTATGCTTCCCGAGTTTGAGAAGACTCATTCTATATTTGATGTGCACCTGTATTCAGGCTGCACATTTGCAGTTTTAAAGTGTTAGCCTCTGTTTAAGGGCCTGTGTTAGTTTTATAAACATGGAAGCATGGGCATAAACTAGCAATACTGTTTCTGCTTGTTAAACAGAGCAAAGTGTTCAATAACTTTGACAAAGTGTCCCCATTTCAAGTATGCAACTCTAGGCACGCACACTGGGAGGATGTAAGGCCATTCCTGCTGGATCAGAACAAATGTGCATTTTGTACACTATTCTGTCTTCACCAAGGGCAGCCAGAGCTGGACCTCAGTGACACCCCAGCAATTGCCATTCAGAGGCATATTGCCACTGATCCTGGTAAACATATAGGCCAGTGGTGGTGAACCTACGACAAGCGTGCCAGAGGGGGCATGCAGAGCCTTTTTTGTGGGAACGTGTGCCGTCTCCCAGGCACAGAGTTCACCCAGCTGCTCTGCCCAGCATCCCAATGGAAACGCTTCCTCCCTCATCCAGCACAAAGTTTGCCCCGCCACTCTGCCCAGCAGCTGAATGTAAGCACTTCCTCCATCCCCACAGCACAGAGAGGGTTTTGAGTTGCAGTATGGGCACTCGGTCTCTAAAAGGCTCGCCATCATTGATATAGACCCACCTTTAGCTTGTTGCCATTATTGACAGCCTGATCCCCTATTAAGTTGTCTAATCCTCTTTATGAACTGTCTGGCTAGGCAGCTGTCACTACATTTTGTGGTAGCAAAATTCATAGTTTAATTATGTGCTATGTGAAGAAACGCTTTCCTTTTGTCTTTCCTAAATTTCAGCTTAATTTATGATTCTGAGTGCCAGCATCACAACATTTTCTTCTTTTCCACTTTATTCACACTACTGAGTAGTTTGTGTCCTTTTTCTAAGTTAAAATTAAAATACATCCCTCAGATAAGAATTGTTCCAGGCTCCTGATCAACTGCCTGCTTTCTGCACCTTTTCCAACTCTGCAATATTCTTTTCGGTGTTGAATAAGTAGAATTGTCCATAGGATGCCAAGTGTGATTTGGGTGGCAGCACCATGGTTTTGCTTCAAGACACTATGACATTGGGCAGTTTAGTTTTCCTCGTCTAATAATTCCTGCATGAGATTGGCCTCCTTCATATTGTACGTGTACTAGCTTGATGCTTCCGCTGACCCATCTACCACAATGTCCAGATTCCTTTTCCTACCAACATGTTGTAAAGGCAACAGAAAAATCTAGCCTTGTTATGCAATCATCTCAGATTATAGACAACCTGAGCCTCTAGTTTAAAGGAGGGGAAAAAGTCTTCTGGGAACATCAAATTCGTATTCTGCATTGTGTGTTTGGAAAATGGCCCTTTAAATCTCAGGTCAAAGCATCTGTTATCACAGCTGGCTGATGCAGCTCATGACTTGAAGGAGTTTTCCCTAGAGGGCTGCCAGCCATTTCTGCAAAGGTGCTGAAACCACAACTGGATTTTTAGAATTATTGGTCTCAAAAATTCTGCAAGATATATAAAGTCCATGACAGGTTAGAAAAAAGACAACAAGCAAACTACAGTTAAAGGACAAAACAACCCCCAGTTAAATCAATAGCTTTATTCCTGACTGCTTTAAAGCCAATTGTTTCAGATGTAACGGTGTGGAATGGTCTTTGCTCTGATCAATAACTTGTGGCAATGCTACAGCTATTTAGATAAACTATCAGTGGAACTAATTGTTGTTGAAGCTGTGCCCTTTTGTTCAGTAAGGTTGGGATGGATTTGTTTTTCCAATGCAAGTTGATTGGAGTGCTTTTCAGCTCAATTCCATTTCAAGCCAGGTCTGCTAGTTCATCTCAAAGGGTGATACCAAATTACTTTATTGTGTCTCTCTAATATAAAGAGAGCTTGATTTATTGGGAATGGTACTGAGCCTCATAATTGCCTGGAAGACTCTCCCCTATACCAGAACACCATAGCCAATGGAAAGGAAAGTACATTTGATTCCTTCCACTTGTTCCCATGAGCCTAGATTAGCAGTGAAGAATATTTCCAGTTGTAAATTATGTTACAGTTGGCATAGATTCGTGCTTTAAGATTAGTGATATAATCTTTGGCTCCAATTATCTTTAAAAACTAGTATGCCTATTATTTGAGCTATGAAGGTGATTGGGCCACATAATTATAGCTGAGGATTATATGATGGTCCGGTGGAAAGATATGGCTTGTAGTGTATTGTAAAAAGTCTTGGTTCCTAACCACACAATCTATATAGAAAGAGATTCTACTGAAATGAAGCTTTCTTCTTATTTACTACTAGCATATTTGTGCCCGGCCAGCCGGGCATTTTTAAAGTGTGTGTTGGTGGTTAGGGGTGGTTTTGGGTGTGCACAACCACCACCACCCATACAATATCACTCCAACCACCAACACACACATTAAAAATTCCTGGCAAGGCAGGAATGTGTGTGTATTGTATGTGTGTGTGTGTGTATGTGTGTGTGTGTGTGTGTGAGAGAGAGAGAGAGAGAAGCAGTGTATGTGTGTGTGTGTATTGTCCCCGCAACCCAGGGGACCAGACAAAGAGGGGATCCCCCTGCAGGACACCCCGTTATTAAAGAGAAGAAACCAAGCGGTTTCTTCTCTTTAAAAATGGAGTGTTTTTTGGGGGGCGGAATCGCTCCCCTCTCCGGGGTCTCCTGTTTCCGGGAGGGTTGGAGGGACAAAAGGGGTCTGTCCCCCCAACCCTTCCAGAGCCAGGGGACCCAGCAGAGAGGGGATCCCCCCACAGGACACCCCATTATTAAAGAGAAGAAACCAAGCAATTTCTTCTCTTTAAAAACGGAGTGTTTGGGAGGGGGTGGAATCGATCGCCTCTCCCTGGTTCCCTGGGTTTGGGAGGGTTGGGGGGGACAAAAGGGGTCTGTCCCCCCAACCCTTCCAGAGCCAGGGGACTCAGCAGAGAGGGGATCCCCCCGCAGGACACCCCGTTATTAAAGAGAAGAAACCAAGTGGTTTCTTCTCTTTAAAAATGGAGTGTTTGGGAGGGGGTGGAATCGATCCCTCTCCCTTGTCCCCTGGGTTTGGGAGGGTTGGGGGGACAAAAGGGGTATGTCCCCCAAACCCTTCTGTACCCAGGAGACCCAGGAGAGGTGATCGATTCCACCCCACCCCCCAAGCAATCAGTTTTTAAAGAGAAGAAACCGCTTGGTTTCTTCTCTTTAATAATGGGGTGTCCTGTGGGGGTGATCCCCTCTCTCCAGCACTTTTACCTCCCAGAGAGAAGGAATCCCCATCACGGAGGGGCTTTGCTTCTCTCTGGGTTGGCAGTTCCCAGCCAACCCAGAGAGAAGCGAGTCCTTCTCTCCAGTAGGCCAGGAGGTGCTTCGGCCTCTCCTTTGTCCATGCGGGCGTCGAAGAGGGAAAGAGTTTCAGAAATCCAGCCGGAGCCAGCACATACCTGTCAAGTTTCGGGAAATTTCTGTCAAATAAGGGACATTTCCTGGCCAAAACAGGAAACTGGACAGCTATGATTATCCTGTGCTGGCCTCCAGTCTAACTCCAATCCAATTGCAGTCTAACTAATACAGGATGACAGCGGGAAAGAGTGTAAAATGCGGGGGTTTGACAGAAATTTCCCGAAACTTGACAGGTATGAGCCAGCAAAAGGTAAGTGCAGTTGGTGGGGGTTAGGAAGGGGGGCTAGGTGGTGGGGCATGGGGGTGTGGTTACTGGGGCCATGCCTCACCCACCCACCCCCTAACCCCCACCGACCGCACTTACCTTTTCCTGGCTCTGGCTGGGTCTTTCAAAGTCTTTCCCTCCGGCTCCCCGCGGTTTTTTTTTTAAATCAGCACGCGCGTTCCCGGCCTGATTGGCTGAGGGATTGCACAGTGCAGAGGACTCTGGGAATTGTAGTTCTTTTTTTGGTCATGTTCATGGGGCAGCTGCCCCACTGGCGACCACCAAAACCCCACGGCGTTGGAAAGGCAGGGTTTACGGTGAGTGCGGAGGGCTAGGTTGGGGATGGTTGGGCCTGGTGCGGGAGCCTTTGAACGAACCCAACAGTTAAGGGGCCTTTTTATAGGTATAGATATTGGATATCATTTTGTCTCACATGCTTTATGATTGTGGGGGTGTTCAGGCAGAAATGAATTATATGTGGTAATGGAGATGGATTGGACTTCACTTACTGACATGAGGTATTCTGGCTCCACAAATCAGACAGATATATATCTAAATGTTTCTAAGGTCCTGCATATGTGGCTATGGAAACAATGGAAGTTATGTTGGTTTTGACACACACACATATTCTCTGCTCAAATAGGGCACCTGAATGCATGGAAATCAGGGCTGGGACCATCCTCCATCCACTTATGTCAGCTTAATAGTTAGATTCCAAGGTAATGCCTGAAGGAGGAGTCAATCAGACAATAACATAGAGATCGCACTGGAAAGGGGTGCTTCTTACAGTGATGACCAACCTTGGCACTCCAGATGTTCTTGGACTTTAATTACCAGAAGCCCAAGTCAGCACTTATGCTTATCAGAACACCTGGAGTGCCAAGGTTGGCCTTCACTGTTCTCAGATATGACCTTAAAGGGACCCACTAAAGCAATCCTTCTATCCAGTCCCAAATTGCAGCAGCCCATCGGTGACTTAGAAGATCTTTTAAAAATATTATGTTAGTCAATGCAAGGGACCCTAATGTTCCAGTCAAAAGACACTCATAGTTGTTTCATCATTCCCTCTTTAATTCACTTTCTATGTAAGAAAACAAAAGGTGAGGAAAGTAGCTGGAGGATTAAAAAATAGAAGAAAACAACATTCAGACTGCCAATCACCTCCTCCTCCAAGTAATTGCTGTGTGATTTCACAAAAGAATTCTGTAGAACATACCACCTCTCATCCTAGTCATTTCCTATTGGATCCTTAAAAAATGATGTGTTTCCACATAATTTGATGCATGTGACCATTTCCCAAGAAACATTGTTCATTTCTTGGCCAGTATGCAATAACAGAAAACAGATCCAATTGCTTAATTAGTGATATTTGCAGATCACTCTAGGGCACTGTATTTAATGATGCTTTCCAGTTAGGAATGGGCCATCTGCAGCCTGCATCGAGTCTCTCAAAGTCCAAATGTGACTCCCAGCACATGGGTGGTGGTGGTGGTGGTAATGTGTTGAGCATGTCCTGTACCCCCAAAAAAATTTTTTTGCCTCACATAGTTACCTTGTTTCATCTAGGGGACCAAAGGAAAATTTTGCCCTGTTTTGAAGGACTCCTGATTTGCCTGGGCCTCAAAACCTCCAAATAATTTTTTTGGAAGAAAATTAACGATTAAAGGAAATGGAAAGGAGTAAGTAAAGATAAAGGTTTCCCTTGCTTGAAAGCCTGTCGTATCCGACTCTAGGGTGCAGTGCTCATCTCTGTTTAAAAGCCAAAAAGTCAGCCCTGTCTGCTGCTGCAGACGTTTCCATGGTCATGTGGCAGGCATGACTAAACACCGCAGCACACGGAATGCTGTTACCTTCCCACTGAAGTGGTCCCTATTTATCTACTTCCAATTTATTGCTTTCAAACTGCTAGCTTGGCAGGAGCTGGGATAAAGACGGGAGCTCATTCCGTCCTGCAGTACTCGGGAATCGAACTGCTGACCCTTTGCCTCCCAGTTTACCTTGTTTTTTCAGGCTGGAGGTTGCAGAAGTTGGTGAAGCCCTTCAAGTTTCAGAAGTAGGCATGTAGGATCCCCTGATTTCTTGAAGCTTATTTTCTATGCTTTCTAGTTTGCATAATGACAAATTCAGAATGCTAAAAACTTGGCAGTTGGCTAAAAATTCCTTGGGCACAGAACTAACCAGTGAAGAAGTAAGTGATACCTCATACAACGTCCAAACTTGGTTCCACAAGTTTGGACTTTATATGGATTTGGACTTTGTATGAGGCATGCAAAATCCTAGCCGCAATGCCTCATACAACGTCCAAATCCTTGCTGCGATGCCTCGTACAACGTCGTTTCCATAGAGATACATTGTACTGTAACAGCACAGACTTCAGGGCAAAGTCAAGGAAACAGACAGGAAACTGACAGAACTTTAAGAAAACATTGTCTAAAGGCTAAATACATTACAAAAACATGTCAAACAACCCTGATTGTACAAGAACCTGAAGAATGCTGCAAAAATCCCAGGAATGCTTCTAAAAATTCTGATGAAAAATTCAAAAAAATCCAAAACCACGCTCAAAACCACTCCTAAACACTCTTTGCCTTGTGCAAAACCCACAAGAGCAAGGCACGCATGTGTCCTGTCTTTTATACTGCCCAGGCACAATGCAACCTGGGAGAAACTGAATGCCTCATAAGTCGAGCGACTTTGTATGAGGTAACTTTTTTCAAGAAATTAAGCGATGTTGTATGAATATGATGTTGTATGAAGCGGACTTTGTATGAGGTATTACTGTACTGTGGTGATGGATGAAGATCAAAATATTACAAAACGCATGAAATGCAAAAAAATAAAACCTTTCAGTCACATTCAGCCTGAAATCTTGATGGCTAAGGCCTATGAAAATGTGTAACTGTCTGTGTGTTCATAGTCAGCAGACAAAGAGTCCCTGCTGTGGTTCTTGTAGATACCTGTGCATACACCAAGCCACCATATATGCCTCCTGAGTCCTGAGCATCCCCTGAGGATCATGGCAGGGGCTCTTCATTAGCCAGCTAATGTGACTGATTTTCTCATGCTAAGCAACAAGATTTCTGCTAATGAGGTTCTTAATTGCTACCTGAAAACTAAGATGAAGATGGTGCCTCTTTCCTATTTCAAACAAAGAAGTTGAGCCCTACTTCAATAGAGGTAAAAGGATGATGTCTTCCATCACCCTTGAGGATTGAGGCTTTTTTAGGGGGAATAGGGCAGCTGTTGGCATATGTAGCTCTTCTTTTTAAAAACTGAGGAATAGCCAGATATGGAAGAGGAGCCCCCTCCCCCAAACTTCCTACTTTATAACAGAATAACATAAAAAAGAAAACAAACTTTACTAACATTCTTACAGTAAAGGTAAAGTTCTCCCTTGCTTGAAAGCCAGTCATGTCCGACCCTAGGAGTATTCTTTCATTTATTTCATTGTTTATTCTATTATGTTGCTTTCGTTTATTTGTGTGTGCACCATCTAGAGTGGAAAGTATCCCAGATGGGCAGTATAAAAATGTAATATATAAATAAAAGTAAATAGGTGTTCATTTCAATTTACAGCCAAAGAGCCAGCACTGTCTGTATCTGCAGACGTTTCCATGGTCATGTGGCAGGCATGATTGGATACTGAAGTGCACAGAACACTGTTACCTTTCTTGAGGAAGTGGAATCCTTGCTAATTCTTGCTTTTGAACTGTTAGGTTCGCAGGAACTGAGGCAGATGAGAGGCACTCACTGCGTCACACTGTACATGGGTCTTGAACAGCTGATCCAATCCCCCCCAATTGTCTTTAAGACAATTTCTTACATTTTAGCTGATATTGATTTATATGGATATGATGTCAACATTTTCTTCCATGTTTTCTCTGGCATAGTGAGAATTAAATTTGTTTCCCAAACTATTTTTCAACCAGATCCTTTACTATATTCTTTCTCAGCAATATATTTAACTACATATGAGATAATTCTCTTTCCTTTATTTTTATTGTTCTAACTCTGTAAATGTTCTTGGAGGGCCACTTTTCTGATATAACTGAACTGTAAAATTCCTTAGCTGTTCTATTTGTAACCAATTAGTTTTTATTTGATTTGTCCTCTGTTCTAGTTGTCCAATTGTAACTGGCTGCCCTAATTCAAACAGATCTTCTTTCTTAACCTATAAAACCAAGGGTTAACCGTTGGAACTTGCTATAGGTTCCTAAGCCTCGCCCTAATGACCCGCACCCACCATTCGGGCACATGGCCGAACTGGGTCCACAGGTCAACGAAGGATTGAAAAAAACGGCAGTGGGGCAACAGCCCCATAAATGCGAAAAAGGGAAACAACTTCATTTCCCAATGTTCTTTGCGCCACGCCATGCCACACCAATCAGGCAGAGAGGCGTGACCACAAAGAACGTTGAGAAACGCCCCACGCCCTATCAACATCGAGCCGCAGGAAAAAAACGCACCACAACCACAAACCACAAACCCATAACTACAAGCCCCAGAGTCCTGCACGCCATGAGCACGGAGAACGCTGAGGAAGCTGGTGTGCGAAAAATTAAAATTAAAAACACAACTCCGGTGCAGCTGGACGCAGCGCCTCAAAGCCACGAAAAGAACCGCTGGCCTTCTTGCACGGAGCAATGGGGAAGAGAAGGACTCCCTCTCCTCCACGCTACACCGCCAAAGACATGCCGAGGCCAGCAAAACCAAGCCGCCAGAATAAAAGGCAACCCCCCAACGCTGCATAAATCGCCATGGGGATTTACATGTTCTGGCCAGCGAGGCCGGAATGCGAACCCCCCCAAAAAGAAACAAAAACGGTGGGGATTTTTGCAGTCCGGCCACCAAGGCCGAGCCACGAACCCCCCCAAAGCCAACAAACACAACATGGGGATTTCCATGGTCCGTCGCCGTGGATATTCCAATGCGGCCAGCCCACAAAAATATCCCAACCCTAACCCCGCATGAATCGGCAATGGTATTTCCATGGGCCAGCCATCGAGACTGGCCCGCGAAAATACCCAAACCCCAATGCTGCATGAAGCAGCGATGGTATTTCCACGGGCCAACCAGCGAGGCGGGCCCACGGAAATACCCCCACCCCACTGCCACATGGTATTTCCACGGGCCAGCCACCGAGGCCGGCCCATGGAAATACCCCCACCCCAACACAAACAAGAACATTCAAAAATAATCAAAAACAAAAATAATAAACATAAAAAGGAAACACAAAAACATCCAAAAACAACCAAAAATAAACAAGGAGAAACACACAGAACCCCCCCCCCCAAAAAAAAACCCCTAACAAAAATAAACCAGAGACCTTACCAGGAGACGTCCTCCCTCATCGACGACCGAAACTGAAATGAGAAAAGGAGGAGACTACTTACCAGAAGAAGATGCGACACCCACAGGCCAGTAGAGAAAAATCAGTCAAAATTAAAAAAATATGCAACAGCACCACCCAGTGGCTACAGGAGAAATAACAGTCAAAATATTCAAATTAATCTCAAAGATTAAAAAAAGAAGGAAATAAATTTTAAAAACATTCAAAAATATCCACAACAATAAAAAATAATTCAAAAATAAATAAATAAGTTCTCACTAAAAACAAACAAACATCTAAACACAGTAAAAAACATTGAATTTAAAATAACATACACTTACACATTTTTAAAATTGTTATCCAAGGTACACTTATTAACAAAAATTCACATAGTAACACATTATTTTTTAAAATACAATAATTGAGAAAAATTATATCAACCTTTCCTCTTTTTAAAATAAAAAAAGATCACAGTTTAAAACAGTCCATGCGTATAAATAAACATTAAAAAAACAATTACACACTAACCTCATTTGCATAAACATAAAACAAAAACCTTCCAACACCATTTAAAACAGCCTGGTAACGCCGGGCAACCTCTGCTAGTAATTCTATAAATTCCAATAACTCTCCATTGTCTTCTAAACTGTGTAAATGTCTATCTAAAGATTTAAATGTTGGATGTTGCAGCATGGGACCTAATGGTGATATTACAGGTGGAAAAATCTTCATATACTTTTGCCATATTTTAAATGTCTCATTAGTAATGGGGTTTAGAAATTGTTCTCTTCTTCTGTTGTATATAAATATATCTTAACCTATAAATCCAAGGGTTAACCGTTGGAACTGGCTATAGGTTGCTATGCCTCGCCCTACTTGCCTGCACTCACCCTTCGTGCACACGGCCGATCTGGGTACGCAGGTCAACGAAGGATTTAGAAAACCGGCAGTGGGGCAACAGCCCCACAAACGCGAAGAAAGGGAAACAACTTCACTTCCCAACATTCCTTGCGCCGCGCCGCGCCAGAGCCAGAGCCAATCAGGCTGAGAGGCTTTTGCACGGCGCAGCGTTCGGAAACGCGCCGCAGCCAATCAAAAGAAAAGCATTTTAAAAAAACGCAGCAAAAACACAAAGCCCGCGCAGAACACTGAGGAAACCGGCGCCCGAAAAATTAAAAAGAAAAACAACTCACAGCCAAGCAAACACCAGCTGGCTTTCTTTCCCTCACCAACAGCACCTGAAGGTCCCGACTGGAGTTTCCCCTTTAATATCAGTGGGTGGGGGTTGCGATCCCCCTCTCCCCTGTCTCCCCTAGGGTTGGGAGGTTTGTGGGAACAAAAGGGGTATGTTTCCCAAACCCTTCTGGACTCAGGACACCAGGGAGACGGGATCGATTCCCACCCCCCTCCTTAAAACAACTCCGTCTTTTCTTCTCTTTAAAAACGGAGTTGTTTTAAGGAGGGGGGGAGGGAATCGATCCGCTCACCCACTGATATTAAAGGGGAAACCCGATCTACTTTCACGTCTCCACACAAAGAACCATAACACACTAAAAAAACCCTCCCCACCACCTAGCCCACCCTTCCTAACCCCAATGACCATTCCCCCCTCCCCACCACCTAGCCCACCCTTCCTAACACCAACGACCATGCCCCCCTCCCCACCACCTAGCCCACCCTTCCTAACCCCAATGACCATGCCCCTCCCCACCACCTAGCCGACCCTTCCTAACCCCAACGACCATGCCCCCTCCCCACCACCTAGCCCACCCTTCCTAACCCCAACGACCATGCCCCCCTTCCCACCACCTAGCCCACCCTTCCTAACCCCAACGACCATGCCCCACTCCCCACCACCTAGCCCACCCTTCCTAACCCCAACGACCATGCCCCCTCCCCACCACCTAGCCCACCCTTCCTAACCCCAATGACCATTCCCCCCTCCCCACCACCTAGCCCACCCTTCCTAACCCCAACGACCATGCCCCCTCCCCACCACCTAGCCCACCCTTCCTAACCCCAATGACCATGCCCCCCTCCCCACCACCTAGCCCACCCTTCCTAACCCCAATGACCATGTCCCCCTCCCCACCACCTAGCCCACCCTTCCTAACCCCAACGACCATGCCCCCTACCCAACACCTAGCCCACCCTTCCTAACCCCAACGACCATGCCCCCTACCCAACACCTAGCCCACCCTTCCTAACCCCAATGACCATTCCCCCCTCCCCATCACCTAGCCCACCCTTCCTAACCCCAACGACCATGCCCCCTCCCCACCACCTAGCTCACCCTTCCTAACCCCAATGACCATGCCCCCCTCCCCACCACCTAGGCCACCCTTCCTAACCCCAATGACCATGCCCCCTCCCCACCACCTAGCCCACCCTTCCTAACCCCCAATGACCACGTACCTTCCCCACCACCAAATAAATAATTTTTTAAAAATTACTAAAAACACTCAAACACATCCAAAAATACACAAAAACAAAAACACCAAAAACAATATGAAGTAAACAAAGACACAATCAAAAACAAAACAAACAGACAAAAAACACAAACTCCAACCCACCCACCCCCCGCCCACACACACACACAAAAGAAAGAAAACAAGCAAACTTACCAAAAGAGGTGCTACTTCAACCAGGACTGGAAAAGAAATGAATAAAGAAAGACACTACTTACCAGAAGAAGCTCCACCCAGAGGCCAGGAGAGAAAAAAAAATCAAAATACAATAACCCCTACCAGCACCACCTGCTGGCCACAATAGTAAAAACAATTCAAAAACACACAACAGCCCCAAACAAAAGGCCAGAAGAGTAAAAACAAATCAAAAACATAACACAAATTCACAATTTTACACAAAAGGTCACACCAATAAAAACAAGTAAAAAAAATTTACACTAAACACACTTTAACACAAATCACAAATATATGTCAATAAAATACAATAGAAACTGTTAAAAATCCTGTGCTGAGTTATAACTCAAATTTAAACTCAAAACATCTAAACACATTTTAAAAACATTGAATGTAAAAAACATTTACTTTAAAATTATTAAAATTATTACCTACGGTACAACTAATTAAAAAAATTCAAAAAACTAAAACATTATTAGCTTACATAAAACAATTTGAAAAAATTATATCATACTTTCTTCTTTTATTAATCCTCAAAAAAACCCCCAAAAAAGCAGATCACAGTTAATAACAGCCAAGCCAAAATTTTTTTACATAAATAAACATTTAAAAAATTAAAATTACAGACTAAGCAATTTTTAAAAAAAATTAACACAATTTAACCTTCCAACACAATGTAAAACTATTGCAAAAATAAAATTGGTTCATTTTTTATTAAAACACACGGGGGGAAAAGCCCGGCAACGCCGGGCAACCCTTGCTAGTATTAACTAAATCCCCCTCTGCCTTCCTCTATTTTAACTCATTCAAGAATCTCTTCTGCTTGAATAAATTTAAGAACCTGATTTATTTGAAAATTTTCATGATACTTTATTAATTATGGCATCACCAGCTTTCCTTTTGCAGAAACTGCAAAATCAAAGTGGCGAGAAGTCCACTGCTAGTTTCCTAAATCCTCTTCAGTATTTTTGGGTAGTAGCTAAGAACCATGTTGCCAATCAGCCCTAGGTTGCTCATCCATGGTCTGAACAACTCTTCTGGAACACCATTTGGAGTTGGGATCATAATTTGCTGTGAGTCAGGAGCTAGAACAGTAGAGCCATGAGACCAACCAGATGTCAGCACTGAAGCTTTAATAAGGAGATGGACAAACATCATGCAGACCTCAGGAAGGTGTTGTTGTTGTTGTTGCTGTTGTTGAGTCACACAGTTGAGTCTGACCCTTTGTGACCTCATGGACCACCACATGTCAGGAAGATACTGGTTCTCAAACAAGGCACATTAACAAAAGGAAACTACCCAGGAAGATCCAACAGCAAATATGGGTGGGTGAAATCATTCTAGGGCAGAGGAGGGCAAAGTGTAGCCCCAGGTACCTTTAGTACATTTACACCCACTGACATTCCTCCCTCCCTCCCTCTACAAAAGGCCAATTTAAGAGGTGTAAGTGACAATTTCACCACACACCCCTGTAAGCTGTCTAAGGCCCAGAGTATGTATTTCTCAATATATACACCACTATTCTCAAAAACATATGAGGATGAGCTGTTTCTCCAGAGTCCAGGGGGCATTTGTGGATCCTGGACCTCTAAGAAGTTGTCCATCCCTTCTTAAGGGCTTGAAAGGAAATTGCTTAGGAACTAATACCTGAGGTTCACTACACAGGCCAGACAAATGTAGATCCAGATTTGTGCCAAATTTATACAACAACACAATGAGAAGTAACTAAGCTGAGACCCAGCACAAAACATTTTGTTGTCTGACAAGATGGAGGAAATGGTGTTTGCAGGCGCACCCCCCCAATAACGGACACAGACAACATTGAAAGTGGATTACAGCATCGGGCCACATTTATTGATTCAATGCCCTAGTCCGAATTATAAATTTGTATTGGTAAAACGACCAATCATAATTCTTAAGGCAAGCAGGCCGAAGTAACACTGGTAAGGTACCACCCCAAAATTGCCAACGGCAGTTGGCTACAATGTATCAATTTGTATCAATTTGTTTGTTGACAACAAACAAATTGTTGACCGTAGTCAATATCTAACTCATGACCCCACCCTCTGACGCGTATCCGTGAAATCACGGGGTGATGCATGCTGGTTAGCTATCGTCATCACCCCGTCGCCTGGTTCATCGTTGACCGGACAACGTTTAACTAATTTATTCCTGTCTAGTGTTGTCCAGTCAATTGCGAACCTGCCGGATACCTGTGGGTCATACTGTTTACCTTACCAGTGCTACCCGCCACACGGAGGGGCTTCAAAGAAGGCCTGACGCCCCCCCCAGACCGTCAGCTCGGTCAACAGGCCTGCTCGCCAATCACCCAACAGGAGGTCCATACCTCCTCGCGACAGATGGACCCCATCCCCTGCGTACAAGTCATAATTTTGTAGGCTAATAGCGGGGTGATGACTGACCCGTCCCCAAGCCCTGTCGGCAAGAAACCGCGCCACCGCCCTATTGACCGTGCGCCTAGCGCGGTCAAGGGCCAGGAGGTTAACGCCCCCTCTATAAGAATGGCGCGGGACAATGTCCGACCAAACCAGGGTTGTGGCAGGCCAGACATAATGCAAGTAGGCAAGGTCCTCGCAAATCGCATGCTTGAGCGATAAGCCGGTGACCTGGCCCAAATCATTGCCCCCCAGGTGGATGATGAGAATGTCAGGCGGGTCAGCACCCAGGCCAGAAAAAAGGAAAGGCCGCAGCTCCCGCCATAACATCCCAGGCTTACCATGCCATGTGAGACTGGCGTGTTCACCCAGTCCCAGTCGGGGTCCCCACTCTGTCGCTGCAGCGTAACGCGCTGCCCTGTGCACATAGCTGTGGCCCACCAGCCATACTGTCACCGGTGTAATACGACACCCAGGGTCTGTAAGAAAATTGAGAAAAAAGGCGGTAAGGTGACTGGACTGGTACTCATGGCGGGAGTGGGCGCACATAAAACTGAAAACATTGCGAGCCCCACCTCCCCATGCTACGTATGTCAGCCCCAGAGTACCCAAAAGCAGCTGCTGTAGAGGCTGCACCAATACGGAATGAATGTGTGCCATAACGGGCACCTGGTAGACCCACCCTGGTGAGGGCTCTGCCTGTCACCTTCCAAA
Source organism: Bradypodion ventrale (assembly GCA_035047345.1). Classification (NCBI taxonomy): domain Eukaryota; kingdom Metazoa; phylum Chordata; class Lepidosauria; order Squamata; family Chamaeleonidae; genus Bradypodion; species Bradypodion ventrale. Next base: position 72,017,568 of record JAWDJE010000003.1, on the reverse strand, counting down.
ACTGAAATTTAGTAAGGGGAGACCCATCTTGGTGACAGAAAAACGGGCCGCGGTGCATGCCACGCAGTGCCAGGTATTCCTGTAGGGCACCAACCGGACAGATGTCTGCCAAAGAACACCGTAGCAGTCTTACACCACTGCCTACGCCATGCTGATCTGTTTTAGAGGAGCGTATCCTCAACTGGGCCCAGTCTTTGGCAACATAGACATCTTCGAGTTCCAGTGCCCTACAACTTGCATCCGCCTTAGACAGCATCACAAGTTCGCTGATGCGGAGCGCTCCAAAAAATGCCACCGTTGTGGCTGCATGGAAAAGGGCTGCCTCATAATGATCAAAACAGAGGCCTGGCCAGCCCCGGGCCAACTGGGTAAGAACCCCTGGGGAAATGGGGTGCCGGTCGTCCGGGCAACGCCCGCGCTCGTGCACCCACCCCTCCAAAACATGTCTCACACGGAAGTCAGAGGTGCTGTCCTCATGACCTCCCACTTTGGCCATAAAAGCCAACGCCGAGAGCTTGGATGCTATGGTGCGAGGTGCGAGGCCCTGTGCATGCAGGTGAACCATGAACCGCAGAACATGGTCCACCGGGATAGGCCAGGTCTCTGGCAGGTGAAATTGAGCAGAAAATGCTCTGTAAGAATTGAACGCTTGTTGATACGCCTTACGAGTGCGTGGCGCTAATGACAGGCCAATCGCCCGGTTCACCTCTCCTTGCCAATAGTCCACATCTCGTCCGGGAGTGGCGAGGGAAATTCCTCCGCATCCGGGGCCAAGGCGCGGAACCGGGAGATCTGCAGGCGGGACAAAGCGTCAGCAATATCATTATTAATCCCTGGAACATGCCTGGCCCTGAACAAGACATTGAGGCGCAGGCAGCGCAACACAAAATGGCGCACTAGTTCCATAACCCTGGGTGATTTGGAAGTCTGTGCATTGACAATGTATACAACAGCAGCATTGTCACACCAGAAATGCACAACCGAATTAGCCCACTGCTCGCCCCATAGCATCAAAGCCCCCAGAATAGGGAAAAATTCCAGGTATGTGAGATCCCGCAGGCGACCCGTGCCTGCCCAGGCCGGTGGCCACCCACCATAGGCCCACTTCCCATTGAAGTACATCCCATAACCCAGGGATCCTGAGGCATCAGACTGGATCTGAAAATTGGGGGATGCCAGGAGGTCAGACCTCCAAAATGAGACCCCACTGAACTCCCTCAGGAATTGCAACCAGACAAACATGTCTGCCCTGATACCCCGGGTAAGCCTAACTCTATGGTGGGGCCTGGATAACCCTGCCATGGCGTCGCATAAGCGCCGGGCAAAAGCTCTGCCCGGTGCGACCACCCTGCAAGCGAAATTGAGGTGACCATGTAGCACCTGCAGTTCCCTCAGTGATGCCTTGCGCTTGGCCAGCAAATCCGAGATAAGGGCCACTATTCTGGACACCTTATCGCCCGGTAACCTAGAAGCCTGCGCTACTGTGTCAATCTCCACCCCCAGGAATACTAGCTTGGTAGATGGGCCCTCGGTCTTTTCGGGCGCTAAAGGGACACCGAGTTCCTCCATTAGCGTCTGAAATGTGTTGAGGAGACGTGTGCACGTGTCCCAGCCCCGTTCACCCCCGAATAAAAAGTCATCCAGGTAATGGGCTACAGACCGAGACCCTGACCTGCGGACGAAAGCCCACTCTAGGAAAGTACTGAAACGCTCGAAGGCCGAGCATGATATGGAACAGCCAAAAGGCATGGCCTTATCAAAATAATATTCACCCTTAAATTTGAAACCCAGCAACTCAAAGTCGCCCGGATGCACTGGCAAAAGGCGAAAAGCCGACTTGATGTCGCACTTGGCCAGCAGGGCACCCGGGCCACACGAGCGCACCATGCGCAGCGCATGGTCGAACGATGTATACCTGACTGAACAAAGGTCATCAGGGATAGCATCATTGACCGATCGGCCGGCTGGGTAGGACAAATGATGAATAAGGCGAAACTCGCCTAGGGACTTTTTGGGGACCAAGCCCAGTGGCGACACCTTAAGATTGGGAAACGGGGGTGCAGGGAAAGGTCCAGCGACCCTGCCCGCATCTAACTCTTTTTTAATGCTGGCCGCAGCCACGTCCTCCCTCCCTCTGAGGGATAAAAGGTTAGGGGCATCCTGAGGGGACCTATCACCCATGAAAGGGATACGGAATCCCTGCTTAAAACCCTGAAGGAGATACTCCCCATCCTCCCCCTTCGGGTACGATGCGAGCCAACGCTCCAGCATGTCCACATTAATTGGGGAGGGGGCCTTTTGGAGAACCAGTTCCATCCGTGGCAGTCTTGCCAGCCCACTGTCCGCCCCTCCCTCTGCCCCTTGTCCCTCCAGGCCTGGGACAGGCGGAGGCTGCGTGGGGGCCCGCACATGTGGGACACTCATGCCTGTACTTGCAATTCTTCCTATTACAGGAACCATTGGACGAGAAAGTCCAGCACAGCAGGCGGGCTGGAACCCCCTGCCCCGCCGCTTGGCGGGTAACCTGCGCTGGAGCTGCTCGCTGAACCGCATGTCCACAATGGTATCTGTCTCCCGGGGCGGGGCGTGTGGGCGTCATGTACAAAAGCCAAAGCCTCTGGCACGGCTCATCCCATCTCATCTCGGGGTGAAGGGGAATCCTCATACGGAATTCCTCGTCATAGGCCAACCACGAGGGACCCGGGAAATCAACCATCGCCCTATATATGTTGTCCAAATATTGGACCATGGGAATAGCCAAATCCGGCCGCGTCCTCAAGTACACTGCCATATATATTAAATAAGCGGGGAGCCAGTTGGCCCAGGTACGTGGCGGCTTACGGCGACGTGCCTGCTCCTTGTCCTTCTCATCCCTTTCTTCCTTAGTGGGCTCTCTGTTCAGGAGTGAAAATATATCTACGTACTCCCCCCGCCATATCTTTTCTCTGGTAGTCTGTGCCAAGTGATCACCCAGTGGCAAGGAATACCCCGCCATCGGCAAAGCCGAAAAAGGCACCGCAGCCATAGGAAAAGGGGCCTGAGCTAGCCCAGCCACCCCCAGAACATTCCCCGCAGTGTAAGAACAAGTACCCACCCCAGTGCCCAGGGTGGCAGTCGTCGTCGCCGGGTGGGGTGCCGACAGCGTGGCCCCCGCATCACCCGCGCGAGGCCAAGGCCATTGAAAAGCCCCCCCCCATATTTGGAATGTGTGTGGGTGTACTCGCTTGCACCGTATACTCACATGCTGCACCCCCGCGGGCCGCCCCCACCGGGGGTTCCGGCCCACTGGGGGCGTCGGAGCTCACGACCGACGTAGAGCTCATCACTGGGGCCTGACCCGCACCTGGCTGCTGACTGGGGAGCTGCGAGGCAGTGGCCGAAACCGCGCCACGCGCCTGCAGCAGCTCAACCCTCCCTGTCGGCTGTTGTCCTCCTGCCGACAGCACCGCAAAAGGGACCCCAAAGGGGGCTCCCGCCTGACTGGCCCGAGCCAACGACGCTTCCAGGGCCGCAATACGGGCCAGTAAGGCCGCCACGTCAACCTGGGGCCAAGGGCCGGCCGGCCCGCCCGGTCCAGGCGTGGGTACAGGTCCCTGTACCCCAGGACCCGAATATGGCCATTGGCCAGCACCGAAGCCCGGCAGGGTCGGTGGAGAAACCTGCCAAGGCAGGGGGCCGCCCCACCCCCCAAGGCTAGAGGGCCCAGGGGGAGGCTGCGACCCAAGAGCAGCAGGCCCAACAGGGTGGGCAGGTGCAGGAGCGGTGTCCACCGCTCGCGGGCCGCGGGCCGGAACCCCTTCCGCGCCCGCATTCTGTTCGCCCACTCCGGGCCAAGGGGCAATAGACCCCATTCCGCCAGCCCCAACCGGGGCCTGCGAGGGCGGCTGCTGAGGAGGCGGCACCGCGGTCCTCCGACCTGGGTTGCGCCTCCTAACAGCGCGAGCCGCACTTGAAGCTGCCTTCTTCTTCGAAGGCATATCTATTGAAGCAAAAGGAAGCCGAAAAAGAAGAACCGCTACCAAAAGGCTTCCCGGTAAGCTAAGGAGCGATGGAGACACAGGGGAAAAGACTTCTCCGCTCCGTCACTGAGGTAAAATGGCAGCTCGGCTGCCTCGTGGCCACCCCTTTTATAAGGGAGCTGGCCACGCCCCTAACTACCCGGATTCTCTGTCCTGTGGGGGGGGGCCCGCAAAGAGCGCGGCGGCCATTTTGGCGCCGCGCTTGCATTCTCTCAAGCCAGGATGCATAGTATCCAAAGGCAGCTGAATTGTTATGAAAGTCAGCCCAGGCTCACAAACATTTATCCCAATGCTGACAGTTAAAAAAAATCAGAAAACAAATGCAATATAAACCCCTAAATAACAAATTATATTATTAGCAATGTGTTGTCTTTTTACAGCACAAAAAATCTGCTATCTGAGGCAGTCCTTTCAGTGCCTTATGGTAGGACTAGCCCCAACCTGGACAATGGCAATAATTTCTCTTGAGGTAAATTAAGAAGGATTAAATTTAAAAGCAATCATACCCACCATAATCTTAGTTAACATTGAATTTATCAAGAAGAAAGGAAGTAGTACTTGACCTTAAGAAAGGCCCTTTCAGTATGTGAAACCGGAAAACCAAACCCCAGTTCTCACCTATTTCCAAGTATTTCTTAGAAACCAAACAAACATTCAGTTGGAATGACAAATATTAAAATAGTGAAGTCTGACAATGGCTGAAGGAAAAAGAATATACCATTAGCATACAATCAATTATTAAGTCTACTCTCTCATCTTCGACTTAAGCTTAAATGTCACATAAGGTGCTTCAGAGGATTAATAACCTTGTAAGGTTATTACTTACTAAAAAAAAGAGGAGTAAATCGGTTTTTTATTTACCCAGTGATAATTCTGAGGTCTTTTATGATAGAAAGCCCATGATTATTGAGAAGGGCAACATTCAGCTCTCCAACCTAATGGAAAATATGTCATTTATTTGATATTTGTGACTACCGAAATCCTTTGAATCTGATGATTTTAGAAGGTTGCTCTCTCTATATCTTGATTTCTTTAAAATAAGTATGAATTAAATAACACTCGAAGCATTGTGCTGCCAAATATTGGCTAGGATATAATTGATGTGATGGTAAGGCTTGCACAACTTGCTGTGGCTAATTATGACTGGCTAATTATGACTAATTGACGAGGTACTGGATATGTCCCAGTCATATGCCTGATCATGTGTCCAACTGAGATGCCCCCTGGTACTTTGGTAATCAGCCACAATTAGCCATGGTGACCTACAGAAAACTTACACAGGCTCCAAAAGACTTCTGGCTTAAGGCAGAAAACAAAATTATATTTCTTTTATATTTTGCTCTGAAGTCATTCAGGTGTTATATCTGAATATGAGAAGGGTGACTTGGGTAGGATGGGGACACATGTAAGCACTATCTCCTACATCTATACTCCACCTAGGAGTTAGCAAGACTTTTAACTTCTTTAACGCAAAGTTCTGCAAAAGAACTGTACAAGTAAATACACTGATAGTGTTCCTGTGGCTAGGAACTATGACAAGCAATGAATCTAGTGTGCTCACGGGAATGCTGTCAGAAATTTGTGATAAATACAAAAGGAGGTCTGAGGGAAAGGTAGACACAAAAGTTATGTTTGCATCCCTATCTCCACTACACATTTAGTCCTCCACAGTTTCAGTCACGATAGTAGCTTGAATAAGGCTACTGTTTATCTAGCAACTATAAATCCAATTTGGACAGTTATTAAGAAACTATTTCTATTCAGTGTTCCAAATTTTCCCACCCAGAGAAGCTGGATTAACAAGCAATCCCCTGGAAAAATCACAGGATTCAACCCTTTTGACAGAGCCAGTTCAAAATATTTTCCTGCCTGAGGAAAGCATATACGCAGTAGTTGGCAATTAGTAATTTGCTGCCTTTTCACAACACCAAAGCCCTGCCTTTTGAAAATGTTTCTTATTAGTGTGTGGACTTCTAAAGAACCTCAGCAGAGTTTCACCCCAAAGATCTTGTGATATCGCTCAGTCTTCCCTTGATAAAGAGATTAGGTTGTGGTTTTGTATGCCCCAACTAAGACAATCTGCTGTCCAAGGCATATGACAAGATGCATTTACCATTCCACAGACTGAACCCAGCCAGGCTGACAGTTGCTTCTGGCTTCAACCCTGATAATGCGGAAGCACCTTCCGCCTCACCTGAGAGCAGCAGGTGAGCTCAGGAACACAGTGATGGCTCAGCATGACACACATTGTTCAGTTCTCTAACACTGTCCTGTCATTCCCTGCTTCCCCCACAGTATGTCACCTGAAGCAGCTGCCTCACTTCTGCCAACTGGAAGGTTCAGCAGTGCTAGCTTAACTCAGGTTTCCTGCCAGTCAACATGGCATTTGTTATCTTCATTTACAAATTACATTTGATAGGCACACCCTGTGGTTGACAATTAGTACTGCTTGCTTCAGATACTTTCCTTAGCACAAACTTCCCCCTCCCACCAGAAATCTAAAACTGTGTAATATATTTCTTCCAGGTCTGTAGCAGAGTTTAGGCCCATGATGGTGAACCTTGGCACTCCAGATGTTTTTGAACTTCAATTCCCAGAAGCCCAAGCCCCCGTGAATCCACACAAATGGACGCATTTTACTTCTGCTTCCAGAAGTGATAAGGGCGGCACGTGCCAGATGAATTGCAGCAAACCCATTTGTGTGGATTCATGGGGGCTTGGGCTTTTGGGAATTGAAGTCCAAGAACATCTGGAGTGCCAGGGTTTGCCATCATGGGTTTAGGCTGATGTGGTCTTATGAACGAAGTCATGAAAGAATTACACCAGCATGGATGTTGTGAAGGCAAGAAAAAGATAAATAGCAAAATTACAGTAGTTGGAGATTATCTGTGGTGTGCTTTAGAATTGATGGAAGACCCAAAGGCTCACAACAGACAGGTTCGTAAGTGAGTTATGGAACATAATTTCTAATAAGTAGTCACCACAAAGATATTTCTACAGTTTGAAGGGACTCAATGTGCAATGTTCACTGGCAAATTGCTGCAAGTCAGAGTAGGCATTTCCTGTTTCATACTGACTGCATGTCTTGGTGTGCCTATGCTGACTTCTTAACTTGCAATAATTTGCTACTGAGAGTTACACAGATGGAATGAACACCAACAATATTTTTGGTAGAATAACAGTGTGATCCATTATACTCCATAAAACAAACAAACAACCTTGAGTCATAGTGGTGAAATGGGCCTCAGAGGCAACCTGGTCCAACTTCCACTGATGGAAGAAATCCACTGATGCATTTGTAATATCTCGTGCATAGTACAGTATTTTTTTTATTTAATCCCATTTCAATAGTGATAAGGTATTTTATTGCAAGCAGCTCTTATTCTTCAGAGATAAGCAGGGACTAGATGCTGAATGAATGAATAATTTACTGAATGAATTCAGTGACTAAAATCCATTGCATGCCAGCAATGCCCTCTGACAATTTGCATTGACTGAGCAGAACATATCTTTGCTATTTAAGACAATTAATGTCACAGACTGGGAACTAAATATATGCCCATCTGGAAACCAGTAGTAGAATTTATCCATTAGTGTTGTCTAGCTGTGCAGAGCACACGTGGCTCCATTTCATTACTTACATTTTCTTTTCCAATCTTGCTTTCAGCTGCTCATTTTGCTGGCTTAGTTTTCTTCTTGAGTACTCTCATGTCTCTTTGTCTCCTTCCCTCCCCGCCTGCCTCCATCAAAGTAGCTACCACTTCTTTAATCCATTTCATCCAACAGATGTATATAGAAACTCAGTTATGTCACACTGTATTGGTCCATCATGGTGATGTGGTTATGTACTATCAGGCTACTTCTAACATGGTGACTTTATGAATTAATGACCTCCAAAATATTATATCATTAAAAGTCCCACTCAGATCTTGTAATCTAAAGGCTGTGGCTTTCTTCATTTAGTCATATCAGAGAGTTAATAAAACAGAACAGGGGGAAAAAAGTCAAAGAATGTTGTGGTGCCTTAAAGACTAACTGCTGTAGTTAAATATTAAATGTGAGCTTTTGTGTACCAAGTCCACTTCATCAGACATAAGAGTGAGACCTCATGGCATCAATTTATTCAAACATCAGGTCCAGATGTGTGTATAGATTTGTACCTGATGTGGGGTGTGTGCCACACATTAGGAACCACTGGACAACAATAAATAATTATTACAATATTATTAAACATGTTTGAGTTTAAATTATTACTAGATTTAGTGTTAGATGTTTAACAAATCCTGTTTGGGAAGTGCTAATAGATTCTGGCAGGGACTATGGTGGCTTAGTGCTTAATATGCTGAACTTGATGACTGGAAGGTTGGCAGATCAGCAGTTCGAGACCCGAGTGCTGCATGATGGAGTGAGCTCCCATCATCTTTCCTAGCTACTGCCAACCTAGCAGTTCGAAAGCAAGAAACTGCAAGTGGATAAATAGGTACAGCTTCAGCAGGAAAGGTAACAGCATTCCGTGCACTCTGATGTCTAGTCATGCCTGCCACATGTCCACGGAAATGTCTGCAGATGCACACAGCACTTGCTCTTTGGCTATAAACAGAGATGAGTACTGAACCTTAGAGTCTGATATGACTGGCTTTCGAGCAAGGCCAACCTTTACCTTTACCTAATGCATTCTGGCACTGAAGCAGGCAGGTTCTAACTAATAAACCCAGTGATTTTGAATAGGAAAAAAGCAACAACTTTCACTTGGTTTAAAGAACAGGTGTAGATCCAAAAGGCTAAACTTTGCCAAGGCCTTTGCATTCAGTGCTTGTGGCTGGATTGCAAGCAAATGTAACTGTAGTTCATCCTCAGCACAGCTATTAGCAAATATTTGCTTGTCAATGAGCACTAATTGCATTTTAAACAATGTCAATTCTGTCTGTCAAAAGTCAGTTAAACATATTTGCATCTGAAGTTAAATGTCAGAAAATTCCATTGCATTCATAGTTTAATGCAACTGTCAGAACAGAAAAGAATTATAACATTTAAGGCATTTGCACAGCTTTACAGCATGGCTCTGGGAAAGTATTACCAAGAATGAAGCCACTAATTGCAGAAGTGATGTATCTAGTACTGTACTGTATTCCTGAATAATGAATGATGGTGAATACCCATGTGGTTGGCTAGTACTGGAGACAAAATGTATAACCAAATGCATGGCATGGAGAAACTATTTTTCAAGATGTAGAACCACCCTTGTCCTCTCCACAGGCAACAGCAATAGTGGCAGAAATGTTGATGCTAAGAACTGTAGTTCAAAAAGTAATTTTTGATGCTTTGTCTGGCCAAATAACCTCTAGTGTGGCCTAGCAAGATAGGCCTCTTGAAATGAAAGCCCTCAATACAATATGAACCATTTCATACTTCTTCTTCCATGTCTAGGCCAGACATGAAACTGTCAAAATGAAGGCAGCCTTTGGTGAGTTCATTCTGCAGTTCCTTCCGTTTGACCTAGTGTGAGAAAGATCAGCCAGCATCACAAGATTGCCATTACCAGGGTACGCCAAATTGTGGTTCAAGAATACAACAATCTTTGAGGAGGCACACCCTTGCTAAATAGGTACCATTGTTTGTGTTCGCTTCCTTGAGGATTAAGCAAAATGTTCAAACACCCAACTGAATCTGAGCAATTAACTTCTTCAGCTATCACTGTATTAACTGGTAATCATTCAACTATACATACATTATGGCAAACATTAGGGATATGCTTTGGATATAGAATTTATTTGAAAAACAAGGCAAAGCAGAGCATGTGTGAGTTTCTTAATCAATCTAAAGCAAAGCAATGAATCAGAGCTCTGCAAAGTAAGACCAGAGCTCTCCAAAGTGCTGAATATCAATTCCATGCTTCAGAGGTTTACAAGCTGGGGGAAATTTGAAGGAAAAGCAAAAATAAAACTGGTGCCAGAAAACTTTAGCATAACCGGAAAGCCCAAAGCAAAAGGAGATGGATAGCTAAAGCTTCAAAGTAAAGACCTAGCTCTCCTGGGAAAGGGAAAATTTATATATTTTTTAAAAAAACAGAAACTGAATAGGGCTGGCAGATGCTGCCATATATCATATTTTCCTAACATTTCTTCTTCTGCCATATCTGAATCTGAATATTGGTGATCATCATGGTGATCAGCCTTGAAGACTGTCCTGAGAATATAATCCCCAATCTCGTTGTTCTGTGCAGGACAATGACAATAAAGATTTATCTATCTATAATGCAGTGGACTTTCATCTGCCATCTGCATCACAACGTGAAACCTGTACCACTGATCCAGTTCTGCGAGCCACTTTCTGTTCCTGAGCCCTTTTGGCATGCAAGTCCTCATTGGCCCCAGGCCAGTATTGATGAAGCTGCTGCCCTCCATCAAAATGGATTCAAGTGATATTTAATCCACTTGAGGACCATCACCCTTCCCTGTGGATTTCGCCACCCAAGGCCGTTAGTCCTCAGGATGGTCAGATTAGTTAACCACTGCCTGACACTTGGCGTTGAGTCACTAGCAGTATGGTCTACTCTATTACCATAGCAGGATAACCTGACCAGACTTTCCTAACACTAACTAGTTGATTTGCTTCTAGATTTCAGTGCCATGGGGCAAAGCCCCTATTGCCCTCCCCTGAAACTGGCTTCCACTTTAAATGTTATTAGAAATTAAGTGTTGGTCTTCTTATCCTTTGGGTTTGGGGATGAGATAGAAACAAACCCAAGGTAATGCTAGATTTACTGGAAGAACTGCAGGGAAATCAAACGAGAGCTGACAAATGCCTGAGAACACTTTAAGTGGTAGCACATTTACCAACACCTCAGAGAAAATGATGTTGTGTTATTATCCTTTATTCCAGATACTTTAAATTGCTGCAGTCTGGCTTTTTAGCATCACAGTACTCTTTTTCTTATTTGTCAGGCTTTACTTGAATGCCCAGGCACTGAATGGCCTACTTTTGGTAAATGTTTTCTTCCTAGTAGGAAATCCCTATACAGTATAGAGATTTCCTAAATATAAGGATTTCCTACTAGGAAGAAAACATTTACCAAAAGTAGGCCAGTGGGAGCCTGGGCATTCAAGCAAAGCCTGACCCCCCCCCCCCCCCTCAAAAAAAATTTGTACTGTGAACTAAAAAGCCAGACTGCAGCTATTTAAAGTATCTTGTGGATGGAATAAGTAATAATAACACAACATCATTTTCTCCCAATTGCTGGTAAACACACTTGGGAGTTTGATATATAAACGTCTGACAGCTCCTTAAAGTACTAGAAATGCTTAGGTTGTTAGTTTGAATATCTGAACATTCCAGTGAAAGTGTATCCAAGAGATAAAGAAAATAGCAAGCCTTCTGCCTGGTTGTTAGATGTAAATGGCTACAACTTCATTTTGAAGTAATAAGCAGAAAGCCACTGGATGTAAAACTGCGATATATTTGCCAGTGTTAACATGATATCAGCAGGCAACCCTGCTGGTGGGATGCAAGAGTCTAAAAAATAAATGTTGAAAGAGAAGTGAATGTTCCTTTCATGTTTGTTCTCGCTGTCAGAAAAGCAGGGGGGAAGAGAGAGATAGTATGTGCGCAAGAGAAATGGCAGGTAGAGATAAGTGAGTAGGTTTGTTAAGTTCTAACGGTTGGCATGGAGACATAAAACTTGAGCATTGGCATGGAGACTTATAGGGCTGCAGTGGCGTAGTGATTAAGATGCTGAGCTTGCAGGTCAGCTGTTCGAGACCCGAGTTTTGCACAATGGAATGAGCTTAATTCCATTGTGGAATGGAAGCTGTCCCAGCTTCTGCCAACTTAGCAGTTTGAAGGAAAGAAATTGCAAGTAGATAAATAGGTACCACTTTGCTGGGAAAGGTAACAGCATTCCATAGTCATGTTTGCCACATGAAAATGGAAATGTCTGCATATGCAGACAGCACTGACTCTTTGGCTGTAAATGGAGATGCACATCACCCCCTAGAGTTGGGAACAACTGGCTTTCAAACAAGGGAGATCGTTACCTTTATGGAGACTGAGGTTTGGAGGTTAATTCCTAGGGATTCAGATCAAAAGTTTCACAGCTATCTCCTGCTCTTTGTCCTACTATGCCCATTTTGGGGGCCTTCACACCTCTAGAGTTGCCCCTTTGACAAGAATAAGATATTTCAGATAGCCAATGATCAGAATTCTTGACTAATGTGAACATCTGGTGGTGGTGAGTCCATGGCATTTAATACTGGGATTATACAAATCTGCTTTGCTTGGTGATTGGCTTTCCAAATTTTAGCATGGGATTCCTCCAAGGAAAAGGTCACCTTTGCTCAAAAGCCGACTCTATGTTATGGTGCTTATCTCTGTTTACAGCCAAAGAGCCAGCACTGTCTGTGTCTGCAGACGTTTCCATGGTCATGTGGCAGGCATGACTAAACACTGGAGTGCATGGAATGGTGTTACCATTCTACTGAAGGGGTAAACATAAGAACATAAGAACATAAGAACATAAGAACAGCCTTGCTGGAACAGGCCACAGCCCATCCAGTCCAGCATTCTGTCTCACACAGTGGCTCACCATTTCCTTCAGGGTATTCCCAAGGAGATGCCTTCACCTGCTTAGGATTCCCTGGAAATGGCATTGAGAGATATCCTGCCTATCTCTCCAACCCGGAGGTTGTCCTTAGGTAGCCATAATTATAGCCATTGATAGCCTTGTCCTCCATGAACTTGTCTAATCCTTTCTTAAAGCTGTCAAGACTGACAGCTGTCACCACTTCTTCTGGCAGGGAGTTCCATAGACCAGTAATCCTCTGGGTGAAAAAGTACTTTCTCTTATTTGTTTGAGAACGAGTACCCAAAAGTTTCATGGAGTGTCCCCTAGTTCTAGTGTTGTGCGATAGGGAAAACTTATTTATCTGCTTGCAATTTCTTGCTTTCGAACTGCTAGGTTGGCAGGAGGTGGGACAGAGATGGGAACTCACTCCATTGTGCAGCACTCGGGTCTCAAACTGCTGGCCTGCTGACCTTCCAGTCACCAGGTTCAGCGTCTTAACCACTAAGTCACCCCAGTCCCTCCTCTGAAGTATAACTTCCCAAATACAGTCAGGCTGCCTCAGAAAATTCTCTGCAATTTGTTTTCATTATAGGCTGTCTCTTATATCAGTAGTATTACTGGACTAAGCTGTGCTCTGAGAGATCAGATTTATCAGGTTTTTGACTTATAAGAACTGGCAAAATTGTGACATCACCATGTCTCACAAAATGATATCATCAGTCCTGTCACTTGAATTTCAGTTTTCTGTCTTATGCAAGGGATCTAGCAGTCTTTTAGATATTGAGGCTAGCAATGGAGGGTGGAGAGGAATCAGTGCATCCAAATTATATAGGCAGCACAACAGAACCTGTCTAAAATGTTGACAGTATTAATTTTTTTTACAGAATTATCAGTTATGTTGCTCTTTCACTTATCATGGCCATTTGGCCCTACTACTTTCAGTCCCTATGTATACACACCTATATAGCTATCAACTGAGAGAACTACTTCATACTTCTGGATGTACTAGTTCTTATGCCACAATAAATCTATTCACTTATAATGTATGATAAGATTCTGTTGTTTTGGAAATGGGTTTGTTATCTGATTTTAGGTATCTTAATCCTTGGTTTTAGTGCACAGAGAAAACTGTAGAATGACATTTTACATGCCTTATGACTGATGATTCTCTTCCCTAAACTGATTTCATTGTAATGGTTGACCAGAGCTTGGAAAATTTAATTTTTTTACTGTATTCCCATAGGTCTTTAGCTGTCACAACTAGTGGTCATGCTATCTGAAGGATTCTGAGACTTGGACTCCCAAAAAGTAATGTTTCCAGGTTGTGGGGTTGGCTTAGTGCTTCTGTGGATTTAGAAATAGGTAGCCAGTTCCATGTATAATCATTAACTAGTGCTCCTTCAAACTTCCCCTCTGAGGAAATCCTTTGTGAGTTCAATCCATCTTCAAACAAGGAATAGATTTCCTCCCAAACATTAAGATAAGAATTGCTCAGGGATCTTGTCAATTAGCCGCAATTAAGTGAGCATTCTGACCACTTTATGTGTATGCATAATAAAGTCTATTGTATCTGTCTGCTCCCCAGCCACTAGGCAATACTTGTCTTAAACAAGAATGTGGAAGAAATAATTTTAGTACAGTCATAAGTAAAGTCTTCACTATTTGTATTATGCCCCATAGAAGAAATAGGAGGACAAATTAAGGGCTGGTTAATTATTGTGTATTAATTGCCTAATTTGTGGCTTAAACAAGTATAGTTTAAGCATGTTTGCTGTAATCACTATTGAATAAACTATATCTATAAAACAGAGGTGTGGTCTTGTATGTGCTCTAAAGGAACCCACAGTCCTGGACCAATCTCGTTGAAAATTGGCGCACACCTACTTTGGGCTTGCGAGATCAGCACTGTGGGGGTCTTGAAACCCATTTGAGGGGTTTATACCCCCAAAATGGGACACAAAGAGGACACCCCCACTTACAGGTGAAAGCGCAATGAAAGAGCAGTACTGCGCACATGCAACACAGCCTCCATTTCGGGCCAGGCCACAGGGGCTGGCTGTGAGCTCCACGGCTGCAGAGAGAATGAAGAACTGCCTGAGGTAGGAGGAAAGAAGCTGGAAAGGAAGGCTGAGTTCACGGGTCCTGGAGGGCGAGGGAGAGGAAAGGCCGTAGGAGAAAGAGATGGAAGAGCCATTTTTTCAGCAGAAAAAAACCCCGAGCAGCACAGCCAAGCCAGTGGCTTGAATTTTCCAATGGGACACACCACCGCTAAAGAAAGCTGTGGCCGTGATCAGCGGCCACAGCTTTCTTCAGCAGCGGGGTCTCCGGTCCATAATCGTACAGTTTTGTCAAGTCATGACCTCCTTTCTGTAGTCAAGCTGCGTCATCCTAGTTTTAAAGGACAAAAACAACCCGGGCAAGGCTGGGTAATTAGCTAGGGTACAATATATATTCAAGACAATATTTATCCCTGTCATGAACAGTACAGAAAGTGAATTGATACCTGTAGCATGACCTATAAATTATAAAATATTGTATTACTTATGCATTCAAGAAAGGTATGTTAAAGTGGGATTAAAAGTATAATTGTAGAGTATTTGCTGTGGATGTAGAAGGCTGCTTTGCTCCAGATGACCATGTTAAGTAACTCATTGTAAAATGAAATTTGTGCTATGTCTTTGCAATGCACAAACTTGTTAGTAAAAATAATGAGTTCAAATATTATCGACCGACTGACCAACCGACCGACTGAACGAACGAACAAACGAACAAACGAACAAACGAACAAACGAACAAACGAACAAACGAACAAACGAACAAACAAACAAACAAACAAACAAACAAACAAACAAACAAATTTCATGGAGCTCATTTCATGGACTCCAGAGCAGAAGGTTAACATAGATAAGGCAGAAATATTGCCGGTTTGAATTTGGATGATCTTTGGATGTGAGTTGCACTTTTTCTTAAAGGTTTGCATTCTTGTGGCACCTCTATTTCAAACTATGTATATGATCAGATAGCACCAAGGACTTGGTGGATTTATTCTGATTCAACAGCTGTGACCTTTCTTAAGCAAGGCAGACCTTGCCACAACCAGTCATGCAGTAACACCCAGTGTAGATTACTGTAATGTTCTATGAAGGGTTGCTTTTAAAAAAAAAAAGCTCAAAAGTTTCCATTGGTCAGAAACATACAATATTTTCAAGAGTTGTGGCTGAGATAAAGAACAGAAAATATATTGTTCCCTGGAATGTTGCATCTCTGACTTGTCTGATATTCTGCTTCCTTGCCCAGAGGCTGATATTTTCTTATCTGACTCCATTTCCTCTGCGGGTTTGTTTTCCTATGATCTTTGGGTCAAACTACATGTTTTATTGGCTTTTTCTAAAATTATATTTTCCCCCCTCTAGCTATGTAGTCCTTCAAAAGTTTGTGCCTCAGCAATCAAGCTTATCAGTGAAGCCCAGGTCTACCACCCAGCTTGTTCTGTTTCACCTAAAGCAGCCTGCTGCACTCAGGTATGGAGTAGGCCTTTCTTCCATCACTATCATTAAGGTATGATTCAAGTGCTACTAATCAAGAGATGGATGGCATCTTGTCCTTTCTCTTAAACAGCAGAATGTGATAGACTAGCTCTGAGTCTAGAATACCTCTGAGTGTCTAACAGTCAACCAAAGCATCTCTCAGGGAACAAATCTGTTGAGGAGAAATATGCCTAATTATCACCACCACCATCCACCACATGCCATCAAGTCAATTCTGATTTAGGGACAACACCTTCAAGGATTCTCTGCATACACAGTACAGTAGACCTGCGCATAATGACGTTACTTGGTTCCCCAAATAGCGTTGCTAAGCAATTGTTGTTGTTACGTGGGTTTCTATGGAGTTTCCCGCATAACAACGATTTTAGCGTCATTGTCCGGATAATGACGGTTATTTTAGCGTTGTTGTCTGGACAATGACACTAAAAACGCTGTTATGCAGGGAACACATGATGCATAACGATGTGTTGTTAAGTGAAAATGATGTTATCCGAATGCGTTGTTATGTGCTCAGAAGTAGTTTACAATTCCCTTTTTCTGTGGGCACCCTAAGGGTCTGCAGCTTGTCCACAGACTGGTTCTTCTCCTGGGAGTCAGAGGGAGGAATCAAAGTCCCAACCTCTGCCTCTTACAGCCAGATATCTCACTGAGCTATCCAGCCAGCTGAAATATGCCTAGAACCTCAGACAGATCTAACAAATAAATTCAATGGATTCTGAATAGCTAGAGATGTATATCAAAAATTTTACTTAGATGAACAAAGATTCCCAGATACAAATTATTGGCGTGTGTGTGTGTGTGTGTGTGTGCGTGTGCACGTGCGCGTTGCATGTGCATACATTTTAATGTGTAAATTATTAAGAATACACACAAGGAGCAGAAAAGGAAAAATTAGCAATGCTAAGCAATAATAAAAATAAACAACAACAAATAATCCACTGCAAATGAAAAATTATTTCTGGTCATACAATAAAGTATTGTACAATTTGAATAATTTAGATATCCCTAAAGGAAGAACAATGAAGCCACTTATATTTAGTAATAAGTTAAGGGAAACAGTTGAACTGCTTATTCCCATGCTACAAACTGGACTGGGAACGTATGCTCAATTCATCTAGGAGAACTACTCAAACAAATGAACCAATTTACTGTCATTTTCATTCCTTTGCTGTCCCATATTAAGCATCTCTTCTACAGAAGAAATTCAGGAGATGTACCTTGGAGAGAGATTATGCACTAGGCTAGATTATCACACCACCCACACAGTTCTGGCCTTCCTCTTTTGTCTATGTCTCGACTGTACAATGCTATCATTATTCCATTAATATTTGTCTCAGATACATGTACTGGGAAGATGTAAGGATAATGAACAGTAAGTACTTTATTTATGTATTTATTTGGTAACACTGTACATTCAGAGTCAGAATTTCCATCCAGTGACCCCTGCCAAACTAGGGATGGGGGCAAGGGGAATGAAAAGAGTAATAAATATAATCTCCTGGATTTTGGCTTGGGTGCCAAAGTCCACAGGGAAGGATGATGGTCCCCAAGTGGATTAAATCCCACTTGAATCCATCTTGATGGAGAGCAGCAGCTTCATTCATACTGGCCTGGGGCCAATAAGGACTCTGCTTGCCAAAAGGGCTCAGGACCAGAAAGTGACTCCCAGAACTGGATCAGTGGTACAGGTTTCACACTGTGATGTAGAAGGTAGGTGAAAGCTCGAATTTCCTGCCTAGCATATCCGCTGCTTTCCCAGCTTCTGGCCATAGGAAATGGGATTTTTGCAGTTCTCAGCAACCTTCTGACATGCAGGCAATTGCAAATCAGCCCAATTCTTATCTATGCCTAGCCACATCTTTTTGCAGTTTTGGAAGGGGCTGTGTGTGTTTTTTAAATACAGGTAGGATGATTCTATTTTTGTTCTATTTTCAGCATGTGCGCTGGTATTGAGCCAAAGCAGCACTGGTAGGTGTTTCCCCCAACGATTCAGTGCTATGTTACTTGAGTGGCAAGCCAATGCAGTAATATGTCACTCACCAATAAATGAAGAAGAAGGAAGAAAGAGCCAGCATTCTCCTGCTTCCTGCAGAGGAGTTGACAGAAGAGGATACAGGGCATGATTCCTCTCCCTTTACAACCCAATGCTGTTTCACTTTGGTGGGAAGCTGATGCAGGATGCGGGAGACAGAAATGAAGAAGTAGGTGGAGAGAGAAAAGGAGACAGATTGGGATCACATTCTTTCTTTCTTTCACGTTAGGATTTAGTGCTGTTTGACTTGAGTGACAAGCTGATACAGTAATATGTCAAGTCCAATAAATGAGGAGAAATTCAGCATTTCCCTGTTACCTATGGGAATGGATGCAGTGGCATGGCGGCTTAAGTAGGAACCGGCTAAATAGACTGCAGTGGTTCAAGTGGCTAAGATGCTGACTCGGAGGCAGAAGGTCAGCAGTTATATTCCCGAGTACTACAGGAAGGAATGAGCTCCTGTCTATGTCCCAGCTCCTGCCAACCTAGCAGTTTGAAAGCAAGAAATTGCAAGTAGATGAATAGGGACCACTTTGGTGGGAAGGTAACAGCATTCCGTGTGTTCCGGTGATTAGTCATGCCTGCCACATGACCATGGAAACATCTGCAGAAGCAGACAGCGCTGGCTCTGAAACAGAGATGAGCACTGCACCCTTGAGTTGGATATGACTGGCTTTCGAATAAGGGAAACCTTTACCTTTTACTAAATAGGGGTATTTTGAGGTGTAGTGTATCTTCCCATTCTGAAACTACCTGCTTCTTATTTGTGGATGAAGGGATCATTCTGCATCTTGGACTATACTTTCAAGTGACCCTGCTTAGCCCAGTCCAGTCAAGGATAACTTCACTCACCAGTAGCGTCCTTACAGACATATTCATGTTGATCATTTGGGAGAAAAATCGTAACCTGGAAGGCTTAGCTCTACCTAGCTTCACTTCCATGAGAAAGCTCCCAGCTTGACCTGCTAAACCTCAAGATCTTCCAATTTAGGCCTTTTCTCTCACGTGAGCCACATTTGTCTGTAAGGTGTGTTTAAGTCAGGCAGAATGTCTAGAATGAGGAATTATGAGATTTGTAGTCCACGAAATCTAAAAATCCCATCCCTGCTGTCCATTTGATTGCAAACCACAGTTAACACACAAACTGTAGCTTATCATGACCTGTGAATGTACCCAAAGTTTTTTCACTGGTTGTGCTAGGAGGGAGGAAGGCTCTAACTGGAAGCACCTTTGCCCTCTTCACAACGGCAGGGTCTTATCTTACAAACTGAGCCATCTATAGTCAGGGCTTCTGATGCAACACAGATGGGAGCCTGGCACACCAAGTAGTATCAGTGAAAGGTAACATCTTGCTTTTACTAAATGGTGTTTATATCTGCCCAGGCAAAAGTTGGTAGATTTCTTCATTATGAATCTAAGCAGGGATTCATGTAATTTTAAGGGATGAGTAATTTTGTGTATGTGTTAGTGATTAGGACAAAATGTCCTGCTACCCCCCTCCCAATACTATTTTTCTGCTTCATCAGTTCTTGCATTTGCCACATCGAATTTATATTCTTGCAAGATGGTTGTAATCTGCCTTATTGAAGTTGTGGCAAGGGGGAAGGAATCCATACCATATGAGTCGGGTTCGCCTGATTGGGCGACATAGAAATTTGAATTATAAATAATAATAAAAAATATTGGTTGATGTTAGATGTAGGGCAGTTATTTTAGAATTACATGGTTCTGGCTCAATGCAAGGATTACTGTAAAGGGGAACGTGCTGGAGAACATTAGAAATTCCCAAATTGGGGAAATAAACTATACATCAATCATCTCTCTTTCCTTTCTTTTCTTGCCTTAACATTTTATCCCACACATAGTCTGGGCTTCAAGAATTCTCTCTTCACAGAAACACAGCAATACATTATACACAATAAAGCACAGTTTGAGGACTGGAAAGTTGGCAGGTCAGCAGTTCAAGACCCAAGTGGTGCACAATTGTCTGTTCCAGCTCCTGCCAACCATGCTCTTTTCCATGAGAAAAGGGAATGGCTTGAATGCTGGGCCGAAACAGCTAAGTGACTTGCTACCACTCTAGGTGCCTGCAATACGGAAAGATTGTCCCATTCTGCCTAATATCAAGGAAGAAGTGACACATCTGTCTTCTCCAGGCATGCCTTACAAATAATTATTTTATTTCTATCTTTTCAGAGTGGGTTTGTCTTTGGCACTCGCATTGCCTTTAAAAAGACACAATACACTCTAGCTCCTGCATCCATCCTTAGCCTGGGGTCTTCTCTGTTGTGCATTCTAATTTCATAGGGGTTCCTCTTCCCTTTTATGGGAGAGGAAGTAGAATGGGGAATTTAACCACTTCCTTATTCAGATTTTTAGATTATGCTGGCTAAACAGCTATACTCATGGAATATTTGCTATTTAACGCCTCCACTATATTGCCTGTTATTTTCTTAGCAATGGTCCAGAAAATATAACATAACCATTTCCTTTTTGAATACACTCCAACTGAGAAGCCTTCACTTGCTCCCATATTCTTGTATTTATTTGTCTGAAATGGGGCATGTTGTTTGACCTCCAAGGGGATAATTAGTCCCGTTCTAAGTGGATATTGATCCTACACATTTCTTCTAATTGTATTAAGAAACAAGGTGTGTAGCGCTCAAACCCCTGAATGTATGTATTTGTCTGCAATTTGGCAAACATTGCACCCTCAAAAGGCTTATGGAACCTTCTCATTTCATGCAATTATGACAAACAGAAGTGTTTCCAGCCTTTTTTGTTATGCCCATAAGAAGCAATGGGAAGTATAATCCAGGTTTTTCTTGGGTTCAGGAAGCTGGAGGTTGAAGGAGACTTTGTTCCAAATCAGCTCACACAGAAGTAAAGCATTTCCAAAGCATTGTATTGGGGCCCAAATAAAATCTTATGGTCTATTTGCATTCTAAATGTAAGATATGGAAGTGAATGTGGAACATTAATTTGCACATGGATCATTTTGTACAGGCTGCACAGAGATAATAAATAAGCAAGGTGAAAAGCAAGAAGGATCTTGTAGCATATTGTAGGTGGGACAACGAATCCTTGTCACAAGCCATAGAAAATGATGTGGAAGTGAGAAAACTGGTGCTCAAGGATGGAGGGGAAAGAAGTAGTCAGGATGTTCATGGAAAATTGGTATGGCAAGTGCTTACGTGGAAGGGGAAAAAGGAGAGTTAAGAGCTAATATGAGAGGTGAGTAAGAGTGTAAGGGAAAAAAACTGGTAGCTTGAAGTGACATGAAAGGGAGAAAGTAAGGTGTGGAAATAGAGCGGAACAGAAAAGGAAAGAGTGGATTTGAAGAGAGAATCAGAGAGGGAAGGAGGGAGAAAGACAGATATTGAAAAGAAAAGAGCTAAATGCTCTCATTTTTAAGGCTACAACTTTTCAAAATCTAGCAAATCCTAGTTGAAGAATTCTGGGAGTTGTCCAAAAAATTAACTTTTCCAAGCATATAGAAAAATTCTACTTCTGGGTGATGGGTATTGTGTGCATAAGTATTTACTATGTAGGTCTTCTGAAACTTTAGTTGCATGCCTCTAGGTTGCTGTCACCTTTTAGTATTCTTTTTAGTAACACCTGTCCAATTCAATCTGTCTGATATTTATATACTTGTCATATGGGCTTTGAAATTTAATATTACAAAAGTACCATTAAAATGGAAATTCTGGCTATCCTATCACTGTATTTTTGCTGGTATTCTTTCTCGGGTGTTTCATATTCTGAGGTAAAACCTGCCTTTTCAAAGGAAAGGTTGGTCTTCCTAGGTATGTGACCTTGAGAGTCAATCAGCAGTACATCATCAATAAACAAACATTCACAGCACATGAAGTTTGAATGATTTTTAAATACATGAATTCATGGTTGATAACTGTAAAAAGGTTTGGTGAGATTATTTTTATTGAGGGGAAAGCATATAAAAGAAAAATAGTTTTATATTTAGCTTTATATCTTTTGGTGAGAAAAAAAATTGGTCATAATTTAGCTTTTTTTTAAAAAAAAAAATCCTAGCCAATTTTAAGATTTTTATTTTTCATGGAAAATTCTAAGTTGTTGGTAAAGTTGAACATTAAATATGCTACAGCCAGCATTTCTGATTTAAAGTAAAGGTAAAGGTTTCCCTTGCTCGAAAGCCAGTCATATCCAACTCTAGGGTGCAGTGCTCATCTCTGTTTCAAAGCTGAAGAGCCAGCACTGTCTGCTTCTGCAGACATTTCTGTGGTCATGTGGCAGGCATGACTAGACACCGGAGCACACAGAGCGCTCTTACCTTCCCACCGAAGTGGTCCCTATTTATCTACTTGCAATGTCTTGCTTTCAAACTGCTAGGTTGGCAGGAGCTGAGACAAAGACGGGAGCTCATTCCATCCTGCAGTACTAGGGAATTGAACTGCTTACCTTCTGTCTCCCTGTCAGCGTTTTAGCCACTTGAGTAACCTTGAATTTTTTTGCCAAGTAAGTAGACAATTAAACCTGGATTTTCTCCGAAGGAAAAGTGAGGAAGCTGATATTGTCCTACTCTTGGTACACTTTGAGAAACCAAGATTTTCTTAAAAAGACTATAATGTGGGAAAGGTTGAAGGCATCAGGAAAAATGAAAGGCTAGGTACAAGGTGGATTGACTCCCCAACAAACCCATACACTTGAGTTTACAAGAACTGAGCAGGGCCATTGAGGATAGGACATTTTGGAGGCCACATATTCATCAGGTTACCAAAAGTCAGAGACAACTTGATGGCATCTTGCAGCAACAAATTAGACATATGATGCTGGGAGACATTTTTGCTTTCTGAGTTCACTTTCAGAGTCACCATCCAGTTTTATATATAAATATATATCTGCTTTCTACCATTTTACTAACAACTGTCATCTTGCAGTTGAAATAAATATCTGTCCTATCTAAACCAATTGGCAGATTGTGAAGGAATATACTAACTGGTTTGTCAGGACAGGTTATCCTGCTATGGTAATAGAGTAGAACAAGGGTTCCCAACCTAAGGCCCATGGGCTGGATCTGGCCTGTGACACCATTTCATGTGGCCCCCACCTCTCCAAGCGCATTCAAGAAACAAAATGGCCAGCCTTTGAAGCTGTTGGGACAAAATGGCCACCCCCATTGTGCAGGCAGGGCAAAATGGCCATCCAACCCTCTAAGCTGACTGAGAGAGAGTGACTGGGTCCCCGGTTGGGGGAACCCCTGGAGTAGAACATACTCAATGCCGAACATCAGGTGGCAGTTAATTAACCTGACAACCCTGAGGACAAATTGCCTTGGGTGGAAAAGTCCACAAGGAAGGGTGATGGTTCCTAAATGGGTTAAATCCCACTTGAATCCATTCTGATAGAGGGCAGCAGCTTCATCAGTACTGGCCTGGGGGTGATTAAGACTTTGTGCACCAAAAGGGCTCAGGAACAGAAAGTGACATGTGGCACTAGATCAGTAGTATGGGTGTTACAGTGTGAAGCGAAAGGCAAATGGAAGGCCACTGCATTATATTGTTCACAAGGCAATTTTAGAGTTCCAGAAATAATGAGCAGCAGCCAGCAATACGGGCCAAACACATAACTTTATTACAGGGTTAAGAACACAATTTTAACTGCACCACAGCGGCTTATATACAGATGCAGAAAGATACATTTTGGCAGGCTTTAACAGGATTGGTTGAAGGAGAGTGGGGTGATCGAGGACTTGTCCTCAATCACGCTTCTCAGAGTAAAATGGCATGAACCCCAATCTCACGTTACTTAGAAACTGAGGAGAACATAAAATGGTGGACAATTTCATTCAATATACAACAGCCATGATGTTTGCCATGATGATAGCCCAAATTCAGAATTGGAATGAAGAAGAAGATACTAACTGGAGACATCTCAGGGTGTAGCAGTTATAATCATATTTCTTTCGCTTTTAATTGATAGGCCTCTAGATCTTATCAAAGGAGGTATGCTAGGATCGGCCTTATTATGCAGCTGGATGAAGAATTAGCCTCAGGTGGTGGATTCCTGGAGACAGCAGATCCTAGGCTTCTTGTTGCAACTGTGGCCACTAAAGGAGATTTCCTGCTCTTCTGGAGAGTGAGCCAGACTAATAAGATGTAGATGTTTTGGCAGTGGCACCAGAAGGGTTCTCAGGAATCACCTGATCTCCCAGATCAGGATGATTCCAACTTGCAATTTCCTTCCAGCCTTTCAGGCCTAGTAATGAAGGAAGCACAGAGTCATCGCATAAAGCAAAAAGCTTCCATCTCTAGCCCAGAGGCACCTGAAAAACATCCTTTGGTTACTTTATTTACCCAGGATGTTTATTTTTAAAAATCCAGTGGCAAATCAATTGCTTATTTGTGGTACTTAATTTTAGACATCTGTCCAAATGGGAATGAAGGAAGTTCACTGTTTTCTTGCCAAACAGTTATTGCCTTTCATTTCATTGTCCTTATATTGCAAATCCAAGGGCTGCCAATGAGACGTTGGAAGTTACCTGTCACAAATGACAATTTACTTGTAATTAATCTCTTTCCCCAACAATGAAGCTACAACTACATTACGGATCTTTGTAATTTTATGAGAGACAATTCCTACTCCTTTATAGTTCAGCTATAACTTTTAGTTACTTTCATAGTTACAGGGAAATAGTGGATGAAAAATATATCATATGGTTCAATTCCTTGCTTGCACTGTGCTGCTGCCTTGTGTTTTGTAGTCAGTGTAGAAGTAGGCTTAGAGTATGGTTTATACAACAAGAAGGTAGCTTGTAACATTCAGATTTTTGTTGAAGACAAAAACCTAAAGGGAAGACAAAACCTAAAGGGAAGACAAAAACCTAAAGGGAAGAAATCTAGTTACTTTTGAGAAATGGGAATTTAAAAAAACAAAAAACATTGCAATGATGACAGCAAGCTCGTTTTCTTCTTCTGCTGTATCCGAATCCAAATAGTGGCCATTCTCATGGTGATCAGCCACGAAGACTGTCATGAGTATATAACATAGTGGCCTTTCATCTGCCTTCCACATCGCAGTATGACACCCGTACCACTGACCCAGTTATGCGAGTTACTCTCTGGACCTGAGCACTTTTGACACACAAATTCCTCATCAGCCCCAGGCCAGTCTTGATGAATCTGCTGCCCTCCATCAAGATGGATTGAAGTGGGATTTAATCCACTTGGGGACCATCACACTTCCCTATAGACTTTGGAACCCAAAGCTGTTAGTTCTCAGGGTCATCAAGTTAGTTAACTGCTGCCTAACACTCAGCATTGAGTTGCTGGCAGTATAGTCTACTTTGTTACCATAGGAGGATAACCTGGCCAGACAAACTCTGTTTAGGAGAAATTTCATCAAACTAAATTTACGCATTGGGATGTATTTAATGCAATCTTTGCTTTAAAATGTTTTATTTTTAAAATATGTTGGGCAGTAAAAACCCTGCAGTTCAACACTATATAATGTTGAACTATAGCAGACATTTGTACTTTAGACCTATGGTCTAACACAAGGCATTAGATGATTAGACCATACAGTATTGTGCATTTGTAGGAGGAAGACAAAGTACCTGTAGGCTTCTTTTCCCCAACTTTGCATAAATGTGCTTATAATAGCCAGATTCCAAAAATATGTCATCTGAATTGCCTTTTGAATGACCTCAGTTGCTATTCTTTTTATTTTATTTTTTGCCCTGATTTGGCTAATCTTGCCTAAGGTCAAGTCCTTAATTATTGTCTGCATGAAAAGTGCTGAATAACATTTTGTTCCAAATCTGTTTTCCACTCATGCCCCAAATCCTATCATCTGATAGACATTATCTACAACAAATTAAGAATTTATGCACTTCAATCTAATTTTGTCTCGAGGCTCTTTTTGTAGAGGTCTGAAAGGGGACTGTTTCATTAAACTTTCTCATTTTGTTTAAAGATTGAAACATGCATAAAACTCAGCCACATTCTGGAAGCAGGAATTTGTTAGCATTTTATGAGATCTGTTTACAAGACCTAAAAGAAAAAGTGACGGAGGTGAAGGTCACACAGTTCTATGGCCATGACATGCCACTGAAACTGGAGCAACAGAGTTTAATTTTACCAGGAGCAAAATTCATAGCACGCTTATGCCACTGTTATGAAAAACATAAGTAACACCACCTTCATTGGCCAATGACATGAGGGGAGGACAAAAGCATATTTCAAAGAGATGAATTATTGGGTTTTGCAAATAATTCTTGAAGCCATGTGGATATTGACAGGATGCCTTAAACCTACACCAGTTGAGAAAATATACTCTCTTGTTAGTATTGCTCCACATAAGATCAGGAGAGAAGTAGAAGCAGATGCTGAGAGAACTAAGCAAGAGAATAACCCTTGACACCCTCTGAACAGATATGAGCCTCAAGTCCACCGGCTCAGATCCAGAAAGAGCTTTAAGTCAAGAACAAACATTCTTTAGGGTACACAAGAGCAAAACCAAATTAGAAGATGGAAGGAGCTCACTGAGTGAGGAACAACATTAAAGGTAGATATACAGTAGCTGAAGATATCAATCTCCCCTATGTCACCTGAAGGACCTTGAATAAGCTGAGTGTTGGAGTCGCTAAATGTAAGACCAACATGCTCAAGTAAGGACTGCTGGTGGACAACAACACATGGTGTGAATGTGGAGAGACACAGAGTCCGGCCCATTTGCTGGTCTGCCAATTCCTGCCAGAGACATACACTGATGAGGACTTGCATTTGGACAATGACAAAGCAAAGAAAGTGGCTTCATTTTGGCAGTCTGGGTTCTGATCAGGACACAAAAGAAGAAGAATTGGATTTTGCAACATAGACAATTTTCTTGCTCACCTCTTCCACCATGTGCTAGTATGGAAGACCATTTTGAGCAAGGTGCTGGAAGCATGTTCACCATGAGCAGTCATTGCAAACACCCTTTCTACCTTCTTTGGTGCTGTTAGAAAGTAGTCCTTCTGCCCTCTCCTCCAACCTTTGATCCTATGGCTAAGGAGATTGGGGAGAAGCTACTGCTTCCCCAAGGAAACAGAGGAAAGAAGAATAGCTTCCAAACTTTGACTTCATGGGCCATTATTTCCAAACAGAGTTTAGGGATGGGAAGAATTTCATTTTACTTCACGTTTGATAAAAGTTTAGCAATATTTACATGTTTCTTAATATTTATTATATTTTCCAGCTTCACCTATAAAATCGAGGGTTAACTGTTAGAACTTTGCATAGGCTCCTTAGCCAGGCCCTACTAGCCTGCACTCACCATTCGTGCACACGTCCAAACTGGGTATGCAGGTAAACGCAAGATTGAGAAATGCGCCAGTGGGGCAAGAGCCCCACAAACGCGAAAAAGGGAAACAACTTCATTTCCCAATGTTCTTTGTGCTGCGCCGCACCACAGCCAATCAGGCTGAGGAGCGACCACAAAGAACATTGAGAAATGCACCGCGGCCAATCAAAATCGAGCCGCAGGAAAAAAAACGCACCACAACCACAAATCACAAACCCATAACTACGAGCCCCAGAGTCCTGCGCGACATGAGCGCGCAGGATGCTGAGGAAGCCGGCGCCCGAAAAATTAAAAAGAAAAACAACTCACCGCCTCACAGCCAAGCAAACACCAACCGCCCTTCTTTCCCTCACCAACAGCGCCTGAAGGTCCCGACTGGAGTCTCCCCTTTAATATCAGTGGGTGGGGGGGTTGCAATCCCCCTCTCCGCTGGCTACTCTAAGGTTGGGAGGTTTGTGGGGACAAAAGGGGTATGCCCCCCAATCCTTCTGGACCCAGGAGACCAGGGAGAGTGGATCAATTCCCCCCCTCCTAAAAAAACCTCCATCTTTAAAGAGAAGAAACTAAGCGGTTTCTTCTCTTTAAAAACAGAGTTGTTTTAAGGAGGGGAGGAGGAATCGATCCACTCTCCCTGGTCTCCTGGGTCCAGAAGGGTTGGGGGGACATACCCCTTTTGTCCCCCCAAACCTCCCAACCCCAGGGGAGCCAGCAGAAAGGGGGGTTACAACCCCCACCCACTGATATTAAAGGGGAAACCCCAATCTGCTTTCATGACTCCACACAATCAAAACACCATAACACAATAAAGCCCCCCTCATCACCACCTAGCCCACACTTCCTATCCCCCACCGACCACGCTCCCCTCTCCACCACCTAGCCTACCCTTCCTAACCCCCAATGACCATGCCCCCTCCCCACCACCTAGCCCACCCTTCCTAACCCCCACCGACCACACACCCTCCCCACCGACCACGCCCCTCCCCACCACCTAGCCCACCCTTCCTAACCCCCAACAACCATGCCCCCTCCCCACCACCTAGCCCACCCTTCCTAACCCCCAACGACCATTCCCCCCTCCCCACCACCAAATAAATAAATAAATTTTTAAAAATTACTAAACATACAGTCAAAAACATCCAAAAATACACAAAAACAAACAAAAACACCAAAAACAATACGAAGTAAACAAAAACACAATCAAAAACAAAACAAACAGACAAAAACACAAATCCCAACCCACCCCCCCCCCACACACACACACACAAAGAAAGAAAACAAGCAAACTTACCAAAATATGTCCTACCTCCATGAGGACCGGAAAAGAAATGAATAAAGAAAGAGACTACTTACCAGAAGAAGCTCCACCCAGAGGCCAGGAGAAAAAAAATAGTCAAAATACAATAACCCCTACCACCACCACCTGCTGGCCACAATAGTAAAAACAATTCAAAAACACAAAACAGCCCCAAACAAAAGGCCACAAGAGTAAAAACAAATGAAAAACATAACACAAATTCAAAATTTTACACAAAAGGTCACACCAATAAAAACAAATCAAAAAAATTACACTAAAACACACTTTAACACAAATCACAAACATATGTCAATAAAATACAATAGAAACTTTTAAAACTCCTGTGCTGAGATTTAACTCAAATTAAAACCCAAAACATCTAAACACATTTTAAAAACATTGAATGTAAAAAACATTTACTTTTACATTATTAAAATTATTACCTACAGTACAACTAATTAAAAAATTCAAAAAAACTAAAACATTATTCGCTTACATAAAACAATTTGAAAAAATTATATCATACTTTGTTCTTTTATTAATCCTCAGAAAAAACCCAGAAAAAGCAGATCACAGTTAATAACAGCCAAGCCAAAAAAATTTACATAAATAAACATTTAAAAAATTAAAATTACAGACTAAGCAATTTAAAAAAAAACATTAACACAATTTAACCTTCCAACACAATTTAAAACAGCCCGGCAATGCCGGGCAACCTCTGCTAGTCATATATAAAAGCAAGCTGATATATATAGAATTTTCCCTTAAAATTTTCTTAACTTTATTTAATTAAGACAAAAGGCTTGTCTACACAGGCTCATTGAAGCAGGAAATATCAGGCTATATCAGTGCTGGTGAACCTATGGCACACGTGCCAGAGGCAGCACTCGGAGCCCTCTCTGTGGGCACCCATGCAGTCACTCCAGCACAGAGTTTGCCCTGCTCCTCTGCCCAGCATTCCAATAGGAGCGCTTCCTCCCTTTCCCAGCACAGAGTTCACCCCGCCCCATGCCCAGCAGCTGAATGGGAGCCGTCCCTCCCTCTCCCCAGCACAGAGTTCACCCTGCCCCTCTGCCCAGTAGCCCAATGGGAGCATTTCCTCCCTCCCCTGTTGCTGTGTTGGCACTTTGACATATATAAGTGGGTTTTGGGTTGCAGTTTGGGCACTCTATCTCTAAAACATTTGCCATCACTGGGTTATATCGAGTCACTAGAGGTCAAAGTGAGGTCTGGTATTCCATTTGGTGTGATCTTTCATCCAACGGCTTTTCTTAAGCCACTTCACAATATAGAACATTGACAGCAGAAGGTGCTTCAACAACTCTACATTTGCTTTGGTTCATTTCCAGTGATTGCATGTGCTAGAAACAAATCAAAATGGAGCGACTGACACTCTGGACAATTGACCAAATGGAAACTGAAAGGTGTGGGTAAGCATGATCTGGGGATAAGCTGACTCACTTCAGTAATTACTTTGTGTGACTGGCAGGAAAAGGAGTAAATTAACCAGTCTCCTCAGCAGACTAAACAGAGGACTAAATGCCCATCTGCTCACACCTTAAATTCAAGTTTAGGCAGAAATATTCATTCTGCTTTTATCCTATGTCTTAGGTTATAGCTATAATTTCCAAAGTGATTTTGGCAGTGCATAACTTGGAGTTTGATAAAATAACCTTTAAGAGATTTGAGATTTAGATCTCCCTCTCTTTTTTCCTTCCCCCTCTGTTTTAAATTCATTAGCAGCCCTGCATGGTTGACTTAAAAAATGGGAAAGAAGCAGTAGGCGAGACTTTCTTTTACTCCTTCCCAACCATTTCCCTGGTCCAAGTCACTCCCCCTAACTACTCTTAGCTTTTGAGAAGAAAGCAATACAGGGTATCTCTATGTTCCTGCTGTGAAAGTAATCGCAGCTTTGAAAAATATGTTTTAGATCAGAGAAATAGCAAAAGGGAGGGAATACATCTTTTTCTCCATAGAAAGAAAGAATACACCAGAAAACTATCTCTACCTCCAATGCAGTTTCCGTGCCCTTCAAAGCAACCCTCTGAATCTGTTACTTTGGCGAAGAACACCTAGACACAGATATCCCATTCTGTGTTCTTTTGCACATCTCACTTGACTAAATCATCCAAGTGCAGCAATCATACAATGTGACCACAACATTACAGAGTCATTTTTCTTCGTAAATTCCTCCAGTCCTCAGTCACACTTTCTTTTTTTGGAGAAAATAAAATAATGGAGTGACAATCCTCCAGAAAGGAGGATATTTTCCCACGTATCTTTAGGGAAATAGTGTACGATTTTGTAAGGTATATTCAAAGTATTTCTGTATTATAAAACACAGAGCAGTTGTGGTTGTCCCAGACTCAAGTAAACAGTCAGGATTTCTGAGACCAGGCTCCTGACAAAGGTTTTTGAAGGGGAAATCAGCTCCTGGCCTGGGACAGTCTAAACTTCAGCTGGGTCACTCAGGACTCAATTAGTTGATTCTTACAGGACTCAATTAGTTGATTCTTAGCTAACCTTTTAACTACTTCCTGGCCAAACAGGGATTCGTGTTTGCTAAGGGATTCTGTGATAGTATTTTTGTATATTGTATAGTGTTTTGTTGTTGTTTTTGGTTGTTTATTGTCTTATTGGGTTTTTTTTGTAATGTGCATTTATCTTTATAATAAATATATATTTTAAAAAATATTCTAAAAAGGGAAATTACTGTTTTTTGCTTTGTGGCTGGGGATGATCTTAATTTATATTAGCAGAGATTTAGTGCCTATATCCTGTCATAGCCTCAAACTTGTCTTGTCACTATATTATTGTTTGGCAATTTTTTTAAAAATCCAGAGATTTTATATGTCATCAAGTTATTTCTGATATGTGGTGATTATGTGAATTAATGACCTCCAAAATGTACTATCATTAACAGCTCTGCTCAGATCATATAAATCAACACAATTTCATATTTGTTCATTTTCATTTCTTGATGCCTCCCCCTCCTAGCAATATTGTTTTTCCCAATACATTCTGTTCAGGTCTTGCAAACTAACAGCCGAGGCTTCTTTCTTGAGCCAATCTGTCTCAGGTTAGATCTTCCTCTCTTTTTACTGTCTTTACTGGATAAAGAAATACAATACAGGTATATCTTCTTAACTGTTAGAGCAGGGTGACAATGGAACCAATTACCTCAAGAAGTGTTGAGTACTCCAATGCTGAAGGCATCAAAGAGAAAATTGTACAACCATCTGTCAGAACTGCTTTGATTTTGATTTCTGCACTGAGCAGTGGATTAGACCCACTGGCTTCATACGCCCCTTCCAACTCAGGTATTCTATGATAGCCCATATTTATAATTGCATTTTTCTGTGAGTAGTCTGGCAATGTTCTGGTTGCCCATGACTACACAGGCTGGCTACTCCTAAGAGACACAGTGAGGAATTGAACTCCTAACCTCTGGCTCCAAAGCCAGATACCTAAACCACAGCCAGTATGTCTCATCTATACCTATAAGGAAGGGGTGAGGCCGTACATGTGCGGAATGTGTACCTACACCCCTGGAGCCTATCCCGTAATGTTCCACACATACCTACCGAGATTAGCGCCGCAAGGGTCTGGGGGCTGAGAGTAGGGCCTAAGCCCCACAAAATGGGAAAAAAGAACAGAAACTACAACTCCCATGGTGCCATGGGAGAAAAAATGGCAGTTTAACAGCCAGGTCAGGAAACAGAATGTTGGAGAGAGCTGATTTGCATGTTGGACTGTGATTGGTTGAGAGTGAATGACTGACAGAGAAAGGTCCTGATGCGGATGGAACAAACCCATTCCATTTAAGCCTCTACAGCCCTGGAACAAGACACTTTCAAAGTACATCAATGCTGTGTGAGTGAGAGACGGAGAGAGACAGGGAGTGTGTGTCTGTGTATGTGTGCAAGACAATGCACAAGTCAATGGGTTCCGGATCAGTCACTTGTGGGTGTGGGTGTGTGGGTGTGCCTGAATGAGAGAGAGAGAGAGAGAGAAAGAAAGAGAGAGTGAGAGAGAGAGAAAGAGAGAGAGAAAGAGAGAGAGAGAGAGAGAGAGAGAGAGAGAGAGAGAGAGAGAGAGAGAGAGAGAGAGAGAGAGAGAGAGAGAGTCTCTGTGTTGGGGTGTATCAGGGTCCCAAAAACCTAAACATACAACATAAGGCCGGATAATTAGCTCTCATCCTTCCTTCCCTACCTCCAGCCGTTCTTCTCCCCTTCCTTCTTTCCTTTCCTCCCTCATTCTTACCCTCCTGTCTTCCTTTCCTCCAAAATTTCCCCCTCAATACCCACCATCCCTCCCTCATCATCACGCCGGGGTGAGTCTGCCCAGGTTCCTTTACTGAGAGCCAGGGGGCATCACAAATGATGTGGGGGGAGGCAAAAAGAAAAAAAAAACGCTCTCCAAGCCACCCCCACCCCACGGGTTGAGCTCCCCCCAAAAAAACCTGTCGAAGACGGAGACATGCTAGTATATATATAAAAGCCTTAAACAAATAAGTTAGATGAGCCTGTGTGGTGCATTGGTCAGAGAGTTAGACTAGAACCTAGGAAACAGAGTCTCAGATTCCCACTTGGTCATGGAAACTCACTAAGGTGACAATGGTAAAGGACTTCTTGAAAATCTCAAATACTGTATTTCAAAAAGTCCTGCGAGGATCATTAAAATCAGAATTAACATGATGGCACACAACAACAACAAACAGGTTGGATAGATTAAGTAGAAGGACTGATAATCCCTTTTCTCAAAATACTACCAGGAGCATTATTTGTTGGGCACAAAACACTTTTATATACTGTTCACTTTCATATATTTGTCGAATCCATTTCTAATTAGTTCTAAGAAGTCATATCAGTAATAAACAAATCGATATTATAAGAACCTATTATTATATGATTAAGGGTGCTGTCTTACTGAGGAAAAAAGGAAGAGAACAATATAATCAAGGGAATAATTTGTGGAAAAACCTGTATCTGCTGGTATGCATTGTCATAAACTACTGAGAGGAATAGCCGTGGCATAATAGTATATGAATGATTCATCAACAGATTGCGGGGGGGGGGGGGGGAATGTACATTATAATTGTATAACTAATCTATAAACAAATTGACCTTCAATCAAAAGTTCCTCAAAAACATATGAAGGGGAAAACGGTAATTTAATGTGCTCTGGATTTATTTTGAATATTAATTTTATTATCTAATACAGTATATTAATCTTTCAAAGACTGCATACCAGAAACAGACCAACTACATCTTCTGGGTCTGGAATCACGGTACTGTATCTCCCTTTTAATTATGCTCCAGAGCAGAGTTGAGAAGTAATAAGTAACATAATTACTTCTAACTATCGATTAAATAGCGGTTGTAGCAAAGGCACATTTCCTGAATAATGTAACAAGTAGAGAGAAAGTTATTCTATTAGTGTAACAAATCACATTTTCTCGTTGCTTTCAAAAGCTACTTCTTGATGGGACTTGAAAGTTTTTGTAGGCATTTTGGTAATAATTTTAAAAACTTTATACCAGGGGTTCTAAAACTTTTCACGCCAAGGGCCGGACCACACCCCCAGACTGCTGATTGGGCTGGTCATGTGGTTCCTACTGCTGTAAATGCTGCTGTAAAACATGTCCGAGGCTGTCGCAAACACATCCGCTTCCACTTCCAGGAGCAGCGAGGGCAGCTGTGGGCTACATGAAAGTGGTACTTTGGCCACCCCTGCTTTATACCATTCTGTTATTAAATGTATTCTCCCCAGAAGAGATAGAATAATAGCAAAGAAATAAGCAATGCAACAAGTATTTCTATGCTTCTTTCTACAGTGCCAAACAACCAGGCAGCTTTCCAATGCATTGCCTACAATGCCATCCATGGCAGCAATTTGATTAGTAGTGAATTGTAGAGAAGGACATCTGGAAGGTAACAAGAGTAGCATTCTTTTTATTGCCTTGTATGCATTTGTAAGCATCTTAAAGCATTGGCAGAACTGTTACCAGAGATAATGAGGAGTATCTCCCTGTATACTAGAGCTAACAACGAGCCTATTTGGATGCCCTATTGGCATAAAGAGATATGATTTTACATTGATTTAGATTACTTTAATAGATCCACATGATGTTAGTGAGTATCAAATCAATCTCTCCTACTACCCTTCCATTTGAGGAATGTTTCTCTACATTTGGGAAGGTTCCTCCGAAAGAAAGACGAAGGAAGGAAGGAAGGAAGGAACAAGGAAGGAAGGAAGAGCTAATGTTTCTAAGCTATATTTTAAACTCTGCAGATTTTTCTTCATGTTAGGAAGAAGTGAATACAAAATGGAAACTTCCACTACCAAACTATGGACCATCAACAGAATGAAGACAGGGTAGAGATTAGAGAAGGAATGAGAGGAAGGGAAGTGATGTGTTATAGTTTTGAATTTTAATCTGGATTACATTGAAGAAAAATGGACAACAGTTATGGAAGCTTGGGGCAAGTAAATCTGGACTGATGGGAGAAAGGATGGAGGAAGTGGGAGCCTCTGGGTGGTCTACTGCAAAGTTTACTCTGTATGAGTGTACTGGCACAGATCATTGTAAACTCTGCAGATTCTTCTTTCATGTCCAGATCAAACTTTGGACTGCCAAAATGAAGCCACCTTCTTGGCTTTATCCTTGGCCATAATTAAATCTCCATCAATACATGTTTCTGGTAGTAATTGGAAGACCACTAAATGAGCTGAATTCTGTATCTTTCTACATTCATACCATGTATTGTTTTCTGCCTTGTTGTCCTTGAGCATGTTGGTCTGGCATTTAGGCACTCTGACCCTCAGCCTATTAAGGGTCCTCGCACCAGTTCAAACCAAAGGAACTCTGCAGATGAGACTCTACAGTTATCTGAATGCAGTCATATTCAGATGACTCTTTCTTGGCACGACTGAAGTTAAAACAAATAATTTCCCTTAAAAATCCCAGATGGGAGAGGGAATTT
The DNA here is from genome assembly GCA_035047345.1 of Bradypodion ventrale. Lineage (NCBI taxonomy): Eukaryota > Metazoa > Chordata > Lepidosauria > Squamata > Chamaeleonidae > Bradypodion > Bradypodion ventrale. The sequence goes on along the minus strand of JAWDJE010000003.1, from coordinate 71,981,811 downwards.
AGTGCGCATAACAAAACAGATAACAAAGTCACAGACACGGGGGGGGGGGGGGGGGATCAGACTCGCATGCACTTGCTTCACAGCAGGGGTGGCTCTTGGTCCAAGTGGTGAAGGGAAGGGATGCCTCACTCCAACATCTTGGGATGAGATATCACACTATCTAGACTAAATAGGGAATACCATCTATCTATACACTATGTGGTTAATGTAGCATGTAGTTTAATTCTCAAGTGAAGAAAGAGACTGATTATCCAGGAACTAAGGTTCCTTCATTGCCATCTAGTTTGCTCTAGGCCAAAACAAACAAGACAGAAGTGGAGCTGACAGAACAATAAAGTGTATGTGAATGTTTTTCACAGTTTTAGAAGTTCCAAATCAGATTACTTTTGTTTGGCGGTTGCTCATCAGAAAAAATAGCAGATTTACTTCCTAATACCTCCTAATCATCAAGTGGGCCTGTGGTATTTGTTTCAGCCACCGGATATTTTCCTCCTCATTGTATAAACAGTTTATGGTAAAATGAGTTTGAAAGATATTATTTCCAAATAACTGGTTTTACCTTTAAGGATCTACATAGAACACTAGCCTCAGAACAGAGAAGCTCTTTTGTTTATTTCTTCCATCTTGTCTCAGCTTCTTCTCCTAGTGTTTTACATCCAATATCACTTGAGTCTACATATTTTTAAGGACTGTTTATAACTGAGGCAGGGGGACACCCTTCTACTTGGAAGGCTGACAAGCCCCCCTATCCTGATCCATATGCCTTCCTTACATAAGATGTTTGCTATGGAAAGCACTGGCATTGCTTATTAGGATGGAACACCTGGCTGCAAAGTCAAAGACAATTGTTCAAACCTCCAGTATTTCTTCCAGGTAACAGGCAGGGGAGGTAATGAGTCGGGGGGCTGGTGGGGTTATGAGCCCTGGTCAGGCTTGGCCAAACTACATGTTTCCAGAGCACTAACAAAACATTTGATAAACTACTTCTGAGTAGTTGATACTAAGAAAATCCTAAGAGGAATTGACTTGACAGCACATAATTATTCATACGGAATAGAGGGAGGAGGTAAGCTTTCAAAGTTTACCATCCTTGTGCCCTAATAAACACTTTGAGAAATAACATCATAAACAGAAGATTCTTTTGAATTTCAGGTATCACTTTTCTAACCACAATCAGTCATGAATGGTATATTGAGTTTGTATTATTTTATTTATTTGACAGATTGTAAGTCTTCTATTCTCCCATTTAACTTTCACATTAATTATACATTATTCTACTTCTGCTTACATGGAATACAGTTTCTAGTCTTAAGAGGTCCCGCAAAACTTTATACCATTGTTTTGTTTTTGTTATACATGCTCAACTTGCATGCTAATTATATTGCAAATGGCACCTTTACAAGACAGGCTCAGAAGACCTCAGTATGAGGAGGCCATATAAGGAAAGCTTTCATTTATGCAGTACTGTATTGTGGTGGCTAATAGGGCTAGATAGCTGCCTTTCTCCATGTTCATATCTTTATATTGAACATGGATTTCTGAGCAGGGGGCCTGGCATGTCAAAAGCTAAACGTGTTGGATTCCCATGGGAAATGGGACCACTATAAAGATTCCAGTACTGATTGAAGATTATATACATGATTATCTAAACTCATAAACTAAGATTCCCACTGTTAAGGTAGAGTATTTACAGCCCAGTGTACATTTATACTGTGTAATTTTATATACATTTATATAAATATCTATTCCACAGTACCGGAAGACTCTTGTCTCATTTGGACTTTGCTGCGTCTCCCCGTTGGCCTCGCCATCAGTGCAGGGAAGGTATTGGCAGCATCTGCAGACGCCATCCCCTCCCCCCTGGTCCTGTCTGGCCAGGGGTTAAAATAGGGATGCCCGCAAGCATGGGGGAGGGAAGCAGCTGTCACCCGAGCCCCTTCCCCAGCCCGGCTTTGGCCACGGGGAAGTGGGAGCCTCTGGGTGATACCGCTGGAGGGGGTGCAGTATGGGGCTTGTATTTTTTGTAATTAATTAATATGGGACTTTTTTTTACTTGCAATGTGTTAATTTTGTATTCTGTTTTCTGTAACTATGCAATTATATCTGTGATACTGTATTTATATATGTTGTAAGCTGCTTTGAGTGGCACCTGTGCCAGGAAAGCGGGATAGAAATAAACTTCTTCTTCTTCTTCTTCTTCTTTATAATAATAATAATAATAATAATAATAATAATAATAATAATAATAATAATAATAATAATAATAATAATAATAATAATTATTATTATTATTATTATTATTATTATTATTATCATCATCATCATCTTCCAGATGTTTTTGGCATCTCATCAATCCTAGAAAACATAGCCAATGATGGGAGATTAAAGGAGCTCTAGTGTGTGTGTGCGTGGCCAAAGTTTCCTACCTCTGTCCTGCACCATATGTAACTCCTGTGAGTATCTTAGATTACAATCATATTGCCCACCTACCTGAGAGGAAGCCCCAGTAAACTAAACAGGGCTTGTTTCTAAAGTAGACACATGTAGGAATGCATTGTTAGCATCATTCTATAAATGATCTTCCATGTTGTAGAAATAGCATCTTTAATTATAGTGTTATTTGATATAAAATACATATCTATAATAACAAATGACATTTACTTTGCTTTATTCACTTGATATAGCACTATTACAGTTTTCGATTGTGTAACATATTCTAAAGAAAATCTGCCCTTTAATTTAAAATTTCCTAGGTAGAAAAGAGTATCTCCTGGGCAACAAAAATTATAACGTTAATTTAGAAGCTATGTTCGCATATCTAAAAGACAATAATAATGCTCAAATCATCAAGAGTTTTAAATCACAATCATATTTAACTCATTTTACTGTATTCAATGTAAATATATTCTTTTTGCTGATAATTATGGAACTATATGAATACATGTGAACCTTATAGCAATTCAGTACAATTGTATTAGTATTATAGTATTATAGTATCCTTATAGTAGACTAGCATTGGTTGCCCGGCGTTGCCGGGCTGTAATAAATTGTGTCTTGCTTTTTGTTTTGTTTTTTTACAGTTAAAAATCAACAGAGGATGCTATAAATCTTTTTATTTTATTTATTTAACATATGTTTGTAATTTGTGTAAACTTTTGATTTATTGTTATTTTTTTGACTTGTTTTTACTCTTGTGGCCTCTAGGTGGGGCTGTTTTGTTTTTGACTTGTTTTTAATATTCCAGCCTGCAGGTGGGGCTGTTAGTAATAGTGTTGGTTTTCTTTTTGTTTCAGTTGTTTTTTCTCTCCTGGCTTCTAGGTGGGGCATCTTCTGGTAAGTAGTCTTTGTTTCTTCATTTCTGTTCTGGTCTCGTGGAGGGAGAATGTGCTGGGGAGTTCTCTGGTTTTATTTATTCTGGGATTTTTCATTGTTTTGATTTTGTGGTGGTGGGTTGGGAGGTGGTTCTGTTTGTTCTTTTTTGTTTTGGTTGGGCTTTAGATGTGTGTAATTGGTTTGTTTATTTCTGGTTTTGTTTATTTTTGTGATTTCGTTGGTGTTTATTTGTGTAGTTTGTGGTAGTTGTGTTGTTAGAGTTAGGTATTTTTGCGTTGTAGTTAGGTGTTTTGTCTGTGCTTTTGTGGTATTGTGGATGTTTTTGTTTGTGGATTTTGTGTTTTACTTTTTTGTTTATTAATGGGTTTTAAAATTATTTATTTATTTTTGTTTTATTAATTTTTATTAATTTTGGTATTTGTTGTTAGTGTGTACTTTTGCGTGAAGAACGGGCTGCCTGTCGGTTCCTCTTTTCCCCATTGCTGCTTCGAATTTTGGTTTTGATGCAGCAATGGGGAAAAGGAGGAGCCGGCAGTCAGCCTGTTCTTCCCCTGGTAAGGTTTGTTAGGTAGGTCAGGGGAGAAGGAGGCAGAGAAGAGCTATCTGCCTGATGATGGTTCTCTCCTCTCTGTCTCCTTTCTCTCCTGGCTTACCTAACCGGTGATCGGCAGGCAGCGATCCATAAGTGGTGGTGCTCTTCCTTGCGGATTGCCTGCTGCTGCTTTTGTATTACCTCCACCGCTGTTTCGTGTTAGTTCTCAAAACAGTGGTGTCAGAAGTACAAAGGCAGCAGCCAGTCATTTGCCAGGGAGGGTGTTTCCCCTGACGAACTGCTGCTTGCTGTTGTTTTTTCCCCACCCCAGCTCAAGGTACCTTGAGGCCAGCGATGGTCTCGCCGTGTCTTCGGCAGGGTAGTGTGGAGGAGAGGGAGTCCCTCTTCTCCCCATTGCTCTGGGAAAGAAGGCTGGTGGGTGTCTTGCCCTGGTTTTTTGTGGATGTTTGTTTTGTGAGGCTGTGAGGCGCTGCGTCCGCCTGCGGCGAACTTGCGCTCCCATTGCATTTTTTAATTTTAATTTTCACGTGCTGGCTTTCTCAGCATTCTGCGTGCTCATGGCACGTAGGACGCTGGGACTTTGAGTTTTGCATTTTTTGTTTGCGTTCGTGCGGTGGTTTTTTCTGCAGCTCGATTTTAATTGGCCATGTCGCATTGCCCAATGTTCTTTTTGCTCGCTCCTCTCAGCCTTATTGGCTGAGGCACGGCACAGAGGACATTGGGAAGTGAAGTTCTTTTCCTTTTTTCAAGTTCATGGGGCTCTTGCGCCACTGGCACCTTCGGCAACCCTGCAGTAACCTGTGGGCCAGATTCAGGCGAGTGCAGGAGGCTCAGTACGGGATAGGATGGGCGGATGCAGAAACCCTTGAATTTATAGGTATAGATAGGACAAACTTATTAAAGAAAACTATTAGGCTTTGCAAATAAAATGAGACCTATGCATGGCTTGAAGTGATTCTTGCATTCTTCACATTTCTTTGGGTAACACATCTGTTACACTCAAACATGGTGTTTGACATCTAGGAGACCATGCATATCTCTACACGTTCTGGAAATTTCTGGATCCCAGCCAGCTTGGGAGTTTCTGTTGCAGGGTAACACTACACATTAAGACAAAATGTTATTACAACATCTGCTGTTACAATATTTTCTCTCAGACAAGCACTTCCTTTAAAGCTCCATGCCCAAACAATCAGACTTACAGATGAAACATGTGCTTATCCCATCATCCAATCACAAAACATAAGAAAGCTGATTTGTAAAACACACTGAGGATAAATTGATGTCTTTTATCTCTTAAAGTGAGTTCCATACCTAATGACACACTGTTATCTAGTTCTGCCATAATAGCTGCCTTCAAGTATTTCCCAAAAGTACTTCTTTCCAACTTAAAAAGAATGATTGATGGGAAACACTCAGAAAAAAACTTTGTTTACACTATGAGTCTCAGAATCACTGAGTCAGCATAGCCCTTTTTCTTGGGGAATTCTGGAAACTGTAGTCCAGAAACTTTGACCCCTTGATAGTTTCCTTATCCAAGCAAAATATCTTACTTAGACAATTTGCTGACAGCATCATTTTTAAGCTGATTGTAGCTCTTTTGGTGCCCATCAAGTTCTATACCAGTGTGGAATCCAATTTTATGCTTCTGTCAAGTGAAACATTGTCATATCACTTGCGAATTCAGCTCTAGATTCTGAGTTTATTAAAGCAAAGCATAAGCATCTTACATATTATAACACAGACAATGACTGTTGTAATGTGCATTCAGAAATCCTGTTCTTTTAATCAAATGATATAACAATAATCAGTGGCTACAAACCTGCATGCAATTAGATTTTTAAACCCCCGGTGTTGTCAAAGGGATTGAAGCATTCTAGCTGCGTGGAAGATTGCAGGCTAAATGAATGAAATACGTGATTCGTTTTCTATTTCATTAATCACCCAGTGCTTCATAAACAAGAGTATTATCGATTTCCCCCCTATACCAGAGAGACTTGGAATTTGATGTGCCTTTAGGGAATTTCAAGGCTTCTATATTCCTGGTACTGTATCTCTAAAGCCATAATCCCATCATAACTGGAAAGTTTATGATCACCCAAGAGTCACTCTACAGCTACATTTAGAACTGTTTATTTTGAAACCCTGGTGGCACTTTTCGTCTTTGCAGCATTTAAAAACATCTTCAAGTTTTCGGTAAAAATAAATGCTTGTTGGTCCACAGGAGAATGCTGACCTAGTTTGTCTAACTATTCAATTACAACACTGCCTGCCAAGTAATTCACAGGGGTCTCATCAGCCAGATGACACATGCATATCACAGAGGAGAAATAGTCATCCTATCTTGTAACATATGGGGGTGTATGTTTGTGCACAAACCTCAGAGTAGAACAAAAGTGGCAGGAAGCAGATCTTGGAGAAAAACTCAGCAATTTGACATCTTATTTCTTTCCAAAATTCCAGATGAGCCTGGGAATAAGGACATTTATGGCTGTTTTTGCAATACATCTGTAGCATTGTAAACATTAGTGATGGATTCTTATATGGCTGGTTATACATCCAACTAATTGCTCCAGACTTTTTAATAGTTTAGATTATGGTCTTCAAGTAGTAAATATCTAGCAGTGATGGGCAACCTTCAGGTGTCCTGGGGCTACAAAAGTTAATTAGTAGACCTCAAATGACCATACCTGCTTCAAAGACCCTATTCCCTTTTCTTAAAATCTGAAAAAACCCTGCTTCCATCCTCTAGTGGCCAAAATTACTTAGATTTTTTTTAAATGGAGTTGGGAGACACAAAGTTGTCTCCCACTCCTCCTAGGTGGGACAAAGGAGCTCATTAAGCTTCAAAATTTTTTATCTGTGTGGTGGAAGGGAAAATTTTGATTGCATTCTTTAACCTGACAATTCCTTCAGAGTTACTTTCCAGAGTAGAACTTCAGATGATTACCCTCCTTAGACTCCAGCTGCCTGAATCCACAAGCCATATTGACTAGAAGCAATCCTGAATGGTGTGCTACCATCATTGCTCATTGTATTTAGGAGTAGCTTTCAATGGGCTATTGTGGCAGTGGCTAAGAAGCTGAGCTTGACAATCAAAAGTTTAACAGTTCGAGACCTAAGTGCTGCATGATGGAGCATACCCGTCAAGCGTGGCTCTGCTAAATATGGGAAATTACTGTGCATACGTACACAGTAGCCTGTTTGCGCATGCATACCGTGGACACACATGCACAGTAGCCCATTTGCACATGTGCACCATGGGGAGGCATGCACAGTAGCCCATTTGCACATGCACACCGTGGGCACGCATGCGCAGTAATGCCTTTCCCCGCTGTTCAAATACGGGATGGCGGTGGGAATGGGGAGGAACGAGCACTGAAAAATGAGAAATCCCAACCAATATGGGATACTTGACAGGTATGTGATGAAGTGAGCACCAATAGTCTGCCCCAGCTCCTGCCAACCATGCAGTTCGAAAGCAAGAAATTGCAAGCAGATACATACAATAGTACCACTTTGGTGGGTAAGGTAACAGGGTTCTGTGTGGTCTAGTGTCTGGTCATGCCTGCCATATGACTGCAGAAACATCTGCAGATGCCGACAACGCTGACTCTTGGGCTGTAAACAGAGATGAGTACTACCCCCTAGAGTTGGACATGACTGGCTTTTGAGCAAGGGAGACCTTTACCGTTACTTTTACCTTTTCAATTCTACCGATACTTTAATCTCACATTGCTAGAAGAACATGTTGGCATGATTGCTTAGCAACTAGATCAGGGGCCCTCAACCTTTTCAAGCCGAGGGCCGGGTCACACTCCCTCAGACAGCTTCAGGAGTCAGATGGCCATTTTGCTCTGCCTGCTACACATGCCACTTCCGGGTGTGGTAGAGGCAGGGGGGGGGGGGCGCCACGTGAAATGGTGTCGCAGGCCGCATCTGGATCCCAGGCTGTAGATAGATAACCCCTGAATTAGATTATATGAGGAACAAATGTTTATTTGCTAGTCCTTAAATTAGGGCTGGAGAACAAGTAGACCTTCCAGTTGTTGACCTGTAATTCCAATCAGTCTTCTTTGGTGTCATGTTGAGATATTACAGGAACTTCTATCCAATAACATCCAGAGAGCAACATGTCCCTAATTCCTGCCCCATGCACTCTTCTTCTTTCTTGTCCCGATCAAACCCTGGACTGCTGAAATGAAACCACTTGTTTGGCTTTGTTGTTGGCCAAACTTAAATCCTCATCAGTGCATGCTTCTGGCAGTAATCAGCAGACCAGTTAATTAACTGGATTCTGTATCTGTTCACATTCACACTTTGTGTTGTTGTCCGCCAGCAGCCCCCACTTGAACATGTTGGTCTTACATTTAGGGACTCTGACCCTCCGCCTATTCAGGGTACTCCAAGTGACATAAGGGAGGTTGAGTACTCCAGGAGCAGCTATCATGTGGGATCAATGGATTCATATTATTTCACAGTAAAACACAATGAAACAGATAGTTATCTGCTTTTCCTAGCAAACATAGGGATAGGAAAGTTGTATTTGGGCATTTATCATCATTATTTCATGCAGGTCTGACCTCCTTGAATAATTTTTATCTCATTGCTGAAAAGAAAGATTTAGGATACTAGGCAGAACACATGCTAATTAACCAAGCTGATAAGAAACATCTTTCAACCATGAACTATGCCTTTGCCTTCATTAAAGTAAGTATGTACATACAGTACCTATGTAAAAAAAGTAATCTGGGCAACAGGTGTAAGCAATTACAGGAACAGTAAAGAAGCCATGTACTTTGCCTCACCGGCAGTAGAATGAGAGACAAGGACAATCTGCCTTCAACAAGGATGGATTCAAAGCATTTTTATTTAAAACAAGAAATAAAAATGCAAGTATTGGGAGTACATACATTACTAATCTTCAACCCCTATTTTTACATGAGATTGACTTCAGTGGCTACGTTACCATATACTGATGCACAAGTAAAGGGAAATGTTAAGTAGATAGGAACTTTAGAATTTATTTTGAACACAGAGTGTGATCACAAAAGGGAAATAGACTTCAATTTGGACTACATGTAGAGCAGTCTGATGCAATCTATTTCTCATTGATCATGGGAAATTGTGCTTCAGTTTGCCCCCACTCCATGTCCAACCTCAATCTTTTTAGACTACAGCAGGGGTCCCTAAACTTTTTGGGCTGTGGGCTGATCATGTGGTTCCTCCCACCAGGAGCCGAAGTAAAATGCGCCCACACATGTGCAGAACACTGCTGTAAATGCACCCGTGGCTGTCATAAATGTGTTTACGACAGACACGGGTGCTGTGTATGTGTGGACACATTTTACTTCTGCTTTTGGGAGCGCGAGGGCAGCATGGGCTGGATGAATTGGCATTGGGGGGTGTGTGGATTTGGCCCGTGGGCCATAGTTGGGGCACCCTTGAACTACAGGGTTATACTCATACCAGTCAACCACGGCTCCGGACAATCCGGGACCTGCGCACAACGGTTCTGTGCAAGTCGTGTTCTACGCATGCGTAGAAGGCTTTTACGCTTGCGTAGAACCCTTTTACGCTTGCGTAGCCTTCTGCGCAAGCGTAGAAGGGTTCTACACAAGTGTAAAAGGGTTCTACACAAGCGTAAAAGGGTTCTATGCAAGCGTAAAAGCCTTCTACACATGCGTAGAATGCAACTTGCAACTCATGTGGTCCCGGTGCCCTCCTGGCAAAATGTGACATTAAATCGGCATTCCGATTGCTGCCAGTGCACCCAGGGGACTTTGAGCTATTGGGTTTTAGATTCCAAGGGAAGTTCTATGTGGATAAGGCCATGCCTTTTGGCTGCTCTATTTCATGTTCGGCATTCGAACGTTTTAGCACTTTTCTTCAGTGGGCCTTTGTTTGCAGGTCCGGGTATTGGTCTGTTGCCCATTACCTCGATGATTTTTTTGTTCGGGGGTGAACGGGGCTCGGACACGTGCACGCATCTCCTCACTATATTTCAGACTCTAATGCGGGAACTGGGTGTCCCCTTAGCGCCCGAAAAGACCGAGGGCCCATCTACTACGCTCACATTTCTAGGTATTGAAATTGACACGGTCGCACAGGCATCCCGGTTACCCATGGATAAGGTCACCCGGATCTCCGCGATGATTTTGGCATTGATGGCCAAACATGAAGTGTCCCTTCGTGAGCTGCAGGTACTTCATGGTCATCTTAACTTTGCCTGTCAGAGTGGTGACACCCGGCAGAGCATTTGCCCGGCGCCTATGTGACGCCATGGCTGGCCTGTTAAAGCGCCACCATAGGGTCCGACTGACCAGGGGCATGCGGGCTGACCTGTCGGTTTGGCTCACATTCTTACGGGATTTTAACGGGGTCTCTTTCTGGAGATCAGACCTTATGGTCTGCCCTAGATTCCAAGTACAGTCGGATGCCTCCAGCTCCCTGGGATATGGGATTTATTTTGAGGGGAGGTGGGCTTATGGCCAATGGCCTCCCGCATGGCTTGGCATGGATCGCCCCCGCGATCTTACCTTCCTTGTGTTCCTTCCCATCCTGGGAGCTTTGATGCTATGGGGCGAGGAGTGGGCCAACTCAGTGGTCAATTTTTGGTGTGACAATGTGGCAGTGGTGCACATTGTCAATGCTCAGACGTCTAAATCGCCTAGGGTTATGACGTTGGTTTTTCAATTTGTGTTAAGATGCCTACGCATAAATGTGCTGTTTAAGGCCAGACATGTTCCAGGCATTAATAATGATATTGCTGATGCTTTATCCCACCTGCAGATCCCCCGGTTCTGTGCCTTGGCTCCAGAAGCAGAGGAATTCCCCTCGCCACTCCCGGCCGAGATTTGGACATTTGGCGAGGAGAGGTGAACCGGGCGATCGGCATGTCTTTGGCACCTCGCACGCGTTAGGCGTATCAACATGCTTTTGTACAATTTAGGACCTTTTGTGTGCAACTACAGTTGCCAGAAGTGTGGCCCATACCAGTCGAACAGGTTTTACAATTTATGGTTTATCTTCACAGTCAGGGTTTGGCTCCTCGTACTATAGCATCCATGCTGTCGGCATTGGCATTTATGGCCAAAGTGAGGGGCTTCGCTGACTGCGTGAATGATTTCCGCATACATCATGTTTTGGAGGGGTGGACACGGGAACGTGGCCGCCGCCCGGACACTCGTCACCCAATTTCACCAGAGGTCCTGACCCACCTTGCACGAGGCTGGCATAACTTGTGTTATGATAGGTATGAGGTGGCTCTTTTTCACGCGGCTACCACGGTGGCCTTCTTTGGAGCGCTCCGCATCAGTGAGTTGGTACCACTGTCTAAGGCAGATGCGACTCGTAGGGCACTGGAACTCGACAATGTCTATGTCTCTAATGAGTGGGCTCAGTTGAGGATACGGTCCTCAAAGGTTGATCAGCACGGCGTAGGCAGTGGAGTTAGACTGCTACAATGTTCCATTGCAGACATCTGTCCGGTTGGTGCCCTACATGAGTTTTTGGCAGTGCGTGGCGCGCACCCTGGCCCATTTTTCTGCCACCAGGATGGGTCTCCCCTTACTAAATTCCAATTTTGGAAGGTGACCGGTATGGCACTAACCAGTGTTGGCCTCCCCGGGGCTCATTACGGCACCCATTCATTTAGGACAGGTGCTGCATCAACTGCGGCTGCATTTGGGTACTCTGAGGCTGATATACGCCAGATGGGGATCCATGCGTTTTGCATTGTACGTTCGCCCACTTCAGGTATGAGTACCAGCTAAGTCATTATTCTCTTTTCTTCTTTTACAGACCCTGTGTGTCCCCGCACACTAGTGGCAGTATGGCTGGTGGGCCACAGTTACGTGCACTGGGCAGCGCAGTATGCTGCGGCGACAGAGTGGGGACCCCAGCTTGGACTACGTGCAACCGCACGTATATGTTGGTACGGTAAGCGCGGAATGAGATGGCGGGAACTGTTGCCATTCCTGTTTTCCATCAGGGATGCTGAACCGCCTGATGTCCTTGTACTGCACCTCGGGGGCAATGACCTTGCCCAGGTCACTGGCCTTTCCTTAAAATTCACGATCTGCAGTGACCTAGCCTATTTGCATTATGTGTGGCCATCCACAAGGCTGCTATGGTCGGACATCGTGCCGCGACATACTTACAGGGGAGGTATTGACCTCCGTGCCCTTGACCGCGCTCGCCGCTCGGTGAACAGGGCAGTTGCCCGGTTCTTGTCAGATAAGGGTTTGGGGATGGTCATTCGGCACCCCACGATTAGTTTGCAAAATTACGATCTCTATGCAGGGGATGGGGTCCACCTGTCGGCTAGAGGTATGAACCTCTTTCTGGAAGATTTGCAAGCAGGCCTGGTGACCGAGCTGACGGTCTGGGGGGGGGCGGTGAGTCATCATAGACGCCTCCCCGTGTGACGGGTAGCACTGGTAAGGTAAAGATTTATGACCTATAGGTATCCGGCAGGTTCGCAATTGACTGGCCAACACTTAGACAGGTACAGGTGTAATAGCTTTGGCCGGTCAACGACGAACCAGGCAAGGGGTGATGGCAGGAGCTTAACAGCATGCATCACCTTGTGATTTAACGGATACACGTCATAGGGTGGGGTCAGTAGATAGTTGATTGACTCCGGTCAACAATTTGTTTGTGTCAACAAACAAATTGATACAAATAGTTACACTGTAGCCAATTATCATTGGCATTTTGGGAGGAACCTTACCAGTGTTACTGCGGCCTGCTTGCCTTAAGAATTACAATTGGATGATTACACCAATTGAAAGTTATAATTCGGACTAGGGCATTATTCAATAAAAGTGGCCCAATGCCTTTATCCATATACCAGTGTCTGAGTCTTTCTTTGGGGGGTGCGCCTGCAAAGACTTGTGGAAAGTTTGGCAGACAGCTGCCCTGAGTGGGTGAGAATTTGAAAGAGTTATCCAGTCTCCTTTATCTTGTTCTTCTGGAGGTTTATATTCTTCTAAATCAGGGGTGCCCAAACTATGCCCAGGGGGCCGGCCCCAGTCCCCGGGCCATAGTGACCAGCTTCCTGAACCACATGACTGGCCCGTGGCCCAAAATATTTGGGCACTTCTGTTCTAAACCAAGGAAAGGAAAGCTTGGATAGACTAGAAAGAACAGAATGATGAGAACTGTGACTCTGTACAAGCTCAGAATATGACAGAAATAAATTGCTGGTATCACGACACCAGCGATTTTAAAAATAGCTTCACCTCTCCCTCTTCTCAACAGCCATTCTATAAAAGTGTAGCCACACAATAAGAGTTCCTGTCTAGAAAGTTTTTCTATAAAATTTGTAAAGGTGCAAACATCCCTTCTGAAGGGTAAATGATATAAATGGTGACTATTCCACACTTTAGACATTGTGGAGTCCTTCAAGGCATATTAGAGTGCCTTATTGAGTTCCCATAAGCCCTGCAGGGAAGAAATAATGAGCCATCTTCAGAAGAATTTAAATAAACCTGTCTCCAGGGAGCAAAAGGACTTTTTTTGATGGAGTAGTAACTGTAGATGAGAGCTCAAAGTAATTAAGAATCTCCAGAATGGCAAATCCCAAGAATGGATGCTGTCCCACTAAGGTTTTACAAGACAATTGGTGTACGACTAGTAATTTTTCATAATAAATGGGGGGGGGGGGGGAACAGGAGGGGGAAAGGTTAATTTTGTTGGTCAAAAGACAAGGGAAGACCTTAGTGTCCTAAATTAGGGCTGTAGCATCATGAGATAATCTTAACTTAATAATTAAATTAAATTAAGATAATCTTAATTTAACAAGTGACCGTCATTTTGTAGATCTTTTGTGAATGGGCCTAATTATTGGGTTTAGCCCTTAGCATTCAGTTTGCCAGTGTGATATTGTGAACTAATGTATCAACAACTTGGAAATCTAGATTTTAGTTTCCTTTGGGCCATAGAACTCAGGAACTGACTCTGGGCAAATCCCTCTGGATTAGTTTGGCGGACATCACAGAGTTCTTGTGGAGAATAAGTGAGAATAAATGTTGTTTATTTTATTTTATTTTGTTTGTTTTATTATATTGATGTTGTTTATTTTTCTGTATACTGCCCAGAGTGGAAAATATCCCAGATGGATGGTATAAAAATGTAATGCATGAATGAATGAATGAATGAATGAATGAATGAATGAATGAGAGACATGTGGTAGTATGTAGCAGGAAAAAAGCTAGCTGGATACCCCAGTGCTTAGGTTTAGAGTTTAAATTCCCATTGTGCCTCTTGGGAGACTAGCCAGCCCGTGTGGCCTTGAACAAGCTGGGCAGTTCTAGGATGCCCTGAGAAGAAGGGCATATTGTTAAACTACTACTGGAATTTTTTTAAAAACTAGAAACAGTCACCATGAGTTGGAATCCACTTGACGACAATCATTATTATTATGAAGAGAGGTGGGGGGAGTGAAAGGCACTGCCAAAAGGGCAAGAGAGGGCACAGATGTGCTACTTCATATGTATTTGCATTCAAATGTGCAAATAATAATAATTCTGTGTCAGAAATTATTCTGGGTTGAAAGGATTTTTGCTGGAGAAACTCCGCTCAGGGGATGCCTAAATGTGGCTTCTTTCATGTCCCCCAGATCTTTTCCCACCGAAGTGGTCCCTATTTATCTAATTGCAATGTCTTGCTTTCGATTTGCTAGGTTGGCAGGCAGGAGCTGGGACAGAGACGGGTGCTCATTCCATCATGCAATACCCGGGTCTCGAACTACTGACTTGCCGGCCTTCCAGCTAACAAGGCGAGCTTCTTAACAATCCAGACTTAGTTATGCATAGAGCAGAGATATTAAAATTGGTGATGAAATAATTCATGATTAACAAAAGTACCGATAACTTAAACATGTTATGACTGAATCAGAAATATAACTCTCTTCAACTTAGTACTGAACACCATGACCAGGACACAGCTGTTCCTGCTCAGCCTGCTGTCCAAATGCTAACTGTTCATGGAAAGCTTAAGGTTTCTACTCTCTCTTTATTCCTTGCTTTTATTTTAATTGTTTTTCTCAACATAAAAACATAACATTCAAACTTAAAAATCTATTGACATGAAGCTGTAACACAGGGGTTAACAACCTTTTTACGTTGGAGGCCAGATCACGCTCCCCCAGACAATTGAGGGGGCCGGACAGGTGGTACCACCACCATTTACGGCTGTTGTAAATGAGTCTGTGGCCTATTCCAGTGGCTGGAGTGAGGGCGGGTGCTGGATTATTGGGTGCCATGGACCACATTCGGCCCATGGGTGATAGGTTGCCTATCCCAGCTCTAATGTCTAGTCATGGCTGCCACAAGTCCATGGAAATGTTTGTAGACGTAGCCAGCACTGGCTCTTTGGTTATAAACAGAGATGAGCGCTGAACCCTAGAGTCAGATACGACTGGCTTTCGAGCAAGGGTGACCTATGCCTCTTCAAAAATTGCATCAATTATTGTGAGGGTGCACATCCCTTCACTTTTATTAATATAAAATTAATAAATTCTCCCCAAACGTTCTTAAAATTATACTCCCTTAACAATCATTTCTTAATTTTAGCATCACACATTAATTAGTCATTAGTAGCAGTATTCTACACCTCTTTATAAAGGCAAAGGTCTCCCTTGCTTGAAAGCCAGTTGTATCTGACTCTACGGTTGGGTGCTCATCTCCGTTTACAGCCAAAGAGCCAGCGCTGACTGCATCTGTAGACATTTCTGTGGTCATGTGGCAGGCATGACAAGACACCTTGCAATTTCTTTATACCATGCACTTATTCAGAAAATATGCTGTTTTCCAGTTCCTAGATTTCATTAATCTTGCTGTTATTAAATTTGAAATGAATTCTTTAATTCAATTCAATTCAATTTTTAATTTATATCCCGCCCTTCTCAGCTTGCAACGACTCAGGGCGGTTAAACAACATCTCAATAGTACAATACAATCAGTACAGCAAAAATTAAAAAAAATATCATCATATCACAGTGTCAATAAACACAGTACAATCAAAAACAAAATGCAGTAATACAATATCAGAACAGGCAGTAATAACAATACACTAGTCAGCCCATGGCCCTTATCTTCCCCCCCAAAACAGTCCGAGACATTTCCTATCACTCCAGTAGTTGCCAAGCTATTAACTAGCATACAGACGGCAACGGTTCTTGCTATCCTGCGCCATAGCGCCAGCCACCACATGTGCTCTCACCTCTCATGGTCGGCCAGGCCACATAAGAAGCCAAGAAGGTGCCGGCTGGCAGAGCAATGGGAGCTGTTGAAACTCCACATGTAGCGGCAAGGGGAGTCCAACAGAAACCAATGCCTTGGCTCCTGCCCTTTGAAGCCATCGCCCCGCTGCAGGTGGAAGTCTTTGGCAGCAGGGACAAGGAGGCAGCATTTCTCCCCTCCAGGTGGGTGGGCACAGGAAAAGTCTGGCCAGGGCTCTCGCCCTTTGAAGCCCTTGCCCCGCCACAGGTGGAAGTCTTTGGTGGTAGGGACGAGGAGGCAGCATTTCTCCCCTCCAGGTGGGCAGGCGCGGGTCGGGAGAAGTCCGGCCAGGGCTCTCACCCTTTGAAGCCCTCGCCCTGCCGCAGGTGGAAGTCTTTGGCGGGGGGGGGATGAGGAGGCAGCATTTCCCCCCCTCTAGGTGGGCGGGCGCGGGTGTAATACACCTATTACATTACATTTCTGTAAAATAATTGGTATAATATTGTTTTTTTATGTTTAAATGAGTTTCGTTTGTACCATAGTCTTAGATCCTGGCTGTGAATGCCTATAATGAACCAATCTTGATAGAAGGAAAGTTTCCTAATCCAGTAATGCTGTGTCCATTAGCATCTCCCTTTTCTACTATTTTCCCTTCTTTCATGAATATGGCTTTAGTGTTCAAGAACCAAGACAATAGAAACAGCCGAAGTCTGGCTTAACTCATCTTTATTGCATGATGGTCAGGGGGAACATGTGGTAATGGCGGACGAACAGCTCATTATATACAGTGGCTATACATTTGAATGTGGCTCCTCGGTAGCTCATTGGCTACTGTCAGCGTGACATCACCCTTAGTCACGCCCTTCTTGTCCAGGTGAGGCAGTGGCGGGAATCTTCCCGTGGCTGTAGGCATTTGGAGAATTTGTACCACGTGAGCTGGACGCTCGCTACTGCCCCCAGTGGTCACTAGCTCGTGTCCTAATACAGAAGGTTACAATGTTACTTTTAGAGATTGTTACATTCACTCATTCGTGTGGTTGCATTTACTTAAAGGCACATTACAATCCATACACAACAATGGCCAACTAAAAATAGTTTAGTTTGAAACCATAAGCCCTAAAAATATGGCCAATCCAATGTACAGTATTAAAAATCACATTTCCTACAACGTGTTGTGAATACCTGGGGCTAACTTGGAAATATGTGGGTGGGCTAGTCAGATGGGGATGGTTTAGCATTGTGGTCCTGTTCCTCCCATACCAAGTTATGGCCTACATAGGAGTGCTGGATTAATGGATCTGTGAAGTAAATAAAAACACTAAAATAGGAGTCAACAGAAGCCCTGTTTGGGCATGGAATCCACTCACCATGTCAGGAGAGAAAATGGTTTAGCACCACCCTTCCCATCTTCTATCACATCCAAAGCATAGAAAGGGAAGTAACTTCTCTATCTGTCAGGTTGTCTGTGTGAATAAGAACTGTGGGAAAACAGGATTCAAGTCTACGCAAAGCAGTCTCCCTTTTTAGACTCATCACCCTCAATGTGTAGGAAGACAGTTGAATTGAAAATGGCTTTGGGTGTAGAGCATTTCTCTAACTTTCATGGTGAGCTTATGTGGGATTTAATAAATAAACAGTGCTGTCATGAAAAAAGCCAGTAGAGAATATAAGGTGACTGCCTGCTCCTTTTCTCACTTCCATCCCCTTGGGATTCTAGTCTCAAATCTCAAAGCAATCACTGCACACTACCAGGAACACAAGGAAGGATGTGAAGTAATATGGCATCAGACAAAAATACTTTGTTAGGAAGTTCAGTGGGTCTGTGATTATTTTCATTACTCTTTTAGCAGTAGCAGTAGCAATTACACTTATATACTGCCCCATAGCACTTAGTGTACTCTCTGGGTGGTTTACAGGTAAATAGCATTTTACCCCCTAATGGGGTACTCATTTTACTGACCCCAGAAGGATGGAAAGCTGAGTTAACCTTGATCACTATCAGGATCGAACTCACAATGTCTTGGCTGCAGTACAGCAAGACTAGTGGTTCAAGTGGTTAAGATGCTGAACCTGAAGACTGTAAGGTTGGAGTATGATACCTGAGTACTGCACAACTGAGTGAGCTCCCGTCTCTGCCCCAGCTCCTGCCAACCTAACAGTTCGAAAACAAGAAATTACAAGTAGATAAATAGGGACAACTTCGGTGGGAAGGTAAACAGCATTCCATGCACTCATGTGTCGAGGCATGTCTGCCCATGCCTGTCAACCGTGGCTCCAGCCAATCCGGGACCTGTGCAGAACGGTTCTGCGTAGGTCGGCTTCTACGCATGCATAGAAGGGTTTTACGCTTGCGTAGCCCCCTTCTATGCATGCATAGCCTTCTACGCAAGTGGCATAGCCTTCTACGCATGCGTAGAAGGGTTCTACGCAAGGGTAAAACCCTTCTATGCATGCGTAGAAGCCGACTTGCGCAGAAGGGCAGCATAGTACCTCCTTTCCCCCCGCTGCCAAATTCCGGGGTTTCAGCAGCGCGGGGTGGGAAATGGCGTAAATCGGCACTGAAAACTGTGAAATCCCGGCCAATCCGGGAAGGTTGACAGGTATCTGTCTGCCACATGTCCATGGAAACATCTGCAGATGCAGACAGCACTGGCTCTTTGGCTCTAAACAGAAATGAGCACTGAACCCTAGAATCGGATATGACTGGCTTTCGAGCAAGGGTGACCTTACAGCAGTTTAACCACTGCACCATCAAGGCTCTTACAGAGTTAGCGTTAGTTAGTTAGTTAGTTGTTATATTTCTACTCTTCCTATCTAGGTGATTTTCCTACTCTGGGCAGCTAACAGCACAAACTCACACATTAAAAACAGGCATACATTTAAAAATAC
The DNA here is from genome assembly GCA_035047345.1 of Bradypodion ventrale. NCBI lineage: Eukaryota > Metazoa > Chordata > Lepidosauria > Squamata > Chamaeleonidae > Bradypodion > Bradypodion ventrale. Next base: position 71,962,809 of record JAWDJE010000003.1, on the reverse strand, counting down.
ATATTAATTTTTTGAGTTAACTCTTTTAGAGTCCCTCCCACCCAGCAAATATCAGCAGGGCTGTAGTCATAGTTGCCCATCCTGAAAAAATATTCGCCACCCACATCTAGAATCTTGGCTACATCCCTGAACATTAGTTGGCTCTTCTTAATTTTTTGCCCTGTTTTATTCTAAAAGCCACATCTATCTATACCTATAAATCTGTGCGTTAACCGTTGGAATGTGACAAAGGATGTTTAGCCAGGCCCTACTAGCCCGTAATGAGCCTCCGTTCACTCGCCCGAACCCAGTTCGCAGGTAACTGTCGGGTTGAATTTTGCACCAGTGGGGCAGGAGCCCCCCGGACACAAAACAAAAAGGGAACTTCAATTCCCAACGTTCCTTGCGCCGCGCCGCACCAGAGCCAATCAGGCTGAGCGGCGCGAGCAAAAGGAAAGTTCGGAAATGCGCCGAGGCCAATCAAAATGAAGCCGCAGGAAAAAAACCACTGTACAAACTGAAATTGCACACACCAAAGTACAAGCCCCAGCATCTTGCCCTGCGCGCCATGAGCGCACAGAACGCTGAGGAAGCCGGCGCGCGAAAAATAAAAATAAAAAAGCAAGCCATGGAACCCCCACCCCCACCGCCGCATACAGTGGCGATGGGATTCCCGTGGTCCGGTCACCCAGGCCGGCACACAGAAATACCCCCACCCCAACGCCACATGAAGCGGCAATGCAATTTCCGTGGTCCGGCCACCCAGACCGGCCCATCGAAATGCCCCCACCCCCAACACAAAACAAGACAATCCAAAAACATTCAAAAGTAATCAAAACCAAAAATAACAAACAGAAAAAGTAAACGCAAAAACATCCAAAAACAAACAAGAAAAAACACACAGAACCCCCCCAAACCCAAAACAACCCCCCCAAAAAAAATTAAACCAGAAACCTTACCAGGAAAGAAAAAGACTACTAACCAGAAGAAGAAGTGACACCCAGAGGACAGTAGAGAAAATTAGTAAATTAAAAGAAAAGGTCACCAGCCCCACCCAGAGGCCACAAGAGAAAAAAATATTCAAAACTATTCAAAATAATCACAAATAATTCACAAATTAATGAAATAAGTTTTCAAAACATTCAAAAATATTCACAATAATCATAAATAATTCAAATAAAAAAGAAATAAGTTTTCACTCAAAAAAAATAATCTAAACACAGTATAGAAAATTTGATTTAAAAAAACATATTCTTACACATTTTTAAAATTATTATCCAAGGTACAACTATTTTAAAAAATTCACATAGTAACACATTATTTGGTTAAATAGAATAATTATAAAAAGATATATCATCCTTTCCTCTTTTTTAGAACCAAAAAACAAAAACAAAAAAATGATCACAGTTTATAACAGCCCATGCGTAAAAATAAAAATTTAAAAAAACACAATTAAAAACTAACCTCATTTGCATAAACATAAAACAAAAACCTTCCAAAACCATTTTAAAAAGCCCACCACCGCCGGGCAAAATCTGCTAGTAGATAATAATACTAAAGAGCTGGAATCTAGCCATGGGCAATTTGCAGACTAGGCACACCTGTTTGTGCTTGTTCCTCCCCTTTCCCCTTTTGAACGGCAGGGAAAGGGGTTACTGGGCATGTGTGCCCATCGCTAAGGGGTTCTGTGCATGCGCAAAGGGGTTCTGCACATGTGCAAACGGGTTACTGAGCATGTGTGCATGCATGCTCAGTAATTTCCCGTATTTTCCAGAGGCGTGTTTGATGGGTATGAGACTAGGGCAGGGGGAAGAACTCCATCCCAAAGTTTTTTGGGGAAGCACTTCCCTTATCCCAATCATTAGCTGCCTTTGGATCAAATACAACCACACACTTCGCAACCAAATTAGAACTATGAGAACCTCCATTTTAACCAATCCAGAACTACTGTATTAGAGTTAAGTTTCACATCTGTAAACAATTTTCAACCTCTTCATCCCCCCCCCCCCCCCCAAATCCCTGATAACTGTCTGGCAGCATTTGTCGCAAATAAAAAGAGCAGAATTGAATGCTGAATGTTTGGAAAGAACAATAAACAGGACTTTGATTACCATACCTGTCATCCTTCCCGTATTGGCCGGGATTTCCCGGTTTTCGGCGTTGATTTTTGCCCTTTCCCGCTCCGCGCTGCCGAAACCCCGGATTTCGGCAGCGGGGGAAAGGAGGCACTGTGCAGCCCATCTGCGCAGGTCGCGTTGCACGCAGGCATGGAAGGGCTCTACACTTCCGTAGCTCTCTTCCATGCATGCGCAGAAGGCTACGCCGCGTGCGTAGAAGGCTACGCAAGCGGCGTAGCCCTCCACGCGCATGCGTACAACGCGACCTGCGCAAACCCGGTCCGCGCAGGTCCCAGATTTGCCGGAGCCGCTGTTGACAGGTATGTTGATTACTACTACTTCATTTTGATTTGAATGATTTTGTTATGGGGGAAAACCGTCATAAGTTGAAGTTAAGTACCACTTTCTCAGATATGAAGGCATTTGAAAACAACACTCATATCCAGGAAAGTAGCTAAGAGTAGAAATTTGATTTCTATTTTATTGATCTTATTGTGTCATGTTTTGCTTAAATTGTATATTTATACATTCCCCCAATAGCTAAGAGACACAACTTTTCAAAATGAAATGTATCTATTCAAACTCATTAATAGCAATCTGCTTTGATGCTTTTTTAAAGCAACCCAATAATGTACTTTGTGCTGTTAACTATCAAACAGGTTTTTTTAAAAAAGGCAATTATCTTCATTTGTCATCATTTTTCTTGTTAAAATTGTAGCAGGATTTAAGAACTATTTGACATTCTTTTTTAAAAAAATTGCTGGTTATTATATGATGATACTAAATGAGTTAGCAAAAAAGTACCCATCTTTAAGATGAGATTCGGACTTGGATGGAAGTATGGTACACAGCTGCCACACCTTTGCCAGGCAGAAAGGGAAATGGAGAGAGGTAAACAAGATTAAAAGACTATCTAGTCAAATGTACCTGTGATCAAAGACCAGAATGAACAAGAGTGAGGATGAAAGAACCAGCAAGAAGATGTTGAGTAATTACTGGAATCTAGGTTGATTTCAGGCTTCACTAGGACATAAATTCCACCTTAAAGCTGAATAACTAAGGAGCCAGAGACAGAATGAACACATGGATATTTACTCATGATAAAACAGAGGGGAGATAAGCTCTGCAAGTAGAAGGCAAAAAATCATTATCCTTCCAGAGATACATTGTCAAAACTGCAGAAGGAGAAGCAATGCCTTTGCAGGCGCACCCCCCAAAGAAAGACTCAGACACCGGTATATGGATAAAGGCATTGGGCCACTTTTATTGAATAATGCCCTAGTCCGAATTATAACTTTCAATTGGTGTATTCATCCAATTGTAATTCTTAAGGCAAGCAGGCCGCAGTAACACTGGTAAGGTTCCTCCCAAAATGCCAATGATAATTGGCTACAGTGTAACTATTTGTATCAATTTGTTTGTTGACACAAACAAATTGTTGACCGGAGTCAATAAACTATCTACTGACCCCACCCTATGACGTGTATCCGTCAAATCACGAGGTGATGCATGCTGTAAAGCTCCTGCCATCACCCCTTGCCTGGTTCGTTGTTGACCGGCCAAAGCTATTACACCTGTACCTGTCTAAGTGTTGGCCAGTCAATTGCGAACCTGCCAGATACCTATGGGTCATAAATCTTTACCTTACCAGTGCTATCCACCACACGGGGAGGCGTCTATGAAGACTCACCCCCCCGAGACCGTCAGCTCGGTCACCAGGCCTGCTTGCAAATCTTCCAGAAAGAGGTTCAAACCTCTAGCCGACAGGTGGACCCCATCCCCTGCATAGAGATCATAATTTTGCAAACTAATCGTGGGGTGCCGGATTACCATCCCCAAACCCTTGTCTGACAAGAACCGGGCAACAGCCCTGTTCACCGAGCGGCAAGCGCGGTCAAGGGCACGGAGGTCAATACCTCCTCTGTAAGTATGACGCGGCACGATGTCCGACCATAGCAGCCTTGTGGACGGCCACACATAATGCAAATAAGCTAGGTCACTGCAGATCGTGAATTTTAAGGAAAGGCCAGTGACCTGGGCAAGGTCATTGCCCCCGAGGTGCAGTACAAGGACATCAGGCGGTTCAGCATCCCTGATGGAAAACAGGAATGGCAACAGTTCCCACCATCTCATTCCGTGCTTACCGTACCAACGTATACGTGCGGTTGCACGTAGTCCAAGCTGGGGTCCCCACTCTGTCGCCGCAGCATACTGCGCTGCCCAGTGCACGTAACTGTGGCCCACCAGCCATACTGCCACCAGTGTGCGGGGACACACAGGGTCTGTAAAAGAAGAAAAGAGAATAATGACTTAACTGGTACTAATACCTGAAGTGGGCGAACATACAATGCAAAACGCATGGATCCCCATCTCCCCATCTGGCGTATATCAGCCTCAGAGTACCCAAATGCAGCCGCAGTTGATGCAGCACCTATCCTAACTGAATGGGTGCCGTAACGAGCCCCGGGGAGGCCAACACTGGCTAGTGCCATACCGGTCACCTTCCAAAATTGGGGAGACCTATCCTGGTGGCAGAAAAACGGGCCAGGGTGCGCGCCACGCACTGCCAAAAACTCATGTAGGGCACCAACTGGACAGATGTCTGCAATAGAACATCGTAGCAGTCTAACTCCACTGCCTACGCCGTGCTGATCAACCTTTGAGGACCGTATCCTCAACTGAGCCCACTCATTAGTGACATAGACATCGTCGAGTTCCAGTGCCCTACGAGTAGCATCCGCCTTAGACAGTAGAACCAACTCAATGATGCGGAGGACTCCAAAGAAGGCCACCGTGGTAGCCGCATGAAAAAGAGCCACCTCATACCTATCATAACACAAGTTATGCCAGCCTCGTGCAAGGTGGGTCAGGACCTCTGGTGAAATTGGGTGGCGAGTGTCCGGGCGGCGGCCACGTTCCCGTGTCCACCCCTTCAAAACATGACGTATGCGGAAATCATTCACGCAGTCAGCGAAGCCCCTCACTTTGGCCATAAATGCCAGTGCCGACAGCCTGGATGCTAGAGTACGAGGAGCCAAACCCTGACTGTGAAGATAAACCATAAATTGTAAAACCTGTTCGACTGGAATGGGCCACACTTTGGGCAACTGTAGTTGCACACAAAAGGTTCTAAATTGTACAAAAGCATGTTGATACGCCTTACGTGTGCGAGGTGCCAAAGACATGCCGATCGCCCGGTTCACCTCTCCTTGCCAAATGTCCAAATCTCGGCCGGGAGTGGCGAGGGGAATTCCTCTGCTTCCGGAGCCAAGGCACGGAACCGGGGGATCTGCAGGCGGGATAAAGCATCAGCAATATCATTATTAATGCCTGGAACATGTCTGGCCTTAAACAGCACATTCAGGCGTAGGCTTCTTAACACAAATTGGCGAACCAACGCCATAACCCTAGGCGATTTAGACGTCTGAGCGTTGACAATGTGCACCACTGCCGCATTGTCACACCAAAAATGGACCACTGAGTTGGCCCACTCCTCGCCCCATAGCATCAAAGCTCCCAGGATGGGAAGGAACTCAAGAAAGGTAAGATCGCGGAGGTGATCGTTCCAAGCCATGCGGGAGGCCATTGGCCGTAAGCCCACCTCCCCTCAAAATAAATCCCATATCCCAGGGAGCTGGAGGCATCTGACTGTACTTGGAATCTAGGGGAGACCATAAGGTCTGATCTCCAGAAAGAGACCCCGTTAAAATCCCGGAGGAATGTGAGCCAAACCAAAAGGTCAGCCCGCATGCCCCTGGTCAGTTGGACCCTATGGTGGCGCTTTAACAGGCCAGTCATGGCATCACATAGGCACCGGGCAAATGCTCTGCCGGGTGTCACCACCCTGCAGGCAAAGTTAAGATCTCCATGAAGTACCTGCAGCTCACGAAGGGACACTTTACGTTTGGCCATCAATGCCAAAATCATCGCGGAGATCCTGGTGACCTTATCCATGGGTAACCGGGATGCCTGTGTGACCGTGTCAATTTCAGTACCTAGAAATGTGAGCGCAGTAGATGGGCCCTCGGTCTTTTCAGGCGCTAAGGGGACACCCAGTTCCCACATTAGCGTCTGAAATGTAGTGAGGAGACGCATGCACGTGTCCGAGCCCCGTTCACCCCTGAACAAAAAGTCATCGAGGTAATGGGCTACAGACCGAGACCCGGATCTGCAAACAAAGGCCCACTGAAGAAAAGTGCTAAAACGTTCGAATGCCGAACATGAAATAGAGCAGCCAAAAGGCATGGCCTTATCTACATAGAACTTCCCTTGGAATCTAAAACCCAATAGCTCAAAGTCCCCAGGGTGCACTGGCAGCAATCGGAATGCCGATTTAATGTCACATTTTGCCAGGAGGGCAAAGGGACTACAAGAGCGCACCATCCGTAGGGCCTGGTCAAACAACGTATACCTGACCGAGCAAAGGTCATCAGGAATAGCATCATTGACAGAAGAACCTGCCGGGTACGATAGATGGTGGATTAAACGAAATTCACCCGGGGTCTTTTTAGGTACTAGCCCCAGACCGGAGACCTTCAGGTTAGGAAAGGGCGGTTCGGAAAAGGGGCCCGCTACCCTCCTGGCCTCCACTTCTTTAGCAATACTCAGGGCAGCTACCCCCTCCTTACCCTTCAGGGAAATTAAATTGGGGGCATCTTGGGGTCCCCGAACCCCCTCGAACGGAATACGAAAGCCCCACTGGAAACCCTCCAGAAGGTACCTCGCGTCCTCCCTTCTTGGATAAATTGAGAGCCATCGCTCCAGCATATACACATTAACCGGGGAGGGGGCCTTTTGAATGGCTAGCTCCGTCAAAGGAAGCCCTGACCGCCCCCTGTCCACCTCTACCTCTGCCCCGTGACCCACCAGCCCATGGGCACGCGGAGGCGGCGTGGGGGCCAGCGCAAGAGGGACACTCATGTTTGTACCGACACTGTCGCTTATTGCACACGCCATTAGCTGAGAAGCTCCAACACAGCAAGCGGGCTGGAACCCCCTGCCCCGCCGGCTGGCGGGGAGCCTGTGTTGGAGCAGCTTGCTGCACAGCATGGCCACAATGGTACCTATCCCCAGGCGCCGGACGCGTGGGGGTCATGTACAAGAGCCACAATTTCTGGCAGGGCTCATCCCACCTCATCTCTGGGTGTAGGGCCACCCTCATTCTAAATTCCTCATCGTAAGCCAACCACGACGGGCCAGTCAAATCAACCATCGCCCTGTAAATATTGTCCAAGTATTGGACCATAGGAATGGCCAGATCAGGCCGGGCCCTCAGGTATACCGCCATATAAATAAGATATGCCGGCAACCAGTTGGCCCAAGTGTGCGGTGGCTTACGACGACGGGACAGCTCTTTGTCTCTGTCGTCCTGTCCCTCTCTCTCTTCCTTTGTGGGCTCACGGTTCAATAGGGAGAATTTATCCACGTACTCCCCCTCCAAATCTTATCCCTCGTGACCTGTGACAAATGATCGCCCAGGGGCAAGGAATAACCAGCCGTCGGCAAAGGCATCATCGGCACATTCTGTATAGAGGGCATACGCAGCGGGACCTGGACAGCCCCTGCGATGCTCGGCACTGCCCCAGGGGCGGACACCCCCGCCCTTAACGAGGGACCATTTTGAAACCATGGGATACTGGGATAGGATGGTAACTGATGCCCACTCGCCTCAACTTGACGAGGCCAGGGCCACTGAACCCCACCACTGTAAGTGGGCTGTGGTGTTGGTGCACTAAATTGAACCTGATACTCACTAGGTGCACCCCCGTGAGCCGCCCCCACCGGGGGTTCTGGCCCACGGCGGGCATCGGAGCTCGCGACCAGAATCGAGCGCTGGGACCACTTCTGACTGCTCCCAGTCTGGATATCAGGTCGAACGGGGAGCTACGAGACACCAGCTGGGGCCGGCCGGACCATCTCAAGCAGCTCGACCTGGTTGGCCGCCCGCTGAAGCGTTGCGGCCGGCAAGGTAGCTGGGGCCGACGAAGGGGCCCCTGTTGAAGAAAGAGTAGCGCCCCCCTCCGAAGGAGGCTGTGCAATGCCCAAGGATGCTTCCAGCACTGCTATCCTTGCTAACAGAGCATCCACTGCCCCAGAGCCCCCAGTATAAGGCGGGCCGGGTGGGCCGGACGGCCCACTAGGCAGTTGAGGAAAAGGCAACCCAAAAGGAGAGCCAGAGCCAGAATAGGGCCATGCCCAAAACTCTGGCCCATGAGGAGCCGGAGGAGCAGTGGGTTGGGCACCCACACCAGGCCCCCCCAGGCCGCCCTGTCCCATGCCCGGCAAAGGCGGGCCGAGGGCCGAAGCCCCGGAGGGGCCGGCCTGTAGCTGACCAGCTACCAAGCTAGAACCTCGCTGCCAAGTGGTAGCCTGACCAGCCCCACTGGTACCAGTGGGCAAGGCTGGCACATCACCCTGCCGTGGGGGCGCAGCCCTGGTCCTCCGACCCAAAGGCTGGCCCCCATCCGGCGCAGGGCCGGTAAAAGTTCTTCCCCTCGGCCGTGGGTTTAGCGCCGGGGCCTTCCGCTTTGGAGCCATGTCTCCCTAGGAGAAGAAAGTCGCTGCAGGATCCCTATCCAGGGATCAAACTCCTAGCATTTAAGTACCGCGGTAGCCAAGCAATCCAACAAGGCTCCGGGTACTTTAATCCTCCTTTCCCAGCTGGGAAACGAACTGCAAGGCTCAAGAGCCGAAGACTAAGGAGAAAACAGCGACGGAGAAAACTTCTCCTCTCCGTCACTATTCTAAAATGGCAGCTCGGCTGCCTCGTGGCCACCCCTTTTATAGAGGGGTGGCCACGCCCCCTAACTCACCCGGATGTCTGAGTCCGGGTGGGGGGGCCCCCACAAAGAGCGCGGCGGCCCTTTTGGCGCTGCGCTTTCATTATTGCAGTGGTTGCCAACGTAAGGTCCATGGGCTGGATCTGGCCCCCGGTGCCATTTGATGTGGCCCCACCACCCCTCCAAGGGCATTTCAGAAACAAAATTGCTGCCCCTTTGAAGTTGTTGGGACAAAATGGCCACCCCCATTGTGCAGGCAGGGCAAAATGGCCATTTAGTCTTCAAAGCTGACTTAGAGAGCATGACCCAGCCCCCAGTCTGAACAAGGAGGGTGGAAAAATCTAAAAGTAAAGTATATTGTGCAAGCCGCCCTGAGTCGGGTTTCCTGATTGGGCGGCATACAAGTGTGAGAATTGAATTGAATTGAATTGAATTGAAAAGGTTGGGAACCCCTGCTTTATTGGATCACTAAAAGATAAATAGGAACCACTTCAGTGGGAAGGTAAACAGTGTTCCATGCGCTCTGGTGTCTAGTCATGCCTGCCACATGACCACAGAAAACAGGACTGGCTCTTTGGCTATAAACAGAGATGAGCACTGAACCCTAGAGTTGGATACGACTGGCTTTCGAGCAAGGGCAACCTTTATCTCTACCTAATAACAGAAGATCTCTAATTGGTATTCAAATTTGCTGTGTAGTTTGGTCCTGTTTAGTTGCAAGTGGTTAGTAAAGGTAAAGGTCACTCTTGCTCAAAAGCCAGTTGTATCCGACTCTAGGGTGCAGTGCTCATCTCCATTTACAGCCAAAGAGCCAGTGCTGTCTGTGTTTGCAGATGTTTTCATGGTCATGTGGCAGGCATGACTAGATCGTCCACCCAGTCACATGGCCATACCCAGCAAGTCACATGGCCAACATCTGGCCATGCCCACAGAGTAGGCCATGCCCACAGAGTGGTAGTAAAAAATGTGAAGCCCAGCACTGCCTCTAATTAGTATATCAGAGTAAACAAAACAAAACAATGACAAAAAACATTGTGGCACTTTAAAGACTAACTCCTGTACAGTTAGCTTTCATGGATCAAGTACACACCCTCCTGTCTACTTTTGGTTGTGCTTTTATACCTATCTCCCTGGCCTTGCTCAACTATCTTAAGTGGGTCATCCTGTTCTGGAAGGCTTATTCCCTGGGGACCTCATCCACCCCAAGACTTTCTTCCACCTGTGATTAGGGTTCGAGTGGTCCAGAGAAAATGTGAAACTCTAATAACCCCAGCGCCATTATATCTGGGACCCTTGCTTATCTTTTTCAGCCATATCACTTTGAGGAATACCTTGTGTTTGTAATTTCATAATTTTGCATCATTCCTGACAATCTAATTTAAACAGTTTTGAGTTTTGAAGTTTTTTTTTAAAAAAGCATTGCATAAATTGTAGGTAGAGAGGGCAAAAATCCCATTTCTCATGCTAAGCGTATGGATTTTTCCTTGGAATTTTACAGTTCATTTGATTTCTTTTTTCCAGGCAGTTGATTGTTAACCGTAAGCATTAGAACAGCTGTCATCCAAATGAGGCTTAATAAGTAGCTGCCATTATTCTCTGCCTTCTTTCTAATATTGAATTTCTAAATTCAGCTGCCATTCATTACCATGAATGCTATTTCATCAGGAGCATTATAACCTGAAAATGGCAATAAACTTAATGAACTTCCTATTTTGCAAAATAAAAATGTCATTTCTAATGAAAGGAACTCTCCACCCGCTTATCATACATTTATGTCTTCTTTCCCCTGCCAATCTTTTAAGTTCAAGGCACACACAAATTTACTTTCAGCTGTCAAATACTGTGCATAATGTATACACTTACATGCACATTTTGATAGCATAGAATATTCATTTTGACAATTCGGTTTAGCACTTGCCCTCTGCTTTTCAAATGTATGTGCATTTAAAAATCAGCTCTAAAATTGAAATTATTTTCATATATACATGGGCAAGTTTATGTAGTCAGTAATGGCTATCAGCTAGCCATAAGAACAGCCATCAAGGGCTTACTCCCTAAAATGAAAGAGAACATTTGGTTAAATTTGGGGGTATTGGTTTGAACATAGCACTACATTGCAAAGCAAAGTGGTAGTCCACATCCAAATTTGGAAATAGAGTATGATTGTTTTGGGACTAACAACCCCCCAAAGAATTTTCCGGGAGATTCTGGGACACATAGTATCAAAAAGTTACTTTTCCAAACTCAGGCTGTTATGAAAAGAAGAAGTAAGCACTATATAGTCCCAAGTAGTTACAGAGGGAGTGTTAATAATTCTAAAATGAAACATGCTGGCTTTATAGTCTGCTGAATTGGAGCACCTACAGCTATAGGCCAGGAGTTTTATTCCACATTGTGTCTCCTGGGAGAAATGCCAGCCTATGTAGCCTTGGGCAAACTGTACACCAGAAGAGAGTAATGGTAAACCCTTTCTGCATAATTTATACAAAAGAAACCTTGTGAAAGGTTGCTAGTTTAGAATTGACTTAATGATATGCAATTATTGCATGGGAAACAAAATGGAAATATATTAATCTAGGAGCTGAATTTAGCAGGAGTGGGAAACTTATGGGCTACAAATCTTGTTGGTCCTAAGCAGGATGAAAATTGGTTGTAGATGCTTGGAACTGGAGTTAAAAAAACAACAACAGCTTGAGGTTATATGACAAGAGCAAAAACAAACAAACAACAACAACAAAAACACCCACCACCAGAAAAATGCCCCACCTAAGCATCTCTAAAATCCTGACCTCCCTCGCCATATTGCGGGTTCCGCTAGCATAATTGGCATAACACGGCCCCTTGCAGAGGCCACTTCAGTCGAGAAAGCTCCTGGTCCGTGGACTCTGCAGGCACAGAAATTGGGGGGCGGATTAATAGTTATAGGATTGATTCACCCACATCTGACCTGACCGGCGATTCTGCTGAGGGAAGCAAATCGCTAACCTCCGTTACGCATTAGGCAATTACTCACTCGCAGTTAAGCCTAAGCCTTGGTGCAAATAGTGGCCATATTTACCCTGGTGTAAGCCACGAACAATGGATTTCCCCTGTCAGTGTTTACCCTAGTTAATTAACTTCCCCAAGAGAGATTCCCCATTAACCCGGATAAATGGGTGATGTGATTTTCTGTCAGATGACGATTCTATCCCACGTTGCCTTCTATTCCTATATATGCTGATACTTTTCCCTCAATAAACCACTGGTCTTCGCTCCATCTTGTCTCGTGTCGTTCCTTTGACCAGTCTCCTCCAGGACCCTAAGGGCCGCTTCACGGCCCCAATCCAACACCATATAAGTTTTTATTATTTAAAAAAGTGAACTCCTATTCATGTGGAGGAAGCCTAAAATCCCATTCACTGTTAATAACTCATTCTTGAATTGCCCACCTTAAAAATCAAATAGCTCCCTGTAGGGTGTGTGTCGCATGTTGAGAACCACAAATGTAGAGTATAATTTGAACAGCTCTAAATTGCCTCTCTTGGGGTTCTTATCAAACTACTCTTTTCTTACGGCAAAAACTTCAACAGCTTGCCCATAGCACCCATGAAACAGAGGCACTCAGGCAAGCATTCAATGTTTTTAACAAGAAGGTCTTACATTCTCCACCTTTTCTGAGATCATGATAAGAGTAATGTAACAACCTAAAATAAGAGTACTCCAAAGTCACATGGGGGAAAGGAATAAATGGAAATGGAAGGGAAAACTGGTGGAGCCTGAGGCAGATTAAATATAAATCAAATCATGCTATATATAGCTCACAATTATATCAACTCTAGATGGTGGAAAAATAAGAAAAACAGCTGCTACTCATTCAGCCAGTATTTTGATCCAGTATAAATGACATTGACATTGACATTGACAAGGTTTGTGAAACTAATTCACCATCAAGAATGAGAAGGCATCTTTATTTTGGCCACTCAACAATCTCCTTGATCCTACGGATTATATGAAGGTTTCTCTCCTCCTTTGGAATATCAGCCACTAGGCTGTTCTCTGACGAGACCACCCACCCACTTTCATTAAGTAAAACTAACATAACTCTTCCATCTTCTAACCTTGACCTCTTGCTTCTTCTTTGCTTACAAATTCCAGAGCAACTATCCTGTCATTTGGTGCTGATAAACTTTCTGCACGGCAGTACAAGAAGCCTGCCTTAATCATAGATCTAGCAGACTCCAAATTATCCTGTTAATCCCTTGGAAGAAGATCTCATGGAAGATTACAGACACATTTTCTGTACATTCAAAGGCCTCTATAACACTATGAAAAACTGTTGCTCTGTTACTATGATCCTTCACTCCTTTCCTTCAGAGGAAAACACCACAAAATTAACACCAAATAAAGAGGAGACACTGCCTCCAGATCATGCTACAAAGAAGCCAAATACCAACACTGGCTCAGGACAGCAACACAACTCTCTGGACTTGACTGATAATTGCACATTAATGAAAGTTCCTGCTCATTCTCTGGCTACCTTTAAAACCTTTGACTTTGCATAATATTTATAATTCAATAATCATTGATACTTTGCTGAATCCCTCACAAACCCTCTTGGTCTGCATTTTATTACAGCAACAAATGACTCTAATGAATTAATTCAACACTGTGATCTCATCCAATCCACTGCAGAATTTTTTACTCTGCATTACATAATAAGGCTCTAGCATCAGAATCACCAAGCTCTCCTGGCTCTCCTTCTATACCTAATATCACATCCAAATCAGCTAGGGCTTCAGTAGAAATAGTCTCATTTCAATTTGACTCAAAGTCTGCAGGAATCCCTGTCTGTTGAGCCAAGAACCAACCAGAGAGTACAGATCTGTCAATCTGGGCAAAACTGGTCCTAGTCTACAATTATCTGAAGATTGGAAAGAATATGTTTCCCTTGAGCCACAAGAACTAGCCATGCAGCCAGCCATTGTGATTCAGCAGTCAGAGGCTACCAGCATTCAGCCAAGAATCAATACTATGAATGGTTCCATTTCCCCCCTATATCCAAGTGGTGAGACAGAGAAAAGTTTACAACCTTGAAACGGCAGTGTCAGACTCCTCTCATGGAATATCACTGGATGGGTATCTAAGAGGTCAGATGTCTCTTTCACAGACAATACAACCCAGAGGTTCGCAACCTATGGCTTGCGGGCCAAACCTTGCCCATGGTGGCAAATCATCTGGCCCTTGGTGATGACCCACGGAAGCAGAAGGGATGCATTTACAACAGCCATAAATGCGCCCACGCACACACACCCATGCCTGCACAAACACACCTGCCACAGTTTGCTTGTATATGCAGTGACAGAGGGGGCAAGGTCTGGCCCGTGGTGGGGAAAATGTTGTGAACCCCTGACATAACCCAACAATGGAGGTAGCATTTTTCATTTCTCATTCCAAGGAGTCAGAAGAGATGCTTTGATTTCCCATGTGTGGACATCCTGTTCTACCTTGAGTTCTTTTATTCTTATTTTCAGCCTCACCTCTCATCACATGGCTGTGATATCTTAATTTTTTTAAAGCAAAAAACAAAACAAAAACAAGGCTACCTCTGTAATTGCACTTGCCTAAGGACATTTCAGAATGTTCATAGGGAAATGATGTCATGACGAGAATGCATGGTGGCTTTGGAAATTACTTGATTAGGAGTAATTAAAGAAATGCAAGTCACATGCAATGCATCATAAAATTTAGTATGTAGTGGAAGAGCAGATATATTGTACTGTATATGTCATTATAGATATATCAATTCCTCAAATCCAATTGACAAGAGAGAGAGAGAGAGAGAGAGAGAGAGAGAGAGAGAGAGAGAAACTTTGTTTCCTTATACTTCCCAACCCAACCTCATCGCCGACACCACAGAACTGGACATTGTTCAGAAAAGAAAGAAATGGAAGAAGGAAAAGGCAAGAAGAGAAGGTGGATGGGAGTGGGGGTATGATGTGGTAAAGTCCTCTGGGAGGACATTCACTATCGAAACAGACTGTCCAAGCTACACCTGTGAGGATTAATCACCTGGTGATAGGAAGAGAAAAGGAAAAACAGAGCAGGTTATTGGGATGGGTGTTGCACTAAGATTCATGACATGAATAAGTAGGGTATGATTTCCAAAAAGCCCAGTAAAGCTGGATGAAAGAGCCAGTATGGATCCTCCCACCCCCGGGAGAAAAATTTGAGCCATGTCCTGGATACTCCAGTTATTTTGTCAGACTGATCACACTTGATAAGAGGGCAGTCTTATCCAATTCATCTTTCAAAAGGGGCCAATCCTTTTGGTGTGTTTCTCTTTTACAGGAAGATCTGGGCATGTTATGTATGAAAGAGATTATAACAAACCTGAGGGGCAGATAGGATTTATATGCAATTGGCATCAGTTAGGGCCCTGTGAAATTCCAGGGGAATATAGGCTGTTATTGGGTTATTCTCACGTTTTCTTTTTTCCTTCTTGGTGTGATTGGTGCAAGAGCAGATAGACTGTAATTGATTCATCAGGATTTGGAATAGGCTAGTAATAGCAGTAGCCAGTAGAGATATTATTACAGATGTTAGATAGGAATATGTAAAGCCAATCTGAATTCCCCTGCATAGAACAGATTTACAGAAAGAACACTGCTGACATTTATACTACAGTATAAGAGGAAAAGGCTGACATTTAAAACTAATGCCACTTGTATAATACTGATGCCTGTATTTTTATTAATATGAAACCTTTAATTCCTTTTGAAGAATGGTTAAAACTGCATAAAAATATGAGGCCATTAATATTCAGATTTTTTGAACTGCGGTATATGTTTTCATAAGATAGTATGTGGAGGCTTAAGACAAGGGAAAGAGCTTGTAGAAGCTGTTAGTAGTGGATCTTTCATTGCTTATTTTAATAATACTATTATGCATTCACACTTCACACTAGCAAAGAGAAGGCCTAAGGGCAGGGCTATGAGGCTCAGTTTCTTTTGGGTGAGAGATTTTTGATAACATAAAGAGGCATTACAACAAAAAGGTAAAGAAACCTTTCAGCTAATGGCTGTTGCACTCCAGCAACATCTGGAAGACAAAGGTTGCACCCTCCTGCAATGTTAAGACCGCACTGGGAGAGAATTTAAGTCTCAGGGGGCTTCCTCTCTACCCAAATATTCTCAGGGGGCTTCCTCTCTACCCAAACATTATTTCACTTGCATTCCCAAATGCTACTCTCTCTTTCTGGAGGCATATTGTCAAAAAGCATCTTTTCCAAGCCCTGACTAGGAGTTATTGAGGACTTTCTTCTCTGTGAATTTGTCTAATCCTTTTTATAAAGCTAGCTAGGCTAGTGGCCAGTGCCACAACTACTACTTGTTCAAAAAGGCATCTTCTCCAACCTTTGAACCACAGGGTGAACTAGATGTTACACAGAGCCTGTTGTCAGAAACAACAGATTCTTAAGGGTTAGAAGACACCTGAATGACAGTACACTAGCTTTTCCGAATACTGGTAACTTGCAAATTAGGGTGCTTTGTTTTGTGATTGGTCTGCGGGAATTAAACATGGGCTCTGTTTGCATTACAATGACAGTCTTCTAGTCATATGACAGCTATAGCATGTGATTTGGCCCACAATGAGACTACAGCAAAAAAGGACTGGTCACATCCATTCCTACAAATTCTGATTCAACTCTTTGATCACAAAGAGCTTAGGTTGGGATATAAGGCCTTCCATTCTCCATAAAGTTTACAGAAGCAATGTCAGCACAGCAAGTGCTGTGGGTATCTAGCCCAAGAGGGACTGGGCTAAACTCCAAATATTTTGCTTCACTTCCTGTTGGATAATTATCATATATTGTGTCTGTAATAAGAGATTTGATAAGTATGATGAATCAGGCTGTAGAAGAGGATTGCATTAGCAAATAAATAGCATAACAAAGGCATCTGTCAACAGATGAATTGCAACTAAAATCAGTTAAATGTGGAATGGATGTGCTTTTAAAACAACTGTACATAAATTAGGCATTCAGCAACTATATTCAACTAACTGCAGGAAATAAAAACACAATAAAATAGTATCTCTCTTTTTTATTTGGAAATAGTGAAGTGCTAGTTGTTTATGTTGTGAATAAAATGGAATTCCAAATGCATTGTTCAGATAGCACCCCTAATAAAACTAATCATATAACGTATTTATAAATTTGCAATGGTCGATTAATTATTTAAGAGTGAACCATCAATTACTACTGGCCGAGATAGTTAAGGAATGCAATTTCATACCCCTAAATATCACCTGCCAATTTTTTGGATTGGATAAGTTGTTGATTTTCTCAGGCTTGTCATGTAATTATCTGGAAGCAAGGAGGATAAGAAGATAATGGTAGGATCATGATTGACTCTAATGTTAGACAGAGTACAGTGTCAGACAGCAGATTTTGGGTTTCAGGAAATGACAGCACATTGGAAGTTGTTTTGCTGGTGTTATATTTTTATTGCTAGAAAAGGACAGATGTTCTTGAAGCACTTTCCACTTCCTATACCAAAAAGCTTGCCCAGCTTTGGGCACTTGGGATTTGGGTGCCACTGCCTCCACTGCTTCAGACAGCAAAATATTATGGGGCAGCCATCACTTAGATTCAGGGGTGATCTAATGCTAGTAATTATCAATGCAGTAATTAGATGATCTAGTGCTAAACTTGGTAGTTTGTTTTTAAACCATTTAATAAATACTTGTTGTTCAGTCGCATAGTCGAGCCCAGCCCTATGCGATCCCATGGACCAGCGCATGCCAGGCACCCCAAATTCCACCATCCTCCTCAACACGCCCAGCTCTGTGCCCATTGCATCAACAATGCCATCTAGCCATCTCATTCTCTACCACCCCTTCTTCTTTTGCTCTTGACTTTTCCCAGCATCAAGGCTTTCTCAAGTGGATCTTGAACTGCAAACTTGCCGAACTCCCAGCTATCAAGGTGAGCTTCTTAACCACTGAGCCACCACAGCCCCGTTAGCTAGTGTATATATATATATATATATATATATATATATATATATATATATATATATATATATATATATATATATATATATATATATATATATATATATATATATATATGTTTTGGTATCATCAACCAATGTACCTCTGGAAGGAGATAAGGTTTCCCCCCCACTTATAGCAATTTCTTTCCTTATTTTCAGTGCATTTATCTTCCCATATTTTAACACTAATATCAGCCATCATGTTTGCTATTAGCATATGATTTTTTTAAAAAAAGATTGGATTTCCAACAAGTTTGTCAGAAGTGCTAAACTGCAAACAGTAAAACAAACAATAAGAAAATATCAAAGTGTGTTAGAAGCAGAAACCCATCTGTGAATGTGATTGAACTTTTATTTGATAAGGGATTGAAAAGCTTATTAGAGGAGGTTAGAAACTGGTCGTAGAAAAATAAGACCAACTATTTATCTTTGCTGTGTCAAACATCAGACAAATGTCTGTGATGGGATTGGATCACCTTTTGTATAAAGGACATGTGAAGATTTGATTAAAACCGAGGTGACAAAAAGTGAATTTCTGGTGCTAAATGACAAATTATGAATGAACATGTCACTGTGTCCAGATGGCACACATCAGAGACTTCTTTAAAAAATAATTTTTGATAAAAATATGCATACTTAAAATCAGTCATATTATGAGAGACTTGGAAGATATCCAACATTTGATAACATTTACAAAAAAAATGATAACATTTTTTAAAAAAAATAACCAGAAAGTAATCCAATAGGAGATTTTTTAGAATTTTAGACTACCGGTAGTTATCCTAACGCATTTCTGAGCAAAAGTGGTAGGACGAATAACTAAAGGTAAACTTATTAAATACAGCAAAGGACAAGCCTTGGGGAGGAAAAAACAAATACAGTGTATGGCTTCTGCAAAGGACAACTTTAAAAACAAGTATCACTGCAGCACAAGCACTTCTACTATCTCAGCTGTTCATACAGATGGTTTTAAAATCCTGCAATCAACAGAGTATTGTTGTTCAGTCACACAGTTGTGTCTGACCCTCTGCGACCCCATGGACCATTGTACGCTAGGCACCCCTATCCTCCACCATCCTCCTCAGCCCACCCAGCTCTGTGCCCATTGCGTCAATAATACCATCTAGCCATCTCATTCTCTGCCACCCCTTCTTCATTGCCCTTGACCTTTCCCAGCATCAAGGCTTTTGCAAGTGAATCATCTCTTCTCATTTGATGCCCAAAGTACTTTAACTTCATCTTCAATATTTGACCTTCTAAAGAGCAGTCAGGGTTGATTTCTTTTAAGAGTGACCTATTTGTTCTCTTTGCTGTCCAAGGTACTCTCAAAATTCTCCTCCAGCACCACATTTCAAATGCGTCTATTCTTCTGCGCTCAGCTTTCCTTATGGCCCAGCTATCACAACCAAACATTACTACTGGAAATACCATTGCTTTGACTATGCAGGCTTTTGTTTGCAAGGTGATGTCTCTACTTTTAATTATGTTCCCCAGGTTTTTCATAACTTGTCTCCCAAGAATCAGCTGCCTTTTTATTTCATGGCTGCAATCACCATCTGCAGTGATCTTGGATCCTAAGAATGTAATGTCTGTCACTGCTTCTACTTCTTCCCCATCTATTTTCCAGAGACTGATAGAACCTGTTGCCACTATCTTGGTTTTCTTGATGTTGAGTCTCAAGCCAGGTTTTGCACTGTCTTCTTTCAACCTAATCAGGCGCTTCTTTAGGTCTTCTTCACTTTCTGCTATTAGGGTAGTATCATCTGCATATATCTCAAATTGTTGGTGTTTCCCCCAGCAATTTTAATTCCAACTTGTGATTCCTCCAGCCCTGCATTGCACATTATGTGCTCTGTATATAAGTTAAATAAGCAGGGTGACAAAATGCAGCCTTGTCTTAGCCTTTTCCTATTCCAAACCACTCCGTCATTCTGTATCTTGTCCTAACTGTTGCTTCTTGACTCATGTACAGATTTCTCATGAGACATATAAGGTGTTCTGGTATTCCAATTTCTTTAATTACTTGCCACATTTTATTGTGGTCCACACAGTCAAAGGCCTTGGTGTAGTCAATGAAACAGAAGTAGACTTGCTTCTGGTACAGTATTCCTTTTCTCTCTCTCCATGATCCAATGTATGTTGGGAATTTGGTCTCTAGTTCCCCTACCACTTCAGAACAGAGGTACCTCTTCAGAACAGAGGAATCAACAGAGTAGACACTGATTACTAGTTCTCTCAGTTACGACTATTGGCATTGCAGATGGAAGGAAGGAATAACCATAAGTGACTTGGTCATACCACTAACTGCTGTCTTAAATGTCAAACCTCCTTGTCCGTGAATAGGGACATTTCTGTATTCAGAAATTAATTTCAGCCAATTATCTTTTGAAGGATAAGGAGTCCCAAGTTTTTATATGTCAGAGCTTGTATTTAACATGAGCATGGCAAGATTGTTTCATTTGGACAAATGATTTCTGAAGCATCACTAAGGAGATGAATATGCTACATACATTGTTTAGCCACAAAGTGAATAAATTGCCCGAGCAATTACCTGTATTAATCTGTTTAAGAAATGGAGGCTGAGGATCTCAGATACAATTGCCATGCCAACATAGATAGCTAGAATGGTGAAAATAAATCAACATGTCAGTGATTAAGGATATTGCAAATTTGTTGATAATTGGAACCCCTATGGGCACTATCTGGTTTAACTCGTTAGGTGGGTAAATCCTTAGGAAAGGACTGTGCCTGTCAAGTTTTCATTTAGAAGAAGAGAGATGGAGAAGAAAAGCACTTCTGTTGCCTGGGAGAAGAAATCAGGCCTTATCATCTTGATCTGGGACATTAAAATCCCCCCCTTTGAAGGCACTTTTCTTTGGCAATGTAGAAAAGAACCTGGCTGAAATCCTGTGGTGCAAATCTAATAGGAATAAATCATGATGACATCATCATTTAGCATCCTTAATCTTTATTTTAATCCAATTTAAATCACCCTCTCCTTTTTACTTTAGGAAAGCCTTTGGGAACCATGGAATATGGGGGACAGCAAAGTGAATATTTGCCAATGGATCACGGCTTCTTATCCATCTGGAGACAAGATAGCAGATAGTGATTTTCCATTGTTGGGTGGTCTTGGATCAAAAGGACGATATACAAACATAATAAATAAATGAAATGAACAACTCCCCTCCCCCCAAATCTGTTACCTAGTTGGATGCATATATTAATATATTGCTTGGTTTTGGCTATGTTTGGATTATCGTTGTTACATTTGTTACATGATTTAAAATGTCACATCCTTGCAAAATAATCCTTCCACATGGTACAAAAGCTTGGTCATTTAATCAAATAACCAGAAATATAGCACACTAAGGTAAAGGTAAAGGTTGCCCTTGCTCGAAAGCCAATCCTATCTGACTCTAGGGCACAGTGCTTATCTCCGTTTACAGCTAAAGAGCCAGCTCTGTCTGCATCTGCCACATGGTCACGTGGCAGGCATGATTAGACAATGGAGCACATGGAATGCTGTTTACCTTCCCACCAAAGCGATACCTCTTTATCTACTTGAAATTTCTTCCTTTTGAACTGCTAGGTTGGCAGGAGCTGGGGGAGAGATGGGAGCTTACTCCATTGTGCAGTACTCAGGTCTTCAACTGCTGACCTGCTGACCTTCCAGCCACCAAGTTCAGTGTCTTAACCACTAAGCCACTTCAACTCACTTTATAGCAAAATTTGGGGCTATGAACCCGATGGTGAAAATGGCAAAACTATTATAAAATGGGTAGAACCTCATTCATTGTGTCTTATACATGATCTAAACTACCTCGTTCATTTAATAGTGGTAGGTGGCAGATAGCCTACAATCCAGATCTATTTTTTTTTGTTAGTGGGCCTATAGTTAAATAGTGCATTAAGAACATAGGTGATCCAATCTCAAACACCCAGAACAGACAAATTCTATGTCAGACTTATGTAGGATTGGGGCCGTGAAGCGGCCCTTGAGGTCCCGGAGGAGACTGGTCGAGTAATGACACGAGGCAAGATGGAGCGAAGACCAGTGATTTATTGAGGGAAAATCATCAGTATATATTATGTTCAAGGCTGCGTATGGTAGAATCGTATCTGACAGAAAATCACATCACCCATTTACCCGGGTTAATTGAGAACCTCTCTTGGGGAAGTTAATTAACTAAGGCAAACACTGACAGGGGAAAACCATTGTTCCTGGCTTGCTCAACAGCAAACATGGCCACTATTTGCATTAAGGATTAGGCTTAACTGCGAGTGAGTAATTGCCTAATACGTAACGGAGTTTAGTGATCTGCCTTCTTCAGCAGAATCGTCGGTCAGGTCAGATGTGGGTGAATAAACCCTATGATTATTACTATTAATCCGCTCCCCCAATTTCTGGGCCCGCAGAGCCCACGGACCAGGAGCCTTCTCGACCGGAGTGGCCTCTGCCAGCCGCCGCATTATGCCAATTGTGCTCGCGGAATCCATAGACTTACTTAGCTATCTTATCTCAATCTATACCTTTCTGCAAGAGAGATAATTTCTAAAAAGTTTTCTTTTTCTCCCTCATTCGTGTCTAGGCCAGATGTGAAACTGCCAAAATGAAGGCACCTTTTGGTGACTTCATTCTGCAGTTCTTTTCGCTTGATCTAGTCATACATGTCAAGCCCAGCTCTGGACAATACGGGACCTGCACAGAACAGTACTGCGCAGGTTGCTTCTACGCATGCATAGAAGCCTTCTACACATCCCCTTCTGCACAGAACCCTTCTATGCATGCGTAGAAGGGTACTACGCATGAGTAGAAGGGTTCTACGCATGCGTAGAAAGGACCTGTGCAAAAGGGATGCACAATAACTACTTTCCCCTCCCGCTGCCAAATTACGGGGTAGCGGCGGTTCCGGACGGGAAATGAACAAAAGCGGCTCAAAATTACGGGGAAATCCTGGCCATTACGGGGCACTTGACAGGTATGGATCTAGTGTTACAAAAATTAGCCAACAACACAAGGTTGTCATTACTAGAGTACGCCTGATTGTGGTTCAAAAATACCACAATCTTCAAGGAGGCTCTTAGCCAATATCCTGAAGTGATTGTATTAAGTCTCTTTGTGATATTGGCTGATCAAAAAGAGAAATCTTTCGATTTCCCCCCAGAAATCCTATACGCTAGAAACAGACCAAAATAAAATGATCTTATTAACAATACAAGCCAAAAAGGCATAGAAATGGACCATTCTGGAGGTGGACTGGTTTGTTCCAGAAAAGTCATCATCTGATTGCATACCTGTCAAGCGCAGCTCCGGAGATTATGGGACCTACGCAGAACGTTTCTGCGCAGAACATTTCTGCGCAAGTCGGTTCTATGCATGCGTAAAAGCCTTCTACGCATGCGTACAATGGACCTGCACAGAAACGTTCTGCGCAGCTCACTTCTACGTGTGCGTAGAAGGCTTTTACGCATGTGTAGAAGGCTTTTATACATCCCCTTCTGCACAGAAGCCTTCTACGCATGCGTAAAAAGCCTTCTACGCACGCGTAGAAGTGAGCTGCACAGAAGGGATGCACAGTAACTCATTTCCCCCCCGCTGCCAAATTACGGGGGAGCAGCAGCTCCGGGTGGGAAATGACGAAAATCGGCGCAAAAATGCAGGTAATCCCGGCCAATCCGGGATACTTGACAGGTATGTCTGATTGACAACTTCAGAAGTGAACCAGCCTGTCCCTGCAGTGGACCAAACAGCCAGCTAAATGCCTATGTAGTCAGTCTCAGAGAGACAGTGACAGAGTTATACTGTCTTTCCTGGCTCTTGGCATACACACACAAGACAACAAGCAAGCATTCATAGATGCACACACACACAAACCTTGTGCTTTTAGTAAGGAGGAAGCCAGGCTAAAATCAACTTGGCCCTGAAGTGGAGCAGTTTTCCATTAGTCTTAATGGAAGAACCACTTCAGCTTCTAAGTGCAGGTGGAAGAGACAGATGATTGAATGCATACTCATAGAAACAATGACAATGAAAAAGCAAAAGCAAAAGCAAAGCCCTTCCTGCACATAGAAAGTCAGTATTTTGGGCAGTACTCCAATCTTCTCCCAACCATGCTAACTTTTTGCATGTAGAATGTGGGTTTATGTCCAGCACATTCATATACAGTACACAAGCTTACAGTCTGAAGTAATGCAAACCTATTTGCAGCATCAGCTTGCCTTGTTAGCTGGAAGGCTAGCAAGTTGGCAGTTCAAGACATGGGTATTGCATGATGGATTGAGGACCTGTCTCTGTCCTTGCTCTTGGGGACATGAAAGGAGCCTTATTTGGGTGTCCCCTGAGTGGAGTGTCTCCAACAAAAATCCTTTCAACCCAGAATAATTTCTGACACAAAATTATTATTAATGTGTCCCAGGGTCAGTTACAGATTTATGAACATGGTGGGAATCAAGAATAAAATTACAGTTCTAGAAAGATGATGCATAAATATTTGTGTTTGGAAATGGTGTTTCTGAAACAAAATTTATCCATTTGAAAGAGATAAGTGTTAAGAATGTCAGTTCCTAGCGTTTGTAGCCTTGAGAAATACAGTATCTTGTATTCATGCAGCAACTTTAACCCCTCCACCAACCTCCTTTTCCCTCCTTCAATTTTTATGCATATATCTGATCTTTTATGTTTAAGCCTCCTCTTTTTTGTCCCTTATGTGGAAGAGAAACTCAGACAAATCTCAACTAGACTGGCAACATTTACATTTAAATGGAGAAATTTCAGTGAATGTGTCAGGAAGCCCATAGCTATTCATAGGCTTAGTAAGTGTGTTAATTTATAGGTTTTTCCCCCCAGATGTACAGCCTTGATTAGATCACAAATAAAACACATACTTGAAATAATGACATGCTTCTGTGGGTTTCCAAAGCTCCTTAGAGAACTCACTCTGGGGTCTGAAGCATCTTTCCCAAGGAGATTTGTGCCAGCCTACAGTGAGTGGCACTTTGGGGACAATTTAACCAATTATGGATTCTTTTGAATGGCAACTACACAATAGAAGACAAAAGGATTGAAGTTTTACAACAACTTTTCTTGCACACTTAATGTTATCTTCAAAGAAGGTGCTATTATATTCACACCTGCAGCCTAATAGCTGTCATTCTCCAGAACTGCTGTAGCTGCAACTGAAAAGCAGTCTAAAATTGTCTAGTTAGAAATGGCAATGCCTCTCCATTATCTTTAATGTATGCCTCCTTCCAATAAATTAAAATATAAAAATTGAAAGCATTAATAAGGAGAAATGTTTAATTCTCAGCTAAAATGTCCTTTAAAGAATACAAAAAGATGTAGAAGCCTCAGGGTTTCCCCCTTCTCTTTCTATCTCTCAATTCCTCTTTTTGTAAAGGCATTTGTGTCTAAGTGGATTAAAAGGCACAAGGTTTTGTCTTGGTGAGAATTCTTTAAAAATGAATTCTTTGTTTAATCAGTCTCTTATTAATTGCACAAAATGTAAAAGACAAGCTATGGCAATACACTATGGAGCCACAAAGCAAAAGAGACTGCTAGACTTCTCCTGTTTTAGGTCTTTTAGAATAGAAACTTCATGTAGTCTTTTGTGAAATGCAAGAGAAGGAACCATCATAAAATCAAAGAAAATATGCATTTGATAGAGTTTGAGATTAATCTTCACAGAGAAAATCTTTCTGCCTTGTTATCCAGTTCTGAACTGTCAGTGCCACTTTAAAAATGCAGTTATACAAAAGATTGCAAGAAGAGATGATTGCGACTCTGGGCAGCTCACAAAATATCCTAACCTCAACAATATACATCAATGAAATCAAGGAATGATACATTTTACTAAGTTACATTTAAGTTACTTGTGTGTGATTATAAGGTTTAGAAACCAGCATACTGTAGATAAAACTGCAGCTTTTCTGAGTGGATTCCTGGAAACAAACCAGAGGAATGACATCATCTAGTTAGTGCCTCTAGTGGACAGAGACACTGGGATAGAGACCAAGGGTTCTCAAACTTTCACTGTTTGACCACAAGTAAACTCGTCTCAGCAGTTCATTGACTTCTGGTGATCGGTCATTCACCTGACCGTCACATGATCATCAAATTGGGAGGGGGTGCCAGGAAGAAAGACACTTTGACCCAGACCCAACCTTTCCCTTTGACACATAAACTCCCAGAAACGGAAGAAGGGGGATGGGAAACCTTGATAGATAACAATCAGATAATGATCAGTGGGGGAAGGATGAGATAGGGGGATGGGTGACCTTTATAGATAAGATAAAGAGCTGGCCCCCACCTTAGGAATGAGAAACACCTGTGGGAACCTAAAACTTTCTCATGGGAAAACACATTCCAGAAGGGGAAATTCTGTATAAAAACCCATGATTTTCCTCAGTTAGAGGGTGCCTATCTTGGAGATAGCGGGAGCCTTTGTCAGAGGGAACATCTTTTTGAAATACCTGGATGGAGACTTAGAAAATCTTCATGGGGCCAGGAGGCCAACTCTTAGCCGAAAGTTCATCGAGGCTGAGACTCTGTCTCACAGTGAGATGAGACACTTAGATTATTTAGTGCTTTTCTTATTTTAATAAGTTTAGTGATAGAGTAGAATAGGATCCCTACTATAGGATATAGCTTGTTAAGGAAAGTATTTTTAGATTTAATAGCTAGTTTATTAGTTTGTTTTCTGAAATTGATTAAATTCTGGAATGCTGTTATTTCTTCAATAAGCCTACAAAGATGCTGCTGCTTCTTTGTTCTGTGAACCTGCAAAGGCGAGATTCATGCGTTGAGATTCATTGCTTCCCATAAAGAAACTCAGTGCACCTGCAATTGGGGGGGGGGGGGGAGAGGGAGAAGCGAGGATCAAAGAAAGTAAGACTTCTCAGACTTTCTGATAACATATCCCAGGCAGGACTGTGTGGGAGTAATTTTACTTCTCATCATCTGGAGGTCTGAGTGAGGCTTGGGTAAAAGAAAGGACAATGCCGCCATTGCATCCCAATAACAGGTGGTTGCCAGTGGACTGATATCTGGTCTTGGACCCTGGAAAGCCCCCTCCATTATGGTGACAAAAACAACAACCAGAACAACAAAACTTAAGCATTTAAAACAATAGACACCTCACAACCTTCTGACCTTCTGCATGCTGGGAGCCCTTGAAGAAGACTTATAGGCTATTGTGGAAGTCAGTATTGCATGGCTTTGCTCCACAGTCTTGTCCAGTGATGTCGAACCTTGGCACTCCAGTTTTTCTTGAACTTCAGTTCACAGAAGCCCTGATCAGCAGGAGTGCTGACATGAGCTTCTCATAATTTCAGTCCAAGAACACCTGGAGTGCCAAGGTTCACCATCACAGGTCTAGTCTATGCTGAAACTAAGCAGTGGCCCAAATTCCAGCCCTTATATAACTTGCAGTCCAGCTGTTTATGAACACAATGTTGAGGGAGTTAGAAATTTAATTAATTCCTTTTAGGGCACCATGGAAGGACAGCAAAGAAGAGTTAAAATTAGCACCAACAAATTTCCCTCTTTAACCCACCCTGGTTCTAATAACCAGAACTTTGTAAAGACATCACTCTTGGGCCACCACTTCAAGTCAAAAATAAAAATAAATAAATTCAAAGGTTGAAACATGTAAAGATGAGAACAAAAGTCATTAAAAGGATTTCTTTACTTCAGGGATTCTCAACCTATGGTCCATGGACCAGATCCGGCCCACAGTGCCAAATAATCTGGGCCCCACCAGAATCGGCAGCGGACTCATTTACGGCTGTCATAAATGCATTTATGACAGCTGTAAATGGTGGTGGTGGGGCACCACCAGTCGGGCTGTCACAACTGTCTGAGGGAGCATGACCCAGCTCCCGATTTGAAAAGGTTGAGAATCCCTGCTCTTCTTTATGGTTTGAGAGGAATCCTAGTTGAAAGGAGATCTCTCATACAGGCATTCTGTGGAGATCTCTCATACACGCTCCGCCCACACACAGAGGAAGCGGAGAAGAAGGAAAACATTTTGTTATTGGTTAGTGAGGGAACAAACTATCAAGGAAGTTAGTTTGTAAAGCATCCCTTCTCTCGCATGACAATATGATAGATTGCATGGTGGAATGCTACATTTCTGTACAGTCAACTTGTCAGATGTTTATAGTACAATAATTAGAAAGAAACCATCTTGTTAGTGAGCACACTAATAATTATCAAACCAGATAGATGTAGCTGGGAATTTCCTGAGGGCAACTCCCACCCCTCTCACCCCAGCATCCTGAGATAGTAAGAGCCTTCTTACTGTCCTTGAGAACACCAGGCAATATTTTTTTTTGCAAACCCATTAACACCAGAGATTGCAGGCTGAAAGCTGTCAGTCCTGAAAACTGACAGTGAGAGGCTTCAGACGCGTTGGTGCTTCTTTGCTGGAAGCTTCTTTTGGGGGGTGGGGAATGTGTTTTTTCCTCACCGATGTTGCCATTTATAACATCCATCAAAGATAATTCTCATTGCATCCATCACACCCTTTTTGATATAAAAGGCACCTATTAATCATTGCTAAATGCAGCTCCAATTCAACTCAGGGGCTCATAAAGTTCTGTCTCTCTTCTCACAGATGGTGGTTAACCAGCAGGAAGAGAGCATTGAGTTTAGCAAGTGATGGTAGTAATATGTAACATGATGAAGTAGCAGGAGACGCTGCATTTAAAGTCACATTTAACATTTTAATTAGTCTCACCTCAGGTGGCACAAGTTCATTTGCATCGGATATAGAAAAAGCTCCCAATTTAAATAGGAATTATTGGAGTAGTAGGGAAAGAAAGGTTTGCTTCACAGGATAAGGAGAGAGCTGACAATGATTGGGCACATTTTTGTTCTGTAGGGAATTTACATTTCTCACCCTTTTGTACATTCTTCTCCCTATATATGAGAAAATGACTATTCCCCCTTGTTCGATGAACTCCATTTAACTCCCGCAGCTCCTCTCTGCAAGCTGTCATTCACTTCAGCGCATCTCACACATTTGTTTCCTGCTCTTGAAAAATATCATTTTAATGTCAAAAATATAATTTGAGGCCTCCAATGACATTTTGTCAAGTGTGCCTGGTCTTATATTACTGGTGACACATAGAGACATAATTTATTAATCAACAATTGTTCTGGTTCATATATTGCCTCATTTATTCTCAGTTTTAAAACAGTTTTATCTGCTGCCTTTTTGTTTCCAAGCTGAGTTCAAAGTGCTAGTAGTTATTGCAGGGTGCACGCCCACTTCCCCATGATACCATTGTTTGATGGTTTTCCAGTTTTTTAAAAAAAGTCTGTGTTCAGACTTAGGGCTTGTCTACATGGCTTGACTAGAGTGGGCTGGATCAGGCTAAATGGGGTTGGTAGAAGATCCAGTATGCCATTTGATGTGCACCTCTAAATTTTATATAGACAACCCTTTTTAGTCTGCAACAGTCTTTGCCCATGTTGTGAAGTGGCTTAATAATATAGCTGTTTCAGGATATTGGCAAATGTAATCCCCTCCTTGGCTTTGGGAAAGTGAATGAAAATTAGGTGTGCATTTGATGGTGAATATTTGCTGCATCACTTTAGATTGAACACTTCCTCCCCGAAGATGTTCCTTCCTTTGTTTTTCACCGCCCAGTGGAGAGCCTGCCCGCAGGTGAATCACTGCCTCAAAAGACCAGTACAGTGGTACCTCACTTAAAGAGCATAATGTGTTCCATGAGATTGCTCTTTAAGCGAGTTTGCTTTTTTAAGCAAAACACCATTATAAGTGACCAATTGTGAGGGGGATTGCGAACCCCAATTTAGTTGTTAAGCAAGTTTTTGGTTGGTTTTAGTTGTTAAGCGAGGCGACCATTCAGAGTAAATTCTGCTCTTTAAGCTAGTTAGTCTCTAAGCGAGGCACTCTTTATGCGAGGTTTTACTGTATAGTTGATCACACAGGCCAGAAAGCAGATCAAAATTATGTGAGTGGAAATTCTAGAAAGAAAGAAAAGAAAAGAAAGAAAGAAGGCTTTGCTGGCCAAACAAAATGTACTGAATACTCATGGGAAAAGATCTGGTCTACTCATAATTAGGTTTGTGTCATTCAGTCAATCAGGGAGGAAAAATCCAAAATTATTGAAAATTACATGGGACCAGTATCAGTCTAGCTACATCTTCACAGCTACTCAATGCTGCTTTTTTAGTTTGGAGTTTTAAATTAATGAGTGTATTCTAATCATATTTGAAATTACCTGCTTATTATCTTGCTGTAAGTGTCTTTTGAAGCAGTGCTATCTAAATTTTTCAGACATGAGCCAGTGTTACACCACTTGAAAGATTGTTTATTGTTGCGTATTTCCCTAAATGAGGAAACGTTCTAAGAACAGAACTAAAGAGTTTAGTATCTTTTAGATGGAGTAGTGCTGCAGATGTGTGGTATATTTCTGCTACACATTTCATTTATGAGCTGAGAACAGTGGAAGGATGTGGACACTCCTTCATTAGGCTGTATATCTGCTGATGCTGGATAAATCCCCAGGGAGTAACTGTTGAAATTCTCACAAGGTCACATCCCAATTTAGTGAACTCAGCCATCGTTCCACACAACTGCAAACTGTTTTTTGCTGTATTTCTGCCTTGTCTCCTTCAACTTGAGGAATATCAGTTTTCCCCAGGCTCTATTGGGTATCTCACTTTAAAGCTGGAGAACAAATCCTAGTTATCAAGAGACCATTTCCTGTCCTTCGTTCATAAACTTAATAATGTATCCACATGCTACTTTCCCAAAAGTGTGCCCGAAGCAATTCAAGATGCAATAAACTAAGCAATACTTAAAATGGCTTACTTTATACTATATTTTAAATTGTTGCATTTGTTATCCCTTTAATTAAATGAACAATAAAGGTAAAACATTGTAAACATCATTAACTAGTTTTCTCTTATAATGATGTGAGATCAAATGTCACCTGAGTGAGAAACACATGCAGCCAACTCTGTGTATAGATTCTAGACTACCCTGCTGTTATGTATGCATGTCAATGTTACTGTAAAGACAAGAATGTATCCACTCCAATTACAATGTATCTCAGCTGCAAAGGAACGCGAGCAAGCAACCCATAGAGGGCAGCTGCGAGCGTTCAGTCTCACATGGTTCACATTGCTCAATCACGGACAGCCGCGGGAAATGTCCCCGCATTAAGCAGGAAGAGAAAACAACTGCAAGAGTGAGGCGTGCCTGGGCGAGGCCACGCCGGGAGCAGCCAATGAGCTACCGTGCTGCAAGATTCAAATGTATAGCCCTACTGTATATAATGAGATGTACCACCACCATTACCTCATGTTCCTCCGGATCATCATGCAATAAACCTGTGTTAAGAACATAAGAACATAAGAACAGCCTTGCTGGAACAGGCCACAGCCCATCCAGTCCAGCATTCTGTCTCACACAGTGGCTCACCATTTCCTTCAGGGTATTCCCAAGCAGATGCCTGCTTAGGATTCCCTGGAAATGATATTGAAAGATATCCTGCCTATCTCTCCAACCTGGAGGTTGTCCTTAGGTATCCATAATTATAGCCATTGATACCCTTGTCCTCCAAGAACTTGTCTAATCCTTTCTTAAAGCTGTCAAGACTGACAGCTGTCACCACTTCTTCTGGCAGGGAGTTCCATAGACCAATAATCCTCTGGGTGAAAAAGTACTTTCTCTTATTTGTTTGAGAACTAGTACCCAAAAGTTTCATGGAGTGTCCCCTAGTTCTAGTGTTATGCGATAGGGAAAACAGTTTTTCCTTATCTACTTTGTCCACACCGTGCATGATTTTATAAACTTCAATCAGGTCACCTCTTAGACGTCGTCGTTCAAGAGTGAAGAGGCCCAACCGTTGCAGCCTCAGATGGTAAGGAAGGTGTTCTAGTCCCCTAATCATTCTGGTTGCCCTCCTCTGCACTTTTTCCAGCTCCATAATATCCTTCTGGAGGTATGGCGACCAGAACTGTACACAGTATTCCAGATGGGGCCTCACCATAGATTTATAAAGAGGCAAAATGACACTTGCTGACATATTTTCTATACCCTTCCTAATGATCCCTAGCATTGAGTTTGCTTTTTTCACTGCTGAGGCACACTGGGTTGACACCTTCATTGAGTTGTCCACCAGGACACCAAGGTCCCTTTCCTGGTTTGTCGCAGAGAGTTCAGACCCCATCAGTTTATAAATGTAATTGGGGTTCTTTGCCCCAACATGCATCACTCTGCACTTACTAATGTTGAAACTCATTTGCCACTGTTTTGCCCACTCCCCCAGTGTCGAGAGATCCCTCTGGAGCTCCTCACAATCTCTCACAGTTTTCACTACCCTGTACAATTTAGTGTCGTCAGCAAATTTGGCTACCTTGCTTTTTACTCCTACCTCTTGATCATTTATGAAGAGGTTGAAAAGCAGGGGTCCCAGTACTGAACCTTGGGGGACCCCACTCTTTACTTCCCTCCACTTGGAGAAGTGTCCATTTAGTGCTACCCTCTGTTTCCTGTCCCTTAGCCAGTTGCTGATCCAGGACAAGACCTGTCCCTTTATTCCATGACTGGTAAGTTTATTCAAGAGCCTTTGGTGTGGGACCTTGTCAAAAGCCTTCTGAAAGTCCAGATAAACAATGTCAACTGGATCCCCCTTATCCACATGCTTGTTGACACTCTCAAAAAATTCCAACAGATTAGTGAGGCATGATTTGCCCTTGCAAAAGCCATGTTGGCTCTCCTTTAGCAGCGCCTTCTCTTCTATGTGCCTATTAATTCTATCTTTTAGGATGGTTTCCATCACTTTACCTGGGACACATGTCAAACTGACAGGTCGGTAATTCCCTGGATCACCCCTGGATCCTTTTTTGAAAATTGGTGTTACATTCGCTACCTTCCAGTCATCAGGCACAAAGCCTGATTTGAGGGGAAAATTATATATTTTGGCTAGGAGATCAGCAATTTCATCTTTAAGTTCCCTGAGAACTCGTGGATGGATGCCATCTGGTCCTGGTGATTTGTTAGTGTTTAGTTTAACAAGACATGCAAGGACCTCCTCCCTGGTTATTTCTATCTGGCTTAATTCTTCCGTTTCCCTCCCTACGAAGATAGGCTCTGTTTTGGGCATGTGGCCTCTGTCTTCTTCAGTGAATACTGAAGCAAAGAATTCATTGAGTCTCTCTGCAATCTCTGTTTCTTCTTTAATAACCCCTTGCCTTCCATTGTCATCTAATGGTCCAATGGCCTTCCTAGTTGGGTTCTTACTTCTAATGTACTTAAAGAAGTCTTTGTTATTTCTCTGAGTATTTTTAGCTATACGCTCCTCAAAGTGTTGCTTTGCTTTCCTGATTGTTGCCTTGCATTTGTTCTGCCAGAATTTATGTTTCTGCCTGCTGTCCTCATTCGGACAAGCCTTCCATCTTCTAAATGAGCTTTTCTTGCTCTTGATCACTTCTAGAATAGCTCCTGTAAGCCACATCGGAGTCCTCTTGGACCTGGCAGTGCCCTTTTTCCTTTTGGGTATGCATTCCAATTGAGCCTCTGTTATTGTTTTTGTAAGCAGCCTCCATGCCTCTTGGAGTGTTTGGACTCTCTCAATTTTCCCTTTCAGCTTCTTTTTTACTAGTTTCCTCAACTTTGGGAAATTTCCTTTTTGAAAATTTAAGGTCTCTGTGTTAGATTTTATCAGTGACTTGCGGTCTATGATCAAGTTAAACATAATTGAGTTGTGGTCACTGTTCCCTATTGGATCAGTCACATGAACATGTTGCACCAGATCCTGAGTATTACTCAGGATCAAGTCAAGGATTCTTGTACCTCTAGTTGGGTCTTCAACCATCTGTCCCAGGGAACAATCATTTAGCATATCTAGGAACTTTATCTCTTTATCATGTGCTGAACAACAGTTCACCCAGTCTATGTGAGGGTAATTGAAGTCTCCCATTATAACCAGGCTTCCCTTCTTGGATGCCTCCTTTACAACATTCTCCAACTGCCAGTCTCCCTCAAGAGTTTGGGTCGGAGGCCGATAGTATATGCCTACTGTTAGACCATCCTTGTGGCCTGGTACTCTTACCCACAGAGCTTCTAATGGTGACTCTAAATCACCTAGATATTCCAATTCATACGATTTTATCACTTCTTTGACATACAAGGCTACACCACCTCCTGTTTGCCCCTTCCTATCCTTCCTGTACAGTTTGTAGCCTGGGATAACTGTATCCCATTGGTTATCATCCGTCCACCAGGTTTCAGTGATACCAATAATATCAATATTCTTATCTATTGCTAAGTATTCCAGATCCCCTATTTTGTTCCGGAGGCTTCTGGCATTTGTATACAAACATTTATATATGCTTTTCTGACACAGTCTTTTGTGTCCAGTTGCATTGTTAGACTGCCTCTTGCATCCTTCTGCTAGAATGCTAGTGACTAGCTCCTCTCTCTGCTCAGTAATTTTTGCATCCTCCTCACTACTCAAGTACACACTTTCCCGAACCGGATGCTGCCCAGCTCCTGTCGGCTTTCCCCCAGTTATCAGTTTAAAAGCTGTTCTGCAGCCTTTTTGATGTTGAGTGCCAGCAATCTGGTCCCATCATGGTTCAAATGCAACCCATCCCTCCTGAACAGATTTGGCTTGTCCCAAAATGTTCTCCAGTTCCTGACAAATCTGAAACCCTCCTCTCGACACCACCGCCTCATCCACGCATTGAGGCTTCTGAGCTCTGCCTGCCTGGTAGGTCCTGCGCGAGGGACAGGCAGCACCTCTGAAAATGCTACCTTGGAAGTCCGGGACTTCAATCTTCTTCCTAACAACCTGAATTTGGCTTCCAGGACAGACCGCTTGGCCTTCCCAACATCATTGGTACCAACGTGTACCATGACAACTGGCTCGTTCCCAGTTCTCTCTAACAGTCTATCTAGATTTCTTGTGATGTCTGCAACTTTTGCACCTGGCAGGCAAGTCACCATACGGTTATCATGTGCATCACAAATCCATTTCTCTGTATTTCTAATTATTGAATCGCCTAGTACAAGAAGCCTCTCTCCTGCAATCTGTTCATCTACATGCACCTCATCAACCATATTAAGGGAGAGAAACTCAGTTTGTTCCTGTTGTTTATCTTCCTGGAACTCATCAAGTGTGATGAAGGAGAGATCATCAGGTGGAACCAGTTGTTCCTCTGTGTGTTCCTCATCAGGTGTGATGAGTGAAAGAGCCTCAAATTTATTCTATAATTTCAGACTCTCAGAGTGATCCCCTACTCTTAAGGGTTGTTAAGCCAACCCTTCGGCTGTTTCGTTGTCTTTGGTCCCATACACTAAACTGGCGACGAGGATGGGATAATGGCAGCCCACGGGACCAAGACATGCGCCAGCTACGAGATCAGGAAGCCGGGAGATTTAGAGCTGTTCAAGATAGACTTCAATGGGGCGCTGGTGGAGCTCGAAGTTACGGACGAGGCCAAAAAGAGGGCCATTTTCGTCAGGATGCTCGGGCACGAGACCAAGAGGACCTTGGTGGACCTGATCGCACCGAGAAGGGTGAGCGACTTCAAAGCTAAAGAGCTCCTGACGATGCTGCGAAACCACCTCCGGCCCGCGATAACAATGTTCCCCGCTCGGAGCGCGTTTTGGAGGCGAGTCCAAGCGCCCGGGGAGTCGGTCGCCGATTTCGCAGCGGCCCTGCGACTGGCCGCCGGCCCATGTAAGTGGGAGAACCCAGAAGTCACCCTCAGGGACTGCCTGCTGTGCGGCCTTAGGGACACTGAGACTCAGCGCGCGCTGATGAAGCAAGAGCCTCCCCCCACACTACAAGAGGTCCTAGACGCGGCACAGGCCGCGGAAGCCACGTTGGCCGGGGTGCAAGAGCTCCAGGACTGGCGGCCGAGGACGGCCAAGGCGGAAAGCTCGGTGCGCGCAGCCCGGCGAGCTTCAAACTCGTCCGCAGAGAGCGGAGACGACGAGGACGTCCGGAAGGTCCAGAAGGAAGGCCGGCATTGCGACGGCTGTGGAGCCGCCCACGCCCGCACCAAGTGCCCGTTCAGGAAGGCCGAGTGCCACAACTGCGGCCGGCGTGGGCACATCGCCAAGGTCTGCAGGAAACGGCGCGAGACCAGGAGGAGTTCGCCAGACCGCTCAGCGAGGCAGAACCGCACCACGAGGCCCAAGGACAAGAACTGCACCACGAGGCCCAAGGACGGCACCCGGACCACGTGGAAGCAGGACGGCGTAGGGCGCATCTCCGACGACAGCGAGGACGACGCCCCGGTGTTCAGCGTGTCCGCGGGACACCCCCGATACTTCGTTGAGGTAGTAATTCAAGGGGCCCCTGTTAGGATGGAGGTGGACTCGGGTTCTTCTTACTCTATCATCTCCCAGGGAGAGTTCCTGAAAATCGCCCCCCACGTGCGGCCCAAACTCAAAGCGTTGAGGTCCACGCTGAAGGACGTGCAAGGGAACCGCATTCCAGTGTTGGGGGTTGGGAAGTTCCAGGTCCAATTTAAAAAGCACGCCGCAACGCTCCCCCTAGTCGTCCTCAAGGGAGGTAGTTGCAGCCTCCTCGGGACTCAATGGTTCCAGCCCCTGGGTTTATTCATTGGGGGGGTGCACACCATCGGAGTACACGCCGCCGGGACTGATCCAATACCGGGCGTGTGTGACGCGCACCCCGAGGTTTTCAA
This sequence comes from Bradypodion ventrale, assembly GCA_035047345.1. Taxonomy (NCBI): domain Eukaryota; kingdom Metazoa; phylum Chordata; class Lepidosauria; order Squamata; family Chamaeleonidae; genus Bradypodion; species Bradypodion ventrale. The sequence continues at coordinate 71,926,199 of JAWDJE010000003.1, read as the reverse complement.
AAAGGGACTGGGGAAATTCAAGGGCCCCCCAGTGACTTTCGACCTGGACCCGGAAGTACGACCAATCAGGCTAAAGCCGCGCAGAGTGCCTTTCGCACTAAAGGACAAAATAGAGGCGGAACTGGACAAATTGGTGGGTCAGGGGATTCTTGTGCCTGTCGATTCTGCGGAGTGGGAAACTCCAATTGTAACAGCACTAAAGGCCAACGGGGAGGTCCGCATATGCGCTGATTACAAGTGCACCATCAATAAGGCGATTCGCCCTAATGCGTATCCGGTGCCGGTAGTCAGCCACTTGCTGGCCAGGTTACACGGGGGGAGGTGTTTCGCTAAGCTTGACCTAGCACAAGCATACCAGCAGCTCCCGGTGACCCCGGCCTCAGCCGCGGCACAGACCATAGTCACCCACAAAGGGGCGTTCCAGGTGACGCGCCTTCAGTTCGGCGTGAATTCGGCGCCCGGAATCTTCCAGTCACTCGTGGAACGCCTCCTAAAGGGATTAGAGGGGGTGTTACCCTACTTTGATGACGTATTGATAACGGGGGGGGGGGAGCCGGGCTGAATTGGCGAAAAGGTTGGGAAAGGTCCTGACAATATTCGAAAAGGCGGGGTTGAGGTTGCGGAAAGACAAATGCGTCTTCTTCGCGACCGAGGTTGAGTTCCTAGGGTTCCGGGTGACTCCTGAGGGAATAAGGCCGTCCCAATCCAAGGTGGCCGCCATCAAAAAGGCCCCTCGCCCCACCTCCAAGCCCGAGCTGCAGTCGTTCCTTGGACTGCTGAACTTCTACCACTCCTTCCTTCCTCGGAAGGCGGCCGTGGCGGAACCGCTACACAAGTTGTTAAAGAAGGACGAGGCGTGGAAGTGGGGCGACGACCATGAGAGGGCATTTAACGACCTGAAACGACTCCTGGCATCCGATGCCATCCTGACCCACTTCAATCCCAAACGCCCAGTGGTCCTGATATGCGATGCATCCCCAGTGGGGGTGGGGGCGGTGTTATGCCACGTGCTAGAAAACGGGAGAGAGGCCCCGATAGCGTTCTACTCCAGGTCCCTGTCCCAAGTGGAGAGAAATTACGCCCAGACAGACAGGGAAGCGCTAGCGATAATTGCGGGGACCAAGAAATTTCATGATTTTGTGTATGGCCGCCCCTTCACCATAGTGACCGACCATAAGCCCTTGCTAGGCATTTTCACTGCAGATAAGCCCACGCCACAAATTCTGTCCCCAAGAATGCTCAGGTGGGCCATCTTTCTCAACGCGTATCAGCACGCGTTGGTGTACCGGCCAGGGAAGGAGATCAGCCACGCGGACGCCCTGTCGAGGTCCCCCCTTCCCCAGAATTGCAGCCACGTGAGCGAGGAAGAGAGGGACCACCAGGTCTTGATGATAGAGGTCCTAGACTCGCCCCCGGTAGTACCGGCCGACATCGCCAAAGCGACCGGCAAGGACAAAACGTTAGCAACAGTTAGCTCCTGGGTGCAGAAAGGGTGGCCCGTGTCGTCCCCAGCAGCGGAATTCGACACATTTTTCAAGAAAAGAGTAGAGTTGTCCCTAGAGAGGGGTTGTCTTTTGTGGGGACAGCGGGTAGTGATCCCCACGTCCCTCCGGCCGAGGGTGCTTAAACTGCTGCACGTCAGCCACCCGGGGATCGTCCGCTCCAAAGCACTAGCCCGCAGTTACTTTTGGTGGCCCCAGCTGGATGCCGATATCGAGCACATGGTCGGCTCTTGCGAAGCTTGCCAAAGCTCAAGGCCAGAAGAGGCTCGCTTGCCACATAGGGAATGGGACGCAGCAAGGGGGCCCTGGTCCCGGGTGCACGTAGATTTTGCTGGCCCGTTCAGGGGAGCGCTTTTCCTCCTTGTAGTGGATGCGTACTCCAAGTGGTTGGAGGTCATCCCAGTCTCGAGCACCTCCTCGGCCACAACAATTAAGCAATTACGGAGGGTCTTTTCCACGTTCGGTTTACCCGACACCCTCGTTAGCGATAACGCTAGTTGCTTCACGTCCACCGAGTTCAGGGCATTCATGGATCTCAACGCCATTCGGCATGTCACCTCCGCCCCGTTCCACCCGGCCACCAACGGCCAAGTAGAGCGCCTCGTGCGCACCACAAAGGACGCGCTGCGGCGCATGGGTCCCGGAGATCTCGACCTACAAGTGTGCCAATTCCTGCTAGGGTACAGGGTCACCCCATTGGCGTCAGGGTACTCCCCCGCGGAGCTGTTAATGCGCAGGAAGCTGGCCACCGTAATCACCAGGCTAGACCCCACAAGGGTGGAAGACAAAGGGCGGAACGTAGGAATGGAACCCACAAAGAGTTTTAGCGTAGGCTCCCCCGTGCATTGCAGAAACTACGCCAGCGCAGGGCCAGCCTGGGTGCCGGGCGTTGTAATAGAACAAACCGGCCCCGTGTCGTACCGCGTGGAAACCAACACAGGCCTCCTGTGGAGGCGGCACGCGGATCAGCTCAGGCGCAGGGTTCCCGAAGAGCCGGACGATAACGGAAGTAACCACGATTCAGCGTTAGGGTACTCCCCCACCCGTTTAGCCCAAGGGGGAGGAAAAGGGGGCCATGGGTCCCCACCAAGGGGGGAGGAAAGGGAATCTGTCCTCTTAGATATTCTGCGGGAGTTTTCGGCGGAAGGGAAGAGCCCCGATCTCATACATATCTCGAGGAAGTTTCCCTCAAATACAGATCCCCCAAGAGACTTAGACTTTGATTTGCAGTGCCAGGGGGAGTTAGAGGAGTGGTCCCCCACCCGTCCTAGCGAAAAGAGGGGTTTCAGTTCAGCCCCTGGTACTTCCAGCCCCACTAGCCCCTGTGAGTTAGAGTGTAACATAGCGCCAGCTCCCCGGAGACCGACACCCCCAAGACAGGAGGCGACGGCGATTCCGCCCACCACAGTCTCAAAGTCCCCCGAACGGACAGCAGAAGGTAGCAGAACCACAAGGGCATCCTCGTCGGTCCCGAGGTTCACAATGGGAGGGTCCCCGGGGTCCGCAGGCAACAGGCAGGGGTTCACCTCCCAGCTGTTCATTCCATTCCCGTCCCCCAGCGCAAAGCGGGCACAGACACCCCACAGAGCCATTAACGAATCCCCACTTTCCGTTGCAGGACAAGCCCCCACGGAACCAGGGATCACAGGCTCCCCTGCACTAGGTCAGGCGCCAGCACGCCCCAAGCGCGCATGTGGCAAGCCACATTGGTTGCGGGACTTCGTCCCATCCTAGGGGGGAGGGGTGTTATGTATGCATGTCAATGTTACTGTAAAGACAAGAATGTATCCACTCCAATTACAATGTATCTCAGCTGCAAAGGAACGCGAGCAAGCAACCCATAGAGGGCAGCTGCGAGCGTTCAGTCTCACATGGTTCACATTGCTCAATCACGGACAGCCGCGGGAAATGTCCCCGCATTAAGCAGGAAGAGAAAACAACTGCAAGAGTGAGGCGTGCCTGGGCGAGGCCACGCCGGGAGCAGCCAATGAGCTACCGTGCTGCAAGATTCAAATGTATAGCCCTACTGTATATAATGAGATGTACCACCACCATTACCTCATGTTCCTCCGGATCATCATGCAATAAACCTGTGTTAAGCCAACCCTTTGGCTGTTTCGTTGTCTTTGGTCCCATACACTAAACCTGCCAAAATTTTTATTTCTCCTGCTTGCCTGGGTTTTTATTAGTATTACTTTTGGGGGCCCACAAACCCCCTGGTGATTCCTTCCCAGGCATACTACTTTCACCAACTTCTGCTTTAATGGCTCAATGAATAGTAATCCTCTTTGTACATATTATGGGTTAGTCTAGTTATGACTATCTCACAACCAGTGATGAACTGCAAACATTTTTACTACCTACTCTGTGGGCTGGCCAAATCTGTGGGCGTGACCAAGCATCCTGCATTATGGGCTATGGAGGTGGGCATAGCCAACCAAGTGGGCATGGCCTGGGGGAATTTCCGCTACCAGTCCCCGGGATCCGGTAGGAACCGGGAGCAGAACACCACTGCTCACAACATCAAAACACCCACTTTTCTCAGGTTGGGAGATTGAGTGTGTAACAGAACTAGGGCTCACATGACTGAAATCTCAGAACTTTCTGAGTAGCAGGGATTATGGTATCACCCTCTGTACCTATTTAGCGCTTTTCTTATTTTAATAAGTTTAGTGATAGAGTAGAATAGGATCCCTACTATGGGATATAGCTTGTTAAGAAAAGTATTTTTAGACTTAATAGATAGTTTATTAGTCTGTTTTCTGAAATGGATGAAATTTTGGAGTGTGATTATTTCTTCAATAAACCTACAAAGATGATTCTGCGTCTTTGTTCTGTGAACCTGCAAGGATGGGATTCATGCGCTGAGATAACGTCTTGATTCTACTGATTGAATTTGCTACTTTCCCATAAAGAAACTCAATGTGCCTGCAATGGAGGGAAGGAAAGATGATCAAAGAAAGTAAGACTTCTCAGACTTTCTGATAATGTATCCCAGGCAGGACTGTGTGGGAGTAATTTTACTTCTCATCGCCTGGAGGTCTGAGTGAGGACAATGCCGCCATTGTGTTCCAATAACAGGTGGTTGCCCAAGGCCTTGTCCTCTTGTCCTTATAACGGGGAGTCAGCCTATTTACCCTTTTCCTACTGAGCTTAGCTGCAGTCTTCACAGTAGTGAGAAGGAAAGTGGGATTTCCCAGTAACAGTATATTGTTGCAAGCCATTTCTGTTGTAGTGCAATGTATTTCAGGATACTGTACTTGTTTTGAATGTCCAATTAAGATCCTTGGATATTTTTTTAAAAAAAACCCCACCCACCAACACTGTTCATCATTTGCTTTTGTGGGCTGCGTTAGCTGCTTGTATTTTGGACTCCTCTGGGAGGAAGTGGTTTAGCTATGGAAATCATCATGGTAAGTGTCTGTACTTTCAAATTCACCACTCCATCACAGAGGAAGACATAATGGCTGAAAATGTGCTTTCTGGGAGATAAAGATGTTTCAGGAATTCCCTCACACCTATTTCAGTTAGAGCACACTTCTTTCCTCGAGATGAGGTAATAAATAACAACATTTTAATAATATGGGAGGTCAAAGCAGTGCCTATTTACCTACTTGTAATTTCTTGCTTTTGAACTGCTAGGTTGGCAGGAGCTGGGACAGAGACAGCAGCTCACTCCATTGTGCAGCACTCGGGTCTTGAACTACTGACCTTTCAATCAAGTTCAGCATCTTACCCACTAAGCCACCACAGTCTCTAAGAGTCTCACTGCATGGCTCTATAACCTGTATTTTTCTTTTTGGCTATGCTGCTGCACGGGAAGGGCCAAGAGCAAGGACTGGGAGAGAAGAGCTAATGGTGTGTGAGCAGTCTTATGACTCTTGAGCCTCCTTATTGCACCTGTCCCTGGCAATGGTTGTAAACATCATTAACTAGACATGGAAGAAGAAGAAACTGTCATAGCAGCAAAAGGTGATACGCCATAAAGTCCTTTTTTAAAAAAAAATCCAATAACATATAACATAACATATAACCCTCCACCCACCAACACGCAACACTCAAAAATCTCATCCCCCCCCCCCCGCCAGGCAAAATATTGACCGGCCGTTCCCATTTAGGGAATGGGGAGGAGGAGGAGGGAGAGTCTATCCCTTCTATTCTTAATTCCTCCTTTCACTATTCCCCATCTCCTTCTCTTATTTTTCCTCTATTTTAATTCTTTTCGTCCCTATGCTATTCATATTCATATTCCTAAATTGTTAACACTTTCTTGCCTGTGCCTGTTTATATTTATATATTATTTTTACTTTTTGGCTTTATCTTTGCACCAGACAATTCTGCATCCTTTTCTTCTCTTATTTCCTCTCCACTTCCATAACCCAAAGAGTTCCTCCCTTTGTTTCTCCCTTGAATGGTCTCTCCCCTTTGCTTGATACACCTCTTTCCCCTTTGATCCTTCTGAACCTTCTCCATAGAGATTTTTTCCCAGTTTTTCCATTTGAGTCTCACATCTCTATAATTTTAAGTAATTCAAGTTGCCTCATTGCTCCCTTTGGGTCCTCTGCTCTAACCACCTTCCCATCATGAAATATCTTTAAGAAGATAGGGAAACCCCATTGATATCTCATATTGCAATTAAACAAAATTTCAGCTATCGGCTTCATCTGTCTTCTCCATTGAATAGTCTCATTACTTAAATCATGATATGCTTGTACTTTTACTTCTCCTATCTTTAATGCAGAGTCACCATGCTTCCTTAAATAGTCCATTACTTGATCTTTTTTATAACCTGATACAAAAGTAATTATCATATCTCTGGGGCGTTGACCTCTCTTGAAACCGACCTTAAAAATTGCTTTGATCTCTTCTTCTTTAATTGGGCCAGAGTCCAAAGCAAAGGTTTGTAACCATTTAACCACTTCAATTTTTAAATTGTCTTTATCCATGTCGGGGAAAAACTTAATCCTGATGTTTTTCTTTTTCGATTGATCCTGTAGCTTTACCAGTTGCTTAAATCTTTTGTCCATAGTATTTTCATGCCTTACTGCAATCTCCACCAAATCCTTAACCTCTGACTCCAAAGTATTGGTTCTCATGTTTAATCCAGAAATTGATTTTTCCAGAGATTGCACTTCCTCTCTGACCACCTCTTTAACAAACTGTTTAATTTCTTTTTTATCTTCATTAGATTTTGTAGTTATAAAGTCTTTTAATTCCAACAGAGTCAGATCTCCACTCAATTTTTCCTTAGAGGGTGGTCTTGCATCCATATTTTCAGATTCTTCTTTGTTTATTGGGCTGTCGTCTGCGCTGACAAGACGTCTATATGCTTTATCTGATACAGTCTCTTTTTTCCAGACTCTCCTCTTCATTTATTTTGATCCACCACCGCTGCAGTAACTCTTGTAAAAAAAAAAAGCCTCTTACTGTTATTGTTTGCTCAGCAACTTGCAGCTATCAATAGTCCATAAATATTTTTCCACCAGCTACTAAGAAACTGCAGTTTTATTTTAATTTACAACCACAAAGCTTTATCTTATCACAAAAAGCACCTGGCTTCCTGCTAGCTCTGTCGGCTCAGCCCAATATGGCGGTTCCTCCCTCTGAAATTAGGACAGCAACAAAAAGAAACAGCTGTAGTGGATAAACTGTAAACTGTAAACTTTGCCAAATCAATCTTGTATGAAGCCTTTTCCTCCAAAAATTGTATCAGAGTATCAGAGGCAAAGAGGTGAAAAAGAAAGTCCTCACAGCAACAAAAGGGAGATAGCAGGTCTATTGCTTTAAAAATCCTTGCAGCCAAAGGCCCTCTGCTTCTTAGCACTTTTCTCTCCGGTATTTTTCAACAGAAGATTTATCAGCAAATAGTTTTTCAACAGAACCTTCAACACCTCCCACGGTACCTTACCATCCAAAGGACTGCAGTAGCTATCTTTTGGCAAATTCCATGGTACTTTTAACCCAAATAGGACCTTTTTTCTTTGTCTGGAGAAGGAAACGGCAGAAATCACTCCAACCAACTACCTAAGGCTCCTCCCTCCTCCCATAAAGTTCATTTGAACCTATCATTGTTACTTTAGCTTTGGTATTGTGCAAGTTGTCATTAATAAGTCATTTTTTTTAAATTCCCTAATCAGCCTGATCTTTTAAGGGATGATAGGAGATCTTTACCAGCAACCTTGGTTTAACTGTTTGGTTCATGACATTTGAGGACTTGCCTTGGTCACTAGTACCAACAGTGAAAAAAATGATGGGATTCATTCATGCTAAAACACATCTAGGTAAAGGTAAAGGTTGCCCTTGCTTGAAAGCCAGCTGTATCCAACTCTAGGGTACGGTGCTCATATCAGTTTATACCCGAAGAGCCAGCGTTGTTTGCATCTGCTGAAATTTCTGTGGTCATGTGGCAGGCATGACTAGACACAGGAGTGCACAGAACATTGTTTACCTTCCCACCAAAGTGGTACCTATTTATCTACTTTCAATTTCTTGCTTTTAGACTGCTAGATTGACAGGAGCTGGGACAGAGATGGATGCTCACTCCATCATGCAGCACTTGGGTCTCAAGTTCTCTACTTGCCAAGTTCAGTGTCTTAACCACTAAGCCACTGCAGTCTAGAAACACTGTATATTAAAGAAGCACTAAAAAGTACATTTTGGTGCATGCCATTTACGTTATTGGATGCTGTTCCACTGAAAGACATCAAACATACAGTATCTGCTGAAAGCAAAACTTGCTTTGAAATGTGATGTCCTAGCATATGTTTTCTTCTGCAAATTAGCAGTATAATTCTTATGCAGGTTAGTTGCTTATATAAAAAATTGCATTACAAGTTCCATGTTCAGCTTTGATGTACTGCTGTGTTTTAAAGGTAGATGATCAACCTTTGATTACAAGGATAAGTGGTGAAAGACTAAAGCAGACGCATCAAAAGTTATGAAACATTTCATATATGCTTCATTCAGCAACAAGCGGGAGGGAATTTCAAGCAATATGGATAAACGTTTTTCCTTTTCTCCCTTATTGCAGGAACTTAATTTGATGAAACAGATTAATGGCCCTGAAAATGAGGAACATAATTAAAAGCCAAGCAAAATATTGTAAATAATATAGTGGAGGATGAGATTTGCATCGTAATCCCTTTCCGTGTGAAATGATAACAACATTATTAACTAGACAGCTAATCATTTTAGGATGACTTCACTTTACTAGGAAAATTTCAAAGAATAGGGTTCTTATGCTCAAGCACCACTGAAATTAAATTAATAGAAATGATAGATATGAATAGCCATTCAGACTTCAGCCAGTTTTCAGCTCTACAGATCTTCTATTAGTAAGGCCTAAGAGTTAATCCACATGGAACAATAGTACAATTAGTATATTAAAGTTCTGTGAAAGTTTTTAAATCAAAAGTCCTGTTTGCATATTCACACTTTATTTTGCTAAAATAGGATGTATAAACCTCAGAGATGAGTAAAGTCACATTTTGGACTGTAATTTCAAGAGTAGCTACTGAACAGAACACCTCAACCAACATATATTCAGAAATTGGATGTGACTTTTTTTTGTTACAAACTCAATATCTGGAAGCTATAGTCCAAAAAAAAGAAAAGAAAAAGAATAGAAAACCCTTTACCTTCTTTCCATAAACTCATGATAGAGAAATGAGGATCTGCAGGGTCCCTGGTTCTTCGGATATTTGGCTGAAATATGTTATAGTTCAAAAAAGTAATTTCTGCATATACTTATGGTAGGGGCATAGAGTTGTTCAGGGTCTGGTCTCCAAATGTTCTAGTCTTGCCTACACAAACGTAAGTAGGACATCATTTCAAACCACGTTTTGGTCAAGGATTGATGAGGTGGGGCTAATAAACATTAGCCCAAATGGGGTGCAATGAGTATTTATGTACTCCTCCCATGAGTTTATGGCTATTGTTCAATAAAAGGACTATACAGTGGTACCTCATACAACAATCGCCCCATATAGCAACGGAATCGCATAACAATTAGGTTTTTTGGGGAAATGGTGTCCCGCATAACAATTTTCCCTATTGAAAAAAATCAACACAACAATTTTTCAATGGGAAAAACCACTTAGCAAAAAAAAATTTAGTTGTACGATGCATCCCATAGGGAAAATCGTATAGCAATTGTTTCGTACAACAACAAGCCCCATGGAACAGATTAAAATTGTTGTATGAGGTACCACTGTACTTGTTTTTATCCCTGTGTGTTGCTTAACCTAATCCTAAACATAGGATACAGACTTCAATTCACCTGGGATTAAAAACCAAGAGGAAAATAAACACAGCCTATTGCGATCTAAGGACACCGGCCTGTCTACCTAAGCATTGTTTACACCATCTAGAAGTAAGTCTGTTGTGTTTCAGAGGAGTATTTTCTTGTCCTAACTGGAGAATCTATGGGCTGCATGTGGGAACATTTATTTGCAAAGCATGAGCTCTATCACTAAGTTAAAATCTGTTCCTTAAGTGAGGGCAAAGGAGGGAGGACCCATTGGTTTGGTCTTGATTTCAGTGTACATCAGAGAAAAATTGTTAAGCTCTAGACCAGTGGGGGTTCCCAACCCAAGGCCCATGGGCTGGATCCGGCTTGTGGCACCATTTCATATGGCCCCACACCCCTCCAAGGGCATTCGAGAAACAAAATGGCTGTCCCTTTGAAACTGTTAGGACAAAATGACTGCCTCCATCGTGCAGGCAGGGCAAAATGGCCATCTGCCCCCCAAAACTGACTGAGAGAGCATGACCCAGCCCCTGGCTTGAAAAGGTTGGGAACCCGTGTCATTTTAGTTTTAAACCATTCTGGTTTAAACCCCTTCAGAAAAGTGTTAAAAACATGGCTATGCCAGCGGGTATGGAGCATGACTGGCCCCACTTACCAATCCCGCTGGCTTGTTTAGCCTGCTGGATTGGTAAAATTGGTAAAAACATCTGATGTTTTTATTTGTTATTTTTATCTGATTTGTAAACTGCTTTGGGTCTCCCTTGGGTGAGGAAAGTGCTGTAAATAATAATAATAATAATAATAATAATAATAATAATAATAATAATAATAATAATAATAATAATAATAATAATAATAATAAACAACCTAGGCTTAGTTTTATAGTGTTTTGTTCCAAGTGTGATGGTCTGTTTGTTTTCTGGGGGTTTCCACATCATAGCAATTTATAGTAGTGATTACAGCGTTGATCTCTAAAAAACAGTGAGAATATAATAAGAAAAGCCCATAGTCGGGCAGCAGCTAATAATGTACCGTACACTACAGAGTATCAGTTTAAGGGGAAAGGCTTTGTATTTGTATATGTACTTGTTTTAGGGACATGTCAGTCACTGCCAGTGTAGTGAGAATAAAACCAGAGAGATTTAGGTTTAGTTTACAAGCTCATTTCTGATACAAATATATTCACACTTTCACAGCATAACTTATCTTTGTGGGTAACTATACTATTAAAAACTCAGGATTTGTTTCTCTTACACACAATGGGTAGTTTTTTGCTGCCTGCATGATGCGGATGTGTATTTTATAGGTGGTGCTCGGTGATGTTGGGTGTGATGTTCATGATTGTGGTAACACCTGCCCCCATGTTGTTTCTTCTGTCCTAATCATTTTCTTATTTTGAAAAATTAAATATATGAGAATTCTAGTGCTAGAGCTGCTCTGCAGTTAAATGAAGAGAATGCTGGGGAGGGCTGGAGGAGGACTGTCAGTTGTTGAAGAAACAGCATTGCTGTGGACAGGAGAGCACCATGAATAGCTTGGTTTTGCTGGTTCCCATGGGTTGGAAAAGAAGGCGCGTGTTGAGCAACAGTAAAATACTTCCACCTTTAGGTTCATAGGGAGAATGGAACCACCTTGTGGAAGTGTCTAAACAGCATCAGGAATGGGGCTATCTTAAAAACCTGGGGTAGGGGAGCTTGCAGGGAGCTGTAACTTCATCTCCAATATCACTTGAGAAAGAGTTCATGGAATTCCTGGCTGATTCCTGATGCTGTGATATAACCCACACCACTCCAATCTAGCTTTTCAATGTAGTTTCACAATGAGAGTTGTTGTATGCTGATAGCATGAGGGGAAGGTGGGAATCATTATCTCTTTAGAGAAATGTCAGTATTGTTAATTTGTTAAGTTGCTTCTGAATTATGCTGACACTATGCATTAGTAAAATGCCCTGTTGTTGACAGTCCTGCTCAACTTTTGCAAAAACCATATATCTATACATATGCAAGGGACTGCAGTGGTTCAAGTGGCTAAGATGCTGACTGGGAAGCGGAAGGTCAGCAGTTCGATTCCCGAGTATTGCAGGACGGAATGAGCTCCTGTCCATACCTGTCAACTTTTGGATTTGAAAATAAGGGAAATTTTGGCCACACCCCTCTGTGGGTGTGGCCAAATCTGTGGGCATGGCCAAATATAGCCATGTGACTTGCTGGGCTCTAGTCATACCTGCCACATGGACATGAAAATGTCTGCAAACACAGACAGCACTGGCTCTTTGGCTGTAAATGGAGATGAGCACTGCACCCTAGAGTTGGATACGACTGGCAGATTTTACTTTCTTAGGATCAAAGATCGCTGCAGATGGCAATTGCAGCCATGAAATAAAAAGGCGACTGATGCTTGGGAAACAAGCTATGAGAAACCTGGGGAACATAGTTAAAAGTAGAGGCATCACCTTGCAAACAAAAAATTGCATAGTGAAAGCAATGGTATTCCTGGTGGTAATGTGTGGGTGTGAGAGCTGGACCATTAGGAAAGCTGAGAGCAGAAAAATAGATGCCTTTGAAATGTGGTGTTAGAAATAGGTCGATCCTAGAAGAAATCAACCCTGACTGCTCATTAAAGGTCAAATAGTAAAGATGACGCTGAAGTACTTTGGACATCAAATGAGAAGGGAGGACTCACTTGAGAAGGCCTTGATGCTGGGAAAGGTGGAGGACAAAAGAAGGGGGTAGCCAAAAATAAGATGGGTAGATGTTATTGTAGATGCAATGGGCACAAAGTAGTGTGGGCCAAAGAACCCGTTCCCCATTTTCTTGGGGGACTTTTGTTTTGTTTTCTTTCTTGTTTACTCAGTGGCTTAAGTGACTAAGATGCTGACTGGGAGGCAGAAGGTCAGCAGTTCGATTCCCAAGTACTGCAGGACGGAACGAGCTCCTGTCTTTGTCCCAGCTCCTGCCATCCTAGCAGTTCGAAAGCAAGAAATTGCAAGTAGATAAATAGGGACCACTTTGGTGGGAAGGTAACAGCGTTCCGTGTACTCTGGTGTCTAGTCATGCCTGCCACATGACCACAGAAATGTCTGCAGATGCAGACAACGCTGGCTCTTCAGCTTTGAAACAGAGAAGAGCACTGAACCCTAGAGTCGGATACGATTGGAACCCTCCCCTCTCTCTCTCATATAATGTAGGAATCTATGACTGTGATGACGAACCTTGGCACTCTAGATACTACTGGCTTTCGAGCAAGGGAAACCTTTACCTTTAGCATATAGTGAGCAAGCACCATCCCCCATGCCCCCCCAGCCCCCAAGTTAACTCTAGAACAGAAACGGAACCCTCCCCTCTCTCTCTCATATAATGTAGGAATCTATGACTGTGATGGCGAACCTTGGCACTCTAGATACTACTGGCTTTTGAGCAAGGGAAACCTTTACCTTTAGCATATAGTGAACAAGCATTCCCCCCCCACCTCACCCCTCCCAAGTTAACTCTAGAACTCTAGAAATGGAATCCTCCAGCCAGGACAGAGGCAGGGGGCAGAAACAGCTCAATAAAGCATGAGAGTGAGAGAGAAGTCTCTGCCCCCAGACCAAGAGCTGATTTGCCCCTGCATATATGAAATATTGCTCACCTCTAGAGTAGACTCCTGTCCCTCCCAGCATGAAACGAAGCTGCCATATTGGCCATGTGGCTGGCAGGAAAATGAAAGAGAAACTAACTACAGAATGCCCCCCCCACCTTCCCTCTCCCCTTCCACAAGCGAAAAGCCACACAGCGACCTCTGGTGGCCGAAAAAAAATACTGCAGCTTTGCCTGTGAGGGCTCCGGTCAGGATATTTCTTTTTAAAAAATAAGGGAAAATACGGGGAAATTAATAAAACGGGAGGGGGCGGGAAGAGGGGTAAAAATAAGCGGGTTTCCCAGCTAAAACGGGATGGTTGACAGGTATGCTCCCGTCTTTGTCCCAGCTCCTGCCAACCTAGCAGTTCGAAAGCAAGAAATTGCAAGTAGATAAATAGGGACCACTTCGGTGGGAAGGTACAGTGTTCTGTGCACTCTGGTGACTAGTCATGCCTGCCACATGACCACAGAAATGTCTGAAGAAGCAGACAGTGCTGGCTCTTCAGCTTTGAAACAGAGATGAGCACTGAACCCTAGAGTCGGATACGGCTGACTTTCGAGCAAGGAAACCTTTACCTTTACCTTTACTATGCATATATAGCTAGTGATGCGAATAATTCAAATTTGTCATCTGATTTTGTCAACACAGATACAGTAAAACCTTGCTTAAAGAGCGCCTCGCTTAGAGACTAACTTGCTTAAAGAGCAGAATTTCTCTGAATGGTCGCCTCGCTTAACAACTAAAACCAACTAAAAACTCTCTTAACTAAAACGGGATTGTGTCAACATTGCTATCTAGCCACCTCATCCTCTGCTGCCCCCTCTCCCTTTGCCTTTGATCTTTCCCAGCATCAAGGCCTTCTCAAATGAGTCTTCTCTTTTCATTTGGTGGCCAAAGTACTTGAGCTTCATCTTCAGTATTTGTCCTTCCAGAGAGCAGTCAGGGTTGATTTTCTTCAGGGTCGACTGGTTTGATCTCCTTGCTGTCCAGGGTACTCTCAGTTTCCATATGTGAGGGTTTTATTTATAATAATGGTGAAAATATAGATATATGGAAGCCCTGCATCCAATGTCTGTAGATATCGAAATACCTAATCCTAAATTGGTTAATGGGGTTCTAAGCATATTTGGCTGAATGGTCCTCTATGTCTTCTTGCAATTAGGAGCTTTGCATGACATTGGACAGCTTTTCTAAGTGCAGAGAAGTTTTGTAAAAATTACACCACCACCCTGCAGGTCTCAACGGTTTCTTTACAAAGACCTACAGAGACTTCAGACATACAATGATGCTGAAGCCATACTTGCCACATGCTTCCTCTCTCCTTCTGCAGCTATAAGTCTTTGTGCCTATAAATTGAATGCCTGCATAGATTTGGCCTATATCTATTTCTTTATGTCAAATATTTCCCAAGTATGATTCATCTAAATGTGGATCCCTAGATGGTGCTATTTGCTGCAAGATCATTATGGCACACTATGTCCAATCATGTGAGCCACTCTTGATTTAGAAATATTTATAGCATGGAGAGATTAAAGAATGAGAGGTTTAGATTCCAATCTTGATTGTGTTTACTGTGAAGGGTAATAGGAGCAGTTGGATTAAAGTGATGAGTGCAGTATAACCCAATTGCAGAAGTTTATGACACCCACTGTGTGTTCAAATTCACTTAATATCAGCAAATTTGTTACACTAAAGCTATGGCCTGCCATGGAGTTCTGGATGAAGCTGTACAAAGAGCTCATGCTTTAGCAGGAAGGAAACAGCACAATAGACAGACTCTGTTGTTTCAGTAGCGTGAACATTTAGACAATGTTTTTGGTGAATATCTATGCCTGTTACATCTGAAAGCCCCAATGCAGATCAAAGATGCATTATTTTAGAGAATGATCTCAGTGATGCTGAGTATTGTTAGAGTGAAGCCTTTCTGGGTCAAAGCACTATCTGATTTGCAAAGATGTTTCTCTGGTTCCTCAATGTTTAGCTGAACTTGTCTTGGTATCTTGGGACTGACTTGTCCAGCAACACTGAGTTGGCTTCTTCTTGAAAGACTAATTGGTCTTACAAAAAAACTTGTTGCAGGTGGAGACCAAAACTGAGAGAACTGATTTTGATATTAGGGATCAATACAGGAACCTGCCTTTTTCTGATTTGGGGAGTGTGCTTTCAGCCCATATTATCATGTTGTGTGCTCATACTTTGTAATTTACAATTATAGTGACACTGTTCTGTTGCTAAAGCCAAGCAAATGTCACTCCAATTAGTGTTTGGATAGAAAACAGTCTGGGAATAGTTTTAAGTTGATCCATTTGGTAAATTCTTACTTTTTTGTATCCCAGGGAGAAACATGAGAGGGATGTGGACAATGTGTGCATGTGTGTATGCAGGTGCATGCCAGCATGAATACTGTTACGTGTAAGCCCATGAAATGTGCTTGGAACTGAAAGATAAACCATTAAGTTTCAGGAAGACTTTGTTGAATGTAAATGGCCTTTCCCACATTGCAGTATGCCTGATTTATTAAGAGCATAATTTGGTGCATGGCTGAGGAGACTAGAGCCTAGGCTACTTCCTCTTCTGCCTTTCTTCCACACCATGAATGTGACCATCAGAAGTAAGGATTGTGACTCATGAGTTTCCATCAGAATAAACAGCAACGTCATCTTAAGATTTGAGGAGGTCCCCTTGCCAATGCCTGCTTTCCTCTTTTTTGAAACAACATATTGAAAGTCACAGTTTTACATGGCCTTTATTATTATTGTTCATAATAAGAGGGAATGGTACCCTTAAATTAAAACATTTTAACAGAAGTAAACATTTAGTTAGTTAGTTAGTTAGTTAGTTAGTTAGTTAGTTAGTTAGTTAGTTAGTTAGTTAGTTAGTTAGTTAGTTAGTTGATTGGTTGGTTGGTTGGTTAGTGTTGAGTCTGAGTATTAATTGCAACGTGACAGCAGTTCGGGGGTTAATCAACAAGTCATTTATTACAGCTCAGTTCGGACTGGGGAAAACAGGGACGAGGTAGCAACTTATATACAGACAGAACGGCAATTACAGTGATACATTTGCCTGGGCTTTTGCTAACATGGGAAACCTGTGTAAACCAATCAGGGTACATTGAAAACATATGAATAAGATGCCTTACAGAAAAGGGTGCGCGATTACAGCAAAGGCTTAATGGCGAGTGCAACTTAAAGCAATATATGTTTGGATACAACATTCCTCCCCTAGCGGGGAACCCTTCCCCTAGCGGGGAACCCACTCTCCATACCTTTGAGGTGGACTGCAGGTCCATTTAGGGTGCCCAGCATTGGTGTAACTTAGGGCAAGGGGTACGGGAGAACCAGGGTCTATGGAAGTGCCGGTGGACTCACTGGTTGACCTAGGCAAGCTAGGAGTTTTGTGTGGCTCACGTGAAACAGGATATGTGGGGAACTTACTAGTAGCAGAATTTGGGGACAATAGTCGAGGTGTGGACCCAGGGCTCAGGTCTGCCAGGGATTCAGCCAACTCTGGGGGAGTTCTTGGCAAGGGGGGGCACCCTGTCGGTTGACAAGAATTCAGTTGAGGGCTGCACTGTGTTGTTTCCCTGTAACTGTGCCGAAACTGTACCCAGAGAGCGAGGGACATTTTCTACCGCAGAATTGGCAGCGTTAGACTCAGGAGGGCTACCGGGGTAGTGATTAGCACCAGCAATTGGCTCAGCTATATGCGGAATATGAGGCGGGAGCTGACTGAACAGATCCAGATCAGGATCGAAATCGGGGAGATCCGACTTCCCCTGGACAGGGTCACCTTAAGGCAACTCACTTTCAGCTGAGTCTGAAAGAACATTTTGCCTCGCCACATGAGGACGCATCTGATCCGCATGTATTCTCCAAATTAACCCATTGTCCATGAGTACTTTATACGATACTAGTCCTGTCTGCTCAAGGACCTCTCCCCCCCCCCAACCATAGGGACCCTGTTGCATAGTTCTGGCAATAAACTGCTTGTCCCACCTGGACAGCATCCTTTTCATTAAGAGGTCTGCAGGGGAAAACCCCAAAGCTAAGAGTGTAACCCTGTGAGCCAGCAAATATTTGCATAATTGCAACTCGAGATCACCCGAACCCATATGTCTCAGGGCTTCCTTGACAGATCTGACCTGCCTCTCTTCTTGCCCATTTGTGGTGGGGTGAAAAGGGGTGGTGGTAATATTTCGAATCCCATTTCTCTTAAGAAAACGTTGAAATTCCGCCGACATGAAAGTCGAGGACACCACTATGTCCGACTGCCCGAAAGTACAAAAAACCCTCCTTAGCTTATGAATAGTGGTAGTAGTAGATGTGCTTGGAACAGGCAGAACCTCCAACCACTTAGTGTACACGTCCACTATGAGCAGAAATGTAGCTCCCAAAAAGGGCCAACAAAATCGATATGGACTTGCGACGAGGGACCACATGCAGTGTCCCATTCCCTGGTGGGCTGATGGTGCTCCTCAGGTCGGGAGAACTGGCACTCTCAACAGTGTCCGACCCAAGCCTCGATATCAAGGTTGAGTCTAGGCCACCAAAAATAGCTCCTGGCAAGCGCCTTAGAGTGAACAATGCCAGGGTGGCTCACATGAAGCGTGCACAAAACCTTGCTCCGAAGCACCATTGGAACCACCACCCTGTCCCCCCATACTAAGCATCTCCTCTCAATCGACATTTCATTCTGTTTTTGAACATAAGCCATAACCTTCAGAAGGAGGGGATCCTTCTTGGTGGCCGCAGCAATGTTTTTGGCAGAAACTGGCAGTGAATCCAAGACTTCTAACATCAGGACTTGGCGGTCCATACTAATCTTCCCACTGTCTCCACAGGGCATCTAGACAGAGCATCCGCATGGATGATACTGGCACCCGGGTAATGCTGCAAATCATATTGGTATGCTTGCAAGAACATTGCCCAATGAAGCATTCTTGGGGACAATATCTGGGGGGTCGGTTTGTTGGGCATGAATATACTCAGGAGCGGCTTGTGATCAGTAACGATTGTGAAGGGCCGTCCGTAAATGAAGTCATGAAA
The DNA here is from genome assembly GCA_035047345.1 of Bradypodion ventrale. NCBI lineage: Eukaryota > Metazoa > Chordata > Lepidosauria > Squamata > Chamaeleonidae > Bradypodion > Bradypodion ventrale. Next base: position 71,907,783 of record JAWDJE010000003.1, on the reverse strand, counting down.
CTTCTTGGTGCCTGCGATAATCACCAGGGCTTCTCTGTCAATCTGCATGTACCTTTTTTCTGAGTCCATTAGGGACCTTGAGTAGAAGGTGATTGGCGCTTCTCTTCCACCACCACCCATATTGTGGCATAACACTGCCCCCACCCCCATAGGGGAGGCATCACAGACCAGAATGACCAGCTTGCTAGGGGCAAAATGTGTAAGGACGGCATCGGAAGTGAGGAGCTTCTTTACCTCATGGAAGGCCTTATCCTGTGTGGACCCCAACACCAGAAACAACTTTTTTTAACAAGTGGTGGAGCGGGGCAGCTATGGTAGTCTTTTGAGGAAGGAAAGAATGGTAAAAATTCAAGAGCCCAAGGAATGCTTGCAACTCACTTTTAGAGTTGGGACGGGGCGCATCCCACACCACCTTCACTTTAGCATCTGAGGGCACACACCTTAAGGGGTGACCTTAAACCCCAGGAAGTCCACCTCTGTAGAGAACAGGCAGAATTTTTTCTTCTTTACTTTGAGCCCCGCATTATGAAACCGCTCCAGCACCTTACCCAGCTTAACGGCAAGGTCCCCCCCCCGATCCTTCCCCAATATCAACACATCATCAAAGTATGGCAAAACACCAGGAAAGCCCTTCAGCAGCTTTTCCACCAACCCTTGGAAAATACCAGGTGCCGCGATGACACCGAACTATAGGCGCTTCACCGAAATGCACCCTTGTGCGTGGTGATCGTTTGGCACAGAGCAGAGTCCAGGGTGATGGGCAACTACTGGCCTGGGCCAAATCCAATGTGGCAAACAATTCTCCTCATGGATAGCAGCCAGCAGGTGGCTCACAACAGTTATAGGGTAGGAATTAGGGTGGATCGCCTTGTTAATGGTACACTTATAGTCCGCACAAATACAAATGTCACCGTTTGCCTTGATCGCAGTGACAATCTGGGTCTCCCATGGTGCTGAGCCCACAGGCTTCAAGATGCCCTGTGCAACCAGTTTGTCAAGTTCAGTTTCAATTTTGTCCTTAAGTGCAAAAGGGACCCGCCAGGGCTAAGTCTAATGGGTTTGACTGAGGGGTTTAAGTCAAAATTAACCAGGGGCCCTTAAAGGTTCCCAACCCTGGGCAGAACACATCTGGATACTTATCACACACGGCCTGAATGGGGTCAGCCTGGACCAAATTGATGCCAGAAAAGGTGATACCCAAGGTGATACCTAGGTACTCAGAACCACTGAGTACCCGGTAAGTTGTTCTTACCTGTCTTGACCACAATCAGCAGGAGTTTTGCGGTGATGTTTTTGAACTTCACATCAAACATACCCACACCGAGCACAGGGATGTGGTGACCTTGCACATCCCTCAACTAGACCTGCAGAGCCCGCAACTTGGGCCAGTCTGCTGGTGGAATCTGTAAAAACTCACACTGGGCAATGATAGAATATGATGATCCTGAGTCGATCTCCATGTGGCAATGGCAACCCTGAAGACTGACGCCCACAATGAACTGACCCGTGACTGCACGAACACTGGAACTGGACTCGGAGTCTTGACCGGCATAAATTTTGGAGATCTGGAACTGCCTGGATCGGTGGACCTTGTCTTTGGAAGACCCTCTGGAATGCTGGCAGCACACTCTCGCAATGTGCCCCTTCAGACCACACTTGTGGCACTCTGCCTCTGGGCATGTGTTTGCCCCCACAATCCTTGCACGGGGCCTTGACTTTGTCTGCAGGTTTGGAGAACTTTCCGTGCACTTTCCGCACATTGTCCCTCAAAGCTGAGGAAGACGAGTCTACACGCTCTGGCCTCTGGTCGTTTGCAGCCAATTTGACTGAGGAGCTTTTCTCCCGGAACACCTTTACACCTGCGCTGGCGACTTCGGACAGCAGGGCCTCCTTGAAGACCTCGCCGAAGGTCAGAGTGTTCCTTTTTATCAGTTTCTGCTGCACTGACTCATCTAAGATGCCCATCAGCAGCCTGTCCCTGAGGGCATCATCCAAATCCGGCCACTCACATGTTCTGCCACCTGTTGCAGAGCGGCAACATAGTTGGTGATGGACTCCCCGGGCCTCTGGTTCCGATGGTAGAAGTTTACCTGGGCCATGAAGATAGAGACCCTGGGCTTGAAGTGGTCTCTCAACACCGAGAGAATGTCCCTTAGAGAAGTGTCCTTTACTTCTCTTGGCCGAAGCAGGTTCACAATGAGATCAATTGTGCAGATGCCGCAGTTTGCAAGGAACGTTGCCTTCTGTTCCTCCAGCTTGACCTTGTTGGCTATAATCCAGTTCCCAAATTTGATTTTGTAGCTTGGCCAGGTGTCCGCCTTGGACACGTTGAACCCTCCGAGTGGCGTTGCTGCTGCAGGAGATCCCACCTTCGTTGCCAATGTTGAGTCCGAGTATTAATTGCAACGTGACAGCAGTTCGGGGGTTAACCAACTAGTCATTTATTACAGCTGAGTTTGGCCTGGGGGAAAACAGGGACGAGGTAGCAACTTATATACAGACAGAACAGCAATTACAGTGATACATTTGCCCGAGCTTTTGCTAACATGGGAAACCTGTGTAAACAGGTACATCAGAGTACTGTACATTGAAAACATGAATAAGGCACTTTACAGAAAGGCCGTGTGATTACAGTAAAGGCTTAATGGCGAGTGCAACTTAAAGCAATATATGTTTGGACATAACAGTTAGTTAGTTAGTTATGTCAAGTCAGACCCAACTTACAGAGACCCTAATGAACTTTCAAGATAAGAGAGACATTTAAGGAGTGGCTTTACCTGTACAAGCAAGAATTCAAAATCTGTCTCCAGAGCCCTAATCCAGTGGTGGTGAACCTATGGCACAAGTGTCAGAGGTGGCACTCAGAGCCCTCTCTGTGGGCACCAGTGCAGTCATCCCAGCACAGAGTTCACCCTGTCTCTCTGCCCAGCAGCCCAATTGGAGTGCTTTCTCCCTCCCCCAGCACAGAGTTTGCCACACCCCTCTGCCCAGCAGCCCAATGGGAGCATTTACTCCCTCCCCTGTTGCTGTGTTGGCACATTGTGATGAATAAGTGTGTTTTGGGTTGCAGTTTGGGCACTCTGTCTCTAAAAGGTTTGCCATCACTGCCCAAGTCCATCACTCTATCCCCTATATTGGGGTTTTGCATAATGAGTAACATTTATATATATTGCAGAATTTTTAAAATAGAATCTGGGAACTTGAGAGATAATTATTCATGTTTCCAGATAGGAAACAAAATGTTGACACTACTGTTTTAACTGGGGTGTACAGAAGCCCTCCCCCAAGCTGTTTACCCAAATGAACGGCATATAGAGCAAGGTGAGCACATGCCATATCCTTTAGAAATGTATCTACTGGCTATGTACCCAGCTCTGTGGAATTATCTCTCTATTTCTGGATCTCTGTTCTTTTTTTAAAAAATCCATTTAAGGAAGAATGGAAATGCCTATAATCCAGCAACTGTAGGCTCTATCAGTGCATCTGCTTCCAGGGGCATGGTCCGGCCCAATCAGCTGATCGGGGGCATGGTCAGGCCCATGGCACAAAAAGGTTGGCCACCCCTGATCTACTGTATGATCATCATCCTCTTTTCCTGTTGCCTTCAACTTTTCCCAGCATTCTTGTATTTTTCAGTAACTGTGTCTTATCATCTCACGATGTGCCTCAGATTAGACATTTTTGTATTCTAGGAAGACTTGAGGCTTGATTTTATCTAGAACCAACTTATTTGTCTTTCTGGAGGTCCATGGTAACTATACAGCTCTTCTCAAACTCCTGATTTCAAATCAATTAATTTTTCTCCTTACAGTTTTTTCACTGACCAGCTTCCACATTCATACATAGTAACTGGGAATACCATAGTATGTCGTGAAGGGAGGACTTCACACGCCCCCACGGGCACTTCCTTTGGGTTCTGACAGCCCACTAACCTCCAGTCTACCTCACAGATGCCACCATGTCGTGAATGGCTGGAGGCTTAGGCTTTGTCACTGATGGAAAGATAGGGTTGCTTCTTCTTTGAAGTAGAGAAATGTGGTAGCTCGGTTGAATACAGTCCTTTTAAAATTGCTACCTTCCCATCCATACACAGGCGAAGCTTGCCCTGGGAACTACCTTAAAGATAGCTTTTACCTTCAGTCTGGAAAGCCCAGGCAGATAATATTCCCAGGCTGATGATAGAAGCAGGTGGTCCTCCTCAGGATCACTATGGCAACCTTATCTCTCCCAAAGTGAATGTCTTCTTTGAGAACTGTTGTGTCTCAAGGCTGAGCTGGTGAGAAGATGCAGCCAATAGGTTGACCTTATCTTGGCTCCGCTCGGCAAACACTCTCTCTTCTCCTGGTCATGAACGAGTCTTTTCAGGCTTTTATTGAAGAAGCATTTGTATCAAAAAATATAACGAAATGCAGATCAAAACAATTAATCTAACTCTACTTTGAATACTATCTACGCTAAGCATAGAACAGAGATAGGACTCCCTATATCCATCCTAACTGAACACAAGCTAAATAAAATAGAGAAACAACTAACTCTTCTAAGTTGGCATTTTTGTCAGAAACTAAGTTCTTTGCCCTAGATGGTTTAGGCAAAGACTCAGAGAGTGCTGCGCTGGGCTTTCGCCCTCATAGGATTTCTCTTAGGGTTCCATGTTGCTGGTTGAAAAGAACATAGGCTTGCTCCTACTCCAAAATAGGTGCTTCTGAACTCCCAATTTCTGGGGTTTATATTCTATTTCGCCCACTCATTCCTCCCCTCAAGAATGTGAAGTATCTGATTGTTTTGACTAAAAGTTGTTTATCCAGACATGGGATAATGTAAAATTGATGCAATCCCTCTTCCAGGTGTTGGATATCCCATAATCCACTCCTATGAGAATGTTACAGATGATTTGGGCTGTTGTCTCCAATGACACATTTCTAAAACTTGAGGATCATTTCTAGTTCCTTCAGAGCAACATATGATGCCTTATATCAGACAAAATCCAAAGCTGAAGAATTTATTCATTGTGTTAAAAGTCAGTAGAGGAGATGTTTGTGTCATTTCTCTTTTTGTATCTGCCTCTGAAATCCAACCCCTCAAAAGAGCTACAGAGGGCTGCCACTCATATTCAGCATTTAATCAGGAGCAAAAAGAAGAATTGGCTCCTGAAAAAATAATATTAACTAAATTAACAGTTGTTGTTTGCACTGAATGGAAGCATACAATGTTTTATTAGCAGATGGCATATTTGGAACATGATAAAATCAACAATTTGTTCAACTGCAGGCGGCCTCGGGCACTGCAGCAAGCCAACAAACCAGGGGCTCTGGCAGCCTCAAGTTACCCTGTCTTCCTGTTCTGTCCTCAGGTGTCTCAGGCATCAGACAATCCACAATCAACCTTGTATTTGCCTAGTTTCTTATCATTCAGCTGTTTCCAGCATATTTCCCTCTTAATAAATACTCCAATTACAATGGTTACAATTACTTCTTTTCTCAGGGTTCATTAAGGACATCTCAGATGACGTAAAGTTGTCGTTGTAGGCTGCTACTCATGTCCAAGTGCACATCTTTCCCTGAAAATTATTTTCATAGTTGATGGACAAAAGAAGAATGACAAACAGGAAAGTGCCATTGGTTTGAATTCATTTAAGGTGGATCCCAGCTTGCCATGAAGTGACCCATATCAGAGTAGTAGGGGGAGGAAAATGCCTCACATAGGCTACGTAGGGCACCCAGAATATTTCTTTTTGGGAACACCAGGCAGGGCAGACCTTCGATCCAGCGTTCTGCTATGCCTTAATGAGCACGCCTCACCCCTAGCCCGATTCGCTGGGGTACAGGGACAGAGTAGCCTTCTGCATATGGCAGGAAATATTGATCACTTGGCAGAAGCTAGGCTTCTTAGTGCTGATGCTTATGACACACAGCTTATGATTTACTACTCCCCCTTCTTTCCTTAACAGACAGAGCAATCCCTCTCACCGACTTCGGGAAAGCTTCCGGTGTTGAAGTGATGAGGACAAGTGGAGCCACTTCTGCTCTGCTGGGTTTCCTTCTCCTTCTTTACAAAGGCAGGCAAAACACGACTGGCTTTTGAAGATTTATTGAAGGAAACACAATACTGGATACAGATCTTAAATTAATCTACAATACATAAAACACAAGCTAATAAAACAAATAAATGAAAAAAATTCTTGCTAGCTCCCTAGCAGGCTCAAACTTCTTGGTTTGGGGTGGTTCTGCCCCTCATGGCTGAGTGTTAGCCCTGAAGAGTCATGTTGAGGAGCTGTCGGACAAAAGCTCCCACTGAAATCAAGATCATGGTCTTCAGAGACAAGGGTTTCACCCTTGCTCCAGAAATGCCCCCTGAGTGCTCAGATTGGGCTCCTTTTATTAAGAAAAGGTGCTTTGGAATGTGGTGATCTAATGGGAAAGCATCTGTGTTCCCATGAGAATGGGACGTGCTGTCCTCGTGGACTGTTTGCAGGTGCAAGTGCCATCTGTTTGGCATGTGGCCCCCCACCTTTGCATTCCCTGGGAAAATTCTGTTCTGCAGGTGTCCTGGCAGTTAGAGTTTGATTGACATGAGTGGAGACATCATCTCCCTTGTGGTGTGGTCAGCTGGTCTAGCTGTCACTCAGTAACCTCGTGGTACTGCAGGTATTTCTTGGAATGTGTCTAGTCCTGGACACTCACTTTTCCCTCCTCCCTTTTAGGAGGCAACTATTCTAACTATGCATCCCTATCATGTCAGACTAACAGCCTGGCATTCCAAAGTGCTTTAAAATGAGATCTGGCTTTCTAAGCCTAAGAAAACTATAATATGTGTCTTAACACTACATGGATCAAATGTCACCTTAAAATTAAGACAAGGTCGCATGTGGAAACCATGACAACCCATACACTGTGGTCACGGAGCCATTCCCTGTGGCACGTGAAACGAGACATGCAGGATTTAACACCGGGACTGCAATGGACTGCTGCAGCCTCGAGGATATTGACAAGGTGTGCCTTCACAGCCAGCCCATTTGGCATGGCATCTTCTACTTCCATGACCATTGGGAATCAGAATGGTTCATCCTCTACTCATTTTGCCGTTGGGCCCAGTATTATGGTTTCCAGTGGCATTTCCTCCACTGAGGAGGACCATCACCCCAACTAAAGGGGCTTATCTACCCGTAGCCATTGGCCCCTTTAGGGAGTCAGGTTATTTAAATGTAAAGGTAAAGTTCGCCCTTGTTTGAAAGCCAGTTGTATCTGACTTTAGGGTTCAGTGCTCATTACCACCTCCCAAAACTTGGCATTGAGTCACTGGCTGTATGGTCTACTCCATTACCGTAGTGGGATGTCTGTCCAGACTAGTGATGTAAAGTAATGCTGCATTAATTTATTGCTAAATAACAGTAGAATGGCAGAGAAATCTATATTATAGAACTGGAAGAGTATAATGGATTGTTATTTTATCTAGAAAAACTTGAACCCCCCCCCCACCTTGAGCTATTGAGGGATTAGCATACATCTGTGGACTACCATTCATTCATAAGCACCATCAAAGGTCCTATCCCTAAGATCTCTATACTCAAGTAACCATAGCAAATGACTATGTTGCAATAGTTTCTCAAGGCACATTTTTGGCTGACCATAAGCCTACAGAAATCTTTCCAAGAATTTTTAAATGCAAACTTTTCCTTAGTAGTTGTATTGTTGTTTCCTCTTCATTTATGCCCAGTGATGCTTTCCAAATTGCATGTGTGAGCGCTAACTGAAAACCAAATTAATATTGGTCTCAGCAGCATGCTTGCCATTTCACTGAATAGTTTTGTTAAAATGCATAGCTTCAGCTCATTGACTTGCAGAGATGCTGGCAACCTGCAAATATGGTCACTTTGACAAGTTTGTAGCTCATTACAAAATTAAGCAAAAAAAGGAAAGATTATAGCTTTGTGTGCACATAATTACTATTTGCCTCAGTAGCAAAATTATCTTCTCATGTGGACTGAGGAATAATCTAATATAATTAGATATGATTGCATTCTGATATCATTACACAAGCTCCATTAATGAAGAAATGAAAAAAAAATGACATCTGTTTAGCTGATGTTTCTATCCAGGTTTAAATCAGGGGTTCTCAACCTTGTCAAGCTGGGGGCCGGGTCATGCTCCCTAGGACAGTAGAGGAGCCGGATGGCCATTTTGTCCTATCTGCATGATGGGGTGGCCATTTTGAGGTAGCCTTTTTGTCCCAACAGTTTCAAATGGGTGGCCATTTTGTTTCTCCCTGGAAGGAGGGAGGGAGACACCAATAGTAAATGGAGGCTACGGACCCCGCTCCCCTTCCTGACTTACACTAAAAAGGAAAGGGTGAGTGGGGCTTTTTAAGTAGACTAGTCCTTCCTTGTGGGGCAGGAGGTAATCCTTGGGCCTGGGGTCCTGGACAGGGGTAGTGGTGGTGTTGGGTGAGACAAGGCCAGGGGCCCAATGGTCCCCCCCCAGTGCCATTTCGTGTGGGCCACCACTGGATGCTATGCCAGCAATCTGTGCTTGCTGTTTACATTAAAAAGGAACCACACATAGCACAGCTTCTGGCAGTGCCAGCAGGAGCGAGAGTGGCAGGCCATATGAAATGGAGGTGGGGACCAAATCCGGCCCATGGAACATAGGTTGACAACCCCTTGTTTAAAATATAAGGAAATCTAATACAAAGATATACAATTTAACTGTTTCTGGCAGAGGCAAGCAGATAGGAAAAGAAAGCAGTTATGGCGATGCATGAATGGTGCTGTATGGTAAATGTTCCTAAATATCTCAGAAGGGTTGGTCAAAGTAAAATAGCAGTAACATAAATGCATAGGAGCTTTTTTTGTTCCTATGTAGTTTATTAGGAAACATAAACATACAATGTAATTTAGCTTAGTAATGGGAAAACTCATCTTGCTTTTATCTGGAATTGAATTGGCAATTACAGATGTTATCAAAGAATGCTTGGGAAAAGCCCATTTGCAGAGTTGGTAATTCTAACTTTTTTGGAATGATTCCATGTTTGTAGTACTGCCTGAGAAATTCAGTACATTGATCAAGCAAAATATCCCATTGTCTAGACCACAGTGGACAATAAACCCTTTAATACATAGCATCAAACCATGAAGCTTTCCCCTCCCCAACATCTGCCTGCTCTCTTCACACACCAAGATCTGGCTGCAAAATATTAGAAATTTTTGTCAGGCCTGTTGATTACCGAAGACATAAGCTAAGGTATTCTCAAATCATACTTTAAAGTTTCACATCACTCAAACACACTTGCATCATCCATCATAGGTCACAAGTACACATTTCTGAGCATGCGCTGCCGGACCCTGGCCCCTCACCCGCCCGGCTTGAGGAAGGAGAAACAGCTAGGGAGGGCTGTTGAGGGGCCAGGGGCCAGCAGCAAGCAGTTTTTAAACAGGCAACTGTTTAAAAACTGCTTGCTGCTGGCCCCTGGCCCCTCAACACCAGGCCTGAAGAAGGAGAAACAACTGGGGAGGGCCAGTGGCTGATTCAGGAGATGATGGTCCCTTGGTCACAGTTATCGATGTATGTGTTGGTCTTTTACGTTTGATTGCACTGTTACATTTTATTGTATTGTTATATTTTATTGTACTGTATGTTGTGATTTTTGTGAGCCACCCTGAGTCGGCGTATGCTGAGTGGGCGGCATACAAATCCAATCAATCAATCAATCAATCAATCAATCAATCAATCAATCAATCAATCAACAGTTGGCTTGGGACCACTAAAATGATAAACATGGATTGCACAAGTATCATTTTGCCACATTCTTGATTTAAATCAAAAGTAGTAAAAGGATTTCTGAGCAAGGGAGCTCTCTTCCTAATGTATCAGAGTATTATGTGTTAGACAAATTCACATTTCAAGTCTTAAAAAAGAAATGCTTGGCAGCATCACTCAATGGGAGAGCCAACATGGCTTTTACAAGGGCAAATCATGCCTCACTAATCTGTTGGAATTTTTTGAGTGTCAACAAGCATGTGGATAAGGGGGATCCAGTTGACATTGTTTATCTGGACTTTCAGAAGGCTTTTGACAAGGTCCCACACCAAAGGCTCTTGAATAAACTTACCAGTCATGGAATAAAGGGACAGGTCTTGTCCTGGATCAGCAACTGGCTAAGGGACAGGAAACAGAGGGTAGCACTAAATGGACACTTCTCCAACTGGAGGGAAGTAAAGAGTGGGGTCCCCCAAGGTTCAGTACTTGGACCCCTGCTTTTCAACCTCTTCATAAATGATCTAGAGGTAGGAGTAAAAAGCAAGGTAGCCAAATTTGCTGACGACACTAAATTATACAGGGTAGTGAAAACTGTGAGAGATTGTGAAGAGCTCCAGGGGGATCTCTTGACACTGGAGGAGCAGGCAAAACAGTGGCAAATGAGTTTCAACATTAGTAAGTGCAGAGTGATGCATGTAGGGGCAAAGAACCCCAATTACATTTATAAACTGATGGGGTCTGAACTCTCTGTGACAAACCAGGAAAGGGACCTTGGTGTCCTGTTGGACAACTCAATGAAGATGTCAACCCAGTGTGCCTCAGCAGTGAAAAAAGCAAACTCAATGCTAGGGATCATTAGGAAGGGTATAGAAAATAAGTCAGCAAGTGTCATTTTGCCTCTTTATAAATCTATGGTGAGGCCCCATCTGGAATACTCTGTACAGTTCTGGTCGCCATACCTCCAGAAGGATATTATGGAGCTGGAAAAAGTGCAGAGGAGGGCAACCAGAATGATTAGGGGACTGGAACACCTTCCTTACCATCTGAGGCTGCAACAACGACGTCTAAGAGGTGACCTGATTGAAGTTTCTAAAATCATGCACGGTGTGGACAAAGTAGATAAGGAAAAACTGTTTTTCCTATCGCATAACACTAGAACTAGGGGACACTCCATGAAACTTTTGGGTACTAGTTCTCAAACAAATAAGAGAAAGTACTTTTTCACCCAGAGGATTACTGGTCTATGGAACTCCCTGCCAGAAGAAGTGGTGACAGCTGTCAGTCTTGACAGCTTTAAGAAAGGATTAGACAAGTTCATGGAGAACAAGGGTATCAATGGCTATAATTATGGATACTTAAGGACAACCTCCGGGTTGGAGAGATAGGCAGGATATCTCTCAATGCCATTTCCAGGGAATCCTAAGCAGGTGAAGGCATCTGCTTGGGAATACCCTGGAGGAAATGGTGAGCCACTGTGTGAGACAGAATGCTGGATTGGATGGGCTGTGGCCTGTTCCAGCAAGGCTGTTCTTAAGTTCTTATTTAATTTAACAGAACCCAGAAGGAATTTATATACCACTTCTATATTAAAAAGTATTTATATCCTACCCTCATAAAAAGGATCCACATTTTTCAGTATTAAAAAATAAACAGTACTAAAAGCTAACCATCAATTATTATAATGCAGTATTAAATTTTAAAAAATATAAATACAGTAAAACTCCAGGTTACAACTGCTATGGTTTAAGTTTGCTGTGGTTTACAACAGCAAATCCTATGGAAATGCCATCCAGGTTTACAAATTTTTAATGGTTTTTTTGTTTTTGTTTATGAAGATCAATTCAGGACCATTATTTATTTTTCAATATATCCCTATGGATGTTTCAGTTTACAAATTTTTTCGGGTTACAACGGAGACTGTTGGAACAGCAATAGCAATTTTACTTATATACTGCCCAAAGCACTTAGTATACTCTCTGGGTGGTTCACAAGTTAATTAGCATTTTGCCCCCAACATGATGGGTACTCATTTTACCATTTGTCATTTTGACAGTTTCATGTCTGGCCTAGACACCGAAGCAGCAGCAGCAAAATTATTCCTTTATGAGTGATTGCATTAGCAGCATATTTCAGAGAGGCGACCATATTAGTTTGTTTCTACATGTCTTACAATTTTTTTTTAAAAAATCAATAGTTCATTTATTTCCATGTGAACTTTCCTAAACATTGAACATATGAGGTTACAACTTTATCTACACATACAACAGGAAAGTGGGAAATGGGATGATGATGATGATGATATACTATTACACTTATTCCAACATAAGGTGACAACCCCCCCCCCCCCCCTGGATTTTCTGGTTATAAAATACTTGAAGTGTATTTCTATGTGAGCATGGGTGGTTCCTATCTCATGGACTTGATTTCTGGCTTCATAGCTAGGCACTCCAACCCACCGAATTAAATCACTTTAATTTTAATCTTTTAATCTTTCTCTAGGTCAGGCAGAAGAAACTGAAGAATGAACTCACTAAAAGGTGCCTTCATTTTGGCAGTTTCATGTCTGGCCTAGTCACAGAAGAAGAAGAAGCATAACAGCACTTCTCAGGGCTGTCCGCTGTAGGAATATCCTAGTCTAAACCTTTCAGATTATCTGTTTACCATTTCTTAAAGGACCAATATAATTCATATAAATTGAAACATTGACTTTTTCTTGCCATCCTGTCTTATGTAGGCATTCCTGAAAGAAAACAACAGTTCCTTCTTTTTTTCTTTTTTCTTTTTTTCATATTAAATCAATGACTTAAAAACATTTTGTATTAAGAAAATATAGTACTACAGTTCTACTGATAGGAGAAAAGACTGTGAAGAAAGTGAAGATGCTTCAAATGAGGGGAAAGTTTCAGCTGCTGGTGAAATGATGGCTGGGAGAAGAGGTGGTAAAAGGCCTGGGTATTTGAGAGTGGGAGACTAATAGGAGTCATGTATGAATGTAGGGGAAATGGCAAGAAGCTCAAACAAAACATGATGCTGTGTGAAAAGGAAAAGAAGCAAAGTAAAATGCAATGCATAACATTCGTGGAGCAGCCCAGAGGGACAAAGAGTCTTGAGCCTTTGAAATATTTCTCATGAAACCACTTTGCATTTATAGCTTGGTAGATAAAAGATTGAAAATGGAAAACACCATGAATTACTTGAACTGTCATTCAGTGACTGTGAACCTATAGGCAGAAGCAATCTGTCTCTCTATTTAGTACTCAGCTAGAGATATACATAGCTGGCTGGATAGTTTACTGTGTTAGAGCATGGAAGCTTGATTCTTCACTATGCGTTATAGGAGAACCAGCCAGCCTGTACAGCCGTGGACAAGCTACACTGTCCCAGCTCATACTAAATGGGGATGATGTTTTGTTGTTGTTTGAGTCCGACCCTTTGCATCCCCATGGACCACCATATGCCAGGCTGTTCTGTCATCTGCTATCCTCCGTAGTCTGCCCAGGTCTATGCCCACTACATTAATGATGCCGTATAGCCATCTCATCCTCTGCTACTGCTGTCCCTTTCTCCTTTTGCCTTCAATCTTTCCCAGCATCAGGGCCTTCTCCAATGAGTCCTCTCTTCTCATTTGGTGATAATGTAGGAAGCAATAATTTTAAACATAATACCATTAAGTAATAATTAGTAGCATTAGTCTATTGTTTTGTTCTGTTCAATCTGTTTTTGTCTTTAAAAATGCTTAATTGTTATACAATATTCTGCTATAATTGTTTTTTGTTCTTACTGTAAATGTGTTTTTTATTGTAACTTATTATAGTCTGCACAATATAAAGGGACTATGTCAGAATGCATCTAACTGCACTACCAAGCCCCTCTTGAGACATAAACCCTTTAGTACAAGACCTGTTGTAAAATATATATGTTCTTGTTGCCAACAGAGATATACAACAAAAACAGGTACTCTATTGATCGCTTTTTGAAAACTGCAGTTTGGAGTGACTTTGGTGCCAGAACAGGAAGGGAGTGGATGGAGAGGGACAGTAAACATGGTGCAGAAAGAAGCAAAAAGGATAAAGAATAGGTTGACATAATAAAGAAGTTGGCAGAGGGGCAGAGAAGAGATTCATGAGAAAATGTTGTTTTTAGCATCCCCTGTGTGGACAAAGGCAAAGGACATTTTTGCAATAAAAGGCCCATGATGTATAGATACACAGAGAGAACAGTATTATTCTGACTTTTGAAGGGGCAGCATAGGGACTGTATGGCAATACACTTCAAAGCACCTGTCTGAAAAAAATCTAGGAGGACAAAACTGAATGTAATATGCAAGAAGTAATATGGTTGTGTAACTGGAGCTTAACTAGGTGCATGATGATCATGTGGAAGGAATATATATACACAAACAATTAAACTACATATAATTTCATCGTGTTCTGTGTGCCGCTACTGTTGGAAAACTAAGGAGTTAGATATACCAGGAAGCAATTCAACATTTAAATTGAATCATTTTAGTAATTGCAATTCTAAGAATGTCGTTTATTTGTTGGAATGTCCTTGTCACAAAAAATATGTCGGGGTAACCAGCTCTAAATTGAAAGTCTGGATCATTGAACACAGGTCGAAAATCCGTAGTCAATCTCTTAAAGCTTCATTAGTACAACATTATCGTGAGCAGGGACATAATGAGAGCGATATCAGGTTTCTGGCATTAGAAATTATACGTCCAAGACAATTCGAAAGGACTAATTTCCAAAAGAGACTTCTACAACATGAAGCGTTTTTTATCCACTTGTTTAAAATGCTTGCTCCCCATGGACTTAATCAAGATTTAGAGTTCACTTCATTTTTATGAATACATTAGATGTAAGTCTTTACTGATCCAGGGGCAGCAGGCTCCATGAATTCACCACTTGATACACCTGTGACATCTCACTAAAATAAATAGGGAAAGTTTAACACAATTCACTAATGTCCCAATGCACTAAATAAATCCATATAAGAGGCGACGGATGCAAGCAATATTTCTCTCATATGATTCTCTTTATTATTGGTGAGTGTGTACCATATTTACCTCTATGAACCTTATTTTGACATAGTCAGTTTTTTAGTTATTCAGAAGTGTATTCTTGTGTACATCTATATTCTTTGATATGTGAATTGTAAATACGTTTATACTTTTGTACTCTTTGTAAATAATATTATTTTTTAATTGTTATTAGATTCCTGAGGAAAGAACTTCAGTTCTGAAAAGCATTTTGTCAGCCAGCACAGGCTTCAAAACAATTTTGAAAACACTTCTTTAACAATTTATTATGGTTTAAAAACAATTGTGTTGCATCATTGAAATCATCCAGTTTACAATTACCTGAAGTTGAGGAGTTTGGTTTGATAACATTATTGAATTACAGTTACCAGTTACAAGTTTGAATTATAAGAAGATACATATTTTTGAGACCACTTCTTCAACAATTTATTTATGGTACAAAAACAATTGAGTTGCATCATTGAAATCATCCAGTTTACATTACCTGAAGTTAAGGATTTTTGTTGGATAACTTTATTGGACTTAAGTTACTTATTATAAGTTTGAATTACAAAAAGACGATTATAAAAGTACTCTCAATACTCATAATAGTGTTTATGTTTTATTACTTCATTGCTCCACAACGGTCTTTTCTTTGCTCCTTGTAACAATGCATGATATTACATATTTGTTGTCCTTTTAACTCAGTATGTTGATATCTATACCTATAAGGAAGAGGTGTAATGTACATGTCCGGCATGCATGCCCACACGCCTGAAGCCTATCCGGTAATGCTCCATGCACACTTACCTTTTGTAACAGAGATCAAACTGGTGAGAGTCTGGGGCCCGTGAGTGGGGCCTGTGCCCCACAAAAGCGAGAAAACACATAGACTACAAGTCCTAGCATCCTCTGTGCCACGCCTCAGCCAATCTGGCAGGAGGACCCGAACACAGAGGAGGTGGGACAGCCGGTGTGCGAACGCACAAACTAATGGTCAACGCGCACATGCAGGCTACAGCTGAGGGCCCTGCCTTACCCAGACTGTCCGAACATGGTCTGAAGGTATGGTCTGGCCCTTATCCCC
Organism: Bradypodion ventrale; assembly: GCA_035047345.1. Taxonomy (NCBI): domain Eukaryota; kingdom Metazoa; phylum Chordata; class Lepidosauria; order Squamata; family Chamaeleonidae; genus Bradypodion; species Bradypodion ventrale. The sequence continues at coordinate 71,891,924 of JAWDJE010000003.1, read as the reverse complement.
CTCCTCGAATCCCAGCCCTTGGCAACCCTACCTGGTTGATGACAGACGTTCTCCTCCATCCCTGCCGCCAACCCTGCTCCCGCTGAGGCCTCCAGGCTCTGGCCTGTTGCCAGTTGCACCCCCCCCCCAGGGGGCGGGGTGGTGACAGTGGTGCTGTGGTGGAGGAGTTACCTGCTGACGGAGTGCAGGGCTTGTGTCCATCGGGTGGGACGACATACCACCACCTTTGGGTGTGTCCAGTGGCCCTCCAGCATACTGCCGTGCCTGGACAACCAACATGGATGATCCCTCCTTCTCTGTCCATGTCCGTGGCCATGCTGATGGTGCACAAGGCTGGGACTGGCCAGCGCCCCCACCCCTGGCTATGGTTGGAGGCCAGTCAGGCTCTGCCAATGCACCTGGTCCCGACCATGTCTGGTCAGCAGGGCCACGGCCACCGCCAACGGGACGCCATCCAGCCACCGCCACACTGGAGGTGCCTGCCAAGCCTTCACCCAAGGCTGGGAGCAGGGCCCGACCCGAACAGCCTGCAAACAGTGAGCCGCGGCGGTGGCAGCAGCCCAGCTGGTGGGACGCGCTCTGGACCAGACACACTCGAGGAGCCTGGCAGACCTCCTGCCTCAGCATACCAACTATGACCATCTGGACATGGACAGATGAAAAGGGGCTAGGCAGGTCGCCAGGTCCGGCCATGGCAATCTGCCTGCAGGCCTCTAGACACAGGCCCTGTGTACTGCCAGCGGCCACCCCCTCTGCCAGAAGAAATGAAGGAGAGTGCCCGTCCTCGACCAGGTACAGGCTTCAAGGGGTGGGAACTGAGAAAAGGGGGAAAGGGTCCAGCCGTCCCCTCACACAGGGGCCGGGGCTGGGGCTGGAGCCGGGCCCTCAGCTAGTTTCAAATAAAATCTCACCACCACCACTTTAAAGGAATGACTTCTCCTTCTCACCAGAGACTGAGTACTGTATAAAGAAATATTGGGAAATAAACTTTAGATATATTTAATTAAATGATTAATTTAAAAATATAAGGGTCCCTTGGCTGGAGCCTTCCCTGAACACATTCTCATGGAGAAGTTAATTTCCTAAAATTTATAGTTATGTATAAAAACCATAGTTGCACATTCTGACTCAGAAGATTAATTCTGCGAAGAATATCTTCAGAATCAAAGAGCTTCAATTCTGCTAGAATACTCTGGGCTGTATCTCTAATATTACAGAGATTTTATGAAAAAAGCAGTAAACTTATTTAACATCTAACAACCCATCTTCTCTTCATTGTTTGTACTGAAATAAAATGTCATTCATTACTAATGACCCTTTAAAAAACAAATAATAAATGGACTCAACATGTGTTTTTTTCATTTTCCTTTGCCAGTTTCAAATGAAGACAGTGCAAAACATTTGCCTTTAAGCCAATATTTTTTAGCAGTGGACTCCACCAGGAAAATACACAAGGTTGATAATTTCTAATTTTATACTGTTATTGCCATTGGAGCTGTGCCCATTACAACCACTGTTACAACTATGTTACTTCCTGCGAGGTTGGCCATGTCTTTGCTGTGATATGTATGTAGATAACATTTCATTTTGCCCTCAGTATCTCATATAGCTTACTTATATTAACACCTTGGCATTGGCTTCTGGCCTACAGCTACAACAACAGTTTGAACAACATACAGTAGTCTTGTGGCAAACTAAAGACTAAGAGGTTTCATTTGGCATATGCTTTTGTGGACCAGACGCCACTTCATCAAATGTATGGTCAGATGAAGGATGTGCTTCTTGCCTCTCACCAATCAGGCTACAATCCATGGAAGCTGATGCTAAATAAAACATGCATTTTTCTTTAGCATGTTGCAAGTCTCTTGTTCAGTTTTTGTAGCAGCAGACTAATGTGGAACATTTTGGAACATTTTGACACAGTAATTGTTTATTTTGATTCTTGAGCAAGAACTACTTAGCTGGGTATGTTCAAAATACTGTAGCATTACATTATATGACATAGCCATTTGGAGGCAAATGTGACACCTTTCAACAAATACAGGCAGATGCATCATATATTCTATTTATATTTTTGATTCTATCTCATTGAATTTTTCTGTTTTGATTGTTTGATTCTCTATTCAGTTTAATGTGTACATAAAGCTGCTTTCTTGGTGTCTGGCCAGACAACCTGCTACGGTAATGGAGTAGACCATACATGCTCAATGTTGAGTGTTGAGTGGTGGTAAATAACCTGACTCCCTGACACAGTGCTTAAACTATTGTACTGCAGCCAAAACATTGTGAGTTCTATACTGGGATCATGGAGGCGGAAGAGGCCATGCCAGATGGACAGGCTGTGAAGGTGCACCTTGTCAATATCCTCAAGGCTGTGGTAGTCCATTGCAGTCCCGGTGTCAAATCCTGCATGTCTCTTTTCATACATGTCACAGGAGATGGATCTGTGATCACAGTGTGTGGGTCACTTGATGGCAAGCTGGGATCCAATATAAACAAATTCACGGCAATGCCATTTTTTCTGAAACTTTCAGGGGGGGAAATGTACTCAGACATGAGTAGCTTTCTGGACCAATGGAGTAAGGTTTCAAAAATTTGTTTATGACACTTAACAGTCACCACTTTTACAAAACATTCCAAAGTAGTGATTTCTCTTCTTTAAAAAGTGCCCTTGAATCACAGTGGACTCGATAACACTCCAAAAGGACCATGTGTTTAAACTATGGAGACAAATCTAGCAAATTTGTAGGTGCATAACATTCTGAATTCATGTAACTATATGTATGTATGTGTTCACAAAATACCAGTGTGATGTTCACATGGATATGTAAAGCTAAATGAATGAAAATGTTACCATTAATTAATTCAGTGTGTGAATGCTTCTACAAACAGATGGAACAGAGCTCATTAATACAGGATGTTTAATTGTGGATTTCTCTGTGCCAGAAAGCAGCAGTTTTGCAGTCTGTTAAGAATAGATGCACTGAATTTTATTTCCTCTTTCCATAATTTCTGCCTTCCTGATAACAGCTCTCATCTCCTCCAAACACACCAGATAGATTTTATATTGTATAAAAATTAGTGGTGTCCCCTCCCCCCCCCAGCATCCCTATGAGTGGCTATTTATTGTTGATGATCCAGACATTTTAACACACACAAATACACACAGCCAACATACTACTTTGAAACTTTAATTTCATATGAGTTAGTTTTAGGCCATGAAGGAGTGATTTAAAATCAATTTTCAAAACTTTTCAAAACCTCATTAACAGTGTTTTGAGTAAAAAAATCAGTTCCTGTACCTCTTGAGTTCAGGAATGGAAAAATTTAATTTAATTTAATTTAATAGTCATATTTATATATGCCGCCCACTCAGGCAGAACCCGACTCAGGGCGGCATTACAACAAGTTCTAAAAACACATAAAAACACAAAAACCCATATCCCACCCACTTTAAAAGACCCATATCCCACCCACCCATCCCACCCACTATAAAAAGAAGAAGAGAGAGTTCTTAGTTGTTTACATAAGTCAGCAGGCGGGAACCGTGATCCTATTAGGGTCCCACAACTGCCCTGCCAGCCAGGTCTTCAATCCTCTTCTGAAGGGCAGCAAACATCTTTGAAGTCTTAGTTCTGTTGGCAGGAGGTTCCAGAGGGTTGGTGCGGACACAGAGAAGGCCCTCCTTCAGTCCATTGCACTTCTAGCTGATGGCACTATTAGAGAGCCTCTCCGGTCCGCTCTGGTTGGACGGGCAGACACTCTTGGGGCGATGCGGTCTCTAAGGTATCCTGGCCCACTGTAATGAAAGACGGAGTTGGGCTATGCATCTCCACATGTTAAATTATTCAATGATTAGCTGTGTTTTTTCTTCCCCCTCTGAGTGGCCATTTATTGTTGGTGATCTGAACTTTTAAAATTTTTCACTGTTATCCATCCTATGCAACACCAGATCCTGTGTAGAATGTATTGTAGGGCAAATATTCAGTTCTCATGGGATAATGATAAAGCCCCAAAGGCTTGCTTAGCATATTATTTCAGTAGCATGTACTGTCTCCAACATGTTTGTACATCCTTTGCAGATTTACAACAGCAGATGAATCAAAATTGAAAGTTTGTTGGTTGTGGGCAAAGTTTCATATTGTGGAAACTGACCTGCTTGTGGAATGGAATTTCTTCATCCGTCCTTTCCCCTGTGCTTCACTACCTCCAATATGAGGGCGAGAATACCCTTTGGAGCAGTTTTTTGGGAGGATACAGAGGGCCTTTTTTTGGGGGGGGAGGGGGAATCAACCTACAATTAAATATCAGACACCATTGGATATCACCCAGGAAATTTGAAAAGACAGCTGGAAAGTATGGTGTCCTGCCATGGCTAGTGAATATATTTCCTGACATACCCTGTCTTCCTATGTGTTCTAACTTCAAGCATGACTATTCCTTGTTTCCATTTTCTAGGACTGACTTAGTCATCCAACTATCTTATTGAGTCAAAGCCTTTCTGGCAAAGAAAACTGTACTCTCCCTACTTTTGCCTGGATCATAAATAAGAAAAGAGCTACTAAGCTTTACCTCACACACTTGGAAACCAAACCACAAAGGGATCCCATTACACACAGGTAACAAAGGCTATACGATAGCTACACATAAGCTCCATGACAATACATTGGGGAAAGATATCAGGAGTGGAACTGTTGTCTTTGTGCCTGCTTGGTATGGGTATGTACCTCAAGGATATTTATTTTCAATCTTTAATTATTTATTATCAATGTAAAAAATAATATATTTTTGAATCTTAAAGTACCATCTTCAGTCACAACAACATGCTGTGTGAATGTGGAGAGATACAGAATTCGGCTCATTTACCACTCTACCAATTAATACTACAAACATGTACCAATCAATATTTAATTTTAGCCAATGACAAAGGCAAGAAAGTGGCTTCATTTTGGCAGTCCAAAGTTTGATCTGGATATGAAAGAAGAAGAGGAGGTCACTGGGTGGCAAAGTCACAACAAGTGCATAGGCTCCTGTTTGGTACAGTTTGAGGGCAGGAAGGAGTAGTCCAAGATGTGCCTAGAGATAGATGGTTATGACTTTGCTGAATTCAGCTGGAGACAATGTGTTACACATTGACAGCTATGTAAGTTAATTGAAAGTCTACAGTGTGTCAATCTGAAGAATTTCCAATCTCTGCAAAAGCAAATGTTTTAGCTAGTTCATATTGACTATGTTGGAAGGGACATATAAGGCCATTGAGCCCAACGCCCCTGCTCAGTGCTGGAATCCAAATCAAAGTATATCTGACAAATGGTTGTCTAATTTTTCCTTCAATGCTTCCAATGTGGACGTGTATTCCACCAAATTTTATGCCATCTGCAATTTTGATAAGCATTCCCTGAATTCCCTACATCCCCTCATGCAAGTCATTAATAAAAATGTTGAAGAGTACCAGGTCTGAGCCTTGTGGTGCTCCACTTGTTATCTCCTCCTAGTTTGAGAAGGAGCCATTGATAAGCACTCTGAGGATGATTCTGTAACCATATAGCCACCTGACAGTTGTTCTATCCAGCCCACACATAGTTAGCTTGTTAATCAGAATATCAAGTACAGTAATTATTTGTTTATCAATCTCAAGATGCAATCGTGTCTCTTCAACTTGTATTTCACATTTGCTTGGAAGGACATTGACTTTCTTTTGGGAAAAGACTGTGCTAAAGTAAGAATTGAGCACTCTGCCTTTTCTTTACCATCTGTTATCATTTCCCCATCCCCACTAAGTAGCTGAGTCATCATTTCTTTTGTCTGTCTTATTCTCTACTTACTGTTCTTTTTATTGTGCACAAGCCTTCATCTATCTTTTACCTCCAAACGTGTGCCTTCCTCCCCATTCCAATTCAGTTTTAATATAATGTGGAGGGGGAAAAGCAAAGTTATGGCATTGTCAATATATTACTGTGGCATTTTGGATTTAAGTAAGCATTTTTTTTATAACATTGGGAAAATAAATTTCCAGCGTCAATTGGAAACTATAATTTCTCAACTGCTGTTTTCCTGAGTAACTACAATGTATTGCTTCTAAATACATTTATATAAAGGCAAGTATCAACAATACCCACTTATGTTTCTTTATTGGCTTGATAGATTTTGGAAATATTCTAGAAGCTACTAATGAGGACGAAAGATTTAGGACTACTACAGCTTGATGTAACATTTTTGGTGTGATTTAAATGCTATGAATGTCATTTTAGTTTGTTGTAAGGCAAGAGATTCCTGAAATCCTCAGAGACACACACAAAAGGTATTAATATTCTTGGAAGTGTCTGATTACTTACAAACTGTGCAGGAACTAGCTTAAGAAAAGACATTCTAAGGTCAAATCAGCCACTAAGTGACAAGAATTAAGGAAAAGATGTATTTCTTGCAATTAATATATTTTCTTTACAGCAGTTAGATCAGCGGTGCCCAAACTATGGCCTGGGGGCCAGATCTGGCTGCCAATGCAAATTCATCCAGTCCACGCCACCTCTTTGCTCCAGAAGCGGAAGTAAAATGCACCCATATGGGCACATTTTACTTCCACTTCTGGGAGCGATGAGAGTGGTGTGGGCCAGATGAATTGACATTGGGGGCCGGATCCAGCCCCTGGACTATAGTTTGGGCACCCCTAAACCATGTGACCGGCCCAGGGGCCAAAAGGTTTGGGCACCCCTGAGTTTGAGCTTTTCAGAAAAGTGTGCCTCTTCTATTAGAACTGCAGAGCAAAATGTGTGTTCCTTTCAGTGACCAATCACAAAACATGGCAGGGCGAAACACAAAATACACAGATTAGGAAAATGTGTTGCTGTGAAAATCATCTTCTTTTGATACATGAGGCAGAACTGTTAAAAATGTTGTGCTATACATAGGATCAAATGTGACCACAGATTATAGGTCTTTGCCAGAATTCCAGACAGGAATTTTTCCATTCTCAATTGCCTATAACAGAGACTGGGGATGAACCTGGGACTTTCTGCATGCAAAATCAAGCAAATACAGTAGAGCCTCAGATAAAGTCCAAACTCCGTTCCACAAGTTTGAACTTTATCCGATTTTGGACTTTATCCAAATCAAATGGGCAATGCATCAGATAACGTCCCAAAAATGGACTTTATCCAAGGTTCCTATACCAAATACCTTGGATAACATCCAATTTTGGCGGTTGTGAATTTTATGTGATGCATCACGTGTGCATGAAAACCGCAACTTTATCCGAATTGAACTTTATCCGAGGTACCACTGTAGTGATATTTATTACTACCTGGTACAAAAGGAAATTGTCACATGAAAGAGGCCAGAATCCTGTTAAAATGAATTGCTTGTGCAAAATATATAGCACAAGTGGTTCAAACTTTAGACCAGGGCTTCTCAACCTAAGATCCATGGGGCGGATCTGGCCCACACCACTTTTCCATTCCCCAAGGGCATTTAAGAAACAAAATTTATTTATTTATTTATTTATTTTCCCCGCTTATATACCTCCCACTCAGGTACAACCCAACTCAGGGCGGTTTACATAGTGGACAGTAAATACATAAAAAGACACATGATAAAACAAAGTTAAAAGTTAAAAACCCCACCCCTAAAAGGTGCGCAAGTACCGAAGGGACCTTGGGGGAAGGCACACTTCTCTCTACCAACCACCCAACGGTACCCCCATCCCCACCCGCACCCCAAACTTGGCCCGCCAGCCAGGTGTTTAGTTCCTTCCAAAGGGCAACAACTCCATCTGGAGATGCAGTTCCACAGGCAGGAGGTTCCAAAGGGCCGGTGCGGACATGGAGAAGGCCCTCCTCCTTGTGCCAGAGAGGCGAGCCCCCCTGGCTGATGGCACAATTAGAGAACCCCTCCGGTCCGCTCTGGTTGGACGGACAGACGTCCTTAGGGCAATGAGGTCTCTAAGATACCCTGGCCCACTACCATGTAGGGCTTTAAAGGTCAAAACCAGCACCTTGAATTGCACCCGGAGACAAACTGGTAACCAGTGCAGCCCCCGAAGTAGTGGTGAGGCATGGGCATAACGTCCACACCCCATCACCACCCGGGCTGCAGCATTCTGGACCAGCTGCAGCCTCCGAATGGTCATCAAGGGCAGCCCCATGTAGAGCGCATTACAGTAGTCTAGTCTGGAGGTCACCAGAGCGTGAGTGACCATGAGCAAAGAGTCCCGGTCCAGGAGTGGGCGCAACCGGCGAATCACCCGAAGTTGGGCGAAGGCGCTCCTGGCCACAGCTGCCACCTGTTCTTCTAGCAGCAGCCGCGAATCCAGGAGGACCCCCAAGTTGCGCACCGGGTTGGTCTGGGACAAAACAGCCCCATCCAAAACCAAAGATGGTAGCTCCCAGGATAACGCAGGACCCCCTATCCATAGCCACTCAGTCTTGCTAGGATTCAGCTGTAGCCCATTTGCCCCCATCCAGACCCCAACAACCTCCAGACAGCTGGAAAGGACTTTGACTGCATCACTGGGGTCCCCACGGGCCGAGATGTACAACTGTGTGTCATCCGCGTACTGGTGGTACCGCATCCCGTGGGAACGGATGATCTCACCCAGCGGCTTCATGTAGATGTTAAATAGGAGAGGAGAGAGTACCGAGCCCTGAGGCACCCCATATTTTAGGGGCCTAGGACTCGACCTCTCACTCTCCAACCACACCAACTGGGTCCGGCCCCTCAGAAATGAGGAAAACCAGGATCACACCGTGCCCTGGATCCCCAATCCTAGGAGCCGTTCCAGAAGGATACCGTGGTCAACAGTATCGAAGGCTGCTGAGAGGTCAAGAAGAGCAAGGATGGATGGATGACCGCCATCCTGCTCTCGCCAGAGATCATCAATCAGCACGACCAATGCAGTCTCAGTACCATATCCAGGTCTGAATCCTGACTGGAATGGGTCCAGATATTCCGCTTCATCCAGTACCCCCTGCAGCTGACGTGCCACTGCCTTCTCCAGAACCTTCCCCAAAAAAGGAAGGTTGGAGACAGGTCTGTAGTTGGTTGGGATTGCTGGATCGAGGGATGGCTTCTTCAGGAGGGGGCACACAAGAGCATGTTTCAGCAGTGCAGGAAACATCCCCTCTCGAAAAGACGCATTAATTATAGCCCCAACCCAGCCACCTGTCACCGTCTTAGAGGCTTTTACCAGCCAGGCGGGACAGGGATCCAATGGACAATTAGTGGCACAGACCGCCACAAGGAGCCTGTCCACTTCATCCGGGGCAACTGGATCAAACCGATCCCAGGTAACACCGCAAGACTGCGCACTGGCTCCCCCTGGACCCTCCCCATCCACGCCAAGTTTGAACCCCGAGCGAATCCGATCGATTTTCTCCACCAGATGGTCAGCAAAGTCCTCAGCCGATCCCTGCCAACCAGGCACAGGCCCCGCCCTACCCAGGAGGGACCTGGTCACCCGAAACAGGGTGGCTGGGCGATTATCAGCAGAGGCAATAAAGGAGGTGAAGTACTGCCTCCTCACCACCCCCATCGCCACTAGGTAGGCCCTAATAGCGGCTCTAGCTAGTGTCCAATCAGAATCGCTCTGGGTCTTCACCCAGCAGCGCTCAAGGCATCTCTTTGCCCGTTTGAGCTCCCGTAGTTCTTCAGTGAACCACGGGGATGACCTAGCTCCGTGGGCTCTGAGAGGCCGTAGTGGAGCGATTACATCCAAGGCAGATGTCGTCGACCCGTACCACAGGTCAACAAGTGCCTCAGGTGAATCGTGTCGCCGATCCAGAGGAAATTCCCCCAGTTCCCTCTGGAATCCATCCGGATCCATCAGTTGCCGGGGGCGGGTCACTTTAATCGACCCTGCCTCCTTACGATGAAGTGTCACCCCCAGAAAGTCTAGAGCCACCAGATAGTGATCTGGCCATGGCACAGGTGTTATGTCTAGCTTCTGTAAACTCAGATCACTCTGCCACCGCCCCGACAAAAAGACTAAATCTGGCATGCGGCCACTGCCCCTGGTTGGGCCCTGAATTACCTGAGCCAGGTCCATAGCTGCCATGGAAGCCATGAACTCCTGTGCCACCTCGGAACCAGACGCCAGCGAAGGCAAATTGGTTCCCCAAAACCATCAGTCTAGGAAACTCCAAAACCAACGCCGAGATGGCTTCAAGGAGTCCAGGCAGGGAGTCCCTTACCCTGCAAGGAGGCAGGTACAGGAGTAGGACCCCCAACTGACCGTTAGGGCCCAACCGCAAGAGCAGGGCCTCACAACCCAAAATTTGTGGAGCAGTGGCCCTGGCGACTCCCAATGACTCCCTGGCTATAATGGCAACACCACCGCCCTTACCCACATCCCTAGGCTGGTGCCAAACACCGAACCCGGCCAGACACATCTCTGATAGAGGCACCCCATCCTCAGGTCTCAGCCAGGTCTCAGTGATGCATGCCAGGTCAGCCCGCTCCCCCAAAATAGAGTCTTGTATTAGGGGAGCCTTATTACAGACCGACCTGGCATCCATCAGTAGCAGCCTAAGGGCGGGGTCACTCTGGATCAGCTGCTCGGGACCTAGAGGTGAAACCGGGGGGCCAGAACGAGGGACAGATACTAAGCATTGGTCCCTTGTTCCCCGAGTGCGGCCCACCCACGGTTCCCGCTATAACGCCCCATGCCCGTCACAACCTCTAAATGAGCCCCTGGAACCTCCACCATTAACCCAGACAGAGTGTCACCCTCTCTTCCCCGCTGGCAAGGCCATCTCTCCCTCCCTCCCTAACCCACTTAAAACATACCCTCTCACTCCCTCCACCCCCCTGACAGAACTCCAATGACGGGAGTCTCCTCCTCCCGGCCCTGGTCTAAGCGCTGTAAGGCCACGGGGGTGACGGGGAGGGGGGGCGCTGCCCCTAAGGCCGGCAAGCAACCCCAGGTGCGGCCATAGTTCTCCTCCCCACCCCGGTCCACACGGCACGAGGCGCGATGCTGCAGGGATGGCGAGGGGTGCCACTTTTGAGGCCGCAAGCAGCCCCAGGTACGGCCAATGTTCTCCTCCCTGCCCTAGTTCTGGCAGCACAAGTCTCGTGGCTGCCAGGATGGCGGAGGGCGCCGCTTTTGTGGCCGCAAGCAACCCCAGGTACAATCAATGCTCTCCTCCCCACCCCAGTCCTGGCAGCGCAAGGCTCGTAGCTGCAGAGATGGCGGGGGCACCATCTTTGGGGCCACAAGCAACCCCAGGTGCAGTCGATGTTCTCCTCCCCGCCCCCGGTCCTGGTGGCGCAAGGTCCTCCTTGTAGCTGCTGCACCGGACCCGCACAGCCGGGAAAAATATCCCCTCTCTGAAACCAGCCATGGGACGGAAGACAAATGTCCAATGTTCTCAATGGCCTCCACTCCCGAAGATGAAACCGGCTAAGTGGCGGTGGAGGCGGTGGAGGCGGTGGAGGTGGTGGAGGCGGTGGAGGTGGCCTTGGAGCCCAACCAGGAGTCCAGAAGCCGCCCTGCCTCAGGTGTTCTCACCAGTCTCCCTCCCAAAGGCGGTGTTCTTGGCAGGCCAGGGGCTGGTGGCTTTTACCTTCCCTCAGGCTGGGAGAAGCAGCCCAGGATCAGCTGTGGCCTTGGTGTTCTCGGCAGGCCAGGGGCTGGTGGCTTTTACCTTCCCTCAGGCTGGGAGAGGCAGCCCAGGATCAGCTGTGGCCTTGGAGTTCTCGGCAGACCAGGGGCTGGTGGCTTTTACCTTCCTTCAGGCTGGGAGAAGCAGCCCAGGATCAGCTGTGGCCTTGGTGTTCTCAAATGTTCAGCCCTTTGAAGCTTTTAGGACAAAATGTCCACCTTCATCGTGTAGGCAGGGCAAAAAGGCGATCCGGCCCTCAAAGCTGACTGAGAGAGCGTGACCCGGCCCCTGGCTTGAAACGGTTTGGAGGTCCTACTTTAGACCTTTTGTGCAAGAAGGCCTAGCATTTCCTAGCACAAGCTGTATTTTCATAATTGGGATAATCACCTGCACAGCATAATTATATGCATAAATAGAAGATCCTATGTTACTGTGTTGATGGAACTTTATATTCTAGCAGTGCCCTGGACACACTTAATGTTTGGAAGATATTTCATTTTGAGGAAGCCAGATTTTCTTTTAAAGTAACCATTTCAACATCGGCATTAACAGGTCAGAGAGGATGCTGCCGTCGCCTAGAGCAGCCTAGAGACAAAACCACCACACCAGCACAAAGTTAAATTCAAACAAATACGATCCCAAGTATTTTTCAACATCCTTAGGGTGAGAGGTTTTAGATTCAGACCACATCAACGAGTCTATTGTCAACTCAGCTGGTCCACAACCATCTTGGTGACCTAGAATTGTGCTCTAGGAGTGCAAATGCACTCTCGTTACAAAGTAAGTCCCACTGAATTCATTCTTCAGTTCCTTTGATCTGATCTGGCGTTAGAAAGATTAGCCAACAAGGTTGCCACTTAGGGTATGTCAGACTGTATTCACAATTTTCGTGGAGGCTCTTTCTGTGTACCCCAGGAGGGTTTATTCTCAAGTGATGGTGCAGCTACACAGTTGGGAAAATATGTTTACATCTGGTAATCCAAACTACCTGAAGGATTCTTGCTACTGGAATAACTTTTTACATTTTAAAATAACAATACAATTCAATGAATGATTTTAAATGCGATAGACATAAATACAAACACCACCCTTATGCACTTGCCCAGTTTGTGTTTAAAAATGTATCCTATCTTTTTTTTAATTAAAAAAGCCATCTTAGTATATTTTGTTCTGTGAGCAGAAAAGTACAACCATATCTATGCAAAGGAGGCTTGCGGCAGCTCTCCCCATCCCCTTTATGTAATGGAATTATTTCCTACATCTCACTCTTTTAAACTGACTGCACTCCTATAAATTTTATTTACACACCTTGGAACTGTATTTTATCTGTATGAATGTGTTTCACATTAACCTCCATAGGCAGTCAAGAAGGATTTGTTTATGTATGATAAATCAGCTAATACATATTAAAATAATGTATATTGGAGACATTAATTTTGTGAAAGAAGCGTCAAATGAGAAATTCTTGTTATTGCAGAAATATTAATTTTTCAAATATCACGTGGTTTCTAGAAACCTTTCTATTTCCCTCTAGCTTTTTATTTCCTTGAAGTATAACCTAGATCATTTTTTTTAGTCTTGCTATTTCTCTCCATGAAGCATTTAACTGAGGCCTAGATCTTACGAAACAGCAGATGAAGCAGTAAACACATAGTAGGGGCCAATGTTTCCCAACCCTTGGTTTTTGGATTTCAATTCCCAGAAGCCTAAGCCAATTCCCCAAAGCACTGATCAGCCAATGTACTGACAGGTGTCTGAGAATTGAAGTCTCCCTGTGGGGCATGGGCTCCTGTACCTGTCTAAGTGTTGGCCAGTCAATTGCGAACCTGCCGGATACCTATGGGTCATAAATCTTTACCTTACCAGTGCTACCCGCCACACGGGGAGGCTTCAATGAAGACTCACCCCCCCCCCCCAGACCGTCAGCTCAGTCAACAGGCCTGCTTGCAAATCTTCCAAAAAGAGGTTCATACCTCTAGCCGACAGGTGGACCCCATCCCCTGCATAAAGATCATAATTTTGGAGACTAATGGTGGGGTGTCGGATGACCATCCCCAAACCCTTGTCTGCCAAAAAACGGGCAACAGCCCTGTTCACCGAGCGGCGAGCGCGGTCAAGGGCATGGAGGTCAATGCCTCCCCTGTAAGCATGACGCGGTATGATGTCCGACCACAGCAGCCGTGTGGACGGCCACACATAATGCAAATAAGCTAGGTCACTGCAAACCGTGAATTTTAAAGAAAGGCCAGTGACCTGGGTGAGGTCATTGCCCCCGAGATGCAGTACAAGGACATCAGGCGGTTCAGCATCCCTGATGGACAACAGGAATGGCAACAGTTCCCGCCATCTCATTCTGCACTTACCGTACCATCGTATGCGTGCGGTTGCATGCAGTCCAAGCTGGGGTCCCCACTCTGTCGCCGCAGCGTACTGCGCTGCCCAGTGCACGTAACTGTGGCCCACCAGCCATACTGCCACCGGTGTGCGGGGACACACAGGGTCTGTAAAAGAAGAAAAGAGAACAATGACTTAACTGGTACTCATTCCTGAAGAGGGCGAACATATAATGCAAAACGCATAGATCCCCATCTTCCCATACGGCGTATATCAGCCAAATGCAGCCGCAGTGGACGCAGCACCTATCCTAAACGAATGGGTGCCGTAACGAGTCCCGGGGAGGCCAACACTGGATAGTGCCATACCGGTCACCTTCCAAAATTGAAAGTTAGTAAGGGGAGACCCATCCTGGTGGCAGAAAAACGGGCCAGGGTGCGTGCCACGCACTGCCAAGAACTCCTGTAGGGCACCAACCGGACAGATGTCTGAAATGAAACATCGTAGCAGTCTAACTCCATGCCTACGCCGTGCTGATCAACTTTTGAGGACCGTATCCTCAACTGAGCCCACTCATGAGAGACATAGACATTGTCGAGTTCCAGTGCCCTACGAGTCGCATCCGCCTTAGACAGTAGTACCAACTCACTGATGCGGAGCGCTCCAAAGAAGGCCACCATGTTAGCCGCGTGAAAAGAGCCGCCTCATACTTATCAAAACACAGACTATGCCAGCCTCGTGCAAGGTGGGTCAGTACCCCTGGTGAAATTGGGTGGCGAGTGTCTGGGTGGCGGCCACGTTCCCATGTCCACCCCTCCAAAACATGTTTTATGCGGAAATCATTCACGCAGTCAGCAAGACCCCTCACCTTGGCCATAAATGCCAGTGCCGACAGCCTGGATGCTATAGTGCGAGGAGCCAGACCCTGACTGTGTAAATAAACCATAAATTGTAAAACTTGTTCGACTGGAATGGGCCACACTTCGGGCAACTGAAGTTGCACACAAAAGGTTCTAAATTGAACAAAAGCATGGTGATACGCCTTACGCATGCGGGGTGCCAAAGACATGCCGATCGCCCGGTTCACCTCTCCTTGCCAAATGTCCAAATCTCGGCTGGGAGTGGCAAGGGGAATTCCTCTGCTTCCGGAGTCAAGGCGCGGAACCGGGGGATCTGGAGGCGGGATAAAGCATCAGCAATATCATTATTAATACCTGGTACATGTCTGGCTTTAAAAAGCACATTCAGGCGTAGGCTACGTAGCACGAATTGACGGACCAACGCCATCACCCTAGGTGACCTAGACGTCTGAGCGTTAACAATGTGCACTACCGCAGCATTGTCACACCAAAAATGGACCACTGAATCGGCCCACTCCTCGCCCCACAGCATCAAAGCTCCCAGGATTGGAAAGAACTCAAGGAATGTAAGATCGCAGAGGCGATCCGTGCCCCACCATGCTGGAGGCCATTGGCCATAAGCCCACTTCCCCTCAAAGTAAATCCCATATCCCAGGGAGCTGGAGGCATCCGATTGTACTTGGAATCTAGGGGAAACTAAAAGGTCGGATCTCCAAAAGGAGACCCCATTGAATTCCCGCAGGAATTTAAGCCAAACCAAAAGGTCAGCCCGCATGCCCCTGGTCAGTCGGACCCTATGATGGCGCTTTGACAGGCCAGACATGGCGTCACATAGGCGCCGCGCAAATGCTCTGCCAGGCGTAACCACCCTGCAGGCAAAGTTAAGATGGATATGAAGTACCTGAAGCTCACAAAGTGACACTTCACGCTTGGCCAGGAAGGCCAAAATCATCGCGGAGATCCGGATGACCTTGTCAATAGGTAACCGGGATGCCTGTGCGACCGTGTCAATTTCAATACCCAGAAATGTGAGTGGAGTGGATGGGCCCTCGGTCTTTTCGGGCGCTAAAGGGACACCCAGTTCCCGCATTAGCGTCTGAAATGTAGTGAAGAGACGCGTGCACGTGTCCGAGCCCCGTTCACCCCCGAACAAAAAGTCATTGAGGTAATGGGCTACAGACCGAGACCCGGACCTGCGAACAAAGGCCCACTGGAGGAAAGTGCTAAAACGTTCGAATGCTGAACATGAAATAGAGCAGCCAAAAGGCATGGCCTTATCTACATAGAACTTCCCTTGGAATCTAAAACCCAATAGCTCAAAGTCCCCCGGGTGCACTGGCAGTAATCGGAATGCCGATTTAATGTCACATTTAGCCAGGAGGGCACCGTGACCACAAGAGCGCACCATCTGTAGGGCTTGGTCAAACGACGTATACCTGACCGAACAAAGGTCATCAGGAATAGCATCATTGACAGAGTAACCCGCCGGGTACGATAGATGGTGGATTAAACGAAATTCCCCCGGGGCCTTTTTAGGTACTAACCCCAGAGGGGAGACCTTCAGGTTAGGGAAGGGTGGTACAGAAAAGGGGCCCGCCACCCTCTTGGCCTCTACCTCTTTGGCAATACTCAAGGCAGCCACCTCCTCCTTACCCTTCAGAGAAAGTAAATTGGGGGCATCTTGGGGTCCCCGCACTCCTTTGAATGGGATACGGAAGCCCCACTGGAAACCCTCCAGGAGGTACCTAGCCTCCTCCCTCCTTGGATAAGTTGAGAGCCATCGCTCCAACATATACACATTAACTGGGGAGGGGGCCTTTTGACTGGCTAGCTCCATCAGCAGAAGCTCTGCCCGCTCCCTGTCCGCCTCTACCTCTGCCCCGTGACCCACCGGCCCACGGGCACGCGGCGGCGGCATGGGGGCCAGCGCAAGAGGGACACTCGTGTTTATATCGGCACTGCCGCTTATTGCACACGCCGTTAGCCGAGAAGCTCCAACACAGCAAGCGGGCTGGAACCCCCTGCCCCGCCGGCTGGCGGGGAGCCTGTGTTGGAGCAGCTCGCTGCACGGCATGGCCACAATGGTACCTATCCCCAGGCGCCGGACACGTGGGGGTCATGTACAATAGCCACAATTTTTGACAGGGCTCATCCCATCTCATCTCCGGGTGTAGAGGCACCCTCATTCTCAATTCCTCATCGTAAGCCAACCACGATGGGCCAGGGAAATCCACCATCGCCCTGTAAATATTGTCCAAATATTGGACCATAGGAATGGCCAGGTCAGGCCGGGCCCTAAGGTATACCGCCATATAAATAAGATATGCCGGCAACCAGTTTGCCCACGTGCGCGGTGGCTTACGACGGCGGGACAGCTCTTTGTCTCTGTCGTCCTGTCCCTCTCTCTCCTCCTTAGTGGGCTCACGGTTCAATAGGGAGAATATATCCACGTACTCCCCCCGCCAAATCTTTTCCCTCGTGACCTGGGACAAATGATCACCAAGGGGCAAAGAATAACCAGCCGTCGACAAAGCCGTCACTGGCACATTAGGTATCTGGGGCCTACGCAGCGGGACCTTACAGCCCCGCCCTCAGTGAGGTGCCATTTTGAAACCAAGGGGCACTGAGATAGACTGGTAACTGATGCCCACTCGCCTCAACTTGACGAGGCCAGGGCCACTGAACCCCACCACTGGAAGTGGGCTGTGATGTAGGTGCACTAATTTGAACCTGATACTCACTAGGTGCACCCCCGTGAGCCGCCCCCACTGGGGGTCCCGGCCCACGGCGGGCGTCGGAGCTCACGACCGGAATCGAGCTCTGTGGCCACACCTGACTGGTCCCTGTCTGCAGCTCTGGACAAACAGGGAGCTGCGAGACACCGGCCGGCACAGGCCGGAGCGTCTCAAGCAGCTCAACCCGGCTGGCCGCCTGGTGCAGTGTGGCAGCCGTTGAGGTAGCCGGCGGACACGAAGGGCCCCCGGCAGAGAGAGAAGGGCCCCCTCCCATAGGAGGCTGTGCAATCCCCAAGGATGCCTCCAGCACTGCTAAACGTGCTAGTAAAGCATCCACTGCCACAGATCCCCCAGCATAAGGTGGGCCGGGTTGGCCGGAAGGTCCACTAGGAATTTGGAAAGGGACACCCAAGTGAGAGCCTTGGCCAGCATAGGGCCATGCCTAAAACTCCGGCCCATGAGGGGCCGGAGGAGGAACGGGTTGCGCACCCGCACCAGGCCCTCCCCCACTGTCTTGACCCATGGCCGGCAATTGTGGGCCGGGGGCCAAAGCCCCTGAGGGGCCTGCCTGAGGCTGGCCAGCCAAGGCCTGCTGCCAAGTGCCAGCCTGAATCACCCCACCGGTATCGGTGGGCAAGGCTGGGTTAGTGCCCTGCCGCGGGGGCGCAGCCCTGGTCCTCCGACCTGATAGCTGCCCCCCGTCCTGCGCAGGGCTCGAAAAAGTCCTCCCCTTTGGCTGCGGCTTCATCGCCGGGGCCTTCCGTTTGGGAGGCATCGTAGAAAAGAAAGAGTAGGATCCCTTGCCAGGGATCAAAACCAAGTGCCGAAAGCGCGCAGCAGCCAGCAAGCAAAAGGCTCTGTGCGCGCTAATCCTACCTTCCCAGCCGGGAAGGTATCAAGGGCTAAACAGCCGAAGACTACAATAAACAACGACGGAGAAAACTTCTCCTCTCCGTCCCTATTTCTAAAATGGCAGCTCGTCTGCCTCGTGGCCACCCCTTTTATAGAGGCGTGGCCACACCCCCTAACTCACCCGGATGTCTGAGTCCGGGTGTGTGGGGGGGCGGGCGGCAAAGAGTGCAGCGGCCATTTTGGCGCCGCGCTTTCATTGTTTTCTTTAAACTCCACATCTAGTTCTTCATTCATTTAGGAACATATGGAATGTCATCCTGGATCCAGGTATTCTGGCATTCTGTTGTCACAGTGGCCAACCAGATGGCCTTGGAAAGCCTACAAAAGGTTTTTCCCACTGTTGTTCCCCATCAGGCAGCATTTCAAAAGCATGGTCTTCCGTTTCTTAAACAATGAGTTCTCAACCTTTTAACGCTGGGTCAAGGTCACGCTCCCTCAGATAGCTTTGGGGGCCAGATGGCCATTTTGCCCTTCGTGGTGAGGTGGAGGTGGTGGTGAGCCACATGAAATGGCACCACGGCCCACCTTCGTTCCATGGGTTGCAGGTTGAGACTCCCTATCTTAAACCAATGAAACTAAAGCAAGCTTGCTACTTCAAATTTAGTGTTATTAGAAAATTAGAAACTTCCTCTGGTCCTCCATGGGGAGGCAGTGGGAGGAAGGAAGCAAAGTTGTGATTATTATTTTTAACCTTATACTGATGTGCTGGCTGTACCTTTTAGGAAATTTTTTAAAAATTGAAAGCTTCCTCCCAGAAAGAGTGCACAGCAGGATTTCAGCCAATGACTCAGAGGACAGTGTGTGCTGAATATGTACAATGCAGGCTCAGCAAAAGGGCCAAATGGGCAGAAGGATAGTAGGAAAAATTGAGGGAAAATGGTCAGAAGTAAAAAGTTGAAGACATAATATGACAAGATGTATATCCCATTACATTCAATAAAAATTGCCCTGACACCTCTGGATACAAATGCTGTGAGGATCAACTCAAAGAAGAAGTTCAATCATTTAAAAAAACCCTCCCCATGAAGAATGCTTTGGAAGGACTGAGAACAATGACTTTATGTGGATGAGCTTTTAGTATCCACCAGTTTATCCTTTCTTTTTCCTATTGCTTTTCACAAAAGTGAATCACTTCACCTCAGGATAATCTAGCATTATCTCTGCTACTAATATCAATAGTAGGTTTTTGAGCTCCTTTCTAGCCTTGTAGTTCTATTACTTGGTAAATCTATTAATACTCATGACATACCTTCCAGTACAGTGAAAATAATATCTTCATTTTACAATTGTTCTATGATAATTTCTACATCAACGACCTCATGTGAGAGGTACACAGCAGTATGTAGCATTGTTCACATTGTTGCCAGTGAACTATTTACACAGTTGTTTTTTTCAGACAGCACTCTAATATGTCTTTTCATGGCATTATTCTTGTGCTTGGCAAATCTATCCTCCAAGCACTTTGCAGATATTGGGGAAATTACTCTTCTGAGAAATTTCTAGTATTCCCTCAGCCTGCCTAGTAAATACTGCTTGGAGAATTCTGTGAGTTGTAGTCTTCCCAAAATAACTTTGCCAAACATTATTTTTTTTAAAAAAAGAAATAATTTCTTCTTTGTACAATTTACCACTCTCGCTGGTTCAGCACAAGCCTCTCGTTGGGTAGGATTTGCTTTCTATTCATCACTGGCATAAATGGCTTGTGAACGGCAAGCTAAATATTTCATGAACATTCATAATGGTAAAAGCTTCATCGGTAAATTGACGCTAGCTGGTATTAAAGAGAGGGGATGATCAAAATGCTGAAGTATGAGAGTACGATGTTAAAGAGCAGGCAATAATGATGTTAGAAAAAATCATGGAGGATGAATAAGAGTTTTGCATGCTAATAAAATGAGGGCTGCACTGTGTTTGATATGCAGCACTGTCCTTGTAAATGTACTGAAATATATTCAGCAGTGAATAAGAGAATGCAAAGAGCATTTATACAGGAAAAAAGAAATTAGAAAATACTTTTATGGAGGAAATGATTATAACACCAGATGAGTCTTCTTTCTCTTGGAAGAATTATATTATTTGCTGGCAATACATTGCCCTCTCTCTAGAATTCTAGCAAGAGGCAGATGTATATTTACCCAGACCTATTTGTTCCATAAAAACTAGCTCTTGTGAAACTAGAGGGGTGAGAATGATGGCAAATCTATTTTTTATTAAGAAGTCAGTCTCAATAGAAGGCCAGGATTCTATTCTAATAGATGCTTCAGGATTTCCTGTGCAGCAGCATAGCCAAAAAGAAAAATACAGGTTATAGAGCGATGCAGTGAGATTGTTAGGGACTGTGTGGCTTAGTGGTTAAGACACTGAACTTGACTGGAAGGTCAGCAGGTCAGCTGTTCAAGACCTGAATGTTGCACAACAGAGTGAGTTCCCGTCTCTGTCCTGCCAACCTAGTAATTCAAAAGTAAGAAATTGCAAGTAGATAAATAGGTACCACTTTGGTGGGAAGGTACCAATAATAATAATAATAATAATAATAATAATAATAATAATAATAATAATAATAATAATAATAATAATAATGGTTTATTTATACCCCGCCCTACTGATGCAAGAGTCACTCAGGGCGGCTACAACATAGTAAAAAAACTTAACAATGATAATAAAAAATAAAGCAATATACAAGCCTACCTGTCAACCTTCCTGATTTGGCCGGGATTACCCCGTAAATTGACGTCGATTGATGTCATAACCCGGCCCCTGCTGCCAAAACCCCGTAATTTGGCAGCGGGGGAAATGCTTTCCGCGCATGTGTGGAAGGGTTTTACCCCTTCCATGCATGCGAGGAAGCGCTACATCGCTTGCGTAAGGGCTGCACAAGCGGCGTAGCGCTTCCGCGAATGCGTGGAAGAGGTAAAACCTTTCCACGCATGCGTGGAACGCAACCTGCGCACAAGTGATGTGCGCAGGTCCCATTTTTCCGGAGCCGCGGGTTGACAGGTATGTATACAAGGCACAAAAAACAATGTAACAAAACCCAGTATACAATATCAAAGCAAAATAATACAATACAAAAAATATAATACAATAATAATGATACAAAAAGGTCAGCAGGCAGCGGCGGTAAAAGTCCTTTTAAAAGTCTTTTAAAAATCCTTTAAACCACCAGAGGGGCGAAACCCAGGACGCCAGCGGAGGAGAGAATAAGTGTCCGGTAGCCTCAGAAACATAGTCTTTTTTAGTCACACTGGGCCGCCCCACAGCCAGTCTCTCCCTGCCCTTGCTCTCTCCGAGGACAGGCACCAAGGGCAGACACCCATGACGAGGCTCAGCTGAGGTCCAGTCCTCCTCCTCTCTTTCTGATGATGGTGGGCCGGAGCGCTCACTGCCTTTTATCCCTCCCGGGCAGGTGGGGCCTGGGAGGGTAAGGCGGGGGCAGATTCAACTGCCTGACGAGGCTCGGCTGGGGTCCGGTCCTCCTTCTCTCCCTCCGGCAATGCCAGGCAAGAGGTAAGCGTGCCACACAGTCCAGCCTAGGTACCATTATCAGCAAAGTCTGAGCCAGTATTCCCTTTGATCCAGTCTCCTTGCCCCAGCATTTCTCAAAGAGTCTCTTATGTGGGAAAGTAGCAATTCTCAGCTCTGCTTCCCCCCTTCTTATCTCGGTGCATGAACCCAGCTCCTCCAGGTTCACAAAACAATGATGCTCTGTTGTTTTGCAGGTTTATTGAAGCAATGATGAAAATGTAGAAATAATCCATTTCAAAAGGCAAACAAGAAATATAGCTATTTCATCTAAAAATACTTTCCTTAAGGAAATAACAAAGTAACCCACAATCTACTCTAAGTCTAATACTTAGAAAATAACAAAGAGCTAACTTCTCTAAGCTTTTCCATCTCAAGCTCTGAGACGAAGTCTCAGCCATGATGTAAAATCAGTTAAGAGTTGGCCTATTTCGGCCCCATCTGGTCTGATGTTTTTTAAGTCCAGATCTGCTCTTCTGATAAGGCAATGTCCATCACAAGCTCCTGCTGTCCTTCAGATGTTCCTCTCTAACTAGCTAAAATCACTGGGTTTTATACAAAATTTCTCCTCTCCCCATACCTTAGGAATGTGTGTTCCCGTGGGATTGTTTATGCTTTCCACAGGTGTCTTCCTCAGGTGTCTTTTCATGGTGGGGGCCAGATTCCTTATCTGGGTCTCCCATCATCCTCTATCTCTGGATCTAAGAGTTCAGATGTCAAGTGTGAAGGTGGTGCCTGGGTCATGTTAGATCCCTTCCTGGGCTTCCCTCTCCCAACTGGATGGTCAGGTGGATGACCAGCTATTAAGCAAGTGAACTGTGAAAGCTGAGTTCATTATTGGTCCAATACAAAGGTTGATCATCCCCCTGGATCTCTCTCAGGTGATGTGTATCCACTAGGGGCACTAAACCTAGTGATGTCATGTCTCAGGAATGTGATTGGAATGCATTGTGAGAAGTTGCGCTTGAACTAAAACAAGTCTGTTTCTCAATCTTTCTCTATACTTCTAGTACACACATAATAACTAAAATAATGTAATCTTTCTTAAGTTCTTGACAAAGAAAACAAAATTTAAATTATTATTAGTTGTTAACTGTTGGGAGAGGGTTTGTGGAGGTTTTCTGTGTTGTATGTCAAAACTGTTGTATGCCAGTCTGGGCAGGTTCTCCTACTATGATAATAGAGTAGACCATACTGCCAGTGACTCAATGCAGAGTGTCAGGTGGTGATTAATTAACCTGACAATGCTATACTATATTTCTGCTTTTTTAAATATGTTGTTAACTGCTTTGAGTTTGTTGTTGACAAAGTAAAGCGGTATATAAATTTAAATATAAATAAATAAATAAATGTACATTCCTGACGTGCAGATGGACTAATTTAACAATAGTTCAGTATTGATTTTCCTTTCCTGGAAAAAGACTGTCATTCCACTGTTCCTGTAATGATTTGGTAGAGCAAGGGTGGGCAGATTTCAAACCTGAGCTATCTACTTTCCCATGGTCCACCAGTCAGAACAAAATGCCAAGCAGTGGCTCAAAAGTTTATTATACAGTACTTCATGATTCTCAGTGAGATTAATCTTCATATAAAAGTACTGTAGTGTAAATCCATATCTGAGTTCCTGCAGGCTGGCTAATAACCCTAGTTTACAGACAACTGTCACTGCGGTAAACAAGTAAGTTAAATGTATAAGGGTGTTTTTTGTACTGCCAGTTTTATTTTTAATGGTTAAACAACTGAAAGATGAGAAACCTTGAAGATTTACTGCAAATCGCACAGTGATACAATCTAGTTTTCATTGGTCCTCCTTATAAAGTGTCTGAGGTGTTGACACTATAATTAATAGGGGTAACATTGTGAGATTCCATGTAAATGTAAATAAGGGTTGCATCATTTGTAATAAAAAATATGTCTTTGTTTATTGAGGATGGTAATGAAATTACATGACAAATTATGTTACATACATTCTTCACAATATTATTTTGTGTTTTCAATTTTTTCTTTTATATTGTGCTATGTCTGAGTGATTTGGGAAGGGTACAGTTTATTTTTCATAAACCAGTTATTTGATAAATTTTTGTAAAGCCCTGCTGCTATGTTGTAGGATGAGTATCTGCTCTTAAATGGAGAATGTAAGCGTGGCGCCAAAATGGCCGCCGTGCTCTTTGCGGGCCCCCCCCACCGGACGAAGCCATCCGGGTAGTTAGGGGCGTGGCCAGCACCCTAATAAAAGGGCTGGCCACGAGGCAGCCGTGCTGCCATTTTGGCGAAGCGACGGAGCGGAGAAGTTTTTCCCTCTTACCTCCGTCGCTCGTGCCTTTCCAGGGGAAGCCTTTTCGGGCAGCTTTTCTTTTTCTTCGGCTTCCTAGCTAATCCAGCTATGCCCTCTAAGAAGAAGGCAGCTGCGAATGTGGCTCGATCGGCGCGGGGGCGTCAGCCGGGTCGGAGGACCGCGACTGCGCCCGCCCAGCAGCCACCTTTAGCGGAGACCACCGGGACCGGTGGGATGGGATCGGTGGCCCCTTGGCCCGATGCGCGGTGCGCGCTGGCTGCCCTGGACGGGGCCTCGGCCCTTGGCCCGCAAACGGTGACCACTGCCCCCGGCATGGTCTGTGCGGCTGGGCCCTCTTGCCTGGGTGCACAGTTCCCCATGGGGGGAGCAAGCCACGGGGGGTGGTTGGGTTCCCTGCCTTGGCAGGGCGTGCCCACGGCTCCCCAAGGGCCGAGCATGGGCTCTTGGCCTTATCTGGCCCCTGGGGCCCAGGGATCTGGACAGGTACCCGTGACTTATGGGCCGGCTGCCCATTTGCCCCCTGTCGGGGCTGGGGCCTACGTTAACGTGGAGGCCCTTCTGGCCCGTGTAGCAGCCCTTAAGGCATCCTTGGCGAGGGCCAATCAAATGGGGGAATCTCTTGGATTCCAGGTTGACCCTTTGGCTGCCGGACAGCGGCTGGCGACGGGTCGGGTTGAGCTGCCTGAGGCGCGCGGGCCGGTGGCGGCCACTGCCTCGCAGCTCCCCACTCAGCAGGTGCAGCAGTCTGGTGCTGATCTGGCCCCGTCGACGAGCTCAGCTTCGGTCGTGAGCTCCGACGCCCCCAGCGGGCCGGAACCCCCGGTGGGGGTGGCCCGTGGGGGTGCATCGGGTGAGTATGCAGTTCAAGCTAGTGCACCCACACAACTGACTTCCCTGGGGGGGGGGGCTTTCCAGTGGCCATGGCCTCGCACGGGTGGTCCGGCGGTCCAATCGCCCCCGGCCCACCCGGCGACTTCATCCCTGACCCAGGGCCCGGGTCGGGGTGGCGCCCCCTATGTGGTAGGGAATGTGTTGGGGATCCCCGGGCTGGTGCAGGCCCCCTTTGCTTTGCCCGCAGTTCCCTCTGTGCCGGTGTTGGCATTGCCGACAGCAGGGTATTCCTTGCCCCTGGGGGACCATCTGGCCCAGTCCACCAAGGAAAAGATCTGGAGGGGCGAGTACGTAGACATCTTCTCCCTTCTTAATAGGGAGCCAACCAAGGAAGAGAGGGAAGGGCTGGACGAGAAGGATAAGGATCAGGCACGTCGTCGTAAGCCGCCACGCACGTGGGCAAATTGGTTGCCAGCGTACTAATTTACATGGCCGTTTACCTCAGGGCTAGGCCGGATTTGGCCATCCCTATGGTCCAGTATCTGGACAACATTTACCGGGCTATGGTTGACTTCCCGGGTCCGTCGTGGCTGGCTTACGACGAAGAATTCCGCATGAGGATTCCACTGCACCCAGAGATGAGGTGGGATGAGCCCTGCCAGAAGCTGTGGCTTCTGTATATGACCCCCACGTGCCCGGCGCCTGGGGAGAGATACCATTGTGGACATGCGGTCCAACGAGCGGCCCCGGTACAGGTTCCCCGCCAAGTGGCGGGGCAGGGGGTTCCAGCCCGCCTGCTGTGCTGGACCTTCTCGTCCAATGGTTCTTGCAACAGGAAAAATTGCAAGTACAAGCATGAGTGCCCCTCTTGTTCTGGCCCCCATGCTGCCTCCGCCTGTCCCAGGCCGGGAGGGTTCAGGGGCAGGGGTAGGGGTGGACAAGGGGCAGGTAGGACTGCCGCTGAGGGAGTGGGTCCACCGAAAGGCCCCCTCTCCAATTAATGTCGACATGCTGGAGCGTTGGCTCGCATTGTACCCGAAGAGGGCAGATGCAGTGTACCTCCTTCAGGGTTTTCAACTCGGGTTTCGTATTCCTTTCACGGGGGATAGGTCACCGCAAGACGCACCCAACCTTTTGTCACTTAGAGGAAGGGAGGAGGTGGCTGCCGCCAGCATTAATAAGGAGATTGATGCGGGCAGGGTCGCTGGCCCTTTCCCCGCGCCCCCGTTCCCCAACCTTAAAGTGTCTCCTCTAGGACTAGTGCCCAAGAAGTCCCCGGGCGAGTTCCGCCTGATTCATCACTTGTCCTACCCAGCCGGTCACTCGGTCAATGATGCTATCCCTGATGACCTTTGCTCGGTCAGGTATACATCCTTCGACCAGGCATTGCGCATGGTGTGCTCTTGTGGCCCGGGTGCACTGTTGGCTAAGTGTGACATTAAGTCGGCTTTTCGTCTCCTGCCGGTGCACCCGGGTGACTTTGAGTTGCTGGGTTTCAAATTCCGGGGTGAATATTATTTTGACAAAGCCATGCCATTCGGCTGTTCCATATCCTGCTCGGCTTTCGAGCGTTTCAGTACATTCCTCCAGTGGGCATTTGTTCGTAGGTCAGGGTCTCGGTCTGTAGCCCATTACCTGGATGACTTTTTGTTCGGGGGTGAACAGGGCTGGGACACGTGCACACGTCTCCTCAACACATTTCAGACGCTAATGGAGGAACTTGGTGTCCCTTTAGCGCCCGAAAAGACCGAAGGCCCGTCTAATAAGTTAGTTTTCCTGGGGGTGGAGATTGACACGGTAGTGCAGGCGTCTAGGTTACCGGGAGACAAGGTGTCAAGGATAGTGGCCCTTATATCGGACTTGCTGGCTAAGCGCAAGGCATCCCTTCGGGAACTGCAGGTGCTACATGGCCACCTTAATTTCGCTTGCAGGGTGGTCGCACCTGGCAGGGCATTTGCTCGGCGCTTGTGCGACGCCATGGCAGGCTTATCCAGGCCCCATCATAGGGTGAGATTGACGCGGGGCATCATGGCAGATCTGTACATATGGCTCCAGTTCCTGAGGGAGTTCAATGGGGTCTCATTTTGGAGGTCCGACCTCCTTGCTTCACCTCACTTTCAGATTCAGTCTGATGCCTCGGGATCCCTTGGTTATGGGATGTACTTCAATGGGAAGTAGGCCTATGGTGGGTGGCCACCAGCCTGGTCAGGCACGGGTCGCCTGAGGGATCTCACATATTTGGAATTTTTTCCCATACTGGGGGCTTTGATGCTATGGGGTGAGGAGTGGGCCAACTCTGTGGTGCATTTCTGGTGTGACAATGCGGCCGTTCTCCACATTGTCAACTCACAGACCTCTAAATCTCCCAGGTTCATGGACCTCGTGCGCCAGTTTGTGTTGCGCAGCCTGCGCCTCAATGTACTGTTCAGGGCCAGGCATGTCCCGGGGGTGAATAATGATATTGCTGATGCTTTGTCCCGCCTACAGATCTCCCAGTTGCGTGCCTTGGCCCCGGATGCGGAGGAATTTCCCTCGCCACTCCCGGAGGAGATATGGACCTTTGGCAAGGAGAGGTGAACCGGGCGATCGGCATGTCGCTGGCGCCACGCACGCGTAAGGCGTATCACCACGCGTTGGTTTCCTTTCACACTTTCTGTACCCAATCCCGGCTGCCAGATACCTGGCCGATCCTAGTGGCCCACCTCCTTCGTTTCATGGTTTACCTGCACGCCCAGGGCCTTGCACCCCGCACCATAGCATCTAGGCTGTCAGCGCTGGCTTTCATGGCCAAGGTGGGAGGTCATGCGGACAGTACCGCTGATTTCCGTGTGAGACACGTTTTGGAGGGGTGGGTGCGGGAACGTGGGCGTAGCCTGGACGACCGCCACCCAATTTCCCCGGGGGTCCTTACCCAACTGGCACGGGGCTGGCATGACCTATGTTTCGATAGGTATGAGGCAGCCCTGTTTCATGCGGCTACAACGGTGGCCTTTTTTGGAGCGCTCCGCATCAGCGAGCTTGTGATGCTGTCTAAGGCGGATGCAAGTCGTAGGGCACTGGAACTCGAAGATGTCCATGTTTGCAATGATTGGGCTCAGTTGAGGATACGCTCCTCTAAAACAGATCAGCATGGCGTAGGCAGTGGTGTAAGACTGCTACGGTGTTCTTTGGCAGACATCTGTCCGGTTGGTGCCCTACAGGAGTTTATTGCACTGCGTGGCACGCACCATGGCCTGTTTTTCTGTCACCAAGATGGGTCTCCCCTCACTAAATTTCAATTTTGGAAGGTGACTGGGAAGGCACTGGCTAGTGTGGGCCTCCCTGGGGCCCGTTACGGCACCCATTTGTTTAGAATTGGGGCGGCCTCTACTGCAGCTGCTTATGGGTACTCCGGGGCTGACATACGCAGCATGGGGAGGTGGGCCTCGCAGTGTTTCCAGTTTTATGTTCGCCCACTCCCACCGTGAGTACCGTTTTAGTCACCACACATCTCTTCCTTCCCTGTTTTTTCCCTTGACAGACCCTGGGTGTCGTATCACACCGGTGACAGTATGGCTGGTGGGCCATAGCTACGTGCACAGGGCAACGCGTTACGCTGCGGCGACAGATTGGGGATCCCGACTGGGACTGGGTGCATACGCAAGTCTCACATGGTACGGTAAGCCCGGTATGTTGTGGCGGGAGCTCTTGCCATTCCTCTTTTCGGCAAGGAATGCTGACCCGCCCGACATTCTGATCATACACCTTGGGGGTAATGACTTGGGACAGGTCACTGGCTTATCGCTGAAGCATGCGATTTGCGGTGACCTCGCCTACTTACATTACGTATGGCCCGCCACAACCCTTGTTTGGTCAGATATGGTCCCACGGCACGCTTATAGGGGAGGCTTTGACCTTCAGGCCCTGGACCGCGCTAGGCGCATGGTGAACAGGGCTGTGGCCCGATTCCTTTCGACCAAGGGCTGGGGGCGCGTCAGTCGTCATCCCGCCATCAGTTTGCAAAATTATGGGCTTTATTCAGGGGATGGGGTCCATCTGTCGCGAGGAGGTATGGACCTCCTGCTGGGTGATTGGCGAGCAGGCCTGTCGACCGAGCTGACGGTCTTGGGGGGGGGGCGTCGAGCCTTTATTGAAGCCTCTCCGGGTGGCGGGTAGCACTGGTAAGGTAAACATTTATGACCGACAGGTATCCGGCAGGTTCGCAATTGACTGGACAACACTAGATAGGCATAAGTTGTTTAAACGTTGTCCGGTCAACGACGAACCAGGCGAGGGGGTGATGGTTACAACTAGACAGCTGGCATCACCCCCTGATTTTACGGATACATGTCAGAGGGTGGGGTCATTAGTTAGATATTGACTACGGTCAACAATTTGTTTGTTCTCAACAAACAAATTGATACAAATAGATACATTGTAACAATTGCCGTTGGCAATTTTGGGTGGTACCTTACCAGTGTTACTTCGGCCTGCTTGCCTTAAGAATTATGATTGGTCGTTTTACCAATAGAAATTTATAATTCGGACTAGGGCATGAATCAATAAATGTGGCCCAATGCCGTTATCCACTTTCATTTGTGTCTGAGTCCATTATTGGGGGGGTGCGCCTGCAATGTAAGCGTGGCACCAAAATGGCCGCCGCGCTCTTTGCGGGCCCCCCCCCACCGGACGAAGCCATCCGGGTAGTTAGGGGCGTGGCCAGCACCCTTATAAAAGGGCTGGCCACGAGGCAGCCGTGCTGCCATTTTGGTGAAGCGACGGAGCGGAGAAGTTTTTCCCCTCCACCCCCTCCCTAGTTAACAGTGTGATTTCTTGGTAGCTTCGGGGCCGGGTGGGAATTTTTGGCTGGGACTCGCAATTGGCACTTGAGTCCTGGCTTTTTTGCCCATCCCACACTGTTGCTATGGTTTGATATAGGGGTTTGTTCTGTGCTGCTGTTGACTTTGGCCACATGGGCGGGGAGCACTGGTAAGGTAAACATTTATGACCCACAGGTATCCGGCAGGTTCGCAATTGACTGGACAACACTAGATAGGCATAAGTTGTTTAAACGTTGTCCGGTCAACGACGAACCAGGCGAGGGGGTGATGGTTACAACTAGACAGCTGGCATCACCCCCTGATTTTACGGATACACGTCAGAGGGTGGGGTCATTAGTTAGATATTGACTACGGTCAACAATTTGTTTGTTGTCAACAAACAAATTGATACAAATAGATACATTGTAACAATTGCCGTTGGCAATTTTGGGTGGTACCTTACCAGTGTTACTTCGGCCTGCTTGCCTTAAGAATTATGATTGGTCGTTTTACCAATAGAAATTTATAATTCGGACTAGGGCATGAATCAATAAATGTGGCGCAATGCCGTTATCCACTTTCATTTGTGTCTGAGTCCATTATTGGGGGGGGGGGGGGTGCGCCTGCAAAGAGCTCTTGTGATTTCTTAATTTCTGTACAACTGAAAACTAATCAGTTTCTGCCTTTGCTATAAGCAATAGTTTAACCAAAAGCATTGGGGTGCACAGAAAGAGCCTCCTTGAAGATTGTGAATACAATCGGGTGTACCATGGGTAGCAACCTTGCCAGCTAATCTTTCTAACACCAGATCAAACCAAAGGAACTGAAGAATGAATCCACCAGAAAGGTCTTTGTCAAGACCAACCATAACAATGATCTCAATAAATATTGAGGGACTTTTGAATAAGAGTGTCTTTCTAGCGGACATATGCAGGAAATAAAAACGTGACATACTTCTACTCCAGGAAGCACTTTGGGGAACAGCAAGATACAGACCCAAAGTGGCTGGTATGGAACTAGTGATTGAAAGACCGCATGACCAGAATAGGAGTGCAATTTTTGTTAGACCTGGACTCAGTTTAATATCAACTGCACTGACGGAAACAAACAACATTGAAATTCTCACTCTCTAAACCCCACAATTTTCTGTTACCTCTGTCTTTAAGCCGCCAGAAGCAAATTTACTTTTAATGAACCAGACAATTTTACTTATGACCAAATAAATTTTGCTATTGGAGATTTTAATTGTCACAGTGAGGCTTGAGGATATAAACAGACCAATGATACAGACCCAAAGTGGATTGGAACCTATAAACAGCATGAAACCAAATAAAGCAGCAAGTATAGATGACATAAGAAAAGAGCAGATAAGGTAGTTTGGTCCTTACATTTTGGAATGGCTCCCGCAATTAATGGACAACTGCATAGATGAGTTTAAGATTCCTAAATTGTGGAGACAGGGCAGAGTTGTTGCTGAAACCCGGCAAAGACCCAGGTGACCCAAAAACCGATCAGTGGTACTACTTTGCTACTTTTATAAGGCACTGAATTGATTATTCACAATAATATTTCTGAATTTACTGATGAAAAGATGAAGGAGCAAGCAGACTTCAGGCCAGGCAGATCATGTTGTGGTCAACTCCTTAACCTTACACAACACATAAAGGATGTCTTCAAAAGAAAGCAAATTACAGGAGAGGTTTCATTGAGCTAACTGCAGTGCATGATACTGTCAATCATAAGATTCTGCTCCATAAAATAAAGAAGTATTACAGCATCAACTATTTGAAGCCTAATAAAAGCAAGACTCAAGTGTGTGCTTTCCACCATTGAAACCGAGAGGCAAGGATTGAGTTGGATGTTATGTGGTAAGG
Source organism: Bradypodion ventrale (assembly GCA_035047345.1). Lineage (NCBI taxonomy): Eukaryota > Metazoa > Chordata > Lepidosauria > Squamata > Chamaeleonidae > Bradypodion > Bradypodion ventrale. Next base: position 71,860,164 of record JAWDJE010000003.1, on the reverse strand, counting down.
GAACCGATTATAGCATTATTCAGCACCAAAATACCTGGGTGTGACACTTGACAGGACACTCTCTTTTAAGCAGCACTATCTGAATACCTAAGCCAAAGTTAGTACAAGCTAGTACAAGTTTGGCCCTGGGCGTCTCCACAGCAGAGTATGCTGCTCCAGTATAGAGCGCATCAACACATGCAAAACAAGTTGATTAATGAAGCCATACGTACAGTGACAGGATGCCTCAAATCTATACCACTTGAAAAAATATACCCTTATTGGTATCGCCCCACCTAAGATAAGGAGAAAAGTAGCAATGGATGCCGAGAGAACTAAACAAGAGAATAACACTTGACATCTTCTGAATGGATATAGGCCTCAAGTCCACCAGCTCAGATACAGGAAAATCTTTATGGCAAGAACAAGCACTTTTGAGGGTACGCAAGAGCAAAACCAAATTAGAAGATGGAAGAAGGAGCTCACTGGACTAGAAACAACATTAAAGGAGGATATAACTGAAGAACTCAACCCCTACCCCATGTGTCACTTGAGGACCCTGAATAGGCTGAGGGTTGGAGTCCCTAAATGCAACACCAACATGCTCAAGTGGGGGCTGCTGGCAGACAACAACACACAATATGAATGTAGAGAGATATAGAATCCACCTCATCTACTAGTCTGCTGATTACTGCCAGAAACGTGCACTGATGAGGACTTAAGTTTGGCCAACAACAAAGCCAAGAGAGTGGATTCATTTTGGCAGTCCAGGGTTTGATCGAGACATGAAAGAAAACCAAAAGCATCCTTAGCTTCTCACAGTATGTTATTATAATTCTTTCTTTATTCATGTCAGAGGCACCACAAGCATATAATAGCATGCTAAGCTAAAATTAACACATATAAAACAAACATGAATTAGATTATAACCACCCAATCAACACATCAAGCAACACAACAATCAGCCACATCAACAGCAAACAACAATAAATCAACTCATCAAGTAACACAACAATCAGCCACATCAACAGCATTTCCCCTTCCAACATAAGGCCCTCTTCAGTGCACATTGAGGGGCATCGTGTGCATTGTATCATATGGGATATAAGTTTGTTCATCTCCACATTCACACAGGCTGTTATTATAAAAAAATAATAGAGCTTTGGTCAGTTGTTCAGCATTACACTCCTTGTACATTATTGTATCATTCCTTCATTACAGCCATGCCTGCCTTTAGGCAGAGAGTGGCAGCCACTTCAGATCACAGATGTGATGTACTAGAAAAAGCAGGAAAACTTTAGTAATTACAGTAAAAATCCCTGCATTGACCACCTCCCTAAGTTAACTTAATTTTCATAGACTGGACATATGCCATATCTATCTATACCTATAAAATGGTGCGTTAACCGTTGGAATGTGACAAAGGATGTTGCACCAGGCCCCACTAGCCCGTAATGAGCCTCCGTTCACTCGCCCGAACCCAGTTCGCAGGTAACTGTCGGGTTGAAATTTTCGACCCGGGGGCAGGAGCCCCCCAGTCACAAACAAAAAAGGGAACTTCAATTCCCAACGTTCCTTGCGCTGCGCCATGCCAGAGCCAATCAGGCTGAGCGGCGCAGCAAAAGGAACGTTCGGAAACGCGCCGCGGCCAATAAAAAAAAGCCGCAGGAAAAAAACCACCACAGTAAGCAAACACGCGCAGGCAAAACTACAAGCCCCAGCGTCCTGTGTGCCATTAGCGCGCTGAATGCTGAGGCAGCCTGCGCGCGAAAAATAAAAGTAAAAAAAACCCCGCTGCCGCTGCCCTTCTTCCCCATGGGCCAGCCAGCATGGCCCGCGGGGGAAAAAAGGGAACCCCCCGCCACTGCTGCCCTTCTTCCCCATGGGCCAGCCAGCATGGCCCGTGGAGAAGAAAGCAAAGAAAGCACCATCCCCGCCATTGCCCTTCCTTCCCACGTGCCAGCCAGGATGGCCCGTGGGAAAGAAAGGCCCCCGCCAATGCCCTTCCTTCCCACGGGCCAGCTAGCACGGCCCACGGGAAGGAAGGCCACCCCCCTGAAAAAGTAAACACAAAACAAAAACACTCAAAAACACTCAAAAATACAAAAATGAAACACAAAAACAGCCAAAAACAAACAAGAAAAAACACACAGACCCCCCCCAAAAAATCCCAAACACCCCCCCCAAAAAAAAACCCAAGAGAGCTTACCAAAACACGTCTTCTATCCGTGAGGACCGGAACTCAAATGAGATAATAAAAAAAAAACATACCGGAAGCGACACCCAGAGGACAGAAGAGAACAATTGTAGAGAGGCAGAAAAGCTCACCACCCCCACCCAAAGGCCAAAACAGAAAAAACATTCAAAAATATTGAAAGTAATAAGATTAATTCAAAAATTGATCAAATAAGTTATAAAAACATTCAAAAATAATCACACTAATCTCAAAAAATACCAAAAAAAACAGAAATCACTTTTCACTTAAAAAAACCAAAAATAAAAATGCGTAATAATAAAGATTTCAAAAACCAAAATTAAATTTTAAACTAAATAATATTAAATTAAATTAAATAAATTAAATTAAAATAAAAGTTGCATAAACAGAAAACAAAAACCTTCAAAAACCAATTTAAAGAGCCCGGCACTGAGAAAGCTGGCACGCAAAAAAAAAAAAGCCAAAAACCCCCCACCCACTTGGAGCGCAAGTCCGCCACAGGCGGATGCAGTGCCTCGAAGCCAAAAAATCACAAAACCTTACAACACCATTTAAAACAGCCCAGCACCATTGGTTCAAGAAAAAAAAGAAACCCTTTACTATCCAACACAATTTTAAAAAGCCCAGCACCGCCGGGCAAAATATGCTAGTACAATATAAAGCCAACGCTCTATGTTGTCCACTTCCCAAAGTTATAACTTGACCACCTGGACCTTGACATATAGTATTAATTTACTCTCTATAACTGCCCCTCCCTCCCCATCCAAAGACCTGGGCCTGGAGAGGAAGAAAAAAGGAATCAGCAAGGCCCAGATCTACTGCTCACTCCATGCAGAGAGGCCCACAGGGGAGGTGAGTAAAGGATCCTGCCCCTCCCTCCCCATCCAAAGACCTGGGCCTAGAGAGGAAGAAAAAGGAATCAGCAAGGCCCAGATCTACTGCTCATTCCATGCAGAGAGGCCCACAGGGGAGGTGAGTAAAGGATCCTGCCCCTCCCTCCCCATCCAAAGACCTGGGCCTAGAGAGCAAGAAAAAGGAATCAGCAAGGCCCAGATCTACTGCTCATTCCATGCAGAGAGGCCCACAGGGGAGGTGAGTAAAGGATCCTGCCCCTCCCTCCCCATCCAAAGACCTGGGCCTGGAGAAGAAGAAAAAAGGAATCAGTAAGGCCCAGATCTACTGCTCACTCCATGCAGAGAGGCCCACAGGGGAGGTGAGTAAAGGATCCTGCCCCTCCCTCCCCATCCAAAGACCTGGGCCTGGAGAGGAAGAAAAAAGGAATCAGCAAGGCCCAGATCTACTGCTCACTCCATGCAGAGAGGCCCACAGGGGAGGTGAGTAAAGGATCCTGCCCCTCCCTCCCCATCCAAAGACCTGGGCCTGGAGAGGAAGAAAAAAGGAATCAGCAAGGCCCAGATCTACTGCTCACTCCATGCAGAGAGGCCCACAGGGGAGGTGAGTAAAGGATCCTGCCCCTCCCTCCCCATCCAAAGACCTGGGCCTGGAGAGGAAGAAAAAAGGAATCAGCAAGGCCCAGATCTACTGCTCACTCCATGCAGAGAGGCCCACAGGGGAGGTGAGTAAAGGATCCTGCCCCTCCCTCCCCATCCAAAGACCTGGGCCTAGAGAGGAAGAAAAAGGAATCAGCAAGGCCCAGATCTACTGCTCATTCCATGCAGAGAGGCCCACAGGGGAGGTGAGTAAAGGATCCTGCCCCTCCCTCCCCATCCAAAGACCTGGGCCTAGAGAGGAAGAAAAAGGAATCATAAAGGCTCAGATCTACTCATTCCATGCAGAGAGGCCCACAGGGGAGGTGAGTAAAAGGATCCTGCCCCTCCCTCCCCATCCAAAGACCTGGGGCCAGAGAGAAGGACACTTCCGGAGACCCCCGACCACCCCCAGCAGATACCATCCACAACCACCATCACAGCGAGGTCCGAGCCGGCGCCTTTGACCGACTCCATGCGGCCGAAGAGAGGCAAGAGCTGCTGTGTGCATGCAAAGGATAAGTAATCGAACTGAAATAATATAGTTGACTAAACATAGATGGCTTATGGCAACTGACATAGTGACTGTACAAGAAACTGACTTACATAGAGACTTGATATAGTGGACTTTTTCTTTCTTTCTTTCTTTCCCTTTCATTAATTAGTTCAACTTTTACTTTGATACTATGTGATAATCTGTGATATTGTGCATGATAATACTTTGTTTTAAAACTGTTTAAACTGTGATAACATGTGTGATGGGAAAAGACTGGCGTAGAGACCGGCAAGGCACGCCACAAAGTTTGCCAAGAGAACCCTATGGACCAAAACAAAAGGCAAAACAAGGGGATGCTCAGCACAGCAGATCTGAAAAGGGGGAGGGATACGAAAGGAGGAGGAGAAATACAGTGTTGCAGGGAACAATACTGCATAGGGACATGGAATGTGAGGTCTATGAATCAAGGAAAACTGGAAGTGGTAAAAAACGAGATGGAAAGAATAAGCATTGACATCTTGGGCATCAGTGAGCTCAAATGGACAGGGATGGGCGAATTCAGCTCTGGAAACCATCATATCTACTACTGCGGGCAAGAAAACCTTAGAAGAAATGGATTAGCCATAATTGTCAATAAAAGAGTAAGAAAAGCAGTAATTGGATACAATCTCAAAAATGACAGAATGATGTCAGTCAGATTTCAAGGCAAACCTTTCAATGTCACTGTGATCCAAATATATGCACCAACCACTGGTGCAGATGAAGCCACAATGGACCAGTTCTATGAGGACTTACAACACCTCATAGAACAGACACCAAGAAATGATGTCCAAATTATATTAGGAGACTGGAATGCCAAAGTAGGAAATCAAAAAGTGGAGGGAATAACAGGCAAATTTGGTCTTGGAACACAGAATGAAGCAGGGCAAAGATTGATAGAGTTCTGCCAAGAGAACGCACTGGTCATAGCAAACACTCTCTTCCAGCAACACAAGAGGCGACTTTACACATGGACATCACCAGATGGCCAACACCGAAACCAGATTGACTACATACTCTGCAGCCAAAGATGGAGAACCTCCATACAGTCAGCAAAAACAAGTCCTGGAGCAGACTGTGGCTCAGATCACAACCTACTGATCGCAAAATTCAGGCTTAGACTAAAGAAAATAGGGAAAACACGGAGACCAGAAAGATATCACCTAGACAGCATCCCTAAAGAATACACGGTGGAGGTGATGAACAGATTTAATGGCTTAGACTCGGTAGACAGAGTACCGGAAGAATTATGGACGGAGATGAGGGACATCATGCAGGAAGCAGCAAAGAAAACCATACCAAAAGAAAAGAAGAGTAAGAAAGCAAAGTGGTTGTCTGATGAGGCTCTTAAAATAGCAGAGGAAAGAAGGAACGCAAAAGTCAAAGGAGAAAGGAAAAACTACAACCATTTGAACACAGAATTTCAAAGAAAAGCAAGGAGAGATAAGGAAAACTACCTAAAAGAACAGTGCAGAGAAATGGAGGAAAACAACAAAAGAGGCAGAACCAGAGATCTTTTCAAAAAAATTGGGGAAATCAAGGGAACATTTAAAGCAAAAATGACCATGATAAGGGACAAAGACGGAAAGGAGCTAGCTGATGCAGAAGAAATTAAGAAAAGATGGAAAGAGTACACAGAGGAACTTTACAAAAAGGACCTCAACACTCCTGATAATCACAATGATGAAGAAATTGAACTTGAGCCAGATATCCTGGAGAGTGAAGTCATAAAGGCCCTAAAGAGCACTGCAAACAACAAAGCTAGTGGAGATGATGGTATCCCAGTTGAATTTTTCAAAGCGCTAAAAGATGATGGCGTCAAATTACTGCATTCAATATGCCAGCAGATTTGGAAAACAAAACAGTGGCCACAGGATTGGAAAAGATCAGTATACGTCCCAATCCCAAAAAAAGGGCAATGCCAAAGAATGTTCAAATTATCGAACAATCGCGCTCATCCCACATGCCAGCAAGGTGATGCTCAAGATAATACAGGACAGACTTCAGCAGCATGTGGAGAGAGAATTACCAGAGGTGCAGGCTGGTTTCAGAAGAGGCAGGGGGACTAGAGACCACATCGCCAACATACGCTGGATCATGGAGAAAACAAAGGAATACCAGAAACAAGTTTACTTTTGTTTTATTGACTACACTAAGGCATTTGACTGTGTGGACCACAACAAGATGTGGCAAGTAATTAAAGAGATGGGAATACCAGAGCACCTCATATGCCTCCTGAGAAATCTGTACATGAACCAAGAAGCAACAGTTAGGACAGAACATGGAATAACAGAGTGGTTTGGAATAGGAAAAGGAGTAAGACAAGGCTGCATTTTGTCACCATGCTTATTCAACCTATACACAGAGCACATAATGCGCAGTGCAGGGATGGAGGAATCACAATATGGGATTAAAATCGCTGGGATAAACATCAATAATCTGAGATATGCAGACGATACCACCCTAATGGCAGAAAGTGAGGAAGACCTAAAGAATCTCTTGATTGGGCTGAAGGAGGAGAGTGCAAAAGCTGGCTTGAGACTCAATATCAAGAAAACCAAGATAATGGCAACAGGCCCAATCAGTTCCTGGAAAATAGATGGGGAAGAAGTAGAAGCAGTGACAGATTTTACTTTCTTAGGATCAAAGATCACTGCAGATGGGGATTGTAGCCATGAAATAAAAAGGCGAGTGATTCTTGGGAGACAAGCGATGAGAAACCTGGGGAACATAGTGAAAAGCAGAGACATCACATTGCAAACAAAAATTAGAATAGTCAAAGCAATGATTTTCCCAGTAGTAATGTATGGATGTGAGAGCTGGACAATTAGGAAGGCTGAACGCAGAAGAATAGATGCCTTTGAAATGTGGTGTTGGAGGAGGGTTTTGAGAGTCCCCTGGACAGCGAGGAGAACAAATAGGTCAATCTTAGAAGAGATTAACCCTGACTGCTCATTGGAAGGTCAAATAGTAAAGATGAAGCTAAAATACTTTGGACATCAAATGAGAAGGGAGGATTCACTTGAGAAGGCATTGATGTTGGGAAAGGTGGAGGGCAAAAGAAGAAGGGGGAGGCCAAGGATGAGATGGCTAGATGGTATTATAGACACAATGGGCACAGAGCTGGGAGGGCTGAGGGGATGGTAGAGGACAGAGGCGCCTGGAGGAAAATGGTCCATGGGGTCGCAAAGGGTCGGAGTCGACTGTGCGACTGAACAACAACAACTATAACTGCAGTGGCTCAAGTGGTTAAGATGCTGACTAGAGGACAGGAGATCAGCAGTTTGATTCCCAAGTACTGCAGGATGGAATGAGCTCCCATCTTTGTCCCAGCTCCTGCCAACCTAGCAGTTCAAAAGCAAGAAATGGCAAGTAGCTAAACAGAGACCACTTCGGTGGGTAGTTAAACAGCGTTCCATGCACTCTGGTGTCTAGTCATGCCTGCCACATGACCATGGAAGCAGACAACGCTGGCTCTTCGGCTATGAAACAGAGATGAGCACTGGACCCTAAAGTTGGATACGACTGGCTTTTGAGCAAGGGAAACCTTTACGTTTACTCACTTGACCAGGATGTTGAATCCTGTCTGCGCCAAGGGCAAGAAAGGTGAAATGCAGAATTGGAAGCAATGAATTTATTTCAAGAAGAATATCAAAGCATGCAATATTTTTGACTTTGATTCAGCAGTTTAACAATGATAATTATGGCTGGCAGGGCAGGTGTGGGGCCCGAACGGGACTATGGTTCCCGCCGGCTGGCTTTTATAAAAATAAGAACTCTCTCTTCTTCCCTTTTGTATAGTAGGTGGGATGGGTGGGTGGGATATGGGTTTTTAAATGGGGTGGATGTGGGTTTTTTATAAGGTTTTTATAATGTTTTTTATGTATTCTTAGAATTGTTGTAATGCCGCCCTGAGTCGGGTTCTGCCTGAGTGGGCGGCATATACAAATATGACTATAAATAAATAAATAAATAAATTCATTTTTGTAATACAAATTGCACAAAGACTTAATTTTTTTCCATTTGAAAAGGTTTTCCTTTTTTCAAGATCAATAAAAAGTCATTGGTAGAATGAAAGAAACACACACACACACACACACACACACACACACACACACACACACACACACACGTGTGATTAACAGCATGTGATCAACAATGGATCTAACCATTGTGAAAAGAAGAAAAACAAGAATGAATGTGGCATAGCCAGCATTGAGAGTACTTTCTCCACTTACCCTAATAAAAAGAATAAGAAACAGACTAAAATTGATTTTTTTCAGAAAGAATTATCAAACTATGAGAAAACAATACATATGTAACTGTAATGATTTTGTATGATACAGTACTGTATAGATGATTTTCCTGTGTGTGTTTCGGTATGAAATTCTCTAATAAAAAAATTGAGACACGTGTACATATCAGTACTGTTGTTCTGTATGCTGACCACCTCCATATGTTGACCACTTTCTTTCATTCCCTTGGGTGGTCAACTTTCAGAGGTTTTACTGTAATTAATTATTATTATTGGCTGAAATCCTACTGCTTAGCAAAGTAAGTCATACTAGACTAGGCCCCTTGAATCAGTGGGGCTTTCATGGACCAGACAAGCAGTTTGTTCCTAGATGGATCAGTCCAAACAGGGTCACTCTGAGGTGTGGAATGCCATTTTGGGTGATTGTTCCATCTACACATACAAAGGTGGGATGGTTTGGGGGCATCTAAAGTGACCTTATTTATCCCATTCCTTCCTTTAAAGGGGAAGAAGAAATAGAAGGAGGAGGATCCTCTTCCAAGTCCACCAATCTGTGGGAGAGTGAGGGAATGCTGCAATTTAATTTAAATATATACAGTGGTACCTCATGCAACAATTTTAATCCGTTCCATGGGGCTCGCTGTTGTACAGAACAATTGCTATACAATACATGCATCATATAGCGATTTTCCCTATGGGATGCATCGTACAACGATTTGTTTTTGCTAAGTGTTTTTTTATTGAAAAATTGTTGTACGATTTTTTCCATAGGGAAAATTGTTATGCGAGACATCATTCCCCCCAAAAAAACAAAAAACAACAACCCTAATTGTTATGCGATTTTGTTGCTATACAGGGCTATTGTTATATGAAGTTGCACTGTATAATAAATTAAGAAGTTACATTCTGCTTTTGTTTGATACTGACAGTCACCCATGCAGAAACCAAAGCAGAGTAATCATACCTACTCTAAAACAACCGGTGCCACCTGTCAGGGATGCAAAAAGGTGTCAGTTGGCATGGATAATGGTTGGACTGTTTCACCCACACCAGACACTCCAAAAGAGCGTATGCCGAGAAGCCTATTTCCAAAGTACAGTAGTTTGAATTGCAAGATAACATGCCATCTGATCACAAGCAAAGGATGTTTACGTGCCTACAATAAACACTTTTGCAGCTACTCTGCTAACACTCATGATACCCCATAGGGCTGTCTCACAAATAATTAATAAACAACCTAACAGAAATAAAGGTACTGTATATGAATAGGGACAAGCTGTTCCATCTAGGTAGCCCCTCCATGTGAGCCTGACTCCAGATTAATGTAGGCTTATTATTATTGGCTTATCTTTGCATCACTCCAGAAAATTCTGACACTCATATAAAGCCTTGTAGCGGCTAAATTGAGGGCAAATTGAGGGGACTCATGAAGGTATGGAAAAGATTAAAGAAGGATTTAGTTCCAGATGTCTCTCCAATTTTGGAATCAGCAGATATGGCATGTTTTCCGATAAAAATAGATTAAAAAATAAAGGAAATATTGGATAAAAATGAAGTTTTTTTGGTGAAAGAATGGCTAAGGATTTGCGGAGACAAAATTAAGAAGAAAAAACTGTTTGAACAGTTAAAATTGGATTGGTTTCAGATAATGAAGGTTGACAACTGGAATAAAAAATATAGAAGAGAATTATGTTTAGATAGAGAAAAGACTGAATTTGAGGAACTGGTTTTGAAAATTCGAAAAGGAGATAAAAGCATTAAGGGTCTAGTAAGCAAACTTTATGCTTTAATAAACAAGGGAAGTGATCCACAGGAAGTTTTGAAATTGAAGTGGGAACAGGATTTGAATATAAAACTAGGAAACGATGAATGGAGAAATAAGTGGGAAAAGAGGATAATGAGAACTATGTCAGTAAGAATTAAGGAACATAATTATAAAATGTTGTGGCAATGGTACCTGACACCACTGAGGTTACATCAGATTGACAATAAAAGGGATAATTTATGTTGGAGATGTAAAGATACTGTTGGAACTTATGAGCATATGTGGTGGAGTTGTAAAATGATAAATGATTTTTGGAGAAGAATAGAAAGAGAGATAGGGGAAATAATGGGTAAGAAAATTAAGCTGGCGTCAGGTACCATTATGCTAACAGATGTGGAAGGTATGTACCTAAATAAGGAGGAAAAAGAGTTATTAGAAATAATGCTAACTACGGGTAGACAATGTATTGCTAGAAATTGGAAAATGATATAATTATACAGACGGGAGAATGGTATAAGGAAATGTGGAATCTCGCATTGAATGATAAATTGACATGGGAGGTAAAAGTAAAAAGGGATAAATTGAAGGAAAATAGATTTTGGAGTATTTGGAAGCCTTTCGTTGATCACTCCCTTTCGGGTATGGAACGCTTTAGACCTGTACCATCTCAAAGTAGTTTTTGGAGATAATACAGAGACCAAACTCTCCGGGGCAATGTAAATATACACTGGGTGATTTGTAAATTGAAAATTTGGAATTTGATAGTTGTTAACAAACAATTGTAACAATGAAAGTTTTTATGAAGGTTATAGTAATAGTATTAATTCTTAACGTGGATATTTAATAGTATGTGTACTATAACAGATAATAGTTCAACTATTATTTATGTGGTTACCTTTTATGAGGCTTATGTATTTTTGTCATGGTATACGATGTATTGTTATTTGTATGTCTGTAATTTTTTTTGAAAATGAATTAATAAAAATTAATAAATAAATTGAGGGCAATATGGACTAGTTTGTTGTTGTTGTTGTTCAGTCACACAGTCAATTCCGACCCTTTGCAACCCTATGGACCATTATCCTCTAGGCACCTCTGTCCTCCACCATCCTCCTCAGCCTGCCCAGCTCTGTGCCCACTGCATCTACAATACCATCTAGCTATCTCATCTTTGGCTGTCCCCTTCTTCTTTTGCCCTCCACCTTTCCCAGCATCAAGGCCTTCTCAAGTGAAACCTCCCTTCTCATTTGATGTCCAAATTACTTTAGCTTCATCTTTATTATTTGCCCTTCCAATGAGCAGTCAGGGTTGATTTCTTCTAAGATTGACCTATTTGTTCTCCTCGCTGTCCCGGGGACTCTCAGGACTCTCCTCCAGCACCACATCTCAAAGGCATCTATTCTTCTGTGCTCAGCTTTCCTAATTGTCCAACTCTCACACCCATACATTACCACTGGGAATACCATTGCTTTGACCATGCGAATTTTTGTTTTCAAAGTGATGTCTCTACTTTTCACTATGTTCCCCAGGTTTCTCATAGCTTGTCTCCCCAGAATCAGTCATCTTTTTATTTCATGGCTGCAGTAGCCATCTGCAGTGATCTTAGATCCTAGGAAAGCAAAGTCTGTCACTGCTTCGACTTCTTCCCCATCTATTTTCCATGTACTGATAGGGCCTGTTGCCATTATCTTGGTTTTCTTGATATTGAGTCTCAAGCCAGCTTTTGCACTGTCTTCTTTCAACCCAATCAAGAGGCTCTTTAGGTCTTCCTCACTTTCTGCTATTAGGGTGGTATCGTCTGCATATCTCAAATTGTTGATGTTTCTCCCAGCAATTTTGATCCCATATTGTGATTCCTCCATCCCTGCATTGCACATTATGTGCTCTGTGTATAGGTTGAATAAGCAAGGTGACAAAATACAGCCTTGTCTTACTCCTTTTCCTATTCCAAACCACTCCATCCTTCCGTATTCTGTCCTAACTGTTGCTTCTTGACTCATGTACAGATTTCTCATGAGACATATGAGACGTGTTCTGGTATTCCCATCTCTTTAATTACATGCCACATTTTGTTGTGGTCCACACAGTCAAAAGCCTTGGTGAAGTCAATAAAACAAAAGTAGACTTGTTTCTGGTATTCTTTTGTTTTCTCTATGATTAAAACGTATCTTGGCAATGTGGTCTCTAGTCCCCCTGCCTCTTCTGAAACCAGCCTGCACCTCTGGTTGTTCTCTCTCCACATGCTGCTGAAGTCTATCAAGTATTATTTTGAGCATCTCCTTGCTGGCGTGTGGGATGAGTGCAATTGTTCAATAATTTGAGCATTCTTTGGCATTGCCTTTTTTTGGTGATTGGGACGTATACTGATCTTTTCCAATCCTGTGGCCACTGTTTTGTTTTCCAAATCTGCTGGCATATTGAATGCAGTAATTTGACTCCATCATCTTTTAGGACTTTGAAAAATTCAGCTGGGATACCATCATTTCCACTAGCTTTGTTGTTTGCAGTGCTTTTTATCAGGGACGTAGGGGGAGGAAAATGCCTCACAGGGGCTTCGTTGAGCTCCCAGAACTTCTTGGGAACACCCGGCAGGGCGGACCAGAGATCCTGCGACCTGCTGCCTCTATGAGCATACTTCCCCCTAGCCCGGTTCGCTGGGGAACAGGGTAAGAGAAGCCATCTGCATATGGCAGGTAATAATATTCCGTGGCTGAAGCTAAGCTTCCAAATACTGCTTACTCTTCCCTTCCCTTATACAGAGCAATCCCCTCTCACCTCTTCTTTCTGGCTGGGCGATGAGGACTGTTGAAGTTTCTTCTGGTTGCTCTGGTTGGTTTCCAAGCTGCTTTCTCATATAAAAGGCAGGCACTCAAACTACTGGCTTTTTGTAGTTTTATTGTCAGAAACACAGTTACAAATCTTACTTACATAAAAACATAAAACAAAGAAATAAACATAAAAATATATCTTGCTAACTTTTTTAGCAGGTACCTTCGTAATTGGTAGGGGCTGAAGAACCCCGCATAGCTTTCTTCTAGTCCCGAAGAGACATCTTGCCTATGAAGTGGCTGAGAGCCAGGGCCTTCACCCTTGCTCTGGAGTGTGCTTGCTTGAGTGTTCAAACAGTGCTCTTTTTATAATAAAAAGAGAGCTTAGGAATGTTGTGACTTCATGGGGGCTGCACCTATGTTCCCATGAGAAATGAGACAAATGTATGTGCAGTGTGACATTAAGCCCCCACCTGTGCATTCCTGAAATGAGTCAGTCTGCAGGTGGCAGGAGGTAATTAGTTTGATTGACAGGAGTGGAGACATTTCTCCCTGGCATCAAAATGTCCCGTCAAGGGATTGCAGGTGTTTGGAATAAGTCCAAGACTGGTAAACACATTCCTTATCTTATCTTTGGTGTCAGCATGTCCGGTGAATGGGTGAAAGAATGCTGAACTAACACCTGGACATTCTAACATCTGCTAATTGGCATTACATCATTGTACTTTAAAGTGGAATCTGGCTTTCTAAATCTAAGAAAGTTACATGAATCAAACATCTATAAATCTATACAGGTTCGAATGTGACTGTCATGACACTTTTTAGGGCCTTTCTGACTTCACTCTCCAGAATGTTTGGTTCAAGTTCAAATTCTTCATCATTGTTATTATCGGGGGTGTTGAGGTCCTTTTTGTAAAGTTCTTCTGTGTACTCTTCACATCTTTTCTTAAACTCTTCTGCATCAGCTACCTGTAATCAATCTGGTTTCAATGCTGGCCTTCTGGTGATGTCCATGTGTATAGTCACCTCTTGTGTTGCTGGAAGAGGGTGTTTGCTATGACTAATGCGTTCTCTTGGCAGAACTCTATCAATCTTTGCCCTGCTTCATTTTGTGTTCCAAGACCAAACTTGCCTGTTATTCCATTTACTTTTTGATTTCCTACTTTGGCATTCTAATCTCCTAAGATAATGTGAACATCATTTCTTGGTGTCTGTTCTATGAGGTGTTGTAGGTCCTCATAGCACTGGTCAACTGTGGCTTCATCTGTGGATTACAGTGATATTGAAAGGTTTGCCTTGGATTCTGACTGACATCATTCTATCGTTTTTGAGACTGTATTCCCATTATTGCTTTTCTCACTCTTTTGTTGACAATTATGGCTACTCCGTTTTTTCTGTGATTTTCTTATCCACAGTATTAGATATGATGGTTTCCAGAACTGAATTCGCCCATCCCTGTCCATTTTAACTCGCTGATTCCCAAGATGTCAACGCTTATTCTTTCCATCTCATTTATAACCACTTCCAGTTTTCCTTGATCCATAGATCTCACATTCCATGTCCCTATGCAGTACTGTTCCTTGCAACACTGTACTTCTCCTCCCTCTTTTCTGTCCCTCCCCTTTTCCTGATCTGCTGTGCTGAGCATCTTGTTTCATCTAGGCTGTCCCTTTGTTTTGCCTTTTGTTTTGGTCAATAGGGTTATCTTGGCACACTTCATGGCATGGTTTGCCGGTTTCGACGCCATTATCCTCCCATCATACATGTTATCACAGTTTAAAAACACAGTTTAAAACAGTTTTAAAACTAAGTATTATCATGCACATTATCACAATTTAGCACACTGTTAGAGAGTTTCAGATGGTTCGGCCCAATAACTCCAGGCTCAATCATTTGTCTTTAAAGTCTTTTATTTCCACTGCCCGCATGGCAGCCAGTGATGGTCTCAAGGGTCAGGAAAGGGAATGGGTCATTTATTTATTTATTTATTAGATTTGTATACCGCCTTACTCAGCACAAGTGCGACTCAAGGCGGTTTCCAACAGAAAGTATGATACTGTTGTATCAAAAATACAATTACAGCTACAATACTACATGACCATAAAGCTCAGGGCAGTGTGATATTACATCTAACAAAACCCCTTCTAATATCATACGAACTGAATGCATTATGGATAAGGTCAATGTTTTCTCACTCACTAAGACATAGGCTAGCAAACAGGTAACCATGTTGAGCTAATGGGAGTGGCTTGGTCAGGATATCCGCTATCTGTTCCTTGGTCTCACAGTGTGGCATATCTATAAAACCCTTCCCTTTGAGCTCCCTCACGTTCTTGTTCTTGATATCTATGTGTCTGGATTTCCGCCCTACAGATTCAGTCTTTGCTATGTCTATGGCTGCCTTATTATCTTCGTGGATGATGATGGGGAGATTGGGCCTCTCCCAGATAAGGGAGATCAGTTCACTTATCCAGATTAGATCATTTGCAGCGTTGGACAGACAAATGTACTCTGCTTCCGCAGTGGAGGTGGAGACCAGTTTTTGCATCTCAGTGCGCCAATATATGGGGCTGCCATTTAGCTATACTATGTAGCCAGATGTGCTCCTCCTGGTCTTTGTGCATCTGGCCCAGTCAGCATCCGCATAGCATGAAAGATTGATTCCATCACCTACTTGAGGGGTGAGCAGCAGCTTTGTGTCCATGGTACCCTTCAGGTACCTCAGTAGCCTTTTGCTGGCTACCCAATGGTGGGTCTTTGGATCGCTGGAGTGGCGTGAAAGAAGGTTCACCACCAGCATGATGTCTGGCTTGGTCCAGTTGGCGATGTGCAGCAGTGATCCAATGGTGGATCTGTAGAGGCTGATGTCTTCAAAAGGCTCTCCCTCCTCCTGGGCATTTTTCATGAAGTCCGTTTGCATGGGTGTCCCACATGGGTGGGCGTCAGACATGTTACACTTGTCAAGGAGTTCGACTACCTTTTCCTTTTGAGAGATGGCAAAGCCATTTGGTATTCTTGAAACTTGTTCTCCTAAGTATTTGTTCACCTCTCCCAAATTCTTCAGTGAGAATTCACTTTGTAGGCCTTGGGCGAACTCGTCACCTCTGGACATGCTTTTTCCAAAATACAACAGGTCATCAACATAAACCAGGACCTTTTCAACCCCCTCCAATGATCTTCTTAGGAATACACATTTGTTGTCCTTAACTGGGAAAAGGTTCAATTGTCCCATTGCCTCAGCCAGGCATTCGTACCATCTCCTGCCAAACTGTTTGAGGCCGTAAAGGCTCTTGCTGAGCAGCCATGTCTCTCTGCTGTTACGTCCAAAGCCGGGTGGTGCCTTGACATATATTTCTTTATCTAGTTGTGCATGTAGGTACGCTGTCTTTATGTCGAACTGGTACACTTGTTCTCCAAGTATAGTTGCCATCACTAGGGCGGCCTTGACGCTTTCTGGTTTCACCATTGGGGAATATGTGTCCTCGTAATCATCTGGGTATTTTTGGGTGAAACCTTGGGCCATTAGTCATGCCTTGTACAGTGTCTGCTTATCCTCTAGTTGTTTGACCTTGAATACCCACTTCGTCCCCACCGTCTTTTGCCCCTCAGGGACTTTTGCAGTTAAGGGCCTTGAGGCTTTTCATCTCCTTTTCCATTGCTGCTCTCCACTTGTCCTGCTCCTCAGGTGGTAGCTTGGTTATGTTGTCATAACTTGTGGGCATCTCGGGGTAGGCGTCTATGCCTAATATATAATCCTCCAGCTCTCTGGGGGTTCAGTTTTTGGTCGACCTGGTTGACCTTCTAGGTGCTGCTTCCGGAGGGTTTGGCAATTCAGCATCCCCAACGTCTGTGGCACTCAGGCATGGTTGCTGTCCCCCAATTTCATCATGTGTTGCATCTTCTGACCCGCTGGGCTCTGCATTGGGCAGCAGTGCTCTGGCTTCCTCATGTTCTAGATCACTTGTCAATATTTCATTTGCATGTATTTTGCTCCAGTTTGCATGCTCATGAAACATGGCTACCTGGAAACCACTAACTTCAGGTTGTGGTCTAGGAATCGGTATGCCTTTGAACCTGGTCCGTACACTAGGAACCTTAGTCTTCTCGTTACCCTGTCCCCTTTTTTTCTCAGCTGTCTTGGTATGTGCACGTCTGCAAGCACTCCAAAGACATGAAGGTGGGCCAGTTTGGGTTTCCGGTTGTACATGGCTTCATAGGGTGTCCTTCCAATGATGCTGGACCACAATCTGTTCAGTGTGTAGTTGGAGTACAGCAGCGCTTTCCCCCAATATGAGAAGCTCAGGCCTGTGTTTTCGATTGCACACCTGATCATGGTCTGGAGTACCCCGTTTCTTCGTTCAGCAACTCCATTTTGGAAGGCTGAGAATGGTGCAGTCTTGAAGTGCAGCATCGCCTTCTCGATTATCCAGTTAAAAAACTCTTTGGACAGAAATTTTGAGCCTATGTCCATCATCAGCTGTTTTATGTTTGTGTTGTGTTGTGTTTGTACCCTCTTGTAGAATTCCTTGAATTTGTTGAAGGTCTCATCCTTGCTCTTGAGGGTGTACATGAAACCGTACCTGCTGAAGTCATCAACTATTGTCAGGAAGAATCTCTTCTGGCCTAGGGACCTTTTGAGTGGCCCAATGAGATCGAGCTGCACCAGCTGGAATGGATGGTCTGATCTTCTGGTGGACATTTTTGGTCGTGGGTCGGTCTTGGACTTAGAACTCTTGCATACGGAGCACTCCGGGTAGTTCTTGCAGTTCTTGACCTTTAACCCTTCAGAGCATTCCGGCATTTTCTTGACTCTTGGGAATCCAATATGTCCCAATTTCCGGTGTAGTAGGTGGGCACACTCATCGTGTATGGGTTTTCCTATGGATATCCTTGGTGTCCTTTGCTTTGTCTCATTGACCCCTTCATTTTTCGTAGAATTGTGGGGTGTATCCTTCTCCCCTTCTGGGTCCTCATCTCCGTGTACCCTGGGATCATCTGTGGTGCACTCTTGCGTTACCTCGCCATCATTGCTGTCAAGTAGTCCTATTGTGACTTGCCTCTCGTCAGCTTCCTTGGCTATGAAATATGGTAGGCCGCCTATGAACTCTACGCTCCCTATTTCTTCTCCCCTTCTTTCAATGGATGCCTTTTTGTTTCCAAAAATTATCCTCAGGCTTGGATCCTCTGTGAGTTTGGTGGTGGCTAGCACATTGTACAGAATTCCTGGAACATAAAGCATGTTCCAGGCCATTCCAATTCCAGGGATGTGCACGTCGCCCCTGCCAGCTACCTTTGGGTGCTCCTGGTTGGCATCCTTGATCCTTGAAGGAGTCTTCTTTGAAGGAACTGAATATCTCCTTGTGGCATGATGTATGGGTGGTGGCCCCAGAATCAATCAGCCAGCGTTGCAGATGAGCGTCTGTGGGTCTATCTGCCCTATGGTGTCTAGCCCCTTTGCTGTGTTTGACTACGTTTATGGAGTCTGGCTTGTGTTTCTCTTGTTCTCTCTGTGGCCTAGGCTCTCTTCCTGGATTGGGCTATCTTCACCACCTGTCATCTCTAATCTTGTCATCTCTGTGCCTGCGTGGGTATTCATCCTGTGCCCCATGCCTCAGTCTTAGTGTGCCTTCGTGGCGTGTTCTATCATGTGAGGGGTTGTGCTCTGCAGCCCTCTTATCCTTGTTGTATCTTGGACAGTCCCTTCTAATGTGTCTTCTAGATCCGCATGAGTAACACTCTGGGGTTGAGCTCACTTGCTCAGTGAAACTAACCTTCTTGTGTGGCCTGCCTTCTGTGCGCCTGATGGCTCTATCCCTTCTAAGATTATCCTCAGCTATGAGCTTCCTAGTGATGTATTCTAATGTGGCATTGTCACTGCCCATATTGTCCAATTGTGTAAGGAAGAAGTCCCAACTTGGATCAAGAGAGTTGTAAATAACGCTAATCAGGTGCTGTTCTGTGATGCTCTCACCCCTTCTTATGAGGTCAGATCTCATGTTGTTTAATTCCATTAAGTGTTCACTCATTGTTGTTGCCTCCCTGAGTTTGTATGTGAACAGCTCTCTTAATAGCAAGCAGGTCTTTCTCCTGTTTCTGCAATAAAACATATTGTATAATTTCCCCCAGACATCATAAACAGTTAGCTCGTTTGGGATACTTCCATACATAGCAGTGTCGATGGAACCCAAAAGTCAACAGAATACCCTGTGATGCAGTCTGTCCACCTCTAGGGTCCATGGTCTCTTTGGTGGGTTTTGAATCAGGTGCAAAGCCCCCTCCCTCATCAGGATTACCTGGAATTGCTGAGCCCAGTCAATGAGGTTCCTTCCAGTCATGCAAAGGGTTGGGAAGTTGGTTGACAGTTGGTTCTGCTGGCCAGCATTGTTTCTGTTGCTTGGGTAGTTCTGGTGTCCTGGACTGTCTTCGAATTGGCAATAAGGGATGGGGACACAGACTGTCACATTTGAAAGTCCCGTTTGTTCTTTTTCTGGTTGCCTGCAGGGGGAGCTCGCATGTCTCCTGGTGCTTGGGTGACCTGTAATGACCTGTTCTTCCTCCTCTTCGCCAGAGGAGAAGCTCTCCTGCCTTATCTGCACATGCGCGAGACTCATTCTTCGCCAGCTGTCAAGGTGATCAGACCTCTGCTCCAGAGGTCCTGCTTGTCCAGACTGGAGCATCGCTGGGGGGCCAGCTTCATCGCTGGAGCTGCCCTCTTCGTCGGAGGATCCTGTGATGTCACCGCGAGGAGACTGCCTTCTCTGCCTGGCCGAAGGAGTCCCGCGTTGCCGGGGTCCTGCGGCTTCAGACCGGGGCCTCGTATGGAAGCTGGCATCATTGTCTGAGCTTCCCCTGCAGCTGGGCTGGATGAGAGACGGGTCACGGTAGGTTTCAGTCTTTCACTTTTCTTTGGCGCGCGTCTCCGGTTCTTCCGCACGGTTGTGAGTTTTGCAGTGTTCGTACCCCTCGCGTCTGCGGCTGGGCCTCCTGTGGTGGTCTGTTTTTGTGTGGTGGTCACGTTCCCTTCGGTCGCGGTAGTTTGCCTTTGGGGAGAGGTTGTGTCCCCTTCGGCTTCTTGTTGGGGAAGGTTCATGGTGGCTTGCTTTGGGGGGATCTGCCGTGCCCTTTTCACCTGTGGTAGCTTGCCTCTGAGGGAAGATCATGGCCCTTTCAGCTTCTTGTTGTGGGGAGGGCCTCTGCCCCTTGGGGAAGATCGGTCAGGTCATCGGCGACATCCCTTGGGGCTTTCCACTCCCCTTCCGACTCCTGGGCGCTGAGGGTTGGCATGGCCCACATTTCCAGGGTCCACATGTCCACCCCCGGGTCCCAGGGCCTTTTCTCTTTTTCATGTGGCCGGTGCACGCAAGTCATCTTTGTGCATTGTTAGCTCAATGGAGTTTCCTATCTGTGTATTTGAATTTAGGGCCGCCGCTTGTGATTGGTTGGACATCTTGGCTAGATGGTGTGGTGCTTGGGGTTCCCGCCATGGAGGTTCCCAGGGTAGAGCTTACCATGCCGTTGGTGAGAGGTTCGCCTCCGTTATTCATCAAGGCCAGTAGCTCTGCCATGGAAATCATTCTTTTTCCCACTTGCTCTATCGCCTTGTAGATTTCGGTTACCGGGATTGCGCCCTGGTCGTCCCCTTCGGTGGGTGCCTCGCTGGTCCTGGCCTCCATCTGGCCTTTTGGGTCCATCTCCATGATGGTCCGGTCGGGGTTAGCCTCTTCCGTTACCGATTGGGGTCATACGGTCGCTGGTTCTGGAGTTTCGGGTCCTCCTTTGGGTCCTGTGGGTCTGACCCGTGTCTTGGCCCCCACTCTGTTCATCCGGGTCTTCCTTTTGGTCATTTTCGTTTGTTCTGGAGTTAATTATGGGCAAACCACATCCTCTGCTACCATTTTGTTAAAGAGTTTCAGATGGTTCGGCCCAATAACTCCAGACTCAATCATTTGTCTTTAAAATCTTTTATTTCCACTGCCCGCATGGCAGTCCCTGATGGTCTCAAGGGTCAGGAAAGGGAATGGGTCAGTGTGAAAGTGAGGGTCCTTTAATAGGGTTAGGTGAGGTCAGAGGAGTAGGGTTACATAGGCAATGCATTGTGGTATATGTAGTTCAGGACAGTGTGATATTACATCTAACACACACATTATCATAGTAAAAGTTGAGCTAATTTGTGAAAGGAAAGAAAGTCCACTATTTCAAGTCTCTATGCAAGTCAGTTTCTTGTACAGTCACTATGTCAGTTGCTATATTAAGTCAGCTATATTAGTCAGCTACAGTATTGCAGTTCAGTTACTTATCCTTTGCATGCAGCAGCACCTTTTTCACGGTGGCTTCCTGAGTTGGCCAAAGGGACGCCGGCTCAAGACTCTGACCGCGGCTTTCTTCTTCCTCCTCTCTCTTCCCTTCAGCCGCGTGGAGTTGGCTGAAGGGTAATTTGGCCAATCAGTAGTTTGGCCAATCAACACCACAGACAGATGGGACGATGCCCACAGACTGTAAAAGTGTCATCATTCATTTTTTAATCTGTCTCATACAGCATATTTTCCTGCAGTGGAAAAAAAATCAAACCTCTTGCCTTCTCAGAACATTTGATCACCAGAGGCTTGTTCAGAAGTCCTTTGGTGGAGAGGTGAATACAGACAGATGTTTCTCATCTGCCTTACAGTCTCCACTATCACTTCAGATCAGCTATAAAGTGCAGGGGAGATCTGGGCTTTTTGTGCCAAAATACTGCTCCTCAAGCCCTCCTGAAAAGTATTCAATATCTCCAGCAGCTAACACTGTAATTAAACAGCTAATTAAAGTCTCTTAAGGAAACAGAAGAAGTAATCACTTGTGGCTCTTTTGAATAGTTTATCATTGTTTCTAGGTGTTTATTGTTGAATGCTAAATACTGTTTACCAAAGGCATTTCAAGATCCTGTCACTGGAAGAGTTTTGTAGAAGAAAAACAATCAATTTATCTTGTTTGACGTCAACTTCAAAATGCCCAGAGGGGTGTGTGTGTGTCAAATACTGTGCCAAGCATTCTTGTTTGGGAAAGTGTTATCTAAATGCTTTGAATGGTAGATTTTGATTTATTATGTTGGCACAGGGAAAAGTGCATTTGCACCCTTTATTTTTTTTAAGCAGTGCTTGATAGAATAATAAACTGGATACTGAGACTGTTGCCTTTAAATCACTTAGAACCAAGACATTGTTTGGCAAAATTATCAGAAGGAGAAAGATGATAAATGGGTATTGTAGCTAAAAAAAACCCCTTCAAACAAAGATACACTGATCAATACCCTGGTGTGACAAATGAATGTGTCTTCTGCAGCTTCTGTTTTGACTGTTTTCTGACCTCCTCTGACCACAATTCTAAGCATGTCTATTGAAGTACAAAATACAAGGGGTGGGTAGGTGGGGGAGCAAACTATACTGATAAACCAACATTAAAAGAAAGCAATCTCTAAGTATTAAGAAAATCTGACTGTCATTGTAGGAGCTTTACACACATCATGGTTTGCAAACAGGATAGGGTGACAGATCCAAGGTCACCCAGTGAATTTCATGGTTGACTTAACTTGAATATTCTCATCCATAGAAAACTGGTTTGTGGCCAGAAGATGACAATAGATGTGACCTGTAATTAGAGGTGAAACGACATTAATGTTACAGAGAGGTGTTTGAGGCAGTCTTTTCAGATTTGTGAAACTAGACTTTAAAGATACATCTTGCTGAAGTCCTGAAGAACAAAGCAAGTTAGTGTGCATTTTCCCAGAGGGAAGAGAAGTTTCTCCTGTTACACTCAGATACTTTCATTAGTCAATGATTTTCCTCTTCTCACATAGGTTATCTCCAACATTATTTGGTGCAAGATTGCTGGATTACTAAAAGGAAAATTGACCAAGATCAGGTTTAAGATTTTCTAAGTTTGAATTGCTGAACATTTCACACTAACAGGATATGATTCAAACTTGACAAACACATGACAAAGCATCTTCTAGCTTCCTTTACCAACAATAAAAGATAAAAATATGTTGTGCCCATCTATCTGCCCCATCCCGAAATTGGAAAAATTAATCTTTGGTATGATTCCTTATGATGTCTGGCATAGACGAAAAAAGAAACTTTTCCAATCTCCTGTTACACACCCTCCAACAGGCTCTTGTATTCCATGTTTGCTGAGTACAGGGCCATAGCCTGGGAGTGGCCGGGGGGGGGGGGTAAGTCCCCCCGAGTTGTTGCCCCCACCTTGGGACAAAGGTGTGTGTGTGTGTTGCTTCTCCTGAAAAAAATTTGGTCCCCTGATCTAGAATCCTGGCTACGGCCCTGGCTGAGTATGGCTGGTCCCATTTTGGCCCCAGTCAAAAGGGAAAAGAAAGGCAAAGTTACCATCTATATTTTTAACATCTGCTTTGGCCCTCAGTTTCAAACTACAGGTTGCCCCTCATATCCATTGGGAAAGCATTCCAATATCTTCCATGGATACCTGAAATTGCAGAAAGCAGTGAACATTATTTTACAGTCCACATATCTGAGTCATATTTGGAGCCCCCCCCCCCCCCCCCGCTGCAAATGCCTCAGTTGATCTTTTAGGTCTGCTTAGAATATCTAGAGGGAGGGCATCTGGTAGGCATGAAGTGGGAGAACATTCCAAAGTGACAGTGCCATCACCATCCTCATCCTGGTCTCCTTTTGAGTAGGTAGCTGCAGCACATAGACTTAGGATGATCTGTAGCCCCACATAGAAAGCAATTACATGAATCAACTCTAGAAATTGCCAATGTATGAACCAGTGTTGTTAGGGGCTTCTGTCAACAACCAAGCTGGGTTATCTACCTCAGAAGGAAAAAGGCAGAGGTGACCATTGCAGATATTTGTACCTTCATTGAGAAATAATAATAATAATAATAATAATAATAATAATAATAATAATAATAATAATAATAATAATAATAATAATAATAATAATGCATCAGAAATTATTCTGGGTTGAAAGGATTTCTGCAGAAGAAACTCTGCTCAGGGAATGCCCAAATGAGGCTCCTTTCATGTCCCCAAAAGCTGGGACAGAGACAGGCACTCAATCCGTCATGCAGTATCCAGGTCTCGAACTGCTGACTTGCCAGCCTTAACCACTGCGCCACTGCAGCTGTATTAAGAAATATAGATCCACAATAATACCCAGATCCGAAGCCTGGTCCTTCAGGGGAAAAGTTACTCTGTCCAGACAAGGTCAGTTAACATCTAGCCTGTCTGATGAACCTCCCAACAACAGGATCTCCATCCATACCTGTCAACTATCCCGTTTCCCCCGGGGAAAACCCCTTATTTTTACCCCTCCTCCCGCCCCCTCTTGTTTTATTAATTTTCCCTTAATATCCCTTATTTTTTTTAACAAAAATCCTGACCAGAGCCCTCACAGGCGAAGCTGCAGTATGTTTTTCCTGCCACCAGAGGCTGCTGTGTGGCAGGCTTTTCGCTTGTGAAAGGAGAGAGAGAAGGTGGTGGGAGGGGCCTTCTGTAGTTTCCCGGCCACATGGTCAATGGATGCTTCACTTGTTTTTGCTGCTGAGTTGGTCGGAGCCACCATGGGACGCATGGGGAGTCTACTCTAGGTGAGCGATATTTCATATATGCAGGGGCAAATCAGCTCTTGGTCTCTCACTCTCATGGTTTATTGAGCTGTTTCTGCCCTGCCTCCTGGCTGGAGGATTTTGTTTCTGTTTTAGAGTTAACGTGGGATGGGGGAGGTTGCTTGATCATTATATGAGAGAGAAGAGGGGGCTTTTGTTTCTGTTCTAGAGTTAACTTGGGAGGGGGGAGGTTGCTTGATCACTATATGAGAGAGAGAGAGAGAGAGAGAGAGAGAGAGCGCAAATTAATTAAAAATGAGTAAGGTAAAGGTAAAGGTTTCCCTTGCTCGAAAGCCAGTCGTATCCAACTCTAGGGTTCAGTGCTCTTCTCTGTTTCAAAGCCAAAGAGCCAGCATTGTCTGCATCTGCAGACATTTCCGTGGTCATGTGGCAGGCATGACTAGACATCAGCGTGCACTCCCACCAAAGTGGTCCCTATTTATCTATTTGCAATTTCTTGCTTTCGAACTGCTATGATGGCAGAAGCTGGGACAAAGACGGGAGCTCATTCCGTCCTGCAGTACTCGGGAATCGAACTGCTGACCTTCTGCCTCCCAGTCAGCTTCTTAGTCACTTAAGCCACTGAGTAAACAAGAAAGAAAACAAAACAAAAGTCTCCCAAGAAGATGGGGAAAGGGTTCTTTGGCCCACACAGCTTTGTGCCCATTGCATCTACAATAACATCTAGCCATCTTATTTTTGGCCACCTCCTTCTTTTGTCCTCCACCTTTCCCAGCATCAAGGCTTTCTCAAGTGAATCCTCTCTTCTCATTTGATGTCCAAAGTACTTTATCGTCATCTTTACTATTTGACCTTTAATGAGCAGTCATGGTTGATTTCTTCTAGGATCGACCTATTTCTAACACCACATTTCAAAGGCATCTATTTTTCTGCACTCAGCTTTCCTAATGGTCCAGCTCTCACACCCATACATTACCACCGGGAATACCATTGCTTTGACTATGCAATTTTTTGTTTGCAAGGTGATGCCTCTACTTTTAACTATGTTCCCCAGGTTTCTCATAGCTTGTTTCCCAAGCATCAGTCACCTTTTTATTTCACGGCTGCAATCACCATCTGCAGAGATCTTTGATCCTAAGAAAGTAAAATCTGCCAGTCATAACCAACTCTAGGGTGCAGTGCTCACCTCCATTTACAGCCAAAGAGCCAGTGCTGTCTGTGTTTGCAGACATTTTCATGGCCATTTGGCAGGAATGACTAGAGCCCAGCAAGTCACATGGCTATATTTGGTCATGCCCACAGATTTGGCCACACCCACAGAGGGGCATGGCCAAAATTTCCCTTATTTTCAAATCCAAAAGTTGACAGGTATGTCCATCTTGCCTGGATTCAACTTCAATCTGTTAGTCCTAGTCCAATCCAAGCCAGGAGTCAGACAACAAAGGAAATAACCAAAGCAGGGTACTTTTAGGTCTGGAGCAAGAGCAGAAAGCGGTCCATACAAGACACCACAGCAAGTCAAAAATCTTTTCCTTGTTGAGGAAGCCTCTTTACAGGGAAGAGCCAGTTCTTATATAGCTCTTCTTCCAGGGCTCCCAGGTAGAGCTCATGAAGGCCTTGCAGCAGGCTGTGGGTCTCATCCTGCGACTACAAGAGCTGCTTTCCTAGCAGGTGGAGCCCTGAAGCTGCCTCAGATCCTGACACCTTTGATCTGGAAGCACCCAGGTGAACTGTTCACATCACGTTAGTAGATAAAATAGCCTTATTTTTGCAGGTCATATTTCACAATAATTGTTGAACATGACTTGGTGTGAGAAATTAATTTTAAAAGACAATAACATACTGTATTTCCTTTTTTTTGGCTCGATTTATAGGCCGCCTTTCTCGCCTCGGCGACCCAAGGCGGCTCACATCAATTAAAACATCTCATATGTTAAAAACCCACAGCTAGCAATAAAACGATTAAAAACTATAAAAACCCATAGCCCCTTGATTACACCCCCCCCCCCCGAGGGCTTGATGTCCCAGCAAGGCTGGGATGTGCTGCCAGATGCCCCCCATGCCTTCTGGCAGAGCCAGGTTTTTAGAGCCTTCCTGAAGGGGTACAGCTCTGCCTGGAGGCGCAGTTCTGGTGGCAGGAGGTTCCAAAGGGCCGGGACCAACACCGAGAAGGCTCTCCTCCTGGTCCCAGTGAGATGTGTGTCCCTGGCTGATGGGACCACCAGAGAGCCCCTACAGTCCACCCTCGTAGGACGGGTAAAAAACCTTGGGACGATGTGGTCTCTCAGATATCCTGCCCCACTGCCATAAAGGGCTTTAAAGGTCAAAACCAGCACCTTGAATTGCACCCGGAAGCATACTGGTAACCAGTGAAGCTCCCATAGCAGTGGCGAGGCACGTGCACAGCACCTGCATCCCATCACCACCCGGGCGGCCGCATTCTGGACCAGCTGCAGCTTCTGGATGGTTATCAAGGAAATTCTTTAAAGAATTTCCCCAAGAAGGACTCTAACAGTAGGACTAAAACAGTGGCCAGAATTCTACTAATTTAAGTTTGCATAACGGAAATCATGTCAATTGGTGGCAAATTGCCATACATTAACAAGATCTAAAATTAAGTCTAAAGCTGTATTTTACTGATAAACTACAATTGATGTCTTTCCTTTATTTTCCCACTAAATTACAGCTTTGACAGAAGACTGAAATATATAGAACAAAGAATATAGTTTGATTTGGGGTTCTTTCTAATGTTTTTTACAATATGCATATGAGTTGCCCATAAAATTATTTATTTGAATATATAATGGTACCTAATGGCAGACTATCAATAGCCTATTGTTTTATTGAAGATTCTGCAGCCTGTAATCTTGTGTTGTTTGCTTTTTTTGCATAAAGTTGGTTCAGTGACTAAATTAAATTCCGAGAGTGGAATGTTAAGTGTGCTTTTATTTCTGTCATTTATTCAAACTTTAAGCTCTTAGTTTGACAAACATATAAATAAATCAGGCAATAAAATGAAATTGTTAGTCTTTGTGTTGAAACTATAAAATATATTCTTTCTGATGTTTAACAGTTGGTTCAATGAAATCAGAAAGGTTAGAGTGAATTATAATGAATACAGTCTGCTGATCACAAATACATTACTTCAAAACAGAAACAAAGTAACAAAGTATCAATGGTCCTGATACTGGTATCTAATATCATTCTTAGCCGTAGAGATAGACAAGATGTACACATAACTAAAGCAATGTGTGGAGCACATTGGATGGATGATTGGCTCCTTATCTCCAAATGAACATAAAGATTAAACTGCCACAACATCCACAATGAAAACAAGCATCAAAGAAGCTAAATGTCTTCAAGCTCAGTCAGAACTTGACACTGCAGAAAGAATTACCATATTTACTGGTGTATAAGACCCACTCTCCCCCCTTAAAATATGCTGGAAAATGTAGTGCATCTTGTACTGTATATAGTAGCCTATAGTGGGCTATTTTGGTAATAACGGGGTGCATCTTATACTCTAATTCCAGTCAGAAACAACAATACAGTATTAATGATCAATGTAAAATTCTCCACAATACTCTGTTTATCATGGCCATGAATGTTCTTGGACCTAAGAAATGTGTCCATCAGGATTGATTTGATGAGAATGATGAGGAGATTGCAAACCCTCTTGAACAAAAACATCAACTGCATTAAGCATATCAGTGCAAGAAATCAACTGTCAATATAGCTGCTTTCAACAACATTCATTATGGATTACATTCCAAAATGTAAGAGCTGCAGAACTCATGGCTCACAACCTGCGGGAACGTTGCCCCTGCCCAGCTCTGACAGCTCACTACTCATCATAGAGAAATCACCAATTTTGCAGAGATGGGTTGAGCATTTTCATAATGAAGAGAATAGTCCATCTTAAATTAATGAGGATGCAATTAGCAGGCTGCCACAAGTGCTAATCAGCAGTTCCATGGACTTCTCTCACATCTGGAAGAAACACAAGAGGCCATTAGCTAACAAGATATGGAACAAATATGATTATTGTGATCAAGGGCATTTTGTGGATGAAATGGAATTTGTGGTGTCCCCCCCCAATTCCTTTCCACAAATGATACTAATAAAATAAACAATAATAGACACTGGTGGTACCAAGTCCACATCTCAATGTACTGTTACATTTGAATATTAGATCACTGGGAGAACCAGAGGTTGGGAGCACTTTGCTGCTGCAGTTTACACCTTTGCACTTACACCAGCATAACTGACCAATAGGATTCTGGCCAATGTTTCATTATTGCCATGTCTTCATAGACTATGAACACGATTCTTAATTAGAATTCTCTTGAAACTGTCATGAGAAACAGTGCTTTATGTTTTAATGGTGTAGCATTAACATGGCTGCAGCCAGAAATGATCCCAGCATACATGTCATTTGATGAAGTTGGGATATAAATTATTCAGCTAATATAAAAGAAGTAAAGGCTCAGATATCTTTCATAGGCTTAAATGCAGCCTACATTATGTGTGATTTACCCATGTCCATGATAAACAATGGGTAAATCACATATAATATAAGCTGCACTTAAGCCTATGAAAGGTATCTGAACCTTTAGTTCTTTCTTTTATATTAGCTGAATAATTTATATCCCAACTTCATCAATTGAAGCTAGAGTCAAAATGGAGTATAGATAAAACACTAGATGAAAATGTCCATATACAAAACTAAATATTATTAATTTAATCTATATAATAACTCTATATAAAACAGAGGTGAGGTCTTGTTTGTTCTCTATACAAATCCACACTACTGTACTGATCACGATGTACATTGGCACATGCCTACCTTGCGGGTGCGAGACCATCAAGGCAGGGGTCACAAGCCCCATGGGGGGGGTGTATGCCCCTAAATTGATCTGCAAAAGGAAGTATACTCAACAAGAGGGTGTGTGTGTGTCCAAGTGAGGCTAATGTCATAGCCCCAGGTAGGTCACCCAATTGTGACATCATCATGATGTAATTGAGCTGGCTAATGTCACAGTCCCAGGTAGTGATACAAAGGGGACACATGTTTGGGAAGAATAAGGGTGGACCATCGACAGAGAAGCGGTACAGGTGAGGGAAGAGAGAGACGGAGGAAGGGATATCACAGTCCCAGGTAGGGACGGGTGAGAGAGGCAGAGAAGGGACAGGTGAGGGAATAGAGAGACAGAGGAAGGGAGGCAGGAGTGACCCACACACACCTCATGAGGTTTCCATGGGAAAGGCTGGCCTACGGTTAAAAAAAAAACAGGCAAGGCCGGGTAATCAGCTTGTAATAAATATAAAGTTTTTTTTAAAAAGCTACAGCTACTACCAATAATCTCCACCTAACAATAAAATCAAGCAATTGATAAAAATTACAAAAATAGCATGTCAGTCCTAAAACAAAGCTTCATAATAATCTGAAAGTCTTGGTTAAATATCACAGTCTTGAATCTAGCCATGTTGACTTGGATGAATGGGAGATGCAGTAAGGCATCAGGCTGAGGAATCTTCACTGGTAAGGAATATATGCATAAATTAGGACCATGTGGTTGCAGTAGACACACCAAATCAGAGGTAGAAGTTATTCTTCTATATGTATGTGACATATCCTGTGAATGCAAAACCCTTGTAACATAACTTGAGGAGCATTTTTTAAAAATTAAAATATTTTGTACATATCTTATTATCTCCAACTCTGAAGATCTCTAATAATGCATATCACTCCAGCTTTGTGGGAGTCCCATGTATAATACAGTACAATAATCAGTTCTGAATATTTAAAAATAGTAGTAGAGGTTGCCCGGTGTTGCCAGGCTGTTTTAAATGGTGTTGGAAAGTTTTTGTTGTTGTTGTTAATGTTTGTAAAGAAGAGGTTAGTCTATAATTGAAATTTTTTAAATTTTTATTTATACAAAAAATTTTGGGGGCCTGTTATAAACTGTGATGAGTTTTGTTTGGTGTTTTGGTTTTGTGGATGAAAAAAAGAATAAAGGATGATATACTTTTTTCAAAAAAATTATTTAACCCAATATTTTTTAGTATGTATTTTTTTAAATTGTTGTACCATAGGTAATAATTTAAAAAATGTGAAAGTACATGTTTTTCACAATAAATGTTTTTAAGCTGTGTATTGATGTTTTTGTTTTTTCTTTGAGTAAAAATTCAGAACAGGATTTTTAAATAGTTTTTATTTTATTTTATTGACATCTGTTTTTGATTTGTGTAAAATTGTGATTTTGTGTTTTTTGTTTTTACTTGTTTTTACTCTTGGGGCCTTTTGTGGGGGGCTGTTGTGTCTTTTTGAATTTCTTTTACTATTGTGGGCAGCAAGTGGTGCTGGTAGGGGTTATCTTGTATTTTGACTGTTTTTTCTCTCGTGGCCTCTGGGTGGAGCTTCTTCCAGTAAGTAGTCTCTTTCTTTATTCATTTCTTTTCCAGTTGTTGTGGTGTGAGGTCGTGTGGTGGTGAGATGGCTGTTTTACTTTATTTGGGGTGGTGGTGGTGGTTGGATTTTGTGGTGTTTGGCTGGGTGCTGGTTGTGTTTGGAAATGTTTGTTGTTGTTTACTTTGTATTGTTTTTGGGTGTTATTTTTGTTTGTTTTTGTGTATTTTTGAATGTTTTTGATTGTTTGTTTTTGTGTTTTTTGGTGTCCTACTGGGGGGATCCCCTCTCTGCCATCTCCCCTGGCTCTGGAAGGCTTGTGGGGACAGACCCCTTTTGTCCCCTCAAACCTTCCAGACTCATGGGACCCAGGAGAGGGGATCGAATCCAGGCCTCCCTCTGATATTAAAAGGGAAATCTCAATTGTGGTTTCCCCTTTAATATCAGTGGGGGGGTTGTGATCCCCCTCTCCGCTGGCTTCCTTGGGTTTGGGAGGGTTGGGTGGAGAAAAGGGGTCTGGCTCCCCAACCCTTCCGGACCCAGGAGAGCCATCGGAGAAGGGGATTCCCCCCCACTCCGTTTTTAAAGAGAAGTAACCACTTGGTTTCTTCTCTTTAATATGGGGTTTGTGTGGGGGGAGGGGAATCCCCTCTCTGCCAGGTCCCCTGGGGTCAGGAGGGTTGGGGAGACAGACTCCTTTGGTCCCCCCAACCCTCCCAACCCCAGGGGAGCCAATAGAGAGGGGGAGCACAACCCCCCCAGTGATATTAAAGGGGAAACTCCGATTAGGAGCTTCAGGCGCCATTGGGGAGGGGGGCTTTGGTTCCCGTGGCTTGGCGGACTTGCTCTCCCAGTGTTTTTGTTTGTTTGAATTTTTGTGCGCCGGCTTCCTCAGCGTTCTGCGTGCTCATGGTGCGCAGGACGCTGGGGCTTGTAGTTATGGGTTTGTGCTTTGTGTTTGTGCTGCGTTTTTTTAAAAACGGTTTTCTTTTGATTGGCTGCGGCACGATTCCGAACGTTCCTTGCGCCGTGCCATGCGAGAGCCTCTCAGCCTGATTGGCTCTGGCGCGGCACGGTGCAAGGAATGTTGGGAAATGAAGTTGTTTCTCTTTTTTCGCATTTGTGGGGCTGTTGCCCCACTGCCTGTTTTCTCAATCCTTTGTTGACCTGCGGACCCAGATCGGCTGTGTGCACGAAGGGTGAGTGCAGGCAAGTAGGGTGAGGCATAGCAACCTATAGCAAGTTCCAACGGTTAACCCTTGGTTTTATAGGTTAAGATGTACTCTCAGATTCAGCATAGTCATAAATATGTCACTTGCTATGAGATGTTTGCTCAGCACTTCAAGGAGATAGTTACCCATATTCTTTTGGAATTTGATACCAAAAATTATAGGATCTAGGAAGATATCCAATGCATGGACTAGTCAGGTTTTTAGGACCATTTTCAGTTGTTGTGGACTGATGATGTTGACAAGACTCACCACATATATACTTGACCCTTGCCCATTGTCCTTGATAAGATCTTGCAGGGGTAGATTGACTGGGTAAGTCCAGAGGATGGAGCCTTCTGCCTTGAAAGAAGTAGTCATGTACCCTCTGATTAACAGGACCTCTCTAGACTGGTCTGCCAGCTACAACCACTCCTGGACAGAGATAATCTGGCCCCAGTAGTCTAACACCTTCTAACCTCCTGGTTAAAATACTGCAATGCACTTTATTTATTTACTATTTATTTACTATATTTATATACTGCCTTCCTCACCCTAGGGTGACCCAAAGCAGTTTACAAAATAAAATACCAAATATACAAAAACATTTCATCAAGTTACAATATCAAAATCACGGTACCCAGGGCAATTACAAAAAGCCAAAAACCTCATATGGCTGAGGCGGCTTTTGTCCTTCTCTGGGCAAGGGCCTGGAGTTGGGCGGGTGGGAGCATCCTTAGACTGCCCAAGCAGCAGCTGCAGGCCCAGTCTTCCTCCTCTGGACGATGACGGGCCTGGAGGGGTGGGTGGGCATGGAGCGTCTCCAGGTCCGGGCTGTGGCAGCTTTTGTCCTTCTCCGGGTTTGTGGGGCCTGGAGTTGGGCTGGCGGGAGTGTCCTCAGACTACCCAAGCTGCAGCTGGCCCGGTCTTCCTCCTCTGGACAATGACATGCTCGGAGTGGGGGGGGGGTATGGGGCTATCATTGAAGATGACATGGATGCTGTGTGAAGTGGAGTATGCAGTAGACCAGGGATTCCCAACCTGTGGCCCATGGGCTGGATGCAGCCCATGGTGCCATTTCATGAGGCCCCCCACCCCCTCCATCACACAAGGAAATGCCATGTGATGGAGGAAGGGCAAAATGGCCATCCGGTCCCCAAAGCTGTCTGAGGGAGTGTGACCCGGCCCCCAGCTTAAAACAGTTGAGAGGTCTTGCAGTAGACAGATGGCTAACAGGAATATTCTTCATAACCTAAATTACATGACTTTTGGAGAATTTGCATTCACTGCCCATAAGCTTCTGATCTGAGTTCAAGGTATTGACAAAGCCTTAAACAGCTTGGGACTTGGATACAGTATTTGAAAAAGCACATTTCCTTGTATTTACCTGCCTGATCACTAAGATCTGCTGGGAAGAACCTCCTCTGTGCCCCACTGTTATAATAATAATAATAATAATAATAATAATAATAATAATAATAATAATAATAATAATAATAATAATAATAATAATAATAATAATAATAATAATAATAATAATAATAATAATAATAATAATAATAATAATAATTATTATT
The DNA here is from genome assembly GCA_035047345.1 of Bradypodion ventrale. Taxonomy (NCBI): domain Eukaryota; kingdom Metazoa; phylum Chordata; class Lepidosauria; order Squamata; family Chamaeleonidae; genus Bradypodion; species Bradypodion ventrale. The sequence goes on along the minus strand of JAWDJE010000003.1, from coordinate 71,826,385 downwards.
ATTATTATTATTATTATTATTATTATTATTATTATTATTATTATTTCATGTCAGAGATTATTCTGGGTTGAAAGAATTTTTGCTGGAGAAACTCCGCTCAGGGGACGCCCAATGAGGCTCCTTCTATGTCCCCAAGCTCTTTCCCCACCAAAGTGATCCCTATTTATCTACTTGCAATTTCTTGCTTTTGAACTGCGAAGTTGGCAGAAGAAGGGACAGATGACAGGCGCTCATTCCCATGAGAGGGAAATGGTGGTGTATTGGGTGCTGAGTTCAAATCTAGCAGAGTGTAGTAGTTAGCTATGAGCGACAGCGGAGGTGCCCGTTTAATTTTCTCCTTTACACCCAGTCAATAATAGCAGAGACTCAGTTGAACGGTGCAAAACATAAAAAGCTTTTACTCAGCAGAGGTGGTGATGAAAAGAAACATAAACAGTAGAATCTTATCTGTGAACAACTATGCAAACAAACTTAGTCTTTCAGTTTCACAGTAAGTACTTGCACACAGCAAAATCTCCTGGTGCAGCCTAGCTCTTCCCTGGCTCGGCTTGCAGAGTATGGCAAACAAATACAGTCCTGGTTTGCTCAAGTATTTACAGTCTTTAACAAAGCACTCTCTCTGTCCTGGAGAGTAAACATATAGCAATCAGTAAGGCTATGCTGGCACACTTTCTCTGTCCTGGAAAGCCAACATATAGCCAGCAGCTTCTCCCCTTTCAGGTATGCAGAAACAGTACCCTAGGAAGATTACCTGGAAGACAGTCCTTCTTGCTGTAATCCAATTCACAAGCTATTTGCACAAGAGCTTCAGGTAACACAGTTCAGCAGAACTTCAGTACAGCTTCATGGCATAAGTCCAAGAGCATTAGTCCATGTGCAGCAGCATGGCAACTAGGTTAATTCCTGAGCATTCGGGCAGCATGGCTACAAGATTACAAATCAAGAGCCTTCAGGCAGCATTGCTACAAGATCAAGATCAAGAACATTCAGGCAGCGTGGCTACCAGATTAAATCCAGAGCAAAGAAGCAAACTACTCGGCTCTATTTTATCCAGTGACAAATGCTGATTCATTCCATCATTACCACCACCTGTCCACAGTTCAGTAAATTACTCTTAAAGCTGTAGTACCACATATCATGTATTATTTACAATACCAGGGTGTTCCACATGACATCCCTAACAATGCAATACTTGGGTCTTGTTGGGTCTTGAACTCTGACCTTCCAGCTAACAAAGTGAGCTTCTTAGCCACTGAGCCACATGTCCCACTGCTGAGAACAGTTAGTTATGTGGAGAAACAGGGAAAGGCTTTATCACCCCTTATCAAAGCAGCTTTAGAATGTTCTCCTCTTGGATTGGTGCTGAGATTGGTTTAATTTCAGGGCCAAGTCAAGATGCTGTATACTTTTTTATTAGATCCTTTGGGGATGAGGTGACGATCTTGGTCTGCACAGATTTTAGTGCAAGGGTTTGAATGTTTTTATGTTTTCATTTTGTGTTTTAAATTGTTTGATTTCAAATTGTTTTAGTTATCTTACAGTTTAAAATTGCTTTATATAGATCTGTAGCCTGCCTTGAGATCCTGTGATATTGAGTGGGGTGTACATGTTTTAAATAAATATGTAATGAATAAATGATTTGTAACTGGAGATGAAGTTACAACAAAGCAGTAAAGTTTCAGTGTTACAAAACTCTTCTAGATATTTATGTTCAAAGTTTTCTGTGAAGAATAGAAATGCAATGGCAGGCCAAACTTATTGATTGATTGCAAAGCAATGGGCCCTGTAGGCTGTGGACTATCCCAGCTGCAGTAATATTGGTTATAAATTAGCTATTTCCAGTCCAGAAGTCTCGGCATCCTTTTGAATAGCATTTTAAGAACATCAAGGTAATGCTTGCTGCTGTCAAAAAGCCAAACATAATGTTAGGGATTATTAGGAAAGAGGCAAAAAATACTGAAAGAGATCATAATAGCCATATATAAATCAGTGATGTGTTCACACATTGAGTACACCATTCCTGGCCATCCTATCTCTAAAAATGATGTATTCTACAAGTAATAATGTATAGAGAAGTATGATACAAATCATTGGTAGGAGTGAAGATGATGCTTTCTGTCTTCAAAGAAGCAAAAATATTAGAGACTCTTATGTCTAAGAGGACTGGGTAATTGGATTGTGAAATATAAAAGCTCAGATGGCTTGAGCTGACATGAGATTACATGGGAAACATTTTACCTTTTGATAGAACACTAGAATTAGGTAACCAGTCAAGTTAATATTATGGCTTCTTAAAGGAAATACAATAATTCACTTCCATAAAAAATGGCAATAACTGTAAGTATGATGGCTGAAAATACATTCTGATAGTTTAGTGACTGTTGGCTGTTATATTTTTGTACACAAGGCCCCTAAACCTTGAATGAATGGAGCCTGAGAACTCAGTGGTTGAAATCAAATCTAGCTGATCACAGCACTATCAATACGATAAATCTTTATTGACATTGTCCTGTACAGAACAAAGAGATTGAAAAATCTACATATCAACTTAACAAGACCTAACAAATTACAACTGTACAGAAAATATATCCACATACCCAACCCCACAAATATTTAACCCCTGAAAAACACTAAAAAACAGAGCTCCCTCTTAAACTACATTTCACTTCATTCAAAGTCAAGACCGCTTTTGGGTAAAAACTATTTCTCAAATGACTAGTCCTGGTCTTTATGGCCCTATACCTTCTTCTAGAAGGCAGAAACTGAAAGAGATCATGTCCGGGATGTGTGCGATCCTGCACAATCTCTACAGCTTTCTTATAACACCTGGAGGCATAGGTTTGATCTAAAGTAGGAAGAGTACACCCAAGATATCTGTTGGGATACAAAGAGCAGAACATGCTGCAGTACCTCTGAAAGCCACAGTTATAAATTGTTGATACTGTAATTGGACAGAGAAAAACACTTTAGACACGTGTCACCCTTTGTGTTCTTGTCCCTTGTGCAGCAACAGTGGAAACAGCTGGACACCTGATGACAAACTCTTTGTTGGGAATGGGACTAATTTTGTTCTGCACTTTCATATAACTGACCAAACCAGTTTATCCTAATTTACTTGAAGATTTCTCTCTCTCCCCATCCTTTAAAAGATCCATTCTTTTACATGGTTGGTATTAGCTGAGGACTCTTCTAGCAAGAACATTTATTCTCCATTAAATACTGGATTCAGCAGTAATGTTATTGATGTCTTACTTCCAATACAGGTTTATGTATTTAAGGTTAGTAATCAGGATGAAGGTAATGTCCCATAGAGAAATTATGCAAGAGATAGCGAGGATGCAATAGAAAAAACTGGTAAGCGTTAGCTGTATGAGGTTTATACTGAGTTGCATGCATGTTTGTTATGAGAATTAATTAATGAAATATTTTGTAATTTTTGTAATTTTTCAGATGTGATTAATACTCCCCGGATGAAAAAATTCATTGAAATGTCTAAATTAACCAGCTAGACATCGGGAGTGTTGAATGATTTATATATGAAAGACATACAAGAAAGGAATTTCAAGTTGAAGAGAAGATATCTGTTTTTGGTTGATGTTGAACTTATGTTACAAGAATTTTGAACAAGATTACAAGAGGCTTATTACAGCACGTGTATGAATACAATACAATTTGAATTGAACTGAAGTCTAGAGAATCATTATTTTGATTATTTTCATTGTGCCAGTACCAACGGTTTTCTTGTATTCGTACCAATTGACACTGTTTGGCCGTTTTTTGTGAGAACATTGATGTCTTCCTTGGCATCTACACAATTTTTCCTTATCTGGCTTCAGTGCTTTCCTCCGTGACTTTTTACTCCTTCTTGTTCTTCCTGAAAGTATGGTTTGTTTTTAGAACCACTATGTACCACAGGGGGAGTTTAACACTTCCTACCGTTAGCGCTAATATATTAGTTCTTTTAGAACATATTCTCTTTACATAGTAACTTTTTCTTTTTCTGCACACATTCACCACTCTTATTCTTAGCAGCCTCCTCTGGTTCGTCTGATCTATCTTTCTTGCCCAATAACCTAGTGGAAACAGACAGCCTTATTGGGAAATACACAGCATATAACCAAATGAAAAATAACTCAGCTTTCAGAGACCAAAAGTTAACCCTCCTTTCCCTCAGCAGTGGGATGAAAGGAAATGCTCAGACAATGCTGAGAAGCTTTGTTTGTTTGCCACAGAAACCACATAATAGCTACTTCTTTTAATTTTTTTCTGCCCCACTTTTGTAAAAGATAATTGAATGTAGAACATCACTTGCTGGCATTTGGATGTATGTAGTGGTGTGCTCCAGCCAGGTCAGACCGGTTCAGGCATACTGGTAGTCAGCTGGCCCCACCCACCTCCCCACCCTGCCCACCTCCTCCTCCTCCTCGAAGAGGCTTCGGAGGTGAACCGCTCCATTTCCCTCTTTGTCCAAGGCTTTTCTGGGGCTACATTTCACCCTGAAGCCCGTCCCCAGCCACTCCAGAGTAGATGGGGAGGAGCTTCGGGGTGAAACAGAGCCCCAGAAAATCCTTGGACGAAGGGGGAAATGGCTTCGGAAGGGGCTGGCTCCATTTCCCCCTCTGTTCAAGGCCTCCCCAGCCACTCCCAGGCCATGCCCACCCAGTCACATGGCCAATAGGCCATGCCCACCCAGTCACATGGGCACTCCCACAGTGTGGCAAATTTTTTTTTTTGAAGCTCACCACTGGATGTATGGTGTGAAAATAAGCACACATGTAAGCAAGCAAATGAAAAATAGGGGTCAATGACAGTCTGGAACAGGGATTCCCAACCTAAGGCCCATGGGCCGGATCTGGCCCATGGTGCCAATTCATGTGGCCCCCACCCTTCAGAGAGCATTCAAAAAACAAAATGGCTCCCCCTTATCACGGACTTGACCCTTGCCGGGGTTCGAGAGGCTGGTTACGATCAGTAGGCTGTTAGATTTTCCATTACTTCGCAAACTCCCTCAACAGCCTTTTGTCACCTCTTCCTCCAGAACCCAGGACGCCGTGCTCCCACCTTTCCGACACAGGGAGTATGCGGTTATTTAGTTGGTAGCATGTAAAGCAGAGATCACTAGTGCCTGGGTATACCTGAGAAGTAGACTCCAACTCAGTAGATAGTAAAACTCACAAAGAGCTTTATTTTCCAAGATGCAATTTCATAGAAGCAAAGCATAATTTAATACCTGTGAAAAGAGTTCATAGAGACAGAAGTCTCAGAATTCCAAGAGATCGTTGGGCAGGGAATAATCTCCAAGATAGAATCCAGTCCAGTTTATTCCATTCCATGCCCTGTTGTCAGTAGTGGGCATCAGCAGGTTTGCACCAGTTCGCCAGAACCAGTAGCAGAAATTCCGGCTGGCCCCGCCCATCCAAGTTTTGAAATAAAGTAGTCTGAATTCGGGTGCAACACAGGGCTTTCCCATGGCCATGCCCACCATACCACGCCCACAGTGTGGTAGTAAAAAAAATTTGAGCCCACCACTGCCTGTTGGGCTCATCCATCCTGCCATGGGTCATTGTTCCCCTTAGGGATAGAGTTCAGCTAACAAGAGCCTGGTAGCCCTGGGTTAGAGAACCAATTTGGGGTCTGAAAAGGCACCCATTATATAGAGAAAAGAGTGGTTCCTGCCACTCCTTGGAATGCATTACCTAATGACATTGCATAATGGGAAAACCCCTGGGTTATGTAATGTGTTTATGTCTGGAAATTCCTGGACTGCGGATGTTCTCCCCCTCCCCATGGAATGCATGAGATCATGGGAACACGTCTGGCCTCCTAATGTATGTTAGGAATGGACCAGCTGTTTCCTCTGATGTCATGTCTGACTGTCAAACATCTGTGGCTGACTTAATCTGAGTGGAATCTGAGATATGAGTAAACAAAAGAAAGAATGCAGCTGCTTAGTAACGAGCTGACAACCTAAGATCATGACACCCCTTTGAAGCTTTTGGGACAAAATTGCCACCCCCATCATGCAGGCAGGGCAAAATGGCTGTCTGGTCCTCGAAGCTGACTGAGAGAGAAAGACCCAGCCCACAGCTTGAAAAGGTTGGAAACCCCTGGTATGGAAGATCCCTATTCATGCACAACCAATGATTTCATAACTAATTTCTGATTTGTCGCTTGTGATCTGGGTCTGGCATAATTTGATTCTTCCTGCCACAACTGTTGATTCCTATAATGTTTATCAAAGAGAAACACCAGGTTTTTGGAAGAAGCTGAATGAAAGGAGCAAGCAGAAAATAGTATAAATGTTTGATGTGGCAAAATCATAAATGTATTTACTAGAATTCTCAGCCTTTACATTTACAAAAAAAGGCAGGCATGGAATGTCTCTATGTAACTAATAAGTTCAATAAAATTACAAAATGCTCAGGGGCATGCCACAGGCATTGAATGTATTGATTTGTTTAATAAATTGCTACTATTCACTCAGCTGTAGTGAACAAGAAATTATTCTAATAACACAAATAGCACTCCTTATTTTTCTATGTACTGTATTACACCTTTAGTTGGGCCATACAAGGTGGCAAAGTGGTTTCCACTATAGACCTTGTACCTTCCTTATTGTGATATAGTAGTAGTGCCTTCTCTTGCTGCGTGGTGCCCGTCTTTGCCACTACAGCATATCGGACAATGAGGCTCCTCATTGCTTCTTCAGCAATAAAGTTTTATGGGGCTGGGGTGATAACCCAATGCCCAACCCTCCTTCTTTGTTATCCAGGCTTTGGACCGGCAATGGTTGAGTTTATTGTGATATAGGTAAAGGTCCCCCTTCCTCAAAAGCCAGTCATATCCAACTCTAGGGTTCAGTGCTCATCTGTTTATAGCCAAAGAGCCAGCGCTGTTTGCAAAGAGCCAGCGCTGTTTCTGTGGAAATGTGACAGGCATGCCTAGGCACCGGAGTGCAAGGAATGCTGTTTACCTTCCCACCAAAGTGGTTCCTATTTATCTACTTGCAATTTCTTGCTTTCAAACTGCTAGGTTGGCAGGAGCTGGGACAGAGACGGGAGCTCATTCCGTCATGCAGTACTCGGGTATCGAACTGCTGACCTGCTGCCTTCCAGTCAGCGTCTTAATTACTTGTTAAAAAAATAAAGTTTAAACTAGATTTTAAGTGAAATAAATCCAACAGTGTGGACTAAAACTGAATGCCAACTCTGCATTTTTCTAGCGCAGTGTTTCCAAACCTTTGGTTTTTGGACTTTAATTCCCAGAAGCCCATGTCATTTCCCCAAAGCACTGATAAGCCAATATGCTAATTTAGGCTCCTGGGAATTGAAGTCCCCCTGTGGGGCATGGGTCCCATGTTGGGAACCACTGTTCTAGAGACTGCCAGTTTACCAGTTTTCTGAATTGCCTGGTATGGGGTCAGGTACTTGTCTGCTCCCCTACCACAAAAATCCCTGCTGTCAGCAGTATATGCGCACAAGGCAGGAGAAGGTGTCCGACGTGTTTCTAGTAATAGCATTCTTATTCTCATCTGTTCAGTGTTGATGAGCTTCATATTTCATATGGGACATTCCTCCTTGCATTTGCTTACATGGTGATCTCTACATTTTCTGGGTTTCACCCAGAACTTGTCTGTATTTGGTGGGAAGCTCACAGACATCCTCATATTCTTGGAATCTAGTTCTCATCATCGCCACTCTGTGATGAAGATTGATAGAATATCTAGTCCCGTGATGACGAACCTTGGCACTTCAGATGTTCTTGGACTTCAATTCCCAAAAGCCCAAGTACCCTGTGAATCCAAATTATTGGGTTTACTGTGATTCATCTGTCCCGTGCTGCCCTCATTGCTCCCAGAAGCAGAAGTAAAATGCACCCATACGGTTAAGACTCTTCCAGGTTAACCCTTCCTCTGTATGGGCATGTTTTACTTCTGCTTCCGGGAGCAATGAGGGCAGCGAGGGCCAGATGAATTGCAGTAAACACATTTGTGTGGATTCACAGGGTGCTTGGGCTTCTGGGAATTGAAGTCCAAGAAAATCTGGAGTGCCAAGGTTTGCCATCCTGGATATAGTCCAACCACCTCTGGCAGGCCACAAGTTCCTCACCTTGATTTATTCCTTGAAATGATGCAAGCAAATGTGACAGCATACAATTACAACTAGGCCCTCCATCCTACCTTTCCCTTGATCCCTGCTCACTCACTTATCATAGAGTAGCAGTAGAGTTCTACAAATCAAACAGGAATTAAGACAAAGATTTAGGACACACTACTTTTTCTCCAGGCAATTGTCAAGCCTGCCTAATATATTAACTTCTTGTTTGCATACTAGTAGTTCTGCATTCACTGCGAAATACAGAAGTATTTTTCCAGCCATGGTCTAACTGGGACTTCTTGTAAGAGATGGTAAAATATAATGGTGTTGGAAACATACTTGTCTATGCTTAGTAATATAATTGTGAAACACTAAAATAAACCACACTTTAGGTGGGACTTCTGAGTAGACATGTGTAGGGCTGCACTGTTAATGGATTAATAATAATAATAATAATAATAATAATAATAATAATAATAATAATAATAATAATAATAATAATAATAATAATAATAATAATAATAATAATAATAATAATAATAATAATTTATTTATATCCCGCTTTCCTCGACCCAATGGGCGACCCAAAGCAGCTCACAGATAATTTAAAGGCACAGTATTAAAGACACAATATTTTAAGGCACAGTATTAAAAACACAATATTCAAAGATACCATATGGCAAAAAACAAAATACAATATTGCAAAATACAATACAAAATACCATGGAGGGGGCAGTGCCGACTCAACAATACCCCGCTCCAATCGCCCCAACCCCAGACAAGTCCAGAGGTTGGTGGCAGGAGAGTCCTCGGAATACCAAGCAGCCACAGCTGGGCCTCCTCCTACTCCTCTGGATGATGTCGGGGGCCTGGGGGCGAGCAGGCAGGAGCAGACGGGAGCAGGCGGGAGCCGTAGTCAGCGTCGGGCTGCCCAGCTGGCCCCAATTCCCTCAACACCCAGGTCGGTGGGGGGAAGAGTCCCATGGCAGCCGTGGCAGCAGGCGTGGAGTTCTCTTAAGTCGGCGTCAGGCTGCTGAGCTAGCCCCAATTCCCTCCATGCCCGGTCTGTGGGGGGAAGAGTAGGTTGCTATACATGAATATATGAATAGGTATAAGATACTGTACTGGCCTGAGTGTCAGTCAGAAACTGAAATTTTTAAAAAAATTAGAGGGGAAAGTGTAGTCAGGTCATCTATGTATTGTGATTTTTAACCTTCCATTTAAAATAAATCATCCATCTTCCTACTCCCGTAGCCAGTTATTGGTAATCAGAAAGCCAGTGCAGAAGTGCCTACATACATTATTAGCTCCCTAATGCTTTAGGGCATTTTTAAGTGTTATCAAGTTTCTGCATGTGAAATTATTAACACAATTAGCCTGGTGTATTAGCAACCAAGTCTTCCATTCATTACTTCTTGAATTCTGTGACCTTGTAGAAGCAATCAATAGCTAAACTGATAAATGGCAAAGCTTCTTACCGATCTGTTCCTTGAGTGCTGAGGCTGAATGTTTATTCTTGACAAGCGCAATTTATAATTTAGTGACTCCGAATGTTTGCTCCAGCTGTTCAAATCTTCTTTTCAGGACAGTGCACCTATAAAAGCTGGAAATTTCATTTGCTGGTTTATTATGCGTGCTACATTAGCTAATTCAAAAACAATCAGAAAATACAATTCTTCTTGTTGTTTGTGATGAAAATGCCCATCATGGGAACTGAAAGAGGTTTATAAAATCTTGCTAAAAAAACAGAAGAAATGTTTAAAGCATAAGCCAAAGGAAGACAAGTTTACGAATTTATTATATCTGAGTCTAATATATCTAAGTGGATAAGTAGTGATTTCCTTCCTTAATTGGATTATTCAAAACATTCAAATTCCATGATGATCATCTCATATTGGAATTACCAGTTAACTCTTTAAAGACCTATCTCTATTCATTCAGGAAATGGTCATTCAAATATATTTTTTTACATTTTCTTCAGATTTTTTTCTTTGTTAATCCTTCAGTCCCAACAACAGTGACCTGGTGAGTGACTGATATGATGAATATGGGCTTTCTTTTCATTTGGGTGTGTTTCTCCTTTGCATGAAATGAATTCTTTGATTGAGACACAGAAATTTGGTGGTGTCATTAAAAGGGCTTGCAAGTTGTTGGGGTGGGTGTGGGTTCTTTCACTCTATGTCTTCAAAGTCTACTACTTACAAAAATGACACTTGTTGAGCTAACAAGTTGAAACCTCATAAACAACATCTGCTTGATGTGGCATGTATGTGCGAAATCAGAAACTACCCTCAAAAAGTGGCCATGAGTAACATGGGTTTAGAAGTGTCAAAACTGACATATATTTCTTCTAACTATTGGTGAACATTGTAGTTGTTATTTGCCATCAAATAATCTCTGATTTACAGTGATCCTATGACTGGGAGAACTCCAAAACGTCCTGTCCTCAGTTTTTGCAAACTCAAGCCTTTGGTTTCCTCACATAGTTAAAGTATCTCATGTTTGTTCTTTCTCTTCTCCTGTTGCCTTCAGCCTTTCCCAGTGGTGAACATTACTGTTATACTTTATTCAGTGGCTCAAGTGGCTAAGATGCTAATTGGGAAGCTTGCAAACTCAAGCCTTTGGCTTCCCTCACAGAGTTAAACTATCTCATGTTTGTTCTTTCTCTTCTCCTGTTGCATTCAGCCTTTCCCAGTGGTGAACATTACTGTTATACTTTATTCAGTGGCTCAAGTGGCTAAGATGCTGACTGGGAGGCGGAAAGTCAGCAGTTCGATTCCCGAGTACTTCAGGACGGAATGAGCTCCCATCTTTGTCCCAGCTCCTGCCAACCTAGCAGTTCGAAAGCAAGAAATTGCAAGTAGTTAAATAGGACCACTTTGGTGGGAAGGTAACAGCGCTCCATGCGCTTCGGTATCTAGTCATGCCTGCCACATGACCATGGAAACGTCTGCAGAAGCAGACAGTGCTGGATCTTTGGCTTTGAAGCAGAGATGAACACTGAACCCTAGAGTTGGATACGACTGGCTTTCGAGCAAGGGAAACTTTTACCTTTACTATCAAAAAGGCAGTTCTTCACTGGCTGAGTGAAGCTCTGCATTCTTACAACGTTAAAGCTGATAGTAGCAATGGCTGGCAAGGTTATTTGGTGCATGTTTAATTTCATTGTGAAACCAGACTGCTGCCAGCATGCCTGTGCTTGTGGCAGAAGACATCTAATAGAGCCTATAGCCCAGGGGTGCCCAAACTATGGCCCGCAGGCTGGATCTGGCCTGTGGGCCATAGTTTGGGCACCCCTGGATTAAGCAGAGAAAAAGCCAGCCGAAAATCTGTCTCATCATGTTGCAAAATATATCTGTTGCAAAACAGATTGTAAAGTGAGTTTTACTTCCCCTTCTGGTGGGAGAAACCACATGACTGGCCCACTGAACCATGTGACCTGCCTGTAGAACCATGTGACTAGCCTGCAGCCTGAAGTGTTTGGGCATCCCTACTATAGCCCAACAAAGAATATATTTATTGCTCAATGAAAACATCATTGCACCCATCGTCCTATCCAGGAGTTAAATATTTGGGTTCATTCACTATGCAAAGACACACTCAATCCCAGTTAATCCCAGTTTTGTCACCATTCTGCATACAGAGAATGACATGTCTGAAGAGGGAGAGCTCCACTATTCATGCATATTCCATATGAGTTTGGAAGAATCACGAATTCAACTCAAGCACAAAGTATCCCTGGGAAGCACAGATTTCCATCTTAAGACCTTTTGTCTTTTTTGCTAAGAAGGAAGGAAGACAAAAGTATGGTATTGTGTGCTTTGTATCCCAAGCTTTTTTCTTTGCTTGCAGGGATGGCCTCTCAAGGAACTGGGGAAGCCTTGGGTTTCACCATAGCTGTCAAGTATCCCTTATTGGCCAGGAAAACCCCTTATTTTACTCTCTTTCCCGCCGTCATCCCTTATTAATTAGACTGCAATCCCCTATTGCCATCATTGGAGGGCAGTGCAGGATAAGCATAGCTGTCAAGTATCCCGTATTTACCGGGAAATTTCCCTTATTTCCAAATCCAAAACTTGACAGGTATGGGTTTCACAGAGAGCAAAGGGATTAGGGCCACACACTGCATTTCTTTCTTTTTTTAATACATTTTATTGAATATAAAAAGATAAACATTACAAAGAAGAAGAAAATACAGAAAAGAAAACACGTAATTTAAAAGAAAAAAAATATTCAATTTTTATCGAATCCAATTACATTAAACATAACATAAACACTAATAATCACTCTGTGTATTTACAAGTTATAAGAGCCTGTGGGATATTGCCTTTTTTACCATTTCCAAATATATATATATTCTGGTACAAGGCTGATCTCCATTCAGTGAGTATTCCACAAAAGGTTGCCAAATTTTCCAAAATCTATTTTCTTTAATTTTTTCCCTTATATTTGTTTATTTCCCATGTCAGTTTGTCATTCAATGCAAGATCCCACATCTCTTTATACCATTCCTCTACTTTTAGAACTCTATCAAGTTTCCAGCTCCTTGCAATACACATTCTAGCTGATATCAGCATAATAGCTATTAGTTCCTTATTGTCTTCATTTACTTTCAAATTCTCCACATCTGTTAACAACACCATGTTTAAATTCAATTCACATTCTACCCCCATAATATCACATATTTCCTTCTCATTTTTCCCCCAATACTCTTTTACCACTTTACAATTCCACCACATATGTTCATATGTCCCTAAAGAGTTTTTACATCTCCAACACATTTTACTTTTAGCATTGTCCATTTGAAATAATCTCTCAGGAGTCAGATACCACTTCCATAACATTTTGTAATTATGCTCTTTCATTCTTACCGACATAGTTCTCATATATCTTTTTCCCCACTTATCTTTCCAAATTTTTTCCTGAATTTTAATGTTCAAATCCTGTTCCCAGCATGACTTCAAAGTTTCTTGTGGATTACCTTCATTGTTTAAAATTTTTATAAATCCCTTGTTTAACTATATATTGGATGGGGGAAAGATACCGACATCATGGAACAGAACTATAATTGTTTTGCTGCCAAAGCCTGGAAAGGATGTTGAAAAAGTGGAATCATATAGGCCTATTTCTCTGATAAATCAAGACACTAGCAAAAAGATTAATAGCAAAAAGATTAAATGGGTTCATGGGCAATTATATAAAGGAGGATCAAGGGGGATTTTTGAAAGGACGTCATATGTCTGATCTGATTAGGAGGGTTCTGGACTTGATTGACATAGCAGGGCATACAAAAGAGAAAGTTGGATTATTGTCATTAGATATATTTAAGGCTTTTGATTCTTTGCAATGGGTTACAATTAAAGAGATAATTTGATGTTATGGATTTGGAGATAGATTTTGTAACATGATAGACCAGTTATATCAATTTGGATTTGCAAAAGTCAGGGTCAACGATGAAAATACAGGAGAGATAAGATTAGAAGCAGGTACAAGACAGGGTTGCCCATTTTCCCCAGTACTGTTTATAATGGCAATGGAGTTGTTAGCAAATATTATAAGAGGGGATAAAGGCATTGAAGGGATGGCTGGAAATAAAATAAGTTTGTATGCAGATGATACTTTGATAATAATGAAGCATCCTAGAAAGGCATTGGAAAAAATACAAGGACATCTAAAAGATTTTGAAGAGATAACAGGTCTGAGAATCAATTGGGATAAATCAGAAATGATAGCCTGTAATGTTGAGAAGGAGGAACAAGAGAGAATTAAGGCTAAATTTAAAATTCAAGTTAAAGAATGTTTGAGATACTTAGGAATAAGTATCTCAAATAAAATTGAGGACCTTAAGTGATTAAATTATGATAAACAGAAAAAAGAAATTAAAGAGAAAATAGAATTGTATAAAAAAATCAAATTGTCATGGTTTGGTAGGATAGCATTAACTAAAATGATGTTGTTGCCAAAAAAATTTTTTTTATTTGAGGCGTTGCCGAATAGGTTGTTTGATAAGGAAATTAAAGATTTTCAAAACATAATAAATAATTATTGTAATGCAGGAAAAAAGCCTAGAATTGCTAAGATTTTTTGGTACTTATCTCAGAAAGAAGGAGGATTGGGAATACCTAATTTAAGGAATTATTATAGAGCTTTTCAAATTAAGAATATTATAAAATTTTTAGCAAGGGAGAAGGTTGTCTGGGAAGAAATAGAGATGAAGGAGTTAAAAATGGGTAAAGGGGTATTTCTAGGCGACAAGAAAGGGAAAAGCCTGTGGCTTCACTGTATAGTTGATATGCTCATTGATATGTTTTTTGGACATGTCCTTTTGATATACTGATTGTTGATATTTTTTGACTTGTTGTACTGATATATTGTATTGTGGAATTTATTGTAATTGTATTGTAAGTGTATTGATTGTTTACTTTTGCATTGTTTTACTGTTACATTGTACTTATATTAACTTGCTGTTAGCCGCTCTGAGTTGGCCTGTGCCGAGTTGAGCGGGATATAAATCTAAATAATAAATAAATAAATAAAATCAGTGTTAAAAATAGAATGATGAAAACAATGTTGGATGTTTGGAACAAGGTCAAAAAGAAATTGAGTCCAGAACTATCTCCTATAATAGAATTAGATGATATTAAAAGTTTTCCGATACAATTAGATAATAGTTTAAAGATGGTACTGGAAAGAAAAAATGTTTCTTTGTTGAAGGACTGGGTTCGCGCCTGTAAAGATATTGAGAATAAAGCAGTAATTTATTCACAATTGAATCTGAACTGGCTTCAGAAGGTAGTGTTGGATAGATGGACTGATAAATATAAGGAAGAAAGTAGTTTAGAGAGGGATAAAACAGAATTTGAGCAACTGTTGTTAAAGATACGAAAAGGAGATATGGGATTAAAGGGTATAGTAAGCAGGACACACTGCATTTCTAAAGGCGAAAATGCAACATTCTTCTTCTTCTTCGCTTTCCTCTTTTATCCCATTTGGTGTCGAGGGAGGAAATGCAACTTTAGATTCCTAATCTTTATCCTTCATTTTATTTACCAATGGCTGTTAAGGATATCATGGGATGACCATATGACTAATGTAGAAGTGTTGTGTCAGATGGATAGAGAACAAGAACTGTTTAAGACCATTAAACAAAGAAAGCTCCAAATACCTTGGGCATATCATGCGGAACAACATAAAGTATAGAATACTTAAACTCATTATGCAAGGGAAGATCCCTGGGAAGAGAGGTCTTGGATGTAGATAGAACTTGTGGCTGAAGAACCTAAGCGACTGGCGTGGAATGTTCTCAGAAGAACTGTTCTAAGGAGTTAAGAACAGGAAGACTTTCGCCAATGTTCAAAATAGATATGACACTTGAAGAAGAAGAAAGCACTTCATTTTCCCACTTCACATGAAGAAAGAAAGGAAAGCATGGACTGGGGTTTTAACTAACTTCCTGAAGACAGAAGGACAACACCAGGCCACAGATCCCTGCCTTTCCTTTCTGTGTAGCAGGAAAAGAGAGTCTGAAGGCTAAGGCCTTTGTACTGCATTTCTGATGGTATGAAGTCACCCTTCCATGCTGTTTCTTGTTGTGAGATGTTGAAATGATCTGCTGGGATTAGGGCCTCACATCAGCAATGTGCTTGCAAAAAGGAGGGTTTTGGTTTGACACAGAGATTATATCCAAGGTGGACCTTGAGAAGGCCAAGTGAGAGCAAGTCAGATGCCACTCCTTCCAAACTGCTCTTCTAGGGATAAATTTCAAATTGAAACTCCAGTGCTTGAAGGATGTGATTGAAGACGAAGAAGAAGGGAGACAGTGAAATATGAGGAAAGAGAAGAGGGAGAGTGAAAAACAACTGGTGGGAATTAAAAGAGTCCACTTCATAGACTGTTTAATAATCAGCTGAAAAAGACCTGTTTTAAAAAGAGAGAGCCATTCTAGCGTAGTGAGACCTCTCAAGTTCCTGTACAACTCTGAAGGTCACTGGGTACCCTTGGGCCAATCACTTGCTCTCAGTAATTTCTTATTCCAGAGGCTATGAGAAAAACAAAAGGAGAAAAGGAGAATAATGCAGACACGCTTGAGGACATATTTTTAGAAGGAATGGTAATCATATAAACTTTAAAAAGAGGAATATGTGGTATATATTGTTTTTGTTCCCCACATATACTACTACTACTCGACTGCAACTCGTATCCGAGAATGTATATTTCCCTGAAGCAGGAAAAATGTCACTGGCATGAATTTGTTTAAGGTGTCTCCCATCTTACCATGAAGTGACCCACACACTATGATCTCGGAGCCATCACCCACAGCACACATGAAGCGTGACATGCAGGATTTAATGCCAGGACTGAAATGGACTGCTGCAGCCTTGAGGATATGGATAAGGTGCGCCTTTACAGCCAGTCCATTGGGCATGGCCTCTTCTGCCTCCATGACCATTGGGAATCAGAGTTCCTCCTCTGCTCATTTTGTCCCCACATATAATTTTTCATAATTGTTGCTTTGTATTAAGCATGTCCAGTTGACCTTGCTGAGTCCTTCAAGAGAGCCACTAAAATATGTACATATAAGTAGCAGTTCTTTTCAACCTTTGGTCCTGCAGATGTTTTGAATTTTAGCTCCCAGAAGACTCAAGCATGGCCAAGGGTTAGGGATTCTGGGAATAGAAGTATGAAACACAAGAAGGCAGGGTAGCTCATGGACAAGGATGTGGAGATGCCCCATCTCAAAAGTCCATGGGAGGCACCTTCATCTCAGTCCATGAGCTGCCCTTCCATGGAGGGCCAAATGTTGAGGACCACTGGTATATAGTGAAAGAGACAGGCAGTAGCACTTGCTGGCTTGCTGATATTTTTTGGCTGGCATTTTCTACAAAATTGTGACAGTAAAAACTGATGTATGTGTGTGACAGAGAGAAACGGTGTGTGTATGCACAAATACTGATGTCTAGAAATTACAAAGAAGTGCAGCCCAAATTCTTCTGCGTCTTGAGGTGGAGAGTGAAGCACTGCCTCTATAGTAGCCCCCTATATGTGTGATGGCAGCCCATACATCATTTTGGCAGAGAAGCTGTTGTCCCCCAACCCCAGCCAGAAGAGAAGGAAGAGGCACATCTGGTCCTCCTTGAAAGACCTCAGAGATCGGTACTATGAGAGAATTAACAAAGACAATTTTACTTGATTATTCCTTGATCTTCCTACCTCACTTGAAAGTCTAATAAGTACTTCCAGATGGTCCAGCCAGAATCCTGTCCTGGTGGCAGACACCTTTTGGTATGCATGCATTTGTCGAGGCATGTTGTTTTTGCTCTTCATAGGCTTAGCCTATCCTTTTCTGGTTTAATATTCAGAGCTTGAGAGGTGTGCTGAAACTCAATATTAGGAGATTGGTGTCCATGAAATGGATGTGCCTGGTGTTCTGTTACCTTATTTCATCCCATTATTTGCTAACACCTTTTGCTGTACTTCTAGAGAGGCAACGCTAGCAAAATAATAGACTTTTTCTGTGGAGATAGGTTGCAGGCAGCTAGTAAAAATCCTGCATGATTCAATAAGAGCTACAGTCATGTGTATGGCACATGCTGATTTATACCATACAGCACTAGCATATTCTGCTGTGGAGTAGCAGGACAAAGCTCTTGTTCTTATTGTTTGTGGGTTAGCAACCCGGTCTGACCCAGTCTGTTTCCTAAGTATGTTATTTCTCATAGCAGCTTTCTGTTGGGTGTTTAGACAAGATTTTTGTAAGTCAAAGTCCAATCCAGAGGGACACCTAAATGCTTTGGAACAGGACAGTTTCTAAAACTTTGTCTTTCCAACTAACTCGGAGCTTTCTGACTGCTCTTCTGTTCTTTAAGTGAAAGGCACACATTTCAAAAGATGTGGTTTCAGCTAGTTGGTTTTATAATACAGTACTGTATAAGGAAGATCTACCTAGGCAGAGGTCACCTGATGCTTGATGGACTCAAAAGTCTTCTCTGGACTGTCAAGGCAAGATCATTTGCATAGATGAAACTTCTGGAGTATGGGAATATTAGTTTATAATGTGTGTAATTGTAAAACAGTAATAGTGCCAGTACACTATCTTGTTGGGAACCATTTCTTTAATTTCTCCAGTGACTGTGCCTCCCTTGGGATTCAATAAAGACTCTTCAGTTTTGAAGTAGAATGATGACCATTTCTGTTAGTCCATGATAATTAGTAAGGAGGTAGAGCTGTTTGAGCAGCAACTGATGGTGGACAGTATCATATATACTGCTGAGATAATGCTATAAAAGTAGCTCACTTCTGGCCAAAAATAGTCTAATTATTTTAAAATTTTAATTTACTTTGAATTATACTTATAGTTCATATAGATCTATAATTTTAAATTGTGCAATGCTCTGATATGAAGAAAAAATAGATTGATGAATGAATGAATGAAAAAACTGAGAAAATACTTTTTCACCACAGCATCATCAATTTTCTTGGTTGCCCCTGTTGACCATGCTTGTGCTGAAAGTAGACGTTTTCAGGAATGACACAGATCCTACTAGGGTGCAATAAGGTGTGAAGTGGCATATTTATTTCAGCAAAATATCTGCTTCCTAAGGTGGTCAGTTCCTTCTTCTTAATGGCAAAGCCACTCCCAGTTAGAAGGGAGGCATTTGATTGGCAAAAAAGGACTAAATAAATTGAACTTAATGAATTGTCAGAAAAGAGGCTAGATTTAATTGAGATTAGTTAAGGTGGGAGTTTCTTTTATTTCTGTATAGAATATTAAGTTGTTGTTGTTGTTGTTCAGTCGCACAGTCGATTCCGACCCTTTGCGACCCTATGGACCATCGTTCTCCAGGCGCCTCTGTCCTCCACCATCCCCCTCAGACCTCCCAGTTCTGTGCCCACTGTGTCTACAATACCATCTATCCATCTCATCCTTGGCCTCCCCCTTCTTCTTTTGCCCTCCACCTTTCCCAGCATAATTGCCTTCTCAAGTGAATCCTCCCTTCTCATTTGATGCCCAAAGTACTTTAGCCTCATCTTTACTATTTGACCTTCCAATGAGCAGTCAGTGTTGATTTCTTCTAAGATTGACCTATTTGTTCTCCTCGCTGTCCAGGGTACCCTCAAAACTCTCCTCCAGCACCACATTTCAAAGGCATCTATTCTTCTGCGTTCAGCTTTCCTAATTGTCCAGCTCTCACATCCGTACATTACCACTGGGAATACCATTGCTTTGACTATTCTAATTTTTGTTTTCAAGGTGATGTCTCTGCTTTTCACTATGTTCCCCAGGTTTCTCATCGCTTGTCTCCCAAGAATCAGTCGCCTTTTTATTTCATGGCTGCAATCTCCATCTGCAGAGATCTTAGATCCTAAGAATGTAAAATCTGTCACTGCTTCTACTTCTTCCCCATCTATTTTCCAGGAACTGATCGGGCCTGTTGCCATTATCTTGGTTTTCTTGATATTGAGTCTCAAGCCAGCTTTTGCACTCTCTTCCTTCACACCGATCAAGAGATTCTTTAGGTCTTCCTCACTTTCTGCCATTAAGGTGGTGTCGTCTGCATATCTCAGATTGTTGATGTTTCTCCCAGCAATTTTGATCCCATATTGTGATTCCTCCATCCCTGCCTTGCGCATTATGTGCTCTGTGTATAAGTTGAATAAGCAGGGTGACAAAATGCAGCCTTGTCTTACTCCTTTTCCTATTCCAAACCACTCTGTCATTCCGTGTTCTGTCCTAACTGTTGCTTCTTGGTTCCTGTACAGATTTCTCAGGAGACGTATGAGATGCTCTGGTATTCCCATCTCTTTAATCACTTGCCACATCTTGTTGTGATCCACACAATCAAATGCCTTAGTGTAGTCAATAAAGCAAAAGTAAACTTGTTTCTGGTATTCCTTTGTTTTCTCCATGATCCAGCGTATGTTGGCAATGTGGTCTCTAGTCCCCCTGCCTCTTCTGAACCCAGCCTGCACCTCTGGTAGTTCTCTTTCCACATGCTGCTGAAGTCTATCCTGTATTATCTTGAGCATCACCTTGCTGGCATGTGGGATGAGCGCAATTGTTCGATAATTTGAGCATTCTTTGGCATTGCCCTTTTTTGGGATTGGAACATATACTGATCTTTTCCAGTCCTGTGGCCACTGTTTTGTTTTCCAAATCTGCTGGCATATTGAATGCAGTAATTTGATGCCATCATCTCCTAGAGCTTTGAAAAATTCAACTGGGATGCCATCATCTCCACTAGCTTTGTTGTTTGCAGTGCTCTTTAGGGCCTTTCTGACTTCACTCTCCAGGATGTCTGGCTCAGGTTCAATTTCTTCATCATTGTGACTATCAGGAGTGTTGAGGTCCTTTTTGTAGAGTTCCTCTGTGTACTCTTTCCATCTTTTCTTAATCTCTTCTGCATCAGCTAGCTCCTTTCCGTCTTTGTCCCTTATCATGTTCATTTTTGCTTTAAATGTTCCCTTGATTTCCTGGATTTTTTTTGAAAAGGTCTCTGGTTCTGCCTCTTTTGTTGTTTTCCTCCATTTCTTTGCACTGTTCTTTTAGGTAGTTTTCCTTATCTCTCCTTGCTTTTCTTTGAAATTCTGTGTTCAAAAGATTGTATTTTTTTCTTTCTCCTTTGACTTTTGCATTCCTTCTTTCCTCTGCTATTTTAAGAGCCTCATCAGACAACCACTTTGCTTTCTTATTCTTCTTTTCTTTTGGTATGGTTTTCTTTGCTGCTTCCTGCATGATGTCCCTCATCTCTGTCCATAATTCTTCTGGCACTCTATCTATTGAGTCTAAGCCATTGAATCTGTTCATCACCTCCACCGTGTATTCTTTAGGGATGCTATCTAGGTGATATCTGTCTGGTCTCTTTGTTTTCCCTATTTTCTTTAGTCTAAGCCTGAATTTTGCAATCAGTAGGTTGTGATCTGAGCCACAGTCTGCTCCAGGTCTTGTTTTTGCTGACTGTATGGAGGTTCTCCATCTTTTAAGTGGCACAGTCCATTTAAGTAAGTAAGACTTTCTTATCACTTGTCAAGCATGCTCACTGCAGTTTTAGTATTAGACGTTCTGACAATGATAGAGGGGTGGCTACAAACAAGAAACAGATTTTTAAAATTTATTCCTTCCTTCCTTTCTGTATGTTGCACAATAAAATTCCCCACGGTGCCTCCTTGACAAGGGCTTGACTTGATGTTCCACAGGTTCCCATTCAGCTCTGAATTTCGAAGACAATGTGCTGTTCTGAACATAATTCTACATCTCACTGCATCCACTCAAGAACAGTCATTGAAGTATTATTAATGGTTCAATGGTTCCACTGAAGTATTATTCTCAAAACACAAGCGCATGCCTGAACAATCTCCCTCTCAACTAGCATAATTTCAGCTCTAATTACGGCCTAGTTGTGATGTCTGTTTCTGCCTCGAGTATCAGTCTTTCTCAGTACAGTCAAACCTCTGCATATGAATTTAATTTGTTCCTTGAGGTTGGTTATATCTCAAAACATTCTTATCTTGAATTTCCCATAGGAATGCATTGAATGCTATTTTCCATAGGAATGCATTGAATTTCCTATCTAAAAAAAATCCTGCTAAGAATTCTTATCTCGAACCTGATTTTTTTTCTCCTGAGATTTCCGGATGTATCTTGAGTTTTTCTTAAGTCAAGCCATTCTTATCTCAAGGTTTGACTGTACATCAAGATAGGGCAAACTCCCAAGGTAAAGGGGCTGCACATACCTGTCCCAGGAGCTTAGAGACACACATCTTAAAAACTGTGGTGCAAAAAGGCAGATGTTTTAACTTGCATCCTCTAGTATATAAAATAAATATTTCAGGGTAGTGGAGAGTGGCCGGTAGGAGCTAGCCTTTTCCCTCCCTATCAATGCATGCTCCATAGAGGGCACAAGGCTTTTTTAAAAAACTATTTTCTTTTCTTTTTTTAAGAGGTTGTTGGATTGCTTTGGTGTACTGGGCCTACACTTTTCTCACACATCCCTTCTGCAGTTCTCCCCCAACTACAGCTAGAAGATAAGAAAACAGAATATTTAGTCCTCCTGCTAGTGGCTAGTTTTTTATAGTCAGTTACAGGGCCGACACCAGAAGTTTCCGGGCCTGGTACGTGCCCCCCCCCCACTTTGGCCACATCCCCTGTGGTTTCTGCACATGCGTGGTCTGCACATGCACATCGTTTGTTTCCCGGTGCTGATGGGCCCCCATCATCTCCGGGCCTGGGATGGGAGTCCTACTTGCCCCCGTCCTCCCGATTGCAGCACTGGCCAGTTATTTCCTAAAAACTCATTGCTTAAATGTTCCTCAACTGAACTATGGGAAGTTGTGTCCCTTGCAGGGGGGGGGTATTTTTGTGGGGCTGTATTCTTTATCTAAAATGGGGATGTTGTGGTACTTGCTACCCTCAGGGTTATATGTTGTACAGTGGTTGGTTGGCACATTACTGAACAATTTGATAGAAACAGTTTAAGACAATGAATCTTTCTTCTTTATCTCCCACACTGGAATGCAAAAAATGTGATTCTTTTGCAGAAACAGTTGTTAGGTACACAGTGATCAAATATACTGGAAAGTTCCTGATTTGCATTCAGGAACTGTAAGCCATGGCTTTTGATCTGTAGTGAAGAATTGCTGGGTTCATTCAGACTGAGTTTATATTGTCAAGAACTGTAAAAGGAAACTAAAGAGTTTGTAGGAATTAAGCATCTTACTTTCTCCTAAAATAAAATAATTTTTTATGTCCTTTTCTGTCAACCCATTGTCACCTAACTCTTTTTGGGCAAATGGAAGAGATAACTGGCTTGTGGCAGAGACGATTTTGTTTACCACAGACATGGCGCAGTGTCTCCCGAAATAAGGTCTCATGCAGATATTCCTCAAGTTCTGAAGTGCTTGTCAGAGGCATTTCATTTCAATTTTTCAATGTACTCAGATGCTTTTCCAACACGTCTTCTGTTATTTCACATTGAAATTAGAATTTCATGAGAAGTCAGTAAGAGTTATTACCAGTACTATGTGAGTGGTGGCAGCAAAATCCCTAAAAATGCAAAGAAGGGGGTCTTGCAATCTTTCCTGTCTCACAAGTTTAGAGGATTCATTTGTCCCAGATATATTTTGAAACTAATTGATTTATCGTGGCTAGTTTTCCCTGGTATCATGACCTCAGAATCCAGCAATGACTGGACATAGGCTTCAAGGATGAGGAACAAATGTTTCCAACAGAAGAGGTACTGCTACAATGAAATCAGAGGTCCTCCAACCTGAGATGCAGATATACTTGAGCCCAAGTCTTATGAGCCTAGATCAGCGGTCAGCAAACCTGGCTCGCCAGGTGTTCTTGGACTTCAACTACCAGAAACCCAAGTCAGTACACTTGCTGTTCAGGGCTTCTGGGAATTGAAGTCCAAGAACATCTGGAGAGACAAGTTTGCTGTCTCATGGCCTAACTCACTAATGGCAGCCCTTGAGCCTAGCTCCAGCAGTGGTGGGCATCAGCAGGTTCGCACCAGTTCGCTAGAACTGGTAGCAGAAATTCTGGCTGGCCCCGCCCATCCAAGTTTTAAAATAAAGTAGTCCTAATTCAGGTGCATCACAGGGCTTTCCCCCTGGCCACGCCCACCATACCACACCCACAGAGTAGGTAGTAACTTTTTTTTGAGCACACCACTGAACTCCAGCCATTGGTCAGCATACCCATCTCCAAAATCATTGCTCTAATGTTGGAAGCATGCCCAACTTGAGCTTTTGGCAGAAACAGAGGAGTTCTAGGCAAAAGTCCTGTTCCTCTTGTACTTCCTACTTTGTAAGAAAGGGTGAAATCCCAAGGCCAAGACACAAAATATTCAGGCTGTTGTAATGAGCTTCTCATTGCCAGCCCATTGCAACATCAGGCTGTACTAGAATCTGATAGCAAGTTTGTCTTCCAGTGAGGTACTCCTTCAGTGCTGCATGCCTGAGCAATGAGACATAACAGTAAAGCCCATGTCTTATATGCTGATGACCACAATCACAAAAAGGAAGGTGATTTGCAAGATACAGAAGGTGAGAAATGATTGTGCTGTAACAGACATGATTAACCACTTAAGGGAGCTCTGGTTCTAAACATGTATTGAGTTTCTCATACGGTTTGACCTGGAGAGACAACTTCAGCACTGAAGCATGAAAACATCACTCATGCTGGAATGAATTACTAACTTGGAGGTGTCTCACACTCAGCCTGTCTTGCTGTCTTGAGGCCCATGGCCTGCAGTTTCAGGTATAAACACAAAACCTGGACTCTAGGGTACAAAATGTGCTGTATCAATTTTCTTAGTCTAAGGTGCAAGATACTGCTGTTTTTCAAAGAGAAGTACAGCATTGAAGAATAATTGTGTGAGTGTGAGGCCTCTCATTTTGAAGGGACAGGATTTTGTTGAAAAATGACTAAGGATTGGATAGCAAGGCTTATTATTTCAGAAAAATATGAAAAGAACATAGTTATCTGACTCGCGTCTGCTGTTGACTTTGTATAAAGATTCCCTTTAAACAGTTAAATGTCTTCTATAATTCACTGAAGCCAATATCAATTATGCATTGACTGCTTAGACAACACTTGCCATCTGGCTAATGGAATGAGGGACAAAATTCAGATATTGATTTTTAAGTCAGATGCGTTTCAAAGGTCAAATATTGATTCAGGAGGCCAGCCACCAAAGTCACTATTCAACTTTCAGCAGACAGACCAACCATAAACAATGAAATTTCATCTAAGCAGTCCCCATGAGGAAGGCTAAGAATTATGCCCCTGGATAACACAGATCTGTGTTTAGAAGAACGCATAATGGGAGTCATGGGGATCTTTACCTGCTCTGTGTTGAAAGAAAGGTGCCCTGTACAAGCTCCGTCATGGCTCCCCCCTTACCAAAATGAAATGAAGTCTTGTTGCCATTGCAATTCTATATAATGCTGCTTGGGAGTAAACCAAAAGGCCATGAGTTCCTGTTGTCAATGGGCCATCCTCTGTTAAAAGGACTGCCAGAGGATAGGTGCCAATTGATGACCAGTGAAGTCCATCCAGGACAAGCCACTCTTTAGCACCTAGCTGACTTGAGTAGGCTTACAGATCACCTGCTCACAGACTTTTCTGCTGGAGTGAAATGCATTGAAATTATAGTTGTTACTTCTGAATGTACATCTGTTTATATAAACTGGGATATGCAAAGTAGGATATGTTTGGCCTAGAGAGAAGAATACTGAGATGGTAGCTATCTTCAAATATCTGACACAGATGAAATAAGCTTCTTTTCAACCGCTCCAGAGCATAGGACCTGAACCAACGAATTCAAAAGATAAGACGAAATATTCAAGCTAACAATAGGAAGAATTTCATAATAGGAACAGCTGTTTGGCAGTGGAACAGGTTAGCTCAGATGCTGGAGGACTTCCTTTGTTGCACACAGTGTTGGAGTTGGAGATATTTAAACAGAGATTGGAGGGCCATCTGTCAGGGATGCTGTAGTTGTAGCTTTGTACATTAGCAGGAATTGGATCAGATGATCTGTTCCATTTCTGTAATTCTATTATTCTAACTGACCTCTTTTGGTCTTTATCTTTGGTGCTGCATTCCCCTCACCCCCTTTTTGGCCAAATGTTACTGGCTGCCCTAAATAAATTCCAAGGAACACAATTGGACTTGCGGTGGAATGAACACACAAAGCATATTGACTTTTAAATGGATTATTTAATCTAAATGGATTATCAGGTTCTGAATCAGATTTTGGGGAACACTTCAGAAATCCCCAGTGGAGCTATTAAATTAACATGTATACTGCACATCATATAACATGTCTGCTCAGGAGAATCTTACTGAATTCCACAAGGTTTACTCCTAACAAAGTGCAAATAAGACTGGAGCTTTAATTAATGTAAGCAGTTCTATTATGATCAAACTATAGCCTAAAATCATAATATGGCAAAGAAGATGTGGGGCACCGGTGATGTGATGACCCCACCCTGCTGGCTTATATAATGTAGGCCTCTCTGTCGTTTAGCTTTTAAATAATTGATGGGGAGGGTAATTTTTTAAAAAGTCTAATAAGGGTTTTTAAGGGTCTTTAGTGTTTTCTTATTGTAGTGATTTTATCCTTGTTGTTATGCCGCCCAGAGTCACTCTTTCCATTTGGGTGGCAATATATAAACTTAAATAAATAAATAAATATTCCAGGATTCAAACCAGTGTGGAAGCCCACTGATGTGGCCCATGGCTAAATAAAGAACACACAGTTCAGAGTTGACTTGCCCTGTTCTATTTTGGTGAACCTTGGACCCAACCCTTTTCCAGGTTTATGATGGTATTTGCAGACTTCATGAAGATCTGTCTCCTGCAAATTGGGAAACACAAATAGCAAAGCCAGATCATAGACTGAATGCTGTGGGCAGAACAAGCTCCAGTACTGTGTTTAATTTTTATTTTCTCCTTTCTTTCCAGCCACTAGGAAGAAGCTCCCATTGGCTTCCCAAGTTAGTCACAGAAAAGGGAATGAGTGAGGAATATAAAATTACAATGGGTATTATCTTCTTTGATTCCTCCTTAAAAGTGCTGTGATGAGAGTTTGCTTTTCTACATTTTCCATCTGCTCTCTCTGCTTCCACCTTTCCTTTCCCCTGGTTCTTAAATTAGTGTTGTTGTGGTCACAAAACTTTGATGATTCAATTACTTTACAGATGGAAGGAAAGATTCATTTGTAAGCTAAATAGCATACTGTTCTTGCTAAGATTCTCCTTTTTCTTCTTCCACTTTTATATATAAAAGGTGTGTCTTTTTTGCATTTTGGACTTCTTTCCTGTCCTTGAAGAATTTTCTGCTTCTCCCACTTGTTCTTTTCTTCCTGACTGGACTACTGTTGAGTCCGGCTCAAGAAGTACTCTGACCAGCACGATTGGGTTAAACTCAGTGATTCTTTATTTGGATCATAACTCGGACTGGGGACTATGTACAGGGATGGCCTCTATATATACAGTGATTTGACTGTTACAAAACAAGATACATTTAGGCGGGCTTCCAGAGGACAAGCAAAGTTAAACATTTCCTGCTTTGACATCTATTTGAAATTTGCATCTTTAGAAATGGCGCACGTCTGCTCTTCCGCTTTGGCGCGGTTTGTCTTTTGAACCTGAATTAGGCTTTGGACACAACAACTACTGAGGTGCTTTGTTTCTTAACCAGATTGTTGTCAATGTGAGTTAACTATTGCAAATATTTAGTGTATGGGACCAAAGACACCAGGACAGCCGAAGAGCTGGCTTAACACAACTTTATTACATGCTGGTCAGAGGGAACATGTGGTAATGGCGGACGAACAGCTCAATATATACAGTGGCTATACATTTGAATGTGGCTCCTTGACAGTCTATTGGCTACTGTCCGCGTGACGTCATTTCAGGTCACGCCCTTCTTGTCCAGGTGAAGGTGGTGGCGGGAATCTTCCCGCGCTGTTGCTCTTAGGTGAGTCTTGGACCAATGAGCTTGGACGCTCGCTATTGCCATCTAGTGGTCACTAGCTCGCGTCCTATTAGGGTTACAGTGATGCAGCTGAGGTTACAATGTTACACATGGATAGATACATTGTTTAAAGGCACATGCTTTAGAACACAACATCCCTCCCCCCTAGGATGAGACGAAGTCTCTTAACCAAGATGGTTTCTTGCACTCGCGTTTGGGACGCGATGTGGGTTGGCCCCCCCGGGGGCCGCTCCCGCTTCCTTGTTCCCTGGACCCTTGTCCTGTAATGGGAGAGGGAGACTTGTTAGTGGCTTGCTGCGGTTTTGCAGCTTTAGGGGAAAGGGTAGATTCCGTTGTGGGCGAACCGGGGGCACCAGGGGCTAACGTAAAACCCCTCTTCTCGCTTGGATGGGTGGGGGACCACTCCGAAAAACCCCCCCGGTTCTGTAACTCAAAATTAAACTCTGCTGGGGGATCCCGCGGGATATCTACGAGGACAAATTCCTTCTCCTCCCCCCTTGGTGGGGACTCTGGACCCCCCTCTCCTCCCCCTTGGGCTAAACGGGTGGGGGAGAACCCTAACGCTGAATTCGGCTCTGCGCTTTCAGTGCCCTGCCTTCCCGGGACCCGGTTCCGTAGCTGGTCCGCGTGCCGCCGCCAGAGTAGACCTGTGTTGGTCTCCACGCGGTACGATACGGGACCGGTCTGTTCCACGACCACCCCCGGTACCCAGGCTGGCCCCGCGCTGGCGTAGTTCCTGCAATGCACTGGGGCACCCACACTAAAACTCTTTGTGGCTTCTATCCCGATGTTCCTCCCCTTGTCTTCAACTCTCGTGGGATCTAGCCTAGTGAGAATGGTGGCCAGTTTCCTGCGCATTAAGAGCTCCGCGGGGG
Organism: Bradypodion ventrale; assembly: GCA_035047345.1. Classification (NCBI taxonomy): domain Eukaryota; kingdom Metazoa; phylum Chordata; class Lepidosauria; order Squamata; family Chamaeleonidae; genus Bradypodion; species Bradypodion ventrale. Next base: position 71,797,910 of record JAWDJE010000003.1, on the reverse strand, counting down.
AGTATCCTGACGCCAACGGGGTCACCCTGTACCCTAGCAGAAACTGACACACTTGCAGGTTGAGGTCCCCGGGGCCCATGCGCCGCAGCGCGTCCTTCGTGGTGCATACGAGGCGCTCCACTTGGCCATTGGTGGCCGGATGGAAAGGGGCGGAGGTGATGTGCCGGATGGCGTTAATCTCTGTGAATGCCCTGAACTCAGCGGACGTGAAGCAACTAGCGTTATCGCTAATTAGCGTGTCGGGTATGCCGAACGTAGAAAAAATTCTCCGCAAATGCTTTATTGTCGCGGCCGAGGAGGTGCTCGTGACTGGGATGACCTCCAACCACTTAGAGAAAGCGTCCACAACAAGGAGAAACAGAGTTCCTCGGAACGGGCCCGCGAAATCTATGTGTATCCGGGACCACGGCCCCTTAGCCGCGTCCCATTCCCTGTGGGGAAGACGGGCCTCCTCCGGTCTGGAGCATTGGCAACTCTCACAAGTGCCGACCATGTGCTCGATGTCAGCGTCTAACTGGGGCCACCAAAAGTAGCTCCGGGTCAGCGCTTTGGAGCGCACAATTCCGGGGTGGCTGACGTGCAGCAGTTTAAGCACCCGCGGCCGAAGGGATGTGGGAATCACCACCCGCTGCCCCCACAAGAGACACCCCCTCTCTAGGGACAGTTCCAACTTTTTCCTGAAAAATGGAGTGAATTCTTCCGCTGGGGAAGACGCTGGCCACCCTTTCTGTACCCAGGAGCTAACCGCCGCCAACGTCCTATCTCTGCCTGTCGCTTTAGCGATATCGGCGGGTACTATGGGGGGCGAATCTAAGACTTCTATCATGAGCACCTGGCGGTCCGGCTCCTCCTCGCCCACGTGGCTGTGTGTCTGGGGGAGGGGGGACCTCGACAGGGCGTCCGCATGGCTGATCTCTCTCCCGGGCCGGTACACCAACGCGTGCTGGTAGACATTGAGAAAAACGGCCCACCTGAGCATCCTCGGGGACAGGATCTGTGGCGTGGGCTTATCTGCGGTGAAAATGCCTAGTAGGGGCTTGTGGTCGGTCATGATGGTGAAGGGGCGGCCATAAAGAAAATCGTGAAATTTTTTGGTCCCTGCAATTATCGCCAGCGCTTCCCTGTCTGTCTGGGCGTAATTCCTCTCCGCTTGGGACAGGGACCTGGAGTAAAACGCTATTGGGGCCTCCCTCCCGTTTTCCAACACGTGGCATAACACTGCCCCCACCCCCACCGGAGATGCATCACAGATTAGTACCACCGGCCGTTTGGGGTCGAAATGGGTCAGAATGGCGTCAGACGCCAGGAGTTGTTTCAGTTCCGTGAATGCCCTCTCCTGGTCATCGCCCCACTTTCATGCCGCATCTTTCTTGAGCAACTTGTGAAGCGGCTCAGCCACCGCAGCCTTCCGTGGAAGGAAGGAGTGGTAGAAATTTAAGAGCCCTAGAAACGACTGTAACTCGGGCTTGGATGTGGGGCGAGGGGCTTTCTTGATGGCGGCCACCTTGGATTTGGACGGTTTGATCCCCTCGGGTGTTACTCGGAACCCTAAGAACTCAACCTCCTTCGCGAAGAAGACGCATTTGTCTTTTCGCAACCTCAACCCCGCCCGTTCGAATGCCGCCAGGACCTTGTTTAGCCTTTCAGCCAACTCAACCTCACTCCCCCCCGTTATCAATACATCATCAAAATATGGCAAAACGCCGTCCAGCCCTTTGAGGAGGCGTTCCACGAGCGACTGGAAAATCCCAGGCGCCGAGTTCACGCCGAATTGGAGGCGCGTCACCTGGAACGCCCCCTTATGCGTGACTATGGTTTGTGCAGCAGCTGCGGCAGGGGTTACCATGAGTTGCTGATAAGCCTGTGCCAGGTCGAGCTTAGCGAAACACTTTCCCCCATGTAACCTGGCTAGCAAATGGCTGACCACCGGCACCGGATACGCATTAGGGCGGATTGCCTTATTAATGGTGCACTTATAGTCGGCGCAAATGCGAACCTCCCCATTGGCCTTCAATGCCGTGACAATTGGAGTTTCCCACTCCGCAGAATCAACAGGAACAAGAATCCCCTGGCCCACTAATTTGTCCAGTTCCGCCTCTATTTTGTCCTTTAGTGCAAAAGGCACTCTGCGCGGCTTGAGTCTTATTGGGCGGACCTCCGGGTCCAGGTCGAAAGTTACTGGGGGTCCATTGAATTTCCCAAGTCCCTTTTTGAAAACTTCGGGGTGCGCGTCGCACACCTCCTGTATTGGGTCAGACCCAACGGTGTGCACCCCCCCAATGAACAGACCCAGGGGCTGAAACCATTGAGTCCCAAGGAGGCTGCAATCACCCCCCTTAAGAACGACTAGGGGGAGTTCCGTGGCGTGCCGCTTATACTGGACCTGGAATTTCCCAACCCCCAACACCGGGATACTGTTCCCTTGCACGTCCCGAAGCATGGACCTCAACGCTTTGAGCTTGGGCCGTACGCGGGGGGCAATTCTCAAAAACTCCCTCTGGGAAATGATGGAATATGAGGAGCCAGAGTCAATCTCCATCCTAACAGGGGCCCCTTGCACCAGTACCTCAACAAAGTAACGGGGGTGTCCCATGGACACGCTGAAAACTGGGGCATCGTCGTCGCTGTCGTCGGAGATGCGGCCCACGCCGTCCTGCTTCCTCGTGGGCCGGGCGCCATCCTTTAGTCTCGTTGAGCGGTCTGGCCTCGCTGAGCGGTCGGGTGAGCTCCTCCGGTCCTTGCGCCGTTGCCTGCAGACTTTGGCGATGTGCCCGCGTCGCCCGCAGTTGTGGCACTCGGCTTTTCTGAATGGACACCTGGCACGGTCGTGAGCCGCCCCGCAGCCGTCGCAACGCCGGCCCTCCTTCCGGACCCTCCGGACGTCCTCGTCGTCGCTGCTCTCGGCGGACGATTTCGAAATTCGCCGGGCTGCGTGCACCGAACTCTCTGTTTTGTCGGCCTTCGGCCGCCAGTCCTGGAGCTCTTGCACCCCGGCCTTCATGGCTTCCGCGGCCTGTGCCGCTTTCAGGACCTCCTGCAACGTGGGGGGCGGCTCCTGATTCATCAGCGTGCGCTGAATCTCGGCGTCCTTCAGGCCGCATAGCACGCAGTCCCTGAGGGTGACTTCCAAGTTCTCCCATTTGCATGGGCCGGCAGCCAGGCGCAGGGCCGCTACGAAGGCGGCGACCGACTCTCCAGGCGCTTGGACTCGCCTCCAAAACGCGCTCCGAGCGGGAAACATCGCCACCGAGGGCCGAAAATGGTCTCGCAACACCTTCAGGAGCTCTTCTGCCTTGAATTCAGCCGCCTTTTTGGGTGCGATGAGGTCAATCAATACCCTCTTGCCGTCGTGCCCGAGCATTCTGGTGAGGATGGCTCTTTTCTTCGCCTCGTCCTTAACCTCAAACTCCACCAGCGCGCCTTGGAAGTCCATTTCGAAGAGTTCCCAATCTTGCGGTTTCTTGATGTCGAAACCGGCGTATGTCTTGTTCCCGTGGGCAGCCATGATCCCACCTTCATCGCCAATTTAGTGTATGGGACCAAAGACACCAGGACAGCCGAAGAGCTGGCTTAACACAACTTTATTACATGCTGGTCAGAGGGAACATATGGTAATGGCGGACGAACAGCTCAATATATACAGTGGCTATACATTTGAATGTGGCTCCTTGACAGTCTATTGGCTACTGTCCGCGTGACGTCATTTCAGGTCACGCCCTTCTTGTCCAGGTGAAGGTGGTGGCGGGAATCTTCCCGCGCTGTTGCTCTTAGGTGAGTCTTGGACCAATGAGCTTGGACGCTCGCTATTGCCATCTAGTGGTCACTAGCTCGCGTCCTATTAGGGTTACAGTGATGCAGCTGAGGTTACAATGTTACACATGGAAAAGGTTACATTGGATACACATGGATAGATACATTGTTTAAAGGCACATGCTTTAGAACACAACAAAATATATTTTCTTTGTGTAGCCAAGCATACACGTGAATCACTGAATTTATTAAACTTAACGCTTTTTTTTTTACACATACACAGCTTGACTATGGCCACCAGAAAACTGCATTTTAAGATTCAAAATTATGCGTAAATATGTAGGAATGATAGTTGAGTTCACTGATCTTTCTGTGGGATGATACAAATTCATAAAGTTAAAAAAAATCATGTCACAAGGAATCTGAGAAATTTGTTATTGAAAAAGGAGGTGATCCAACTTCATGTGTACTCAAAATGAGGCACGATGCTATATATATGGTCTTAACATAACACAACTGGAGTGAAATCCACTAGTAAGATGTTCTGGATTACAGTGGTGTAAAGCCAAATGTATATTGGATAATACCTTTACGCTAAGCACAGTTGCCAGTGAACAAATCTCTTGCAAGCACAATGCCATTAGTGGATAGAGGCCAAAGCATTTGATGCTAAGTTTGAAACTATGGCTTGAACAATTCATAGTATTCATGTGTTTTATTCATAATCCAATATCAAGGTGAAAAACATATCCTAATGACTGATCCTGTAACACACAGCAAGTGCAGTCTCCTTTCCTACAAAGGCGCTCAAGCCAGACAACTGTAATTTTGAAAGTCCCTGGCTTTGAGGTCAGCCATTATGTGCCTGTGGATGACATTCATATCCTGGTGAATTTTATGGTCATTGCTACTTCTGTAATGTCTGGTTGTGACCCAACAGGACATGCAAAGTTGCTTTCCTTTGCCCTGTTGGAATACTTTAAATCAGGGTTCTGCTTCCACTACAAGAAATGAGGGACTTGTTACCTGAAGCAGCTCATAAAAGGAAGAAGACATGAAGCATCTAAGGCTGACTGATAAGATGGATGGCTATTTTTTCAAGTTTTCCCTCTACAAGCGCTTGTTCAGAGCATATTTTCATTACTCAGAGTGATGTAGTGTAGTTACAGATCACAGAACAGCCAGTCGGGGAGGGGCGGGGGGTGACAACAAAACAAACCATGAACTGACTTCTTTTCATCAGAATTAATCACAGCAGGTTCTAAGTCTTTTATATCTCAAGAAGCAAGGTGACTTTGAGGGAGAAGTTGATAAAAATTGTCACACAAAATGCAGGTTGATACTTTATGGCCATCCACACAAAGTTGATAAAATGAACAGCTCCAGTCTCCCTTAGTAGTCATTTTCAGTGTAAACAAGGGGCTTTAAAAACGTGATCTGACGTTGAGTAAATTTTGTGTTGTGACCAACTCCAGACTTGTTTACATAATCCATATTTGGTAGTTGTTATCCCTGAGTTTATTGTCCCAAGGTAACAATTCTGCTTTGCATGCATGCACAGACAAAAACATCAACCATAGGTTCTTCATTCAGCATCTTGGCCATTCATGTGTCATTGTGATTGTTAACTCTAGCTATTAACTCTATCCATCTTGTTCACATGAATATGTGTAACAAGTCTTTGGGCAAGATGAAAGTCTTGATGAGGTCTCCACTCTCCCCATCAGTTCCCAGCTGATGTGTGCCACAAACAGAAGCATCAGAAGTAAAATACAACAACAAATAAGTTGAGGTTCCCTTTCTACTGTGCATCAATAGAATGACACAGTGGCTCAGCTACAGGACTGCAGTAAAAACTTAGCTCAATACTTTAGTAAGGTTCAAAGATCTCAGGTTTGACTCAGCCTATCATTCTTTCCAAGATGGTAAAATGAGTATCCAGCTTGTTAGGGGCAAACTGTAATTTGCATTATTATCTTGTAAATATCCAGAGAATCCTTTAGCAACCTACGGCCAGACCTGCCCCCTGACTCCATTCCATCTGTCCCATGGTGCTGACCCAGGAAGTGGAAGTGGACACTTTTATGACAGCTGTAAATGCACTCACACATGCACAAAAGTGCCCGCCGTGGTTTATGGCAGCATTTGCGGCAGGGGAAACAATGTGGCCAGCCTGCTCAGCTGTCTGAGGGGGAGTTGTCCAGCCCGTGGCACAAAATGGTTGAGAATCCCTGCTTTAGCACTACGGGGCAATATATGAGCAGCTGCGTTTGCAACCAAAATATTGTATGGAGAAAGCCAAAACTGGAAAGCTACATGCTTGATCTCCTTGCATTGTGAAGCTGCCAGATATCTCTGAATAATTGCTGCTGTTTAATAAAAGCTGCCACTGATTTAGCTGTATCAGCTGTACTTCTCTTACAAAGGTTATCTTTTTTGGTCTGCTGCTCACAGGATCCGCCAGCCAGCTGTTCTTATCTGCCACACTCCTATTTTCTCTTTTACTCATGGATCAGCACTCCATCGCTCCGTTTGGATCATGTGTTCAATTAATACACATAGTAGAAGGTCTTTGTCTGTTTATATCTTTGCTCCTCTTGCTGCATTGGACAACCATCTGTCATATTTGCTTTGATTCGATTTGCAGCATTGAGCAGGGGGTTGGACTCGATGGCCTAAAAGGCCCCTTCCAACTCAGTTATTCTGTGATTTTGTGAAGCTCAGTCCCTCTCCCTATATAGCTTGACTAGCCGACAGCGTTTGAAACAAAGATGAGCACTGAACCCTAGAGTCGGATACAACTGGCTTTCAAGCAAGGGAAACCTTTACCTTTAGCTATGCTTACTGAGTGAATCTGGGTGTTTCAGTTTAAGAGATGTAACTGTGTAAGCTGTGTGAAAGTGCAGGAACTTTGCCAACATGAGAAAGAATCAAATTTGTAGTAGGGTTATTTTACAAGCACAGACAAAGCAGTCTGGAATGGTAGACCACTCTTTACTATTTTCTGCCTGAAATACCCTGGAAAAGATCAGCATAAATTGGAATCATCTTGATGACTCAGAGTTATTACTTATTCCGTGTTTAGGTCAGGTGTAAAACTGCCAAAATGAAGCCACCTCTTGGTGAATTCATTCCGTAGTTCCTTTTGCCTGACCTGGTGCAAGAAAGGGGCCATTCAACAATTACATGATCCTTGATGGGGGGAGGGGGGTCTGCCATCTGAATTACAGAAAATTTCGTGGGGGTAGGGCGGGAGTCAGGCCAAAGATTATGTAATCCATTTGGAGCTGTTGTGGTTTCAAAACATGGTGCTTTTTTAGGTTTAAAAATGATCTCTGGGAATTTTGATCCGATTTGAGATTATTGAATTGCTCCCTGCAAAAAAATTCTCTTTACAAAGGTGTGATGCATCTAGAATCCTCACCGGTACATTCTGCATTAGGCACCAATAGTGAAAAGCTCTAAAAATTAGAGTTTCGATACAAAAGCTCTGGATTATGTAATTTTAAAGGGAGGGGGTTTGAAGCGAAAATTAGTGTAGGATTACATGGGGGGAGGGGGCCAATTCCCCCCCCCAAATATATATATATATATATATATATATATATATATATATATATATATATATATATATATATATATATATATATATATATATATATATATATATATATATATATATATATATATATATATATATATATATATATATATAAGATCATGTAATTGTTGAATAGCCCCAAATATTAGTTGGTGCAACAAGAGAGCCATTGCCTGGAGTACAGCCGGTTGTAGTTCAAAAATACCACTATCTTCAAGGAGGTGTTTTCTGTGTATCCCACAGAGTTGTTGATTATTATAGCTGGCATAGCTCTTTTCAGGCTGGCCACTGACTGTACTAGTTGGAAACTGCAATCCAAAGAGTAATTTTTCCAACCTCTGAATAAAGGTTCAGTATGAAAAACTTAACACGGGTCACATTGCGCTCAGATCACCCCTGCATTATTCTGATGCAGCAGCTATGAATGGAGCAGCAGGACTCTGTGTTGGCCCTGTAGAAAATGCATTATTGAACAACAATGTGTCAGTAGGATTTATACTAGTTTTCCCCCTGATGAGACTATATATTTCAGATTCCTATCCCTTTCAAATTTTGTATAAATCTGAAAGACAAGGGAGTATGGAGATCTTACTGAGTGCATGTGCAACTCATCTGGGGTCCAACAGTAACAAGTGTGTCTTCCTTGTATTTGAACTAGAGTTCAATTGTTTTGTACTGATAGAGCCATCAGAGGAAGGAATGTTTTTAACATTTCACGAAGCAAGGCACTCACTGAGATGAAAGACAGCTGCCAGCCTGAAGCCCTGGGAGTATACCATTACAAACAATGGACAAAGAGTAACTGCTTTGATCAAAACTTGTCATTTAACTGCTTTGTCTGAATCTATTATCTCTTTAGAATTATACTTTTGGAGGGCAGAAATGGGAGAAATCACCTCTCACTGTCTCATCATAGTGGAGGAAGAGCTAGGAAAACTCTTATAGTGGCAGAACATTTTTCCTCCAGCAGGAAATAGTTTTCAAAAAAATCTCCCTGTAGAATTGCAGAGAGAGTTATGACTCCCAATACTTTAATAAGAACCAAAGAACAATATATGGACACTGTAAAAATGCAGAAGGAGCAAGTTTTTTCTCTGAAATGACTGTTGAGTTCAATTCTGCCAGTAAAAAAAAATATCCCAGGCTCCGCAGTATGATGTTCTTTAATAGGATAGCATAGGATTTTTATTTGTATACCGCCTTATTCGACCCAATGGGTGACTCAAGGCGGTTCACAGGCATTTCAATATACAATATAAGAAAAGATAAAAATACAGTATTACAAAACACAATAGAATACACTATATAGTATGGTACAAATTAGCAAAGTTACATAATTACATGTCAGAATAAATATATAATAATACAGCATACATAACGGAGCCCTGGCTTGATGTGTCCAACGGAGATCAGGGCTCAACGTATATGACTAATCAACAGTAATCCAAGTTCTAAGTACAATTACAAACTAACATATAATGTACCATACACATAATATCAAAAGGACAATCCTACATGTATGCCTTTTGCAACTGGTTCTGGTTGGTGGATTTTGAGGTGCTACCAGCTTAGATCCACCCGAGAAACTCAGGTTAGATCCAGTAAATCTGAAGTTTAGTTTGATCATCTCTAGTATAGAAAAAATGACTGTCAGTTACTTATAATACAGGGTGCCCCAAAAGTCACCATACATGTGGAAAACGGGAAATTGTAGCTAAATGTACCTTTATGTACAAAATATTCATTGCAAAATTTACAAAATATTTACAAAACATGCTAAACACGCTCCAAGATATCTTTTGTTAAGCAATTCTTTCTCTGTATGGCAACTTTTGAGACACCCTGTATATAAACTGAATATACATGACAGTCTACCAAATAGTGATGTGCTCTGTTGTTCATTTCCCAAGGAGATAAAGTTTGTTATATCAGAACAACAAAGACTGTTGTGATATTTTAAACAAATAGCCTTTTTGTTTTGTGATTTGTTTTTGTAATCATTAGTCCACTTCATCTGGTGCATAGAATGCATGCATGAATTGTGTTGCAAGTCTAAGACCTGTGCCAGATTAAATTTGTTAGTCTTTAAAAGGGTACAGAGTTCTTTTTTGATTCAAAGTGTAAATGTAGCTGAAGTCTGCATGGAACCATGTAACGAATTGTCTGTCTATATTGCCCTGCCATTGAGGTAATATAGTAGCAATGCCTTGTTTCCCTGTATTTCTAATAAGGTGCAAAAATGTGGTGAGGACTATTTGTAAAATGGTCTCCTCTTTGGACCCATTCTTGCAGCTTAAATGGCACTTGTGTATTTTCTACTGCTTCTTTGGAAATTAGCATCTGTATCTATACCTTGCAGAAACACAGTTATTACATTTTGCAAAAACAAATAGGAAATTTGAAGGGGTGCCCAAGCCCCCAGCCTTAGCACCCAAAAGTGTCCTTAGCCTGCCCAAGAAATGCCCATAGCCCCCACCAGCTTCTGAAGGGGGGAGGCCAGGTCGCGTGGCCTGTGACCTGGGTCAGTGCCAAAAGGCACGATCACAACAATCCTCCATGGATGCCTCCCTGACTAAGCTGATGAGTGCGAGTCCTTATTGGACCCACAAGATTGCCTTCAAGGCCACAAACTCCTTATCTTCCCCACCAAACCATCCTCATTATCCCCACTCCACAAACACTTGTTTGCCCCTGTCTTCTGGTTGACCTCTCTGGCATATGTCCGCTAATGTGTAACCAATGTACACAAAACCCATTGTTTGAACCCACTTCCTCTTAGCCTGTCATGGACGTACGCTGCAGTAGGCGCGTACAGATTGAGGTATTTTTGACCAGGAATAAAAGGAGGTCGCTCGGCGCTCCTCGCTGTCACATCACCTTGATGCCTTGATCCGTGTGTGTGTCTGATTTCATCCCCACGAGCGGCCCTGATCCCTACAGAAATTAATTTTGAAGGGCAAAATCTCTTTTACCTTTATTTTATCATTTGGATATTCAAGTCATGCAATCTGGCTTTTGTGGGATTCAGGTCTATGATTAAATTTCAACAACAGCTAGTACGGTGAATTCATTAAACATTTATTTAGTAAACGTAAAGGTAAAGGTCACCCTTGCTTGAAAGCCAGTTGTATCTGACTTTAGAATTCGGTACTCATCTTCATTTACAGCCAAAGTGCTGTTTGTGTCTGCAGATGTTTCCATGGACATGTGGTAGGCATGACTTGACACAGGAGTGCACAGAAAGCTATTACCTTCCCACCAAAGTGGTACCTATTTATCTACTAACAATTTCTTCCTTTAGAACTGCTAGGTTGGCAGGAGCTGGGACAGATACAGCAGCTCACTCCATTGTGCAGTACTCAGATCTCAAATTGCTGACCTACCGACCTTCCAGTCATCAAGTTCAGCATCTTAACCACTGAGCCATTGCAGCCCCTGGTAAATGTTTATTTACTTAACTCCTTTTTAACACTACTGATAGAACATTGATACCAATCCCATCTCAGGTAAAATTTTGTCCATAGGACAGAAAATTCTGAGAAGTCACCAGTGAAATAATAAAGACAGAAAGGAATATAATCTTGGACAAAAGAAATGACAACAGACAGTAAAGAATGGGGCAAAAAAAGATTCCAAGGAGAATATTCCTAAAAGAATAAGGCCAAAAATAAAGCATTTAAATACATGAAGACCAGAAAACAAGCTAAGGAAGCAGTTGGGCCACTAGATAACAACACAGTTCAAGGAATTCCAAAGGAAGCTAAGGAAATTACACATAAACTGTGTAAATTATTTTCATCTGTCTGTGTACAGTACAGGATGTCGTGCTGATATCTGTGCCAAGATTATTTTTTTCAATGGAAGGGATTTTTTTTAAAAATGGCTGTGGTGACAAGAAGAATTCTAGGTCTTTAATTCAATTATGCTCCGACAAGTCTATTCTGAGATATGGTGGTTCTTTCCAGGGTTTTCTAGGTACACAGTACTCAGTAGTAGTTTTCCAGCTATAGAGCAGCGGTGGCCAACCTTGGCACTCCAGGTGTTCTTGGACTTCAATTTCAAGAAGCCCAAGACCACCAGCTGATCAGGTGTTAAAGAACACCTGGAGTGCCAAGGTTGGCCAACACTGTTATAGAGTATTAAGTAGAGCCTTAGTGGCACAGTGGTTAAACTGATGTACTGCAGCCAAAATACTGTGACTTCGATCCTGATGGTGATCAAGGTTGATTCAGCCTTCCACCATTCCAAAGTCATTAAAACAAGTACCCAGCATGTTGGGGGCAAAAATTCTAATTAACTTGTGAACTGCCCAGAGAGTGCATTAAGCGCTAGGGGGTAGTAAAAGTAAAGGTCTCCCTTGCTTAAAAGCTAGTTGTATATGACTTTAGGGTTTGGTGCTCAGCTCCGTTTGCAGCCAAAGAGCTGCAGCTGTCTGTGTCTGTAGATGATTCCATGGTCATGTGGCAGGAACACTGTTACCTTTCCCACTGAAGCGGTATCTATTTATCTACTTGCAATTTTTTTTCACACTATTAGGATGGCAGGAGCTGGGACAGAAACAAAAGCTCACACAGTCATGCAGCACTCAGGTCTCGACCTGCTGACTTACCAGTTGTTAAGTTTTGCATCTTAACCACTAAGCTACCACAGCCCACATGGGGTGGTATATAAGTGTGATTGCTATTGCTATTTACCATTCCCTTCTTCTGGTTGCCACCCTTGAAAGGTGCAGCTTGCTGAGGTTCCCCAGGCTGGCTGTTCTTCCTGGAAGCACATTGGAGAATAAAACTCTCAATCTCTGGCTCTGCCCAACTCACTGAGGTATTATTGATTAATTAAAAATAAACCACCAGCTCTGTCCAACAGGGTTTTTTAAACCACTCCAATATGAAATTATTGATTTTCTGACAAAAAATATAAAAAAATCTCCCCTAGGTTGGCCTTTCTTCCAGGGGTTTTAGAAGTTGTCATCATAATGCCATAGGGAAATCACAAGCAAGCAATGTCTTGGGGAATAAGTCCAAAACAGAGAGCAAAAGTTTGACAATCTCTGCTCTACTAGACCATTTGCTTGCACTTCAGTAAGCCTTTGACAAAGTCGCTCACAGAGGATTAAAGTGTAAATACTGAATAAAGTAAGCAGAGTAGTCATGACAAGGAAAGGAGAAATCTAGAGAAGGTTTTCTCATTAAGTTACAGTGAATGATGCTGATTACTTTAGAGAAAAGGTGAAAGATTTTATATTTGACTCTTGGGTACCTTTCTGAACCTTATGAATTTATTCTTTTTAATCTGTCAATAGGTTCTAGAAATTATTTCTTGTCACCAATATTTGCCTCAGCACTTTAAGAAAGATATGTAAGATGTACAGTGGAACCTCATACAACAATTGCCCCGTATAGCCACAAAATTGCATAACAATTAGGTTTTGGGGGAAATGGTGTCCCGCATAACAATTTTCCCTATGGAAAAAATCATACAACAATTTTTCAATGGGAAAAACCACTTAGCAAAAAAAATAGCAAAAAAAAATCATTGTACGATGCATCCCATAGGGAAAATCGCTATATGATGCAAAGCAGATGTTTCGTACAACAACGAGCCCTGTGGAATGGATTAAAATCGTTGTATGAGGTACCACTGTAGAAACTCATGAATATTTTACACTTGTCATCTATATAAATAACAGAGAGGTGTTTGTTCGTTTGTCTTGTATGCATTCCCACACCCCCTGAAATTTGGCACACACCTACCTTGGGTGTGGGGGCTGAAACCCATTGGGGTCCAGAACACTCCGGGGGGGGGGGGGGGCTGTGTCCCACTAATGGGAAAAAATGTGCAAACTACAACTCCCAGCAAATACCGCAGGATGCCACAGCCAATCAGGGTGGTCGGCCCCAGTGAGGGAGAGGTGGGGCGACATTCACGCGCTCCACACGCCAATGGATGCCGCACATGCACAGAAAGCCGCCACCCTGGGACTCCTGCGGCCAGAGCAGGGAGGCCTGACTGCCCAAGGCTACCACACCCAGGCACCGGCACCCAGGTGGACGCCACCACATGAGGAGGCCGCCAGCAGAGACGGCACAGGCAAGGCAACGCGGCTGACCAAGGAGGAGATGAATGCGGCAACAGTGGGTGAGGTGGCTAAGCTGAGGGAGGAGACCATGCCAGCCAGGCACGCACGACCTGCAGCTGGGCCACCCATGCCAGGAACAGCACGGTCGCCGGCCTGTGCCCCATGCGCCAAAACCCCCATCTGCAGGGCATAGCCGCCTGGCTGCCGAGCCGGCCCCAGGAGGCCTCGATGGGGGGCCAGGTGGAGTGCCTGCTACAACCAGCACATGCGACCAGCACAGGTAGGGTGGGCGATGTGCAGGGAGTGTGGTGGCGGAACCAGCCCAGGGTTCTGCTGCAGGCCCGGGGGATAAAATGGCCAGCCACCATCAGGGGCACACACACTGCCCCAGGCAGACCCCCCATGGCCTAACACACCTGAGAGGCTGCAACAGAGAGCCTCCGCAGCCTGCCCGGTGATGCCACAGTGAAGCCAGGCAATCAGCTAGTAAAATGTATATAATTATGCATGGGGAGAGGATGGTTTTCTCCATCTGTCAAAATAGAATCTGGGGTTATTCACCAATACTTTTGGCCATAACAAGGGTGTTTTCATTCTTGATGGCTGCTTGTGGCGCACTTTTAAAATAGTATAATCATCCCTACAACAGTGTTCATATAATGAGTTGCCTTACACTAATGCTTCTGGAGTCAAAGGATCAACCAATAGAGTGATTGTTTTTGTCCAGGAAATGGTTGAATGTGTTCACATTTTTTGGGGAGCCTTTTTCTGTGTCCTCCACCGTAGTTTGCTGACACAATAAGAAACATTAAACTATTGCTTTCCTTTAAATATTCAAATAATAAACCTACAAACAGCTGCTGAAAAAAATACAAAAGTAGAGCAGGGGTTCCCAACCTTTTCAAGTCGGGGCCTGGGTTACACTCTCTCAGTCATCTTCAAGGGCCAGATGGCCATTTTGCCCTACCTGCATGATGGGGGTGGCCACTTTGTCCCATAAGCTTCAAAGGGGTGGCCATTTTTTTCTTGAATGCTCTTGGAGCAGTCTGGGCCCAGAGTTGGGAACCTCTGAATTAGAGTGAGCAATGTATTTTCAGTGAACCACTTCCAAGCTCTGGGTTTGGACAGGTCTTTGCTCTTTTCTGACATGACTGTTCTTACATGAGCGCTGCCAACAAAGGTATTGAATTTTTTAAAAAACAAATTAATCAATTTATTGACCTCTTTTTCAGACTGTAGAGAAACAAAGATGAAGGACATATTACTTGGGAACAGGCCCTATGTTTTAGCTTGGACCTTAGTCTTAGCACTTTAAAAAAGTTCTGTGGTCCAGCAATGGAATGTGCCACTTTTGTGGGAAGAGGTAGAAACTGCTGAAACTCTTTTTCGTAGTGCGTGAGTTGTCTGTCACAGAATTACTTCTGTTGCCATTTCAACAACAAGAAGAACAGAAGACAACTGATGATCCTTGAATGATTTTAATTTCCTTTGTAATCACAAGGGTGCAGCCAACCAGAGATTCACCTCAGGCTAAAATACCACTTCCAATTGGAAAAGCAACAAACACAAATGAATGATTGTCCTTTGGCTTCCTACAAAATGCACTGACCCTGACCTTGCAAAAGTGCAGTGATATATTGACGAGGCCCTACAGGAGCATGGTAGACTTATTTAATGTTTCAGGGTGGTGTCTCCCTCCCCCTCCAGCTTTGCTCTGCAAAGTCCACATTGCCATTTTAGCTTAGCTATGCAATCTTATATACCAGGAAGGGCTTTGTGTTGTCACCTCCAGGGTGCAGAGCTTAATCAGCTCAGGATTTACTGAAGCAGGGAAGTAAGTGATGTTATCTCTGCACATTTACTGTTCAGCTCTCTCGTATTTGGAACTGAGGTGCCCCTAGCAAAACAGCCTATGCATATCATCTAGTCTGGGCTGGGTGTGGGGGTAGGGAGGAAATCCTCACCCAGATGAATACAAAAACAGTCCTGTTAGCACAGTTTGGGAGAGAGGAAGCAAAATGATCTAGACATTCATTTAGAACAGGGGTGCCCAAACTATGGTCTGTGGGCCAGCTCTGACCTCCAAAACTTATTCATCTGGCCCACGCTGCCCTCAGCTCCCAGAGGCGGAAGTAAAACATGCTTCGGTACGGGTGCGTTTTACTTCAGCTTCCGGGAATGACAAGGTTTAAGCAAAGAAAATGGCAGCCTAAAATCTATCTCATCCTGTTGCAAATCAGATTGCAAGGTACATTTTCATACCTGTCAACCATCCCGTTTTACCCGGGAAAACCCCTTATTTTTACCCCTCTTCCTGCCCCTCCCGTTTTATTAATTTCCCCATATTTTCCCTTATTTCCCTCTGTCCGGAGCCGGGCGGGGGCCGCCCGGACCGGAGACCACCCTACCCAGCCAGGGGTGAGGAGGAGAACCAGCTGAGCGGCGGGAAGGCTAGCTACCACCACGAGGCCTCCAACCAGAGCCAGGCGGGGGCCTCCTGGACCGGAGACCACGACCCCCAGCCAGGAGTGAGGAGGAGGAGGGGCCTGAGCGGCGGGAAGGCTAGTTACCACTGCCGCCGTGAGGCTTCCGTCCAGAGCCGGGCGGGGGCCGCCCGGACCAGACACCACCACCCCCAGCTGGGGGGGGGAGGAGGAGCAGCAGCTGAGCGGTGGGAAGGCCAGCTACCGCTGCCGCTGCAGGGCCTCCGGAGCCAGGGACCGCTCAGCTGGTTCTCCTCCTCCTCACCCCTGGCTGGGGGTGGTGGTCTCCAGTCCGGGTGGCCCCCGCCCAGCTCCAGATAGAGGCCTCGCGGCGGCAGCAGTAGTTAGCCTTCCCGCTGCTCAGGCTCCTCCTCCTCCTCACCCCTTGGCCCTTGCTCGAAAAGCCAGTCGCATCCAACTCTAGGGAGCAATGCTCATCTCCATTTACAGCCAAAGAGCCAGTGCTGTTTGTAGATTTTTTCATAGCCATGTGGCAGGCATGACTAGATAGTGGCTAGCCTACTCAGTCACATGGTCACTCCCAGCAAGCCACACATGGCCATCGATTTGGCCATGCCCACTGATTTGGCCACGCTCACCTATTTGGCCACGCCCACAAAATTTCCCTTATTTTCAAAGGCAAAAGTTGACAGGTATGTACATTTTACTTTCAGTAACAGCAGAAGGGAGATAAATTCTAATCCCTTAGACATTCACAGATTAATTTGCCACTCTCTTTGCCTTGTACCCCAGGTAATTCTTGTTAAACATTCAAAACACACACAAACATAATAGGTATTGGTAATCTCCTATCCAAATGGTCTCAACATGAGAAGCAATCATTATTTGTGCTCACTAGGTACAGTAGTTGGAAAGGGTGTGTCTACCTGCATTTCTTATACAACACTGTAGGAATCGGGGCCGCTGGGGGCCGGAAGGTCCCGGAGGAGGACTGATCAAGTAACGACACGAGACAAGCTGCTGGATCGATCAGACACTTTATTGGTCAAAGGCAGAATCATTTATAGGGAAAAAGTGCAACGGTGGCAAACTGTCCTCTGGCAAGGCATTACCTCATGCGTTGACACATGTTAATGGGAAAACCTTCAAAGGGGAAGTTAATTAACTCGGGGTAAACAGGGAACAAGATTGACCATTGTCTTGGGATTTAGGCAGGGGTAAACATGGCTTGTTTGTACCAGGGATTTCCCCAAACCGGGAGATGAGTCATTATGGTTAATGGAACAGCTATCTGCTTACTCGGCAGAGTCGCGGGTCAGGTCACCTTAATTGGGTGAATCAAACCCTATACTTTATTCACCCCCCTTAATTTGACGACCGGTGAGCCCACTGGTCGGGAGCCTGTCTCACCGCAGTGGTCTCTGGTCTATTCCGTGCCCTGTGGGGCACGGGGAATCCATATCTCCCCTTTATTTTCTATTTAAGAACCTGACCGGCGACCTTACGCAAGATAGGCATCAGCTGTTGAGCTGGGATGACGTCACGGGATTTCCCTCTGGGGCGGCACTTGGAGATCAGCGAGGGAATACACTGAGCAAAGCAACAGAGCGTAATGCCTAGTATGGCTATTCCCACCACTATCTGAAGCACCGTCTGTAGCCACCCCCAGGGGATCCATGACCACATCCAATTCCATAGGGAATCCCACCAGGCTCCCCACGCGGAGCCTTCCGTGATGCCTGCAACAAGGGAATGCAGGTCCTTGATCTGGTTTTGTATTTTCCGGGAGTTGTCAGTAAGGTTAAAACAGCACATCCCATGGACAGATTCGCACCCCAGGTGGTGCAATAAGAGGAGGTAGTCGATAGCCACTCGATTATCAAGAACAGCTTGGCGGAGTTCCACCTGCTCTTGATTAAGGAGCGCTATCGCTGAGGAGGTATGATTGATGGTTTTAGCTAAACCGCAGGCCAAATGACCAATTCTCCGTGCGTTGCCGGTGGCCAACCCCGGCACGCCGATCAAACTGACGGATAGGGAAACATACTCAGCGGGACTCATTACTCTGATGCTGCTGTCACAAGAGCTGTCTAACTGGGTTGTGCGTGTGTGCCGAATGAGCGGGGAAACATTCACATGGGATACATTTGTGTCACTAGAACGTGGGGCAATCATGTCCCTGGTGGGGAGTACAAGTGTCAAGCGACTAATGCAACACATTGAGTCCGACAGATTGGCAGGGATGTAGTTCCAGGTGTGCTGGTTGCAGGTAAAGAACCACCCTGAGGGCAGGGTGACATGAGCGTACAATGAGATGAGGGTTTCCGGTTTACTGCAAGTCCAGTTGGCAACGCCAGGGTCAATACAGCGGCGCCGTGCCTGACCGTCTGCGGTGCAACCGGTCATGCGGGTACAGGCGGCGCTCGGGCTGACCGCCACCCGAGGGGTATGGAGGGTGGCTGCATCAGCCGGCAAGGTTGGGGTAAGTTGCTGTCCCCCCCCAGCGTGCATATGCCGAGAAGGCGGTAGGAGAGTGAGGGGCAAAGGATGCTTTTCGCAACCAAGCACCGTCCTCGGTGTGCTCGTCCGGGGTATGGCACACCGGGATGAGACAGGTGCTGAGCATGGATGCAGAACCAACGTCCTGCTGTAAGCAAAAATCGGACTGGTTGACGAGACCCGCCAACCTTTCCCACAAGTTGTACTGCATTCGTGTAGACAGGTCTTCACCAGGCGACAAACTGTCGGCCTGGATTGAGGCTGCCTGGGCGCCTCCCCCCAAAAGCAGGGAGAGGGCCAGGACTATGGAGATCGCCACGGTGTTGGCGTGAATCTGGGCCAGGACTGCTGCTGTGAGGTTCTCCGGCGTCGGTTCCTTCCCCTCGCGCTGGACGGCGTCCTGAGCGTCATGGCAAAGAACCTTGACCATCCCCCAGGTGACTTTGGGGATCGGCTGTCGCCTCCTCCGACGGATCCTCTCGTGCAGGGTGAGGTCCTTCATCTCCGGTATCGGACTCGGGTCGGTCTGGTTCCACGCCATGCGGTTCCGTGTGGGGTTTGACACACCGAGCTGGGATCCAGATGACACCTGTAGGAGACATAACTGCAGCATACCCTCTCCCCCAGGTGATGAGCGGCACCGGCCCCCTCCAAGTGGGGTCCGGTGGCACCCGGTACCGGACCATTGGTCGCGGGAGAGCTTCCGAACGGCGGAAATGCCTCTCCTGCGGCGTGCAGTCCGAAAAAACATTAAGGTGATTGTATGTGAACAAAACCTTGTTTAAGCAAAACTGTGCTGCTCCTTGTGACTTGGGGAGGGCAGGAGGTTCCCCCCTTTCTATTTGTTTGTCAAGATAGGACTTTAGCGTCCGATTGACACGCTCTACAATCGCCTGCCCTTGCGGATTGTAGGGGATTCCAAAAGTGTGCTTGATGTCCCAAGTCGCCATGAAGGCGGCCAACTGCCTAGAGCAGTAGGACGGTGCGTTATCCGTTTTCACGTGCCGTGGCTTGCCCATCGCCGCGATGCAGGAAAGGAGGTGCTGCTCCACGTGGGTAGCCGTCTCCCCTTTCTGCGCCGTGGCCCAAACGAACTGGGAAAAGGTATCAATGCAGACGTGCATGTATTGCCATCTGCCAAACTGCGGCACATGCGTGACGTCCATCTGCCATACCTGGTTGGCCTCAGTCCCTCGTGGGTTGACCCCCCACGAGGGCCCCCCCGGCGCCCCTGCGCAATGCTGGCAAGAGCGGACTATACCCTGGGCTTGAGAGAGCGGCAGATTGAACTGTCTGGCGAGTGCCTTGGCATTTTGGTGAAAAAAAGCATGACTTTGGATTGGAGTAGTGAAAACTCCCAAAACTGAACGTTGCTGAATTTCCTTTGCGGCCGCGTCCGCTCTGCTATTGCCCGCGGAAATCGGACCCGGTAGGTCTTGGTGACTTCGGATGTGGGCAATATAAAGCGGCTCCGTGCGGTTACGCAAATGAAATTGAGCGGTGAGAAATAGACTTAGTAAATTCTTGTCTATCGCGGGAGTGATGTAAGCTCCCGGTAGGCTGTGCAACAAATTCCTTACGTACAGGCTGTCAGTAATAATATTCAAACGCTCCTGGGCGAAGGTGCGCAAGGCAAGGTTCACGGCTGCCAACTCTGCCCGCTGAGCGGACTTCTGTGGAAGAGTTAGCAGCGTGTGCCAAGCTTCGCCCTCCTGCCAGGTCAAAACACCGTAGGTGCGACCTCCGTCTGTGAAAACTGTCCTGGCCCCCTGAAGCGGGACCAGCGAGAGCAATTCGAACAAGCTGACTGTTCCTGTCTGTAGGGAAACGAGTCTAGGGTCCTTGGGCAAGTGGTACGCTAAACTCCCAGTGAAACCTTCCAAGGCTATCGGAAGCGAGTCACCGAGCTGCATTAATTGGTGAATTTGTTCCTTGGTGAAAGGAACCACAATTTTGGCCAAATCATTTCCTGAAATGTCCCTAGCTCTCAGCCTGCCGCGGTAAATCACCGCGGAAACCAGCTCTTGGGGCGGAACGATGTTCCGTGGTGATGTGTTAGGCAGATAAACCCACTCCACAATTTTCGCTCCCTTCCCTGAGTCTACGCCTAACGCCCCAGTGAACATGGATCCTGACCGTACGATGTACAAATTCAGGATCGGGGCGTAAGGCCCCTGGGCGATCCTATCCACCCACCTCTGGCTGAGAACTTGGTTCACTTTCTCGAGCGCCAAGCGCGCGTCTCGAGAGATTTTTATCCGGTCTGCCGGCTGCTTACCTAAAGTTAGCAGCGAGAAGAGCGGCTTTAAGAGATCCGTATCCAATCGGAAATACGGTCTGGCCCAATTAATATTCCCTAAAATCTGCTGTAACTCTACCAGGGTGACTGAGTCCTGTAAAACTATCTGGGGTAAAACCGGTGCGGCAAAAGAACGGAGAAGCCGATGACCCAAGTATGAAAAGGGCTCGGTTTTTTGCACCTTCTCTGGGGCTATGAGTAGACCCTTGTCCCCCAGGCTGGCCTGGAGGTCAGAAAACACTGCGCTGCCGAGTTGCGGCAACGCCACTAAGATATCATCCATGAAGTGACACACAATAGCTTTAGGGTAAAGGCTTCGAAACTTTGCCAGCGCGTTGTGAACATAAATTTGGCACAGGGTGGGCGAATTGAGCATGCCCTGTGGCAAAAATTTCCACGCGTAACGCTGCGTGGGCTCTCCGTGGTTCACAACCGGCACTGTAAAGGCGAACCTTTCCCGGTCCCGGGGGTCTAAGGGGATTGTATAAAAGCAATCCTTGAGATCTACAACTAGAATCTCCCACCCCTCGGGAATCATATTTGGATTCGGGATGCCGCATTGAAGCGGACCCATGGGCTGAATACATTTATTGATCTCTCTGAGATCGTGGAGGAGTCGCCACTTCCCCGACTTCTTCTTAATTACAAAAACTGGCGAATTCCAGGGACTGGTGGACTGTTCTATATGTCCTGCGTCTAGCTGCTCTTTCACTAGCTGCTTTAGGGCAACCAGTTTCTCTCCCACAACCGGCCATTGTTCTACCCAGACCGGAGTGTCGGTGAGCCATTTAAGTGGCAACGCCATTACCCGAAGGTAAGGGTGGCACCGTACTGCTGGAGAATGTCTCGCCCCCAAAGGTTGACGTGCACGTCAAGAATGTGCGGCCGAACTACCGCCGTGCCGTCAGCCCCTGGGATGGTGACTTCTACCCACTCTCTGCTCCTAAACGCTTCCTGAACGCCACCTACCCCCCACACATCGGAGACCGGCTCAATGGCCCACTCCCTCGGCCACTGGCTCCTGCTTATCACGGACACATCAGCTCCGGTATCGAGGAGGCCTGAGAACACCCTTTTGTTCAAAAATACCTCGATAACGGGGCGCTGCTTCCACTCAATGTTGGTCTCCACTGTCGCTAAGACCTGGTATCCTTGCACTGCCTCAACCGCGCTCAAGCGGCCTGCTGAGCCGGGCTCTGAGCTGTCACTGAGCCTCCCCTGGCTGCCTGCTGGCGAGTGACAAGGAACCATGATCAGTTGCGCTAAGGAATCTCCCTTGTGAATGGTCTGGGGCAGGTGTGTCCAGAGTTGGACCTGGAGAACGCCTGAAAAATTCGAGTCAACGACTCCTGGAATTATGAAAATTCCGCGTGCTCCAGCTACACTACGGGGCAAAACTAAACCTAAAAAGCCTCTGGGCAGGGGACCCATGTACTGGGAATCGACCAGATAGACTGTGCCTGGCAGGTCGCATGTAACGTCTGCCTGACAAGTCAATTCTAGCCCTGTGCTACCCTTGGGGCTGGCTTGTGCCCTCGTAGTGCCTGGAAAGTGCCTGGAACCTAGTCCAGCTGTGGGAAGTCCGGATTCTGGGGAATGAGAGAAGTCTCTGTTTGGACTGGGGCCAGAGACATGCCCGTGTTCCGGTTTCCCGAATTCGGACAAAACTTGGCCCAATGATAGCCTTTCTTGCACTTTGGACATGGGGTTTTCGGGGCTGTGGACTGGCTGGACCTTTGTCCGCCTCCCTTGGATCGGCATTCTTTAGCGAAGTGCCCGACCTTGCCACAAGTGTAACAAGTTCCCCTGGTCTTTCCCTTGGGGTGAGATCTCTTTCCCCCCTGCACTGCTGCCGCTAGCAGACTCATCTTGTAGGAGTCCGTGCCGACGTCAGAACAGGCTCTAATCATGTCTGTCAGTGTCAGGTCAGGACGATTGCCTAGGGACTGCAAGATCCTACGACAGTCCAAGTTGGCATTGTCCTTGGCTAACTTGATCAAGAGCTCTTGCTGGGCTTGCTCATTGTCAATCTGCCTGGTGATGGCTTCTTCCAGGCGATTGATGAAGTCCATGTAGGGTTCCTGGGCTCCCTGCTTGATAGCGGTATAATTCTTAGCCGCTTTGCCAGATGCTGGGATCTTGAAGTACGCCCTATAGGCGGCTTCAGCGGACATTTCGAGAGTGGCGAGAGGCAAGTTGATTTGGGCGTTAATGGCCTCAAAGGCACCTGAGCCATATAGCTGCTCAGCGATTACCGCGCCTCCCATTCTCGCGGCTCTGGCCTGTGCCTCGAGCCGGTACTCGCTGTCCCAGATCATGTACTGGCTAGGGGTTAGCATCATCCTCATGACGGCTTTCCAGTCGTGAGGAATCCACATGGTGGTCTCGCACGCTTGCTGAAGCGTGCCCCTAGTAAAACGACTTTGGAGCCCTGTCTCTGAGATTGCTTTCCGTAAAGCCATGAGAAGCTTGTACGGGACTGGGGAATGCACTACCTGTTGCGCGCCTGTGAGCGCGTCCATCTCTAAGCGGATGGGACAAATCTGTCTAAGCTCAGCTAGTTGTTCTGCTGACAATTCCCCCTTCTTGAGCTCTATCTCTGCTGTGCGCTGAAGGGCACTCTTTACAACTAGGGAAGCTGGCGCTGTCAGAGGAACGCCTGCGCTCCTCATTCCTTGCGTTCCTTCGGTGACGTCTGCAGCTGTCACCGGGGGAAGGCTTCCCTCGCTGCTATGCTGATAGCTGAATGACGGACAGAGCGCCGTGGGCGCAGCCGGGTGGACTGGCTGGCCTGAGGGCTCTTCTAACGGGGGTTCTAGGGCCTCTGTCCGGGCTGGCTCGATCTGCTCTAAGAGTCCTCTACACTTTTTCCATGTGCTGACTACCCTGCCGGGCGCTTTGGGGGGCTGCTGGATGCAGTCTCCTATCTGATCCCAGAGCTTCAAGGTTAACGTACCTACTTCTGGGTAAAGTAGGCAGTGTCCCCTGAGGTACGCCAAAAGTCTCGCTAGCTCTCCGCTGTGAAATCGCAACTTAAAAACCCTGGCCAGGATTCTGAACTCCTCCTCTCGAGTTCTTTGGCTAGCGGACGGACTTGGTCTATGAGAGCAAGTCCCCATATTACCTGTGATGGGTCCCTCGAAGTTTCCTTCTCGGGCCGAGAGTCGACGCGTCCTTTTACAGGTAACAGTTCTGGCGACGAGTGTCTGGGGTAGCTGTCGGAGCGTGGATCGTCCTGTCCCGGGCCCTCGGCGGCCACTGCAATGTCAGGGGCTCACAGCCTGCCCTGACCGGAACGCGTTTTTCCCTTCGCGAACCTCCCCAAAGCCGGGAAAAAGGTAGGTAGGAAAGTCTCTTAGGAATGCCTCGCCGCGGCCACTCCTCTGTCCGGCTGGCTGCCGACCAGAGTGCCGCGCAGTCCTCCGGGGCAACGGGTCGCGGTTCAGGCGTTGAACCGGACTGCGTGGATCGTTACTCACGAGTAGACCTCTCCGGGGTCCTCTTACTCACGAGTAACATCACGTCTCGGGGTCACCAGATGTAGGAATCGGGGCCGCTGGGGGCCGGAAGGTCCCGGAGGAGGACTGATCAAGTAACGACACGAGACAAGCTGCTGGATCGATCAGACACTTTATTGGTCAAAGGCAGAATCATTTATAGGGAAAAAGTGCAACGGTGGCAAACTGTCCTCTGGCAAGGCATTACCTCATGCGTTGACACATGTTAATGGGAAAACCTTCAAAGGGGAAGTTAATTAACTCGGGGTAAACAGGGAACAAGATTGACCATTGTCTTGGGATTTAGGCAGGGGTAAACATGGCTTGTTTGTACCAGGGATTTCCCCAAACCGGGAGATGAGTCATTATGGTTAATGGAACAGCTATCTGCTTACTCGGCAGAGTCGCGGGTCAGGTCACCTTAATTGGGTGAATCAAACCCTATACTTTATTCACCCCCCTTAATTTGACGACCGGTGAGCCCACTGGTCGGGAGCCTGTCTCACCGCAGTGGTCTCTGGTCTATTCCGTGCCCTGTGGGGCACGGGGAATCCATACAACACCCCTAAAGTTATCAATCTGCCAATAACATTCAGTGGAGATGGGTGGGTGGATGTTAGTTATAGATGTTTTAACTAATGTAGTTGGGTATAATATATTGTGTAGTTGATCTTTTATTAATGACATGCCAAGGAAACTCACATGAAAACCAGAAGAGGTTTCAGGAAAGCAAACTCATTTTATCCAAGGATGAAGAGAGAACAAAAATCCTTCCATGGTTTTGTTACAAGATTCAAGAAATGATTTACCAGAAATACTTTTCAACAAGAGTAGAACACAATGGTTACTTGACGGCCCATCAGCTCATCTGACAGCAATTAGAGAATCCCTCAAGTTCATTTGCAGGACACTCAAGGATGTTTATTGAGTGGAGAGTTCCCTCCACATACAGTCAGATGATACAGAACAGCCATTTCTTGTGAGCCTTTGTTTAAAAATAAAATAATTTTTTTTTGTGGAGAACTAAGGACTGCAGTGGCTCAAGTGGCTAAGACGCTGACTGGAAGGTGGCAGGTAAGCAGTTCGATTTCCAGAAACTGCAGGATGAAATGAGCTCCCATCTCTATCCCAGTTCCTGCCAACCTAGCAGTTCGAAAGCAAGAAATTGTAAGTAGAGTAGATAAATAGGGACCACTTCGGTGGGAAGTTAAACAGCGTTCCATGTGCTCTAGTGTCTAGTCATGCTTGCCACATGACCACAGAAACGTCTGCAGAAGCAGACCGCGCTGGATTTTCCACTATGAAACAGAGATGAGCACTGAACCCTAGATTCAGATACGACTGGCTTTCGAGCAAGGGTGATCTTTACCTTTTACCTAAGGATAATAGCAGAGTCTGGGAAACTACTCTTTGGGGCTACAAATTCCAGACTCCCCCCACCACCACCCCAAGCACCACACCTTATGGCAACACGGATGCTGCAGTATTGTCATTAACCATTTAAGCCAGTGGAAGGCAGCAAAGGAAGAAGATAGGGATGACTAACAACTTGATACAGGAAAATTGGGAGGAAAAAAAGGTAAACAGGAGGAAGATCTCATTAATCACCTAGAATTATCTGAAGTGTAAAGAGATAAGTCTGCTGCTAACTCAGAGATGGGAAACATGTAGTTTTAAACCTTCATTTCCCAGAGTGGGTATTCTGACAGTTGATGTAACCTTTCCCTTTTCTGCACTATTGTCTTCCTCTAAGTCTGACCATTTGGGGATGGGGGGACTCTTAGCATGCAATCAGATTTATTTATTTATTTGTTCAGATTTATATTGCTGCCCACTCGCCATAGCAACTCAGGGCGGCTTACAATCAAAACAACAATAGTAAAGTAACAATTATAGAATATAACCCCACAAAACAACCAAAACAAAACACAGACTATCTCCCCTCTGGCCATTGGTGGGGGCCCGGAGGTGGCAGGGAGGTCCTCAGCCACCTGCCAGGCCACGGCATCTTCTCCCTCCAGCTGTTGGTGGTGGCCCAGAGGTGGTGGAAAAGCCCTCAGCTGCTCACCAGGCCACGGCGTCTTCTCCCTCCGGCTGTTGGTGGGGGCCTGGAGGTGGCCGCGAAGCCCTCAGCTGCCCACCAGGCAATGGCGTCTTCTCCCTCCAGCCATTGGTGGGGGCCCAGATGCTAAGAAAGCAGTAAAGCACAAACCTGATAGGACCAGAAAGGGTTGTGTTAACAAGGAGCAATCTCCCTCAAAGCAACCCATTTGCCAGAGAATTGCTCCACCCTGGTCCTCAACTCTAGTTGCTGTACAGCTGGATTGAAAAGGCCCATCTTGGGCACAGAGTGGGATCATGGTGTGGTGCATTTCCCTGTACATCATGTGATCTCTTGGAAATAGATCTCACCAGACTCACTCCGCAAGTGGTCAAAATTGTGATCTGTTTCCCCATGTGATCATACTATTACACAGCCTAATGTTTTGCATTTGTATTTATAAGCAAAACTTTTCATTTTATTTGATATATGCAATTTTGTTATGTACATAAGATTGTAGACATACTACTCCAGTTCATCCAGACTACCGGCCATAATTTGAAAGCACATTTATGGTAGGATTTAATTTCAAGGAAACATGGTTAGAATCCCAGATCACATTTTGCCTAAATTTAAGCATTAATAGCCCAGCATATTTTCTAATGCCTTACAGAAGGCCTGGCAATCTCTTTTATTGGACCAGCAACAAAAACCTGTCTAGACCTCAGTGTTTTAATACTTTGGCACAGCAAACCTGACTGCTTTGCAACAGTTTTCCCATTATTGCACTTCTCCCAAACTACATGGTAATAAAGACTTAATTTCCTTTCCAAATGGAGGTTCTGATCTCAAAGAAATGTTTAATTATGTCTAGGAAAGTAAGAATATGGAAATATTTGGCTGTGTGCAGGACAGTTCTTGACTTTTTAAGATAATTATTTTTCCTTGGGGTCATATCAAGTCACTCTCACAAAGGCTAACTTCCTCTGAAGGGCTATTTGTCAGGGCTGCTTGGTTCTTAATCACCTTGTCAGGTAAACTGCTGCCTATCTATTCCTTTGATCATTATGAAAGTTTAACCCCCATCCCCACCCTTCCGGTGGCTTAGCGGTTAAGGTGCTGAGCTTGAAAATGGGAAAGTCGGGGTTTGATACCCAAGTGCTGCATGACAGATCTTGGGGACATGAAAGGAGCTTCATTCGGGCGTCCCCTGAGCAGAGTTTCTCCAGCAAAAATCCTTTTAACTCAGAGTAATTTCAGACACAAAATTTATTTTTACCCTCCCGGTTTGCCTCATTAACCTGTTTTGGGTAAAAAAGCTATTAGGAAGAAAAATGAAAATGTTGCAGTATACAAACATTTCTACTACAGGGGACAAAGCATTTGAAATGAAAGCGAAAGCTAAATTGTAAGACATAGCTTGTGTTCTTCTAGACCAGTCATGGCAAACCTTAGCACTCCAGTTGTTCTTGGACTTCAATTTGCAGAGGCCCAAGTCTCTGTGAATCCACATATTGCAGTAAACCCATTCATGTGGATTCACAGAGACTTGGGCTTGTCTTCTCTACCAGTAAAAGGACTGCAAATAGCCTCAGATCAGATCAGATTTGGGGTCTCTGCTTAGAGAAGACAAGCCCAAGTCTCTGTGAATCCACATGAATGGGTTTACTGCAATATGTGGATTCACAGAGACTTGGGCCTCTGCAAATTGAAGTCCAAGAACAACTGGAGTGCTAAGGTTTGCCATGACTGGTCTAGAAGAACACAAGCTATGTCTTACATTGGTTTTTGTAGCAAAATGTTCAGAATGATGATTAAATTTATTATTGTACAGACATTCAAAGATGTTGTGTGGACTGTGGGAGTCCAATGATTATCTGATCTCTGCAAAATGCCTACAGCAGATATGTTCTTATTTGCTTCTCATCATCTCCTTGCTTTAAAGTTCTTTGGATGGGAACCATTGAAGCTACTCTCTTGTCAGACTTTTAATTGCTATGGTTATCTATCTGCTGGATGATGATAATAAGAGAGAAAGCCTTTAAATGTTTCCCTTTCCCTGGACTAGCATATCTTGTGATCACTAGAATTCAACTGTCAGCATCTCTCATTACATACTATACAAATATATCACAATATACTGACTGAGGCTGTGAATGAGAAAGTTTTATTAACTTCCTTCTAGCTACATCATTGGTGTATTGATGCAATGCAGCACAGTCAGCTAATGATGTCTACTTTTTATTTCTTATGATTTTCCACATTGAACTATTCCTCTCCAGAAAGTTAATTATCCCTCTTCAAAATTTTACTTTTCTTCCAATAATTCTTATTATTAGTTATATTAAATATGAGATTGAGTAGCAAAAAAATTGGAAAGTAAGATATGGGTTTCAACTTATTAAATAGTATAAAGAATTCTGAAATATAACTGTTAATGATAAATCATCATGTGAGATTAAAGTTATGCTGATAGGCTTCCCATACAATCTGATATTATTCAGTCAGAGGTTGTATTATAGCTCACTTCATATTTAGAGCCACCTCATTTTTTCATAGTTTGCTATTTCCAGAATTAAATACTTCATAATTAGCTGGTTGAAAATGCCCTGCACAGGTTAATTTTAGTTTGCTCTCACCAATTATTACATCTAAACATTCAATTTCCTATTTCACAATTTCCACTTTGCTTTGATTCTTACTTCTCACATTCCATGTTTCAGTTATATGTATCACACAGCACTGGCCCTTCCTATTATTTCTGTGCATATTAGCAAGTGTGCATCCTTGGCTATAATCCAGTTGCTTTATTATTGACAGCATTATGTGTACATATCCTTTGCTCAGTGGTGGGTTCCCAAAAAAAAAATTACTACCACACTGTGGGCGTGGTATGGTGTACATGGCCAGTTGCACCCGAATTAGGACTACTTTAGTTCAAAACTTGGATGGGTGTGGCCAGACGGAATTTCTGCTACCGGTTCTGATGAACTGGTGTGAACCTGCTGATGCCCACCCCTGCCTTTGCTCTTCCTGGGTAGCTGACTGAAAGTTTTCCAATCTAGGAATTTCATCTTCAAGCATTACTGAGATGTTACTGTGTTACTGTACTCCATTATATTGTGTACTTTATTTTTTTCCCTGTATTGTATCATTGTTTGATATGTTGTGAGCCGCCCTGAGTCGGCGTATGCTGAGTGGGCGGCATACAAATCAAATAAATGAAATGAATGAAATGAAATTATTTATTTCATTTTATACTATTTAGTTTAGCCTGTTAATACTGTCTATGGGGTTTTCTTGCCAAGGATACTGGAGTGGGTTGCCCAGTTCCTTCTCCATTGGATCATGTTTAGTTTGAGTTCTCCACTATGGCCTGTCCGTCTTGGGTGGCCCTACATGGCATAGCCCATAATCTCAATGCACCACACAACCCCCTTCACCACAGCAAGGCAACAGTCCTTGGGGGGCTCTGATGCTAGGAAAGATCAACGGCAAAAAGAGAAGAGGGTGGCAGAGGATGAGATGGTTAGATAGCATTGTTGATGTGATGGTCATGGATCTCGACAGACTTCAGAGGATGGTGGAAGACAGAGGAGCCAGGCACACTGTGGTCTATGGGGTCACAAAGGGTCAGACTCAAATGTGCAACTGAACAACAAGACTATTTCTTAATGGTGTTTTTAAAGTATAAAAATATATATTAGTATGTATTAGATTTGCAGTGTAGAACAGCAGTGCTGTTGTCTGTGAAAGTTTCTTTGCCAGTGTCGTCTTATACTACTGCTGCTAAGAACTGCCCTTCAAGAATTTCTCCATCTGTATCACCATTGGAACTATCAATTTATGCTACCCCTACCACCACCACTCCATTGGGTGTCAAGGGAGATGCAAGTTTCTTGATCTGGCACTTCTTGTGGCCTACACTGGTGTTATTTGGTGTTCTTGTAATATTTCTTTGATGTTATCTCTCCATGTTTTTACTGTATGGGACCAAAGACAACAGAACAGCCGAAGGGTTGGCTTAACACAGGTTTATTGCATAGGGATCTGGTGGAGCATGAGGTAATGGCGGTGATACATCTCTTTATATACAGTGGGGTTATACATTTGAATCTTGTAGCACGGTAGCTCATTGGCCGCTACCTGCGAGGCCTCGCCCAGGCATGCCTCTCTTCAGTAGTTCTTCTTTCCTGCTGCTGCATGCGGGGAAGGTTTTTCCTGCGGCTGTCCGTGATTGAGCAATGTGAACCATGTGAGATTGAACGCTCGCAGCTGCCCTCTATGGGCTGCTTGCTCGCGTTCCTTTACAGCTGCAATACATTGTAATTGGGGTGGTTACATTCTGACAGTACAAGACATGCATACACAACATCCCTCCCCCCTAGGATGGGACGAAGTCCCGCAACCAATGTGGCTTGCCGCACATTCGCTTGGGGCGCGCTTGCGCCTGCCCTAGTACCGGAGAGCCTGTGATCCCTGACTCCGTGGGTGCTTGTCCTGCAACGGGAAACGGGGATTCATTAGTGGCTCTGTGGGGCGTCTGTGCCTGCCTTGCGCTGGGGGAAGGGAATGGGATGAACAACTGGGAAGTGAACCCCTGTCTGTTTCCCTCGGACCCCGGGGACCCTCCGATCGTGAACCGCGGGACCGATGAGGATGCCCTTGTGGTTCTGCTCCCTTCTGTCCCCCGCTCGGGGGACCTTGAGACTGTGGCGGACGGCCTCGCCGTTGCCTCCTGCCTTGGGGGTGTCGGTCTCCGGGACATTGGCACTATGTTGCACTCTAATTCACAGGGGCTACTGGGACTGGAAGTACCAGGGGCTGAACTGAAACCCCTCTTTTCGCTAGGACGGGTGGGGGACCACTCCGCTAACTCCCCCTGGCACTGTAAATCAAGGTCTAAACTTCTTGGGGAATCTGTATTTCTGGGACGCTCCCGGGGGATGTGTGTGGGATCGGGGCTCTTCCTTTCCGCCGCAAACTCCCGCAAAAGATTTCTGAGGATCGATTCCCTTTCCTCCCCCCTTGGTGGGGACCCATGTTCCCCTTTCCCTCCCCCTTGGGTTAAGCGGGTGGGGGAGTACCCTAACGCTGATTCGTTGCTACTCTCGTCTTCGTCCTGCTTTCCGGGGACCCTCCGCCTGAGTTGATCTGCGTGCCGCCTCCACAGGAGGCCTGTATTGGTCTCCACGCGGTATGAAACGGGGCCGGTTTGTTCTATTACAATGCCTGGCACCCAGGCTGGTCCCCCGCTGGCGTAGTTCCTGCAATGCACGGGGGCGCCTACGCTAAAATTCTTTGAGGAATCCATCTCTACATTTCGCCCTTTGTCTTCTACTCTGGTGGGGTCTAGCCTGGAGATTACCGTAGCCAGCTTCCTGCGCATTAGCAATTCCGCGGGGGAGTACCCTGACGCTAAAGGGGTGACCCTGTACCGTAGCAAGAATTGGCATAGTTGTCGGTCTAGATCTCCGGAGCTCATGCGCCGTAGCGCGTCTTTAGTGGTGCGCACGAGGCGCTCTACTTGGCCGTTGGTGGCCGGGTGGAAAGGGGCGGAGGTGATGTGCCGAATGGCATTGAGATCCACGAATTCCCTGAACTCGGCGGACGTAAAACAGCTAGCGTTATCGCTGACGAGGGTGTCGGGTAAACCGAACGTAGAAAAGACCCTCCGTAACTGTTTAACTGTGGTGGCCGAGGAGGTGCTCGAGACTGGGATGACCTCCAACCACTTTGAGAACGCATCCACCACTAGGAGGAAGAGCGTTCCCCTGAACGGCCCTGCAAAATCTACGTGTACCCGGGACCAGGGCCCCCTCGCTGCGTCCCACTCTCTATGTGGCAGACGAGCCTCTTCTGGCCTGGAGCCTTGGCACGCTTCGCAAGTGCCGACCATGTGCTCAATGTCGGCGTCTAGCTGCGGCCACCAAAAGTAACTACGGGCTAGAGCCTTCGAGCGGACGATCCCCGGGTGGCTGACGTGCAGCAGCTTAAGCACCCTCGGCCGGAGGGACGTGGGAATCACTACCCGCTGCCCCCACAACAGGCAACCCCTCTCTAGGGACAACTCTAGTTTCTTTTTGAAAAATGTGTCGAATTCCGCTGCTGGGGAAGACACGGGCCACCCTTTCTGTACCCAGGAGCAGACTGTGGCTAACGTTTTGTCCTTGCCGGTCGCTTTGGCGATGTCGGCCGGTACTACTGGAGGGGAGTCTAGGACCTCTATCATTAAAACCTGGTGGTCTCTCTCTTCCTCGCCCACGTGGCAGCAATCCCGGGGAATGGGGGACCTCGACAGGGCATCCGCGTGGCTGATCTCCTTTCCGGGCCGGTATACCAACGCGTGCTGATACGCGTTGAGAAAAATGGCCCACCTGAGCATTCTCGGGGACAGGATTTGGGGTGTGGGCTTATCTGCGGTGAAAATGCCTAGCAAGGGCTTGTGGTCAGTCACTATGGTGAAGGGGCGGCCATACACGAAATCATGAAATTTCTTGGTCCCCGCAATTATCGCTAGTGCTTCCCTGTCTGTCTGGGCGTAGTTTCTCTCCGCTTGGGACAAGGACCTAGAGTAAAACGCTATCGGGGCCTCCCTCCCGTTCTCCAGCACGTGGCATAACACCGCCCCCACCCCCACCGGGGATGCATCGCAAATCAGGACCACTGGGCGTTTGGGATTGAAGTGGGTCAGTACAGCATCTGATGCCAGGAGTCGCTTCAGGTCATTGAAAGCCTTCTCGTGGTCGTCGCCCCACTTCCATGCCTCGTCCTTTTTTAGCAATTTGTGTAGCGGTTCCGCCACGGCTGCCTTCCGAGGAAGGAAGGAGTGGTAGAAGTTGAGCAGCCCAAGGAACGACTGCAGCTCGGGCTTGGAGGTGGGGCGAGGGGCCTTTTTGATGGCGGCCACTTTGGATTGGGATGGCCTTATTCCCTCGGGAGTAATGCGGAACCCTAGAAACTCGACCTCGGTTGCGAAGAAGACGCATTTGTCCTTTCGCAACCGCAACCCCGCCTTTTCGAATTTTTCTAGGACCCTTCCCAACCTTTCTGCCAATTCTGTCCGACTCCCCCCTGTAATCAATACGTCATCAAAGTAGGGTAACACCCCCTCTAGTCCCTTTAGGAGGCGTTCCACGAGTGATTGGAAAATCCCGGGCGCCGAATTCACGCCGAATTGGAGGCGCGATACTTGGAATGCCCCTTTGTGTGTGACTATGGTCTGCGCAGCAGCTGCGGCGGGGGTGACCGGGAGCTGCTGGTAGGCTTGGGCCAGGTCGAGCTTAGCAAAACACCTCCCCCCGTGCAACCTGGCCAACAAGTGGCTGACTACCGGCACCGGATACGCATTAGGGCGGATCGCCTTATTGGTGGTGCACTTGTAATCAGCGCATATGCGGACCTCCCCGTTGGCCTTGAGTGCTGTTACAATTGGAGTTTCCCACTCCGCAGAATCAACAGGAACAAGAATCCCCTGGCCCACCAATTTGTCCAACTCCGCCTCTATCTTGTCTTTTAGGGCGAAAGGCACCCTGCGCGGTTTAAGTCTGATTGGACGTACTCCAGGGTCCAGGTCGAAAGTCACTGGGGGGCCCTTGAACTTTCCGAGTCCCTTTTTAAAAACTTCGGGGTGCGCCTCACACACGCTCTGTATTGGATCAGTCCCGGCGGCGTGTACTCCCACGGCGTGCACCCCCCCGACGAACAACCCCAGGGGCTGAAACCATTGAGTCCCGAGGAGGCTGCATTTACCTCCTTTGAGGACGACTAGGGGAAGCGTTGCAGCGCGCTTTTTGAACTGGACCTGGAACTTCCCAACCCCCAGTACCGGGATGCGGTTCCCTTGCACGTCCTTTAGTGTGGCCCTCAACGCCTTGAGCTTGGGCCGCACGTGGGGGGGTATCTTTAGGAACTCTCCCTGAGAGATAATAGAGTAAGAAGAACCCGAGTCCACCTCCATCCTAACAGGGGCCCCTTGTATTACTACCTCGATGAAGTATCGGGGATGCTCCGTGGAAACGCTGAAAACCGGAGCGTCGTCCTCGCTGTCGTCGGAGATGCGTCCGACGCCGTCCCGCTTCCTCGTGGTCCGGGTGCCGTGGTCCTTGGGCCTCGTGGTGCGGTCCTGCCTCGCCGAGCGGTCTGGGGAACTCCTCTTGGCCTCGCGCCGCTTCCGGCAGACCTTGGCGATGTGCCCGCGCCGGCCGCAGTTGTGGCACTCGGCCTTGCGGAACAGGCATTTGCCGCGGGCGTGGGCGGCGCCGCAGCCGTCGCAGCGTCGGCCATCCTTCTGGACCCGCCGGACGTCCTCGTCGTCGCCGCTCTCCGTGGACGAGTTCGAAACCCGCCGGGCCGCGCGCACCGAGCTCTCTGCCTTGGCGGTTTTTGGTCGCCAGTCCTGGAGCTCTTGCACGCCGGCCGTCGTGGCTTCCGCGGCCTGCGCCGTGTCGAGGACCTGTTGCCACGTGGGAGGCGGCTCCTGTTTCATCAGCGCGCGCTGGGTCTCGGTGTCCCTCAGGCCGCAGAGCAGGCAGTCGCGGAGGGTGACTTCTGGGGTCTCCCACTTGCAGGGGCCGGCGGCCAGCCGCAGGGCCGCGGCGAACTCGGCGACCGATTCCCCGGGCGCTTGGACTCGCCTCCAGAACGCGCTCCGAGCGGGGAACATCGCTATCGCGGGCCGGAGGTGGGCGCGCAACACAGCCAGAAGCTCTTTGGCTTTGTAGTCGCTCACCCTCCTCGGCGCGATCAGGTCCACCAGAGTCCTTTTTGTCTCGTGTCCGAGCATGCGGACGAAGATGGCCCTCTTCTTGTCTTCATCTGAGACTTCGAGCTCCACCAGCGCTCCGTTGAAGTCTATCTCAAACAGCTCCAAGTCTCCCGGCTTCCTGATCTCGTAGCCGGCGCATGTCTTGGTCCCGTGGGCAGCCATTATCCCATCCTCGTCGCCAGTTTACTGTATGGGACCAAAGACAACAGAACAGCCGAAGGGTTGGCTTAACACAGGTTTATTGCATAGGGATCTGGTGGAGCATGAGGTAATGGCGGTGATACATCTCTTTATATACAGTGGGGTTATACATTTGAATCTTGTAGCACGGTAGCTCATTGGCCGCTACCTGCGAGGCCTCGCCCAGGCACGCCTCTCTTCAGTAGTTCTTCTTTCCTGCTGCTGCATGCGGGGAAGGTTTTTCCCGCGGCTGTCCGTGATTGAGCAATGTGAACCATGTGAGATTGAACGCTCGCAGCTGCCCTCTATGGGCTGCTTGCTCGCGTTCCTTTACAGCTGCAATACATTGTAATTGGGGTGGTTACATTCTGACAGTACAAGACATGCATACACAACAATGTTCTTCTGGGTCTGCCTTGTGGTCTTTATCCTTTTCCTTTTTCCCACATATGCCTTGTAAGGTATGGAATTCCAAAACATTCTCCCCAAATGGGCAAACCCCTTCATTCTGCTGCTTCTGCAACCATTAATTCCCAACAAAGACAGATGCATTTTAGTTCACTGTCTCAGCCTTGACATTCCACCTTTCTACATAGTAAGTTTAGATTCATAATGGAGTCTGGTCTACTGAAAGTATTGCTCTAAGCTTCCTTGACACATTCAAACTCTCTTGTCACAATAAAGTGAGCATCTAAGGGATTGGAGTGGGGAGATATGAACTACTGACTCATAAAAATGTCAGTGAGCCTCAAGAGTAAAATAATGGAGATGTGGACAACTCCTACCTAAACTGGAGTAGTATGGAAACCTAAAGCAAAGAAATACATTTGCAGTCTTAACAAGTTGTAAGTACGTGATAGGTGCTCTGCAGTGATACATTGGGACTGATATTACAATTAGCAGCTTGGAGTGGCTACATCATAATAAATATCAGAACCCAAACATTTCAAATGCATCCTTAGATACCTTGTCACACCATTGTTGTCCCCACCGACTGGTAGTCAGGTTACAGACAAGCATATTTTCCTGCCTTTACCTGGAGATGCCAGGAATTGAACCAGAGTTCTTTTTGCATGCTCTCATACATTATGTGGCAGGAGAGATAAGGGCTGTGCTATGGTCTTTCCCCCACAATTATTTGGTGTGGGTGATCCATCCTGCCATTTAAAATGATGGCAGAATTGCAAGTACCTTAGGAAAGTAATTGTTTGTGGAATTCTGCATGCTGAAGTCCAAAAAAGGTAATTTTTTCAAGATCTGGAAACCTCTCCTAGAAGAGTGAGATTAAAGCTGCTCTTCAAGTGCCCTGCATTCACACACATCCTGAACCACCCATTATCGAACACAATAGGCCGCTGTGGGAACAAAAGAGAGCTGAAACCCTTCTCTTCCCATAGCACAGAGTGAAGATTAAACAGAAATGACTACAACACAAAATAGTTTCTTTTTATTCTAAAATGGATGCCACGATCTTTAATGTTTCCCCACTAAAACGTGCTCTGGAGAGTGAATGAGGTGCTGATGAACTGAGACACAATTTTGTCCAGAGGCTGCAATCCATAAGCTACACAAAGTGAAATACTAGGATTTAAGCTGATGAGTCTCATTGACTTCAGTCCATTGGTTTAAATCCAATTACTCTGTTATCTCATGTATGAACTGGATGAACAGCAAATCCATAACAAAAAGAAAAATTTAGCCTTGATCTTCTGTGCCTCACCTTCTTATAATTTAAAAGAAAATACACTGATGTTATCTTGGTGCCTTGTATCTATTCATAAAACTAAGGGAATGGAAGGGACAAAACCTACATTGGAAATTTGCTTATATCTGCCATTATTCACAGAAAAGAAAATACTTGCAATTTCAAATCATGTATAGTTATGGTTCAGGATCATAAACATTTACATTGCTGACCATTTCATTGATTGTTCATATTGAGAAAGCACTATCAAGTCAGGCTTATACATTAGGCATCTTTCCAAATCTCCAGGCTACAAACACATAACCTTATGTCTGCATTTGCATGGAAGGCAAACTATGGTCTAGTGCAGTGGGAATGACACTGGGCTCATTTGGGTCCTCAAAACAGGGAGTCAGATCGAAGACTGCCATCTTTTTCATCCATTTTTAAGTGACTGCGGTTAGTCTCTATGCACAAAATAGTTTAAACAATGTTTGGTGCAAATGATGGTTAAGACATAGGAGGGGGGAGGGACACACAACCCATGCTAGCCCTTCAAGGTCATTTTTTTGACATCTCAAGACACCTCTCAAAACTACTACTGAAATTTGGTAACAGCTGGGGATAGAAATAATGCAAAACAATGATTTACATGTATTAAATGGCTTGTAAGAATTGGTTGCCAAATTTCAGAAGTAAACAGGGAAAGTCCCATTTAAGGCATGGATTTAGCTTTTGGTCCCCAGTTGTTATTGTAGCCTACAATGAGAGGCCAAATTTGGCCCTTGACTCACTGAACTTAGCCACCTTTGGTTTAAACAAACAAGCAACCAAGGCCAGTTCCTAAACCATAATTAACACCAATCACAATTCTTCCTGACCTGAACCATAATTAACACTAAACACAAATCTCCTTTCTGATTTACTGAATAATTACATTCACAGTGGAAGCAAAACCTTCAATTGGTAGAAAGAATTAAAAAGTCAGTCTGGAGCAATCTTTTACGTTCTTCGCACAACAGCATGAATTGAGACCTGGGTGGAACCTGTTCCCCATTCCGACAAAAATCTGGTCTATAGATCTTGGAAAAGAGGAAACACATTTAACAGCTGTACCTTATCAACATTTCCAGCTATTCTGTTTTACATGTCTTGAAATACATATGATGTTAGCCAAAATCCTTGGGAAGAGTTTGAAGGAAAATGCCTTTTTATTTTATTTTTTGGTACCACCTGACAAGGTTGGGCTACACAATGGAAGGCAAGCCTCATTAGCCCGATAAGATCTCCTCTGAGTGCATCTAGCAATCTTGACACAAGGTGCACTCCCTGGCACTGGCCTTAACCTTCACACATTAATTAGAGTTTGTCCACCAAATCGAGGTACGGTATGTAGGAGCTCCTCTATGCATTGGCTGTGTATACTTTTAAGAATTTCTGCACGCAGCTGAAAATAGAATTGTCCAGGGAGCCTGACAGTGAGGTAAGGTTTTACACCTATAAATTAGTGCATGGTGTTGAAAGGAAGAATAGATTATCTTTAAATTCATTCCAATGCCATGTCTTTTTCCAAACCCAAGACGTCCAAGTGATTGGATATTCAACAGTGAGACAAAGGTACTTTGTCCAGACGTCAACATTATGATTATTTCAGATGGTCTTTTTATATTAATAACAAGATTTCAAGCTGCACTTTTACAAACTAAACTGCAAATAAAACGCTGGGAAAATTACACAGTGGCCCAAGACAATTCCTTTTCTCTAAAGTTGAGGCAATTTAATGATGCCTGCCAAGTTAAGGTGCATGGTACCCAGAGACAGACAAGAAATGTAATTTGGTTCATGAGACCAAACATCCCACAAGTGTTTCTCTCCAATAAAATGACAATCAAGCAAAACACACATAACCCACTCAGAAAAATCCACGCAAAGTAAGTAACCATTTGCTGCCATTTTCATGACATGAAGAATTTACCACCTAAGATGGCTGTCTCACTCTGGTAAGAGCAGCCCTATGATGTAGATCATATACAAGACTAGCCTAAGTGAATAACGGAATGACATGATATCCCTTGAAATTGTATAGGAAATACATTGCATTGGCAAGAGGGTGGGGCTTCCTCCAGGTTCTAACACAGAGCTTTATGGGTCAGTGCTTGGTTTGCCCAGCAAAAACTAGGTAAGCTTTAGGCTTTGTAATATTCTTCAGAAAAGCACCACGTTCTCAAGAAACTGATGTACAGTACCATAAATTGTTAGAAGAAGAAGCAAGCAGTCAAAAAGTACCTCTTGGGAGGTATCCAAGACTGCTCCATGGGTTACTCTGATGTAAGTCAGGAGGAGATACAAGAGTGGGCAATTTCTCAAACTACAGGTGTGGTTAGAGTGCTACTCCCTTCAACCTTAGCTAGCATAGACGTGATGGAGAGTCATGTTGCCCAGCCCTGAGTTAAATTATCTATGTGAAACAACAGTCAACTGGGAGGCAATGGTCCCACTATTCACTCATTCCCCCCCCCCCTCTATTCTTTTAGCATTGTAGCAAGGTGGTTGCAATTGCATTGTACATTCCACCACCCCTACATTATTAAAGTCTTTTCTAATTTTAAGAGAGTCATGTTGTAACTGCT
Organism: Bradypodion ventrale; assembly: GCA_035047345.1. NCBI lineage: Eukaryota > Metazoa > Chordata > Lepidosauria > Squamata > Chamaeleonidae > Bradypodion > Bradypodion ventrale. The sequence continues at coordinate 71,758,439 of JAWDJE010000003.1, read as the reverse complement.
TTCCCCATTTGACTTCGATGCATGTGGTAGAAGAGTTGTATTAGATAATCATCAGCCACTGTGGAGTGTGAAAATACAGCAGTTATGCCATAATAGCAAATTTGGCCCGATTAGTTATTCTCAGTGGAAACAGTTCTCTGAGTCAACCCTGTTTGCTGCAGCCTATTTGTGATTTTGTGCTGAATAAGCAAGACTATCACTACAGAGGGTTTCTTGCAGGTTGCCTTTCTTGCTGTTCCCAATTTCATAGAAGTGTTTATTGGTTGTAGAGCATAGGTTGAGTGAACCATAGTTTTGTCTAGTGTTTAACATACCTGTCAACCATCCCAATTTGGCCGGGATTACCCCGCAATTTGGCACCGATTTGCGACATTTCCCATCCCGCGCTGCCAAAACCACGTAATTTGGCAGCGGGGGAAAGGAGGCACTGCACAGCCCATCTGCGCTGGTCACGTTGCACGCATGTGTGGAAGGACTCTACACTTCCGTAGCTCCCTTCCACGCATGCTCAGAAGGCTATGCTGCCTGCGTAGAAGGCTATGCAAGTGGCGTAGCCCTCCACGCGCATTCGTGGAAGGGCTCTACACTTCTGTAGCTCCCTTCCACACATGCGCAGAAGGCTACGCCGCCTGTGTAGAAGGCTATGCAAGTGGCGTAGCCCTCCATGTGCATGCATACAACGCGACCTGCACAGACTCGGTCTGCGCAGGTTCCGGATTCGCCAGAGCCGCGGTTGACAGGTATGGTGTTTAAGCATGTTTGACGGGTTAGCCCCCATTCATTTCATCACCATGTGCCTTTTGACATATGTATGGTTAAAACAATGTCAGTTATTTGTATTAAGGTAAGGCAAAATTGAAAGTAATATCACAGAGTGAGCTGGTGGCACTAAAGCTGCACACCAACCAAATGCCAAATAAAGGCTAAGACCTCCTGTAGAAACATCAACCACAGAGGCATAGGTGAGGGTTCAGGCTGAAGCCACTGCACAGTGTATATGCCCTCTTACAGTTGTTCTACCCTCCCTTGCACATCTGTAAGGCAAAGAGAACAACTTCCACTGCTGTATCATACCTGTCAAGTATCCCATATTGGCCTGGATTTCCCATTTTTCAGCGCTCGTTCCTCCCCTTTCCCGCCGCCATTCCATATTTGAACAGTGGGGAAAGGGGTTACTGTGCATGCGCACCCACAGTGCGCATGCACAAATGGGCTACTGTGTATGCCCACCCATGGTACGCATGCACAAATGGGTTACTGCCCATGCATGTGCAGTAATTTCCCGTATTTTGCAGAGCCATGCTTGATGGGTATGTGCTGTATTCTAGAAAATAATTTTACTCAGTTTGGTTGTCACCTGTTTTTATTTTGGATAAAAGTTCTTCATTTGTTATTAAAATATTGTATTCCTTTTCAAACTAATAAAGAGAAGGTGAGCTGCAAAAATCATATTCAATTTAATTTATTTCATTGGGAAGATGGTATGTTCTAATAAAGTACCCTTTAACATTTTGACACAAAGATCTATTAGAGCATTTGCTTATGGCCTCACAATGTACTGCTGATTGCAGAGCTCTTCTGATAGTATATTTAGTAATACCACAGCCTCATTAGAGGTTATCATAATGTTTCATCCAGAAACATGTGTCTGTTTGATCTATGATTAGTTACCAGGATTGCTGTAGCAATCTCATGGAATTGCTATGCACTTCTGGGTCTCCAGGCAGGGAGCCAGATATCAGAATAATTTGCCACTGGAAGAAGAGACATTTGATTTCATAGGCAAACTTTAATACATGTCTGAAGAAGTGGTCTTGAACCACAAAAGCTCACGCAATGCTTTGTTTTTCTTAGTGAGCCAATAAAGGTGTCGCCTGTTTCCTGCATCTTTTGTATCTTTACAGTTTGAAGATTGATCACATGGCTAATCTTCCTTGTTTGCCTATGGAACTACTGGATACCATAAAATAGCCGCTTAACATGAACTTTTTTTATATACCGAGGACTGGGAGCAAATGCTCAACTTCCTGTAGGAGTGGCATCTTAACTCCATGAAATATTTTGCTGTCCTTAAGAAGAGAGCCTGGCAGACCAACAGCCATGAACCTGACAGACCACCACACCATGAACACTTTAACACAGTACATACCTGAAGAAGTGGTCTTGAACCATGAAAGCTCGCACAGCGTTTTGTTTTTCTTAGTGATCTAATAAAGGTATTGCCTGTTTCCTGCATCTTTTGCATCTTTACAATTTGATTTTCATGTATCACGTGTCTTTCAGTTCTCTGCACCTTTCTCTACCTATTTCCAATTGACACCAGTTTGCTAGTCCCAGGGTTTGCCTCTGAAATTACACAACTGATCTTAGCAACCATTAGTGATTCAAGATTCACACAGGCATGTCTAATAATGGGTTGTCCACAGGTTTATATGCAGGTCCTTGGTAGGGCTGTTAATGAAAGGCTGTGTCAGGTTTTTTTCTTAGCCTGCCAGGAAGGGAGGAGTCTTCAAAGTGCACAATTAAAATGCAGTGCTTGGCTAGAATGCAGCATAGTCAAATAAAGCAATTGAGAAGCCTCTTCTAAACCATATGATCACTGGAAATGAACCAAAAGCAAACCACCTTGTTTGAATTGCCAATATCATGAAGTGGTTGTCCTCTGAAGCCACTTCAGGATATTGGCAAATCAAATACTTACTTAGCTCAGTAGATAGGGTTTAAGAAGGTGAAAAATAAGATTTTTAGGTGTATTAGAGAAGCACATGTGTACTGCATCATTTTGCTTACTCATCTTGACTTGCTCTCAATGTGACTTTTACGAGAAAAGCAAAAAAAATCCTTCTCATGATCTTGTCTATCTTCTTACACTTCTGGGTTTAATTCTTGGCTTTAATTCTTTTTAAAATGATGCACCACATACACTATGTCTCAATACACTTTCAATTCCCACCTCCACGTCCTTGGTTTAATTCAGGGGTTCCCAACCCCTGGCCTGCAGGCCTAATCTAGCCTGCGCATATCATTAATCTGGCCTGCAGTGGTCAGCCAGGCACCTCTTGACCCACCCCCAACACCAGAAGTCACAATATGTTACCTAGCATGGCAGCAGGAATTGCAACATTTCCCCAGGTTTTTGGAAGGCTCTGCCACTTCCCAGAGCGGCGGGAGGCTTTTGGAGCATGTTTGCTCCAATTTGGGATTTTTCTGTCACTTTTCAGATGTGTTTTGGCAGCTGAAGTGGACTGCAGGTGACTTCTGGTGCCGGGTGGAGTTTATGGCAGTGCCTGGGATCCCAGCGTGGAACCAGGAAGTTGGCTATGGTTGTGCTCTAGCAGCCAAATCACAGCCGAGAAGCAACGGAAAAATCCCAAACCTGAACGATGCTCCCGTCACCCTGGGAAGCAGTGGAGCCTATCCAAAAACCCAGAAAAGTGGTGCGATTCCTGCCACCACTGCCAATGAAAATGTAAGTAGTGGGCGCAGCCACGCCTCCAGCCCCACAGCTGAGTGCAGTGGCGGGATGTTGTGTATAGAATGTAACTGCTACATTATGCCTTTAAGTTAAATGTAACCGGTTCTACAGGAAATGTATACTCAAGCCATTTGTAAAGAACACTTTGTATTCAGCTGCTATTGGAATGCGAGCTTGCTACCAGAGATGGGAGCAGCGAGCAATCAACTCACATGGTACAAATTCCCCAATCATGCCCAGCCGCGGGAAACCTTCCCGCCACGGATACACCTGGACAAGGTGGGCGGGACTCCAGATGACGTCACACCGACAATAGCCAATAGGCTACCGTGTACCCATATTCAAATGTATAGTGACTGTATAAAAGGAGTTGTATTGCCACCATTACCTCGTGTTCGAACTGTACATCATGCAATAAAGTTGTGTTAGCCAGAATATGGCTGTTTCTATCGTCTTGCTTCCCTGAACACCAAATTGGCTGCTTCTATCGTCTTGCTTCCCTGAACACCAAATTGGTGACGAAGGTGGGATATGGCTTCCCACGGGAACAAGACGCAACCAATCTTTGACATAAGCCAGCCGGACCAATGGGAATGGTTCAAAATGCATTTCCGCAGCACGCTGGCGATAGCTGAAATCACCGACGAGGGGAAAAAGCACGCCCAGCTCATCACGATGTTGGGGTACAACGCCGTGAAGCTCCTGGTCAACCTGGTGGCACTAAGAAAGGTGAAAGAGGTCCCAGTCAAGCACCTCCTAACAGCGCTGCGGGGGCACTTCCAGCCGACTGTGTCCATCTTCACGGCCAGAGCTGCCTTCAGGAGATGGGACCAGTGCCCGGGTGAGTCTGTGGCCGATTTTGCAGTGGCCCTCCGTGTGGCGGCAACCCCATGTGAGTAGGCACACCTGGAGACCACCCTTAGGGACCATTTGCTCTGCGGTCTGCAGGATGAGGAGACCCAACGAAAGCTGATGACCCGTGGCCACGACCTGACATTCCACGAGGTCCTAAAGGAAGCAAAGGCAGCCGAAGCCACGAGGGCCGGAGTCAAGATGTTCAAGGCAAGGGCCCTACCAACTGATGGGACATCGACTCCAGTACAAGCGGCCTGGCGGGACTATCGATCCCCAGCATCACCCTCCTCCTCCTCCTCGGAGGCCAGCGAGGACGAGGGCATCCGAAAGGTGTGGAAGGCAGTGACTGAGAAGCGTGGCAAGGAAAGTCACCATTGCGACGGCTGCGAGGCATCCCACGACCAAAGCAAGTGCTCGTTTCGGAAAGCCGAGTGCCACAACTGTGGACGGAGGGGCCACATCGCCAAAGTATGCAGATGACGGCGAGGAGAGTACAAGGGCCCGGTGGAACATCCCCCGAGGAGGCCGGATGGCGTTGGCAGAGTTTCCAATGACAGCGACCCAGAAGTGCATTGTGTGTACTGGTGGGTTTGCGGCGACAGCAGTGCGGCTGTTCACAGCATGTCCTTGGGGCACTCCCATTTTTTTGTTGAGGTACTGTTGCAAGGGGTCCCAGTTAGGATGGAAATAGACTCGGGGTCTTCCTACTCCATTATATCCCAGCGGGAGTTCCTGCGTATTCCCCCCAATGAGCGACTCAAACTCAAGGCCTTAAAGACTCATTTCAAGGGGTTGGAATCCCAGTGTTGGGGGTGGGGGAATTCAAGGTACAATTTAAACACCATAGGGAGAAGCTGCCCTTAGTAGTCCTGAAAGAGAGGGGTTGCTGTCTCCTGGGAACGCAGTGGTTCAAGCCCCTGGGAATTTCAATAGAGGGTATCCATGCCGTTGGGTCCAACCCCATCCAGGACGCTTGCAATGCACACCCGGTGGTATTTGAGAAGGGGCTCGGGAAATTCAAGGGCCCCCCAGTTTCATTTGATCTGGACCCGGAAATCCAGCGCATTCGGCTCAAGCCAAGAAGGATCCCATTTGCCCTCAAGGACAAAATAGAGGTGGAACTGGACAAACTGGTGGGCCAGGGGATTTTGGTTCCAGTGGACTCTGCGGAGTGGGAAACTCCTATTGTGACTGCTTTGAAACCTAACGGGGAGGTTAGGATTTGTGCAGATTATAAATGTACTATAATTAAGGCAATCTGCCCAAATACATGCCCGGTGCCGGTTGTTAGCCACCTATTAGCCATGTTGCACAGGGGAAAGTTTTTCGCTAAATTGGATTTGGCACAGGGGTACCAACAGCTGACCGTAACTCCAGCTGCAGCCGCTGTGCAAACAATTGTAACCCACAAAGGGGCTTTTAAGGTCACGCGCCTGCAGTTCGGTGTAAACTTGGCCCCCGGGATTTTCCAGTCCCTCGTGGAACGGTTGCTGAAAGGGCTCCCCGGGGTTCTCCCATATTTTGATGACATACTGATAACAGGGGGGAGTGTGTTGGAACTGGCTAAGAGGTTGGACAAAGTTCTATCAATTTTCGAAAAAGCGGGGTTGAGGTTAAAAAAGAGCAAGTGCGTGTTTCTAGCGAGGGAGGTTGAGTTCCTTGGGTTTAAAATAACCCCCAATGGAGTAAAGCCCTCCGAATCAAAGGTTGCAGCTATCCAAAATGCCCTTTGCCTGACCGTGAAACTGGAGTTGCAGTCATTTCTTGGGCTCCTTAATTTCTACCATTCCTTCTTGCCAAGGAAGGCGTCAGTTGCGGAGCCACTGCATAAGTTACTTAAGAAGGATGCGGTTTGGCAGTGGGGAGACAGTCAGGAAAAGGCGTTTAAAGAATTAAAGTGGCTTCTATCCTCAGAAGCGGTCCTGACCCATTTTGACCCCAGAAAGCCCGTAGTTCTAGTCTGCAACGCCTCACTGGTAGGGGTGGGGGCGGTGCTGTGCCACGTGTTAGACAATGGGCGGGAAGCCCCATTTGCATTCTACTCCAGATCACTTTCACAGGCGGAGCGCAACTACGTGCAAACGGACAGGGAGGCTCTCACCATAGTCACTGGTACAAAGAAGTTCCACGACTTCCTGTATGGTCGACCGTTCACCGTTGTGACCGACCATTTTCACCACAGGCAAGCCCACACCACAGATTCTGTCCCCCAGAATGCTCCGATGGGTTATCTTTCTCAATGCATACCAGCACACGCTGGTCCACCGCCCGGGGAAGGACATTAGCTCTTTCCAGGTCGCCCCTGCCACAGTTAGGAGACCCTGAGTGCGAGGTGGAACGAGATCATCAAGTGCTTCTGATCGAAGCCCTCGACTCACCCCTGATAATTCCCGCAGACCTCGCCAAAGCCACGGCGAAGGACAAAACCCTTTCCCTAGTGAGCTCCTGGGTTCAGAAAGGGTGGCCAACGACTTCCCCCGGGGAGGAATTCACGGCTTATGTTAGAAAAAGGGATGAGCTTTCCACAGAAAGGGGCTGCCTCCTATGGGACCAGCGAGTGGTCATTCCCAGCTCATTGAGGTTGAGAATGCTCAAGCTACTGCACGGCAGCCACCCCAGGATCGTACGCTCTAAAGCTCTGGCCAGAAGCTACTTCTGGTGGCCCCAAATGGATGCTGACATAGAGCACATGGTTGGCAAGTGCGAGAATTGCCAAAGTTCTCGACCTGAAGAGTCCCGACTTCCCCATAGAGAATGGGACATGGCCCGAGGGCCACGGTCTCGGGTACATGTAGATTTCATGGGTCCCATCAGGGGAACCCTTTTCCTGCTAATAGTAGATTCTTACTCCAAGTGGTTGGAGGTGATTCCGATGTCCAGCACCTCATCAGCCGCAACCGTAAAGCAATTGTGCAGGGTTTTTAGTTGTTTCAGGATACCAGACTTGCTTGTGAGCGACAATGGCAGTACCTTCACGTCTGCAGAATTTCGGCATATCACCTCTGCCCCTTTCCACCCCGCAACAAATGGCCAGGTAGAACGCCAGGTGCAAACTACAAAAGAGGCATTGCAGCGCATGGGCCCCAGGGACCTGAACCTGCAACTGTGCCAGTTCCTGCTGTGCTATAGGGTGACGCCGCTCGCGTCGGGGCTCTCGCCTGCAGAGCTCCTCATGCACAGGAAACCTGTAATGCTTCTAACTAGGTTGGATCCCACAAGGGTGGAGGATAAAGGGAGGAACATCGAAATAGGAAATACCAAAAGTTTAGGAATAGGAGAGCCTGTAAATTGCAGGAATTACGTGGCCACAGGGCTGGGCTGGGTCCCGGGAGTAGTAATTGAGCAAACGGGGCCAGTTTCGTACTGTGTGGAGACCAGCACAGGTCTACTCTGGAGAAGGCATGCCGATCAACTCAGGCATAGAGTTACCAATAGGCAGGACACAGACATGCAGCCACAGGATTCAGCGTTAGGGTCCTCCCCCACCCGCTTATTCCAAGGGGGAGACACAGGGTACCCCTTGGGTACAAATGCGGAATGGTGATCCTCACCTTAGGGGGGAGGGGGTTGATACAAATCCATATCCTGTGGACACCAGGGATACTTTGGGAGAGAGGTATGAGTTTGATGGGGAGGAAGAGTTTAACTTTGATTTTCAGAATGGGGGTGGGTGGGTTCGGAGCGGTCCCCCACCTGCCCAAGTGAAGAGTGGGGTTTTTCATTAGTCCCAGGAGCCCCCGGTTTCTCGACATTAGAGTTCACCTCTACCCCACATTTCCAGTCAAGGGCTCCCCAGTCAGGGCTGGTGCAAATGCGAAACTGCAGCTTCTCACGTTTTCAGTCAGGGGCTGCACAACCGCGGCAAACCGCTAATGAGTCCATCCCTCCTATTGCAGGGCAAGAACCAAGAGAGCAGAGAAGCGCGAGTGCCCCTGAACCAAGCACAGCAGCCGCACTCCCCAAACGCACATGCGGGAAACCACATTGGTTGAGGGACTTCGTCCCATCCTAGGAGGGAGGGGTGTTGTGTATGGAATGTAACTGCTACGTTATGCCTTTAAGTTAAATGTAACCGGTTCTACAGGAAATGTATACTCAAGCCATTTGTAAAGAACACATTGTATTCAGTTGCTATTGGAATGTGAGCTTGCTACCAGAGATGGGAGCAGCAAGCATTCAACTCATATGGTACAAATTCCCCAATCATGCCCAGCCGCAGGAAACCTTTCTGCCATGGATACACCTAGACAAGGAGGGCGGGACTCCGGATGACGTCACGCCGACAGTAGCCAATAGGCTACTGTGTACCCATATTCAAATGTATAGTGACTGTATAAATGGAGTTGTATTGCCACCATTACCTCGTGTTCGAACTGTACATCATGCAATAAAGTTGTGTTAGCCAGAATACGGCTGCTTCTATCGTCTTGCTTCCCTGAAAACAAAACGGGAACAGGCCCCTGGCAGACATGAAACTGCCAAAATGAAGCCACCTACTGGTGAGTTCATTCTGCAGTTTCTTTTGCCTGACCTAATGTGAGAAAGATTAGCTGGCACAAGGTGGCCGTTTTCTGCGGTTGGTTCAAAAATACTGTACCACAATCTTTGAGAAGGCTCTTTCTGTGTGCCCCTGTACACGATTGCAATGATTGAACCAAGTGAGATATTGGGCCTCCTAGAAAGCCTATTTATCCCATTCCAGTCTGCCCTGAAACAGGTGCATAGATAAGTCCTGTGACTATAAACCAGGATTGTAAACCATAAGAGAATCATGGTATGCAATTCTGATTTGGATCGAACACTTATATCAGACTTCCAGGTTGGGCATCATGGAAAAAACTGATTTTACAAATTAGGAAATTTTGTCTGCAGGTTTGGTACATTTCAGTGAATAGGGAAGCACATTAATTTGTATTATTTCCTGATTTAAAAAGCCCCTAGTGTATTCGATCAAGAAACAGTCATTATGTGAGATTGTTGCTTGGGGGTCTCATCCTAAAACTGGAGCCCTCTACCTCTGCCTAAGAGCTATAGTAAATGTTCATTGTTCTCATAGTACAGAAGTAAAGAACACCTTAACTTGTAATTATGTATTTTGGGTCTGTGAGTAAGTTCATAACTAATCCTGGTCCCATTTGGTTGGAGGAATGAACCAGCCTTGAATTTCAGATGTCTCAGTGTTCTTAATCTGAGTTGGTTTTGGTAGAAATATATATATAAAATTGTAAAATATGGACATCTATGCACACATTTTAATCTAAACTATTCCTTTTATATGCTTCATTGTGCATGTGTACTTCACAGTTTGGAGTTTGTGTGGAGAAGAAAAGGTAATTTTGTTCCAATTTGCATATTAGTCTAAATAATGCAAATCAGGTTGATGCACCCCACGATGCAAGACTGAATTAAATTTTCAAACATCCTTATTTTTTTGTTGCAGCATACTGTATATATAACAGAGTTATATATTTTGCATCAATGAAAGTGTGTGGCAGATTCATGAAATTTGTGATGGACTTTGCTGGGGAAATCAGAATTTCTTGAGCAAGATCTGGAAGGATCAGAAGGAATATCTGTAGAAGTACAATATTTATATTCAGCACATTTTGCTGTTTCTCTCAAAGACACGGTATAGCAAGAGGAAGAGCACAGTCCGGTATGACTGCTGTATTTCCCCCTTTGTTATAAAACCCCAGTCTATGCATGCTGCTATAGTTAAGGGTCTGTCAGCATTTTTATTAGCAACACTCCCTCCAGGGGTTTACAACTCAGCATTAAAAATTCTCGCCAGCATAAAACTAGTCATGCAAGGGAGAAGTTCTTTAAAACCAAATATTAGAGAACTGTATTTAGTTTCCCCCTCAAAGTAACTTTAAAAGCACCTGGGAACTGCTTACGCATTCAGACACTATCTTCTCAGACTTTATATGTCCTTCAGTTTATACCCAGGAGGCTCATAAAGGGTCATAACAGAAAATGATAATACATGCTACATTTTGCAAAAGCACTTCTATGAAAATTTATTTGCATACTTTTTCAGAACAGACTGTCACTAATATTTCTGACCTCTCATTGTCACAGGGCTGAACAGATGAGGTGGGCCTACTGGGGCAGAGATGATACTTCTCTAATCAAGATGTTACCCAATCTTAGGGTTGCCGGGATTCCATGAACCAGCTCAGGGAATTGTAATACTTCTCCTGGTCTCCAGGTGAGCAGACAAATTTCAAGGCGAGCAATACTACAGGAGGAAAAAGTTTTATTCTTTGTGTGGATGAGGTGGCTTTTGAACCTGGGCACCCACCTCCACCCATTCTCAGTTGGCACCAGGACCCCACCAGCTCAGTGTGAAGGTTATGTGTATGCATTGGTCCAAATGGTGTGATGAGTCCAAATTACTCTCTCCTTGGTCAGTTCTCATTGCTCCTGGCTTTTGGTGTACTGATATTGGGAATAAGGCAGGAAGTGGAACATCAGCTTTCTTAAAGCTGTCAAGACTGACAGCTGTCACCACTTCTTCTGGCAGGGAGTTCCATAGATGAGTGATCCTCTGGGTGAAAAAGTACTTTCTCTTATTTGTTTGAGAACTAGTACCCAAAAGTTTCATGGAGTGTCCCCTAGTTCTAGTGTTATGCGATAGGGAAAACAATTTTTCCTTATCTACTTTGTCCACACCGTGCATGATTTTATAAACTTCAATCAGGTCACCTCTTAGACGCCGTCGTTCAAGAGTGAAAAGGCCCAACCGTTGCAGCCTCAGATGGTAAGGAAGGTGTTCCAGTCCCCTAATCATTTTGGTTGCCCTCCTCTGCACTTTTTCCAACTCCATAATATCCTTCTGGAGGTATGGTGAGCAGAACTGTACACAGTATTCCAGATGGGGCCTCACCATCTATACCTATAAAATGGTGTGTTAACCGTTGGAATGTAACAAAGGATGTTGCACCGGTCCCCACGAGCCCCGTCCGAGCCTTCCTGCACTTGCCCAAACTGGGTTCGCATGCAACTGTCAGCTTGAAATTTTCGACCTGGGGGCAGGGGCCCCCCAGTCGCGAACAAAAAAAAGAACTTCAAGCCCCAACGTTCCTTGCGCCGCGCTGCACCAGAGTCAATCAGGCTGCGCGGCGCGGGCAAAAGGAACGTTCGAAAACCGGCCGCAGCCAATCAAAAGGAAGCCGAAGGAAAAAACCCGCTGCTGTACCCAAACACGCGCAGGCAAAACTACAAACCCCAGCCTCCTGCGTGCCATTAGCGGCAGAACGCTGAGGCAGCCAGCGCGCTAAAAATTAAAAATTAAAAAAAACAGCCGCCGCTCCGCTTCCTTCCCACGGGCCATCCAGCATGGCCCGTGGGAACAAAAGGCAACCTTCCTGCCACTGCGCTTCCTTCCCACGGGCCATCCAGCATGGCCCGTGGGAATAAAAGGCACCCCCACCGCCAGTGCCCTTCCTTCCCACGGGCCACCCAGCATGGCCCGTGGGAACGACCCCCTCCTAAAAAACAGATGCACCAAAACACGAACCAAAAACAATCAAAACCAGTCAAAAACAAAAATCTAACATTAAAAAAATAAAAACCAACACATCCACAAAACACACACAACAAAAAACAACAGACCCCCCAATAAATAAATAAATAAATCAGGGAGCTTACCATGAAGACGTCTTGACTTCATGGCGACAGGAACTCGAATGAGCTAAGAAAGGAAGCAACACTTACCGGAAGCAACACCCAGAGGACAGAAGAGGAGAATGGTAGAGAGGAAGCAAAGCTCACCACCCCCACCCAGAGGCCACAAGAGAAAAGACATCCAAAAACATTGCCACTGCAAAGATAAATTCAAAATTCAAAAATTCATAAAATAAGTTAGCACAACATTCAAAAATATACACACTACTCTCAAAAAATACCAAAAAAATCATAAATCACTTTTCACTCCAAAAAACCAAAACACCAAACCATAAAATAAAACATCAAAATTAAATTTTAAATTAAAAAAATTAAATTAAATAAATAAAAATAAAATTTGCATGAACAAAAATCAAAATCCATCAAAAACCAAATTTCAACAGCCCGACACTAAGGAAGCTGGCACACAAAAAATAAAAATAAAACAAACACTGGGAGCGCAAGTCCGCCACAGGCGGACACAGTGCCTCGAAACCACAAAACCACAAAACCTTTCAAAACCATTTAACACAGCCCTGCAACATTTGTTCAAGAAAACAAATGAAACCCTTGACTATCCAAAACCAAATTTAAAGAGCCCGGCACTGAGGAAGCCGGCGCACAAAAAATAAACATTAAACACACACTGAGAGCGCAAGTCCGCCACAGGTGGACGCAGCGCCTCGAAGTCACAAAATCACAAAACCTTTAAAAACCATTAAACACAGCCCAGCACCATTTGTTCAGGAAAACAAACAAAATCCTTAACTATCCAACACATTTTAAAAATGCCCGGCACTGCCGGGCAAAATCTGCTAGTAGATTTATAAAGAGGCAAAAACACACTTGCTGACTTATTTTCTATACCCTTCCTCATGATCCCTAGCATTGAGTTTGCTTTTTTCACTGCTGAGGCACACTGGGTTGACACCTTCATTGAGCTGTCCACCAGGACACCAAGATCCCTTTCCTGGTTTGTCGCAGAGTTCAGAACCCCATCAGTTTATAAATGTAATTGGTTTTTTTTGCCCCAACATACATCACTCTGCACTTACTAATGTTGAAGCTCATTTGCCACTGTTTTGCCCACTCCCCCAGTGCCAAGAGATCCCTCTAGAGCTCCTCACAATCTCTCACAGTTTTCACTACCCTGTATAATTTAGTGTCGTCAGCAAATTTGGCTACCTTGCTTTTTACTCCTACCTCTAGATCATTTATGAAGAGGTTGAAAAGCAGGGGTCCCAGTACTGAACCTTGGGGGACCCCACTCTTTACTTCCCTCCACTTGGAGAAGTGTCCATTTAGTGCTACCCTCTGTTTCCTGTCCCTTAGCCAGTTGCTGATCCAGGACAAGACCTGTCCCTTTATTCCATGACTGGTAAGTTTATTCAAGAGCCTTTGGTGTGGGACCTTGTCAAAAGCCTTCTGAAAGTCCAGATAAACAATGTCAACTGGATCTCCCTTATCCACATGCTTGTTGACACTTTCATAAAATTCCAACAGATTAGTGAGGCATGATTTGCCCTTGTAAAAGCCATGTTGGCTCTCCTTTAGCAGCGCCATCTCTTCTATGTGCCTATTAATTCTATCTTTTAGGATGGTTTCCATCACTTTACCTGGGACACATGTCAAACTGACAGGTCGGTAATTTCCTGGATCACCCCTGGATCCTTTTTTGAAAATTGGTGTTACATTCGCTACCTTCCAGTCATCAGGCACAAAGCTTTATTTGAGGGAAAGATTATATATTTTGGCTAGGAGATCAGCTATTTCATCTTTAAGTTCCCTGAGAACTCGTGGATGGATGCCATCTGGTCCTGGTGATTTGTTAGCATTTTATTTAACAAGACATGCAAGGACCTCCTCCCTGGTTATTTCTATCTGGCTTAATTCTTCGGTTTCCCTCCCTACGAAGATAGGCTCGGTTTTGGGCATGTGGTCTCTTTCTTCTTCAGTGAATACTGAAGCAAAGAATTCATTGAGTCTCTCTGCAATCTCTGTTTCCTCTTTAATAACCCCTTGCCTTCCATTGTCATCTAATGGTCAAATGGCCTTCCTAGTTAGGTTCTTACTTCTAATGTACTTAAAGAAGTCTTTGTTATTTCGCTGAGTATTTTTAGCTATATGCTCCCCAAAGTCTTGCTTTGCTTTCCTGATTGTTGCCTTGCATTTGTTCTGCCAGAATTTATGTTTCTGCCTGCTGTCCTCATTCAGACAAGCCTTCCATCTTCTAAATGAGCTTTTCTTGCTTTTGATCACTTCCCAAACAGCTCCTGTAAGCCACATTGGAGTCCTCTTAGACCTGGCAGTGCCTGTTTTCCTTTTGGGTATGCATTCCAATTGGGCCTCTGTTATTGTTTTTGTAAAGAGCCTCCATGCCTCTTGGAGTGTTTGGACTCTCTCAATTTTCCCTTTCAGCTTCTTTTTTACTAGTTTCCTCATCTTTGGGAAATTTCCATTTTGAAAATTTAAGGTCTGTGTTAGATTTTATCAGTGACTTGCGGTCTATGATCAAGTTAAACATAATTGAGTTGTGGTCACTGTTCCCTATTGGAGGAGTCACATTAACATCTTGCACCAGATCTTGAGTATTACTCAGGATCAAGTCAAGGATTCTTGTACCTCTAGTTGGTTCTTCAACCATCTGTCCCGGGGAACAATCATTTAGCATATCTAGGAACTTTATCTCTTTATCATGTGCTGAACAACAGTTCACCCAGTCTATGTGAGGGTAATTGAAGTCCCCCTTATAACCAGGCTTCCGTTCTTGGATGCCTCCTTTACAACATTCTCCAACTGCCAGTCTCCCTCAAGAGTTTGGGTCGGAGGCCGATAGTAGACCATCCTTGTGGCCTGGTACTCTTACCCACAGAGCTTCTAATGGTGACTCCAAATCACCTAGATATTCCAATTCATATGATTTTATCACTTCTTTGACATACAAGGCTACACCACCTCCTGTTTGCCCCTTCCTATCCTTCCTGTACAGTTTGTAGCCTGGGATAACTGTATCCGTTATCCCGTTATCATCCGTTCACCAGGTTTCAGTGATACCAATAATATCAATATTCTTATCTATTGCTAAGTATTCCAGCTCCCCTATTTTGTTCCGGAGGCTTCTGGCATTTGCATACAAGCATTTATATATGCTTTCCTGATTTTAGCTTTGTATGTTATTATATGCTAGTGGTGCCTCTGACACGAATAAAGAAAGCACCATGATTACAATCCTCCTCTCTGGAAGCAGCATGGACAATCACTTGACACATGTGTGTGTAAAAATTAAACCTTTGTTAGGAGTGCATTTGTTTGGATGAGATAAACTTCACTGGGCAACATTACATTTGGCTTGCTGCTGTGATTTTTGACCCAGAACAACAGTTCATGGTGAACTCTTCCACCTTTGCTTCCTGTTTTAAATCCTGCCTTAATTTGTTTCCTGTTTTTCTGCTTCCTGCCTTAATTCTTACTTTAATTTGCTTCTTGCCTTTGCTTCCGCTCTAAATTAGAGCCTTCCAGGTCATGCAAAGACAAAGGTGTTGGATTCAGATGTGGAAACAAAGGTTTGCACCTATTCCCAGTTATAAAGGTGACTTTATGGACATGAGCGATGCATACCCGTCAAGCGCGGCTCCTGGAAATATGGGAACTGCTCCGGCCTGGGTGCGCATGCGTCTCAACAACTCATCTGCACATGCACAGAACCCCTCTGTTCACGCGCAGAGCCCATTTGCGATGGGTGCACGTGCGCAGTAACCCCTTTCCCCGCCATTCAAATATGGGACGGTGGCAGGAAAGGGGAGGAATGAGCGGAGAAATATGGGAAATCCCAGCCAATCCGGGATACTTGACAGGTATGCCGATGCCCAAACTGTCAGCTTAATCTGCTTCACAGTGTTGTTGAAAGGTTATGTGGCTCTGCTATGTCATATTAGTATGCTAACCAGAGCTCTTTGGAAACATAGTATGGTACATGTGTGATAAATATATAAATAAAACTGTTAGTCAAGGGACTAACACAACAAGTTTTTAAATGCTATTAAGGCGATGCAGATGTGCAATACCTTTTAGCAAAAGAAAAAAATGGAAAGCTTTCTCTGAAAGAAGATGACAAATGGGGCAAGGAGGGTGAGTTTGTGTGGGATGTCTCTTTCTTTTGTCTTTCCCTTTAAATGGAGACAAGCTAAATAGGGCCATGTGAGATGCATATGCCATGTTGCTGCCAGAACCACACTAAATGGCATACCTTACATCTACCTGATATTTACCATATTTAACCTACTCTTATTGAGCCATCTAGCCCTGTCCTAGGGACTGCGGTGGCTGAAGTGGATAAGACGCTGAACTTGCTTCCCGGGTACTGCATGACAGAGTGTGCTCCTGTCCCTGTCCCAGCTCCCGCCAACCTAGCAGTTCAAAAGCAAGAAATTGCAAGTAGGTAAATAGGGACCACTTCGTGTTCCAAGCACTCCGGTGTTGAGACATGCCTGCCACATGTCCACAGAAACGTCTGCAGAAGCAGACAGCACTGGCTCTTTGGCTATAAACAGAGATGAGCACTCAACCCTAGAGTCAGATATGACTGGCTTTTGAGCAAGGACAACCTTTACCTTTACAGTCGGCTCCACCCCCGGCACCACGTCACCTTTGTGTGTCTCCCCTGGTGGAGGCGCACAAAGCGCATGCCCGAGGCATTCGCCCCGGGCGCATGTCCCTTGGCTATAAACAGAGATGAGCACTGAACCCTAGAATCAGATATGACTGGCTTTTGAACAAGGGCAACCTTTACCTAGCCCTGTCCTGAAGTTAGAATTTTGCTTCTGTTGATTATTTATCTATCAAATATTTATTAAATCTTGATTATTTATCTGTTATTTACTTTGTTGGATTATCACTCTCAAGTTCCCAAACCATTTCAGAAGAATTTAAAAAATATTACCATCAAGAACAATAGGAATCACTGGGAAATAATATACTTCTTCTACTTCTGCCGCATCTGAATATTGGTGATCATCATCACAATCAGCCATGAAGACTGTCCTGAGAATATAATGAATTGCAGCAAGACACCCGTACCACTGATCCAGTTCCGCAAGTCACTTTTCTTTATAAAATTACAAATTTCATCCTTCATCTTACTCTCATCCTTTTTGTTTAAATTCAGATTATAGAAGTGACCTTACACCAAGTCCAATGGTTGTCTCACCAGTCTGCATTAGCTGTATAATGACTGGTAGCAGTTTTCCACATTCTCTTTTCAACAAGAGTTTTTCCTAAGTCTTCTCGGAGATGCCAGGGATCAAATTTGGGCTCCATTGAACATAAAGTGCATGCAATACCACTGAGCTGCTGTCTATTCCCATTATCCTATTTGCATATGAGTACTTACAAAATGCAGCTTTATATTCCATACCTTTTGTCTAAAAAATGCCCATCTCTCCAGAAGAACTCATTAATGGTAACTGTGACTATGGGATCCAGCCCCCAACATCAATTCATCTAGCCTACACCACCCTTGCAGCTCCTGGAAGTGGAATAAAATGCGCCCGTACAGGCACATTTTACTTCTGCTTCTAGGAGTGGCAAGGGTGGCACAGGGTGGATGAATTGGTGTTGGGGGCCGGATCTGGCCCATTTGCCATAGTTTGGGCACCCCTGGTTTAAGCAGAGGAAATGGTAGCCTAAAAATCTATCTCATTCTGTTGCAAAACAACAGGCGCGTTTTACTTCCACTTCCCATGGGAGGAACCACATGACCGGCCCGCGGTCCAAAAAGTTTGGGCATTCCTGACCCATCTACCTCCTGAAAAGGAAAAAGGAAGGTCAAAATAAGAAAGAGGCGGCATTAGAAAAACCATTTGAGCGTACACTTTCTGTATCTTTTATTGTGGCGATATAGCAAAGTAGCTCATTAACATGTCAGATATGTATTTGGGTAGGAAATATGATCAAAATGGCTAGGGAGGGGGATGGAAGAATGATTTATGGGTCTGAATAAAATCAAAGCCAAGTGTCTATATTCCTTCACAGTAATAAGTATTACAGTTACACGCCTTTATAAATCAACTTTGATATTCAAAATGTAAATTCCTCAGCCTTAGTACTGCAGGACGGAATGAACTCCCGTCTTCATCCCAGCTCCTGCCAACCTAGCAGTTCGAAAGCAAGAAATTGCAAGTAGATAAATAGGGATCACTTTGGTGGGAAGGTAACAGCGTTCCATGCGCTCTGGTGTCTAGTCATGCCTGCCACATGACCACAGAAACGTCTGCAGAAGCAGACAGCGCTGGGCTCTTCGGCTTGGAAACAGAGATGAGCACTGCACCCTAGAGTCGGATACGACTAGCTTTCGAGCAAGGAAAACCTTTACCTTTACCTTTAGATCTAAGAGAGCAAAACACAGCTGACAACACCCCATTTGAAGCCTTCCTGTAGCTGGACACACTGTGCTGACCTTCTTCAACCTGGTGTCCTCTAGATATTACAGCACATCTCCCAGAATGGTGTGCATCAGAGTCCAACCCATTTGGAAAGCACCAGGTTACCAAAGGCTGCATTTGGTGAAATCGCATTGCTTCCTGTGCTATTCTTGTACCAAACATTACTTCTAATTGCTTCTGCACTGGGGGAGAGAGGAGACTGGGAAGTACAGAGCAATTTGGTTTTCAGGAACTTCAGTGCAGCCAAGGTCTGTGCTGTATGTATTTCCCTTGGATAACGGCTACTTTTCAATACTATGTCCAATAAAGTACTTTATTCTGCAAAATTTGTGTTTAGCTGAGACTTTCTTAGGCAGACATAATCTACAATAACTGTTGCCTGACAAGAGCCTTTTAACTGAAATTGCTCTTGTTACTACTGTAATAAAATCAGTTTAGAAGATGAAAAGTTTGCTTTCACAGTTTTCTCTCATCTCCCCCTTCATTTTTAGGAGAAATTTCTATTGCTTACAATGCTGTAGGATACATTAAAGAGCTTAAATTTTTTAAAAATGGCTTTCATATTTAATATCCAAGACAGCTACAGAAATGCTAAATGGAATCTCTGAAATGGAGAGAGGTCCACTACAAAAGAGTATCAGATATTAAACTGATAAGAACAGATACTACATTTGATCTTAGCCAAAAGGATATCTGCTCCCATTTCATATGGGATGGCTGCAGGATAGTTCTCCTCTGGCAGAGTATATGTGGGGAGGACTAGACCAGGGAGTGTTTGAGTTCAGGAAAGTCCAAATGGATTCATTCTCAAGTCCAAAATGTTTGTCAAGAGTGGTGCATAGCATTTCAAGCAAGGCTCCAAACTCACAGGGCAAACATGAGGCATTGTTTACAGGACCTTCAGTTCAATAACAGGATGCCACAGAAATGTTGCAGTCATCGGTTTCAACTTGTGTCTGATTATACATTTTTTCCTGAGGATGTTTTCAGAAAAAAATCTATTGGCATGAATTTGTTTAAGGTAGATTCCAGCTTGCCATAAAGTGACCCACACACTATGATCACAAAACCATCTCCTGCAGCACGTATGAAATGAAACATACAGGACTACAATGGACTGGCACAGTCTTGAGGATATTGACAAGGTGCACCTTCACAGCCAGTCCATCTGGCATGGCCTCTTTCACCTCCATGACTATTGTGAATCAGAATAGTGAAGTGGTTCCCCTTCTGTTCATTTCACTGTTGGGCCCAATGTGATGGTTTCCAGTGACAGTAGAGTACTAAAATAACAATACTATACTGTGAATATAGTTCCAAATTTAGCTTCACTAAGATCTACATAGAAGGAAGTTTAATTGCATGAAGAGACTCTGTGCCAAGTGAGAAGCTGCTCATCTAGAATTCAACACTAAAGAGTATTTTTAAGTGCAGTTAATGATACAATACATGAGTCTATAATTAGCTGTCTCCCTTTTTATATGGAGAAGTTACTTTTGCATATTTTAAGTAGGTTGGTTGTATGAGAAAGCTTCTATGGAATAAAAGCTATTGAAGATGCTTAATGAAAACTATCTTCTGGAATTCTTCAAAAATAATTAAAAAACGACTTTAATCATACCATAGGTCAGGAATTCCTGAACCAATGTAAATGGAACTTGAATTATTATCTTCTTTAGGGAGGAGTAACCTACTATCTTTGAATTGTTGTTGGACTGCATTTCACATCAGCATTAACTATCATCACCACTAATCAGAACAGATGCTATTCACTTATCCTTTGTATTAGATTTACATCCTGCCTTTGTTCCAAAGAGTGAACTCAAGGCAACTGTCACTTGCTTTAGTTCCAGAACATCTATTGGACCACAGACTTCTTACTCCTATTCCATATGCTAAGAAGAAAGTCATTGTGTGTGACTGTTATGTAAACAAAATTGCACCACCTACACAGAATCACAAAAATACATGCTACTTTCTGTTAGGTTTCCTTTCAAATTAATAGTAAATATTTAATTCAATATGAATAGCTTACATTTTGGATCGCTTACTATATGGTCCAGTTAAAGCAGTTTATTGGTGTTCACATGATCTAGCACTCCAGCCTCACCCAATCTGGACTTTTTGATCTAGCAGTAAGACTTCTCTTTTTTTGGAGCAAGGATGGAATGAGTGTCAGATGGATAGAAGCATTGCTTTAAGAAAGACACTCTTAGCAAGCGACACTTTCCAGTGTGATGACATGCAATCTTTCCTCATTGGCTGATCACACTCATAATTAGGTTTTTTGGGTCCACCAAATAAAATCTTACACCTTTAAGCCCTTTCTACTAATATTCCAACTTATATCATCCTTGTAAAATGAAGGAACATTCAAATGTTCATTGCCATTATGTGGCTATCCCTCATGCAACTGCTTGAAAACAATTTCTTTTGCTCAAAGGGAAAAGCCTTTGATTCAAGGAGATGGCCAAGCAGAACTACATTCATTATTAGCAGTCACCATTCCACCTATCAAGAGCAATTGGCTAACTTAGTTAATATGGTTGAATCTGTTCATGGTTCTAAGCTTACTCTTTGGACACCTTTAATATCTTGTTCAATTAACCTAATATAAAACTGTGGGTCTTAACAGCTAAGAAAGCAAAATAATGTGGTTTCTTCTTTTTTCAGTGGCAACATCTACTTGCAGCTTACGCACACGAACTGTATGTCACTGTTTTGATGTTTGAACAGACTAGCCTTTTTGGTGTCACAGGACTTTGTGATTGTAGAGACCTGGTTTCAGAAAGACCATAGAGGTCTCAGACTAATCTATTCCGCCTGGAGGATTAACTATAAAATAGAAATATGGCTGTTGCTTAATGTTTTGTGTTGTAAAGCATGAATCATTTAAAAAGAAAATAATACGATTATAACGCTTTGGGGAATGATAGCCCAACAAAATGATGTAAGTCATATAAACTGGCAGTAAAAATTTAAGGACCAAGGCATTTCACAGTAATTCTTGGTAATCATCTGCCAAAATAAACAGCATTTTGATTGCAGATACATCTCAATAATCCCTGGGAAAGAAAGAATGGCAAGGCTGAGAGTTTTTGTTTTTTTGATTGCAATCGGTTTTCAAATGATAACTTCTAATGGCACTACTAAGCCAAACTGTACTTGTACAGAATCCTACAGTCAGAGATGCAGTGCTTTCCCATTTTGTATGAAGAGTTTTTCATTGGTCCTTCATTGCTTGTTAATAGGAGTGGCATCCAAATACCAATGGATTTGATTTAAATCTGAACATTTGTGGTACACTTTGTATGCCTTAAGTTGTTTTGATTGTGACTTGAAGTTACTTGTTTTTGGGTGGGTGCAGGTATTTGTGTTTATTGATTGGAGGAGAAATCTATAACCAGGGATGACCGAGGATGAGGGACACTATTCAGTGCCATCAACTTTGGGAATGTAAGCAGATTTCCTATCAACCTCCCTTCTTTTTCCATTTCTCCTCCAGAAATCTGTTCTATACCCCCTACCAGGATTCTGAGTCATGCTGAAACCAAGATATGCTATATATAAAATATGTGGCTCAATTGAAAAAAAAAAGATATAAGATTTATCTGGCCCAACATATTTCTCAGAAAGCCATTCAGGACCCTAGCAATCTCCATCTTCTTTTTCTAAACACTCACAGAGCAACTAGTTAACGAGCTATTCTAGAAACTTTCCTGATATTGATGTCAAAATGACTAGCTGGCAGTCACCTCAATCAACTTTTTTCTTTCTGAAGCTGAGGATAATATTTCAAGTCTCCCATAACTAGCATTGCTTCATTCTTTCTATTATTATTGTTTTGCATTTTTGGTAATCTGATCTATGATGGCAACATCCAAATTTTCAAATTGGCTAGATCTGTAGCACATCATATACACTGATGCTACTCCTTAGATTTTTACTAAGTGATATCCAACAACATTCCATGTGTCATCCCTTGGATTTCTTACCAGTTGTACACATCCTCTACATATAATATTCCTATTCCACCACTTGTGTTGAGTCTATTCCTCTTAAATAAGTTGTACTATTTAGTCTCCATATACTAGTTATTAATCTTATTTCATAAATTTTTGTAATTCCTGAATTGTAGTCTGTGAAAAAGGCATCCAGGTCTCCACAGAGCTATATCTGTGTGAATTTGGTGGGGCAGAAGGACAGGCTTCAAGATCAAACTGACTCTTCTGCTTGACTCAGTGTATGGTTGGACAGATTTGTGATGTTGTGCCCTGAGTCAATAGTGAGGTATACAGAAATAGCCTCCTTGAAGATTGTGGTATTTTTGAACCATAATCAGACGTACCCTGGGCAATGGCAACTTTGTGCCAACTAATCTTTGTCACACTAGGTAAGGTGAAAGGAACTGCAGAATGAACTCACTAAAAGGTGGCTTCATTTTGGCAATTTCACATTAGGCCTAAACATGGAAGAAGAAGTCCATTATGTTCCTGTTGTCGGCCAAGATTGTTTTCTTTCTTTATCTCAAGGAAGTGAGTTCTGCATTGTATATGATTTTTCTTGTTGTGGGGATTGCTTATGTAGTATTCAGTGCAAAGGGATGGTTCTGTATGCATGGTTCAAGATCTGCAATATCTTTCTGGATTTTCCTACGTTTACTGAATAAGTTTTTGATGGAATATTCACAATCATGTCTCCAGTACTTGCTGTCTTCGTTCCCTCTGAAATGTTATCTCCCTCTGCAGCAAGATGCAGTTCAAAGCCATCCTGATTAGATTTGAAAGGTTCCTAATAAATATGTTCTTTCTATTCACTATTACCTATACCCAGTGATGGGCATCAGCAGGTTCGCACCAGTTCACCAGAAACAGAAGCAGAAATTCTGCCTGGCCCCACCCATCCAAATTTTGAAATAAAATAGTCCTAATTTGGGTGCAATGCAGGGCTTTCCCCCTGGCCACGCCCACCATTTCACGTCCACAGTGTGGTAGTAATTTTTTTTTGAGCCCACCACTGCCTATTCCCTTGCCAGGAATGCAATAGTGCCCATTGGTGCAAAAAGGTGTCTACAAGCCACCAGTACAATCTGGGTGTAGCACCAACAAAAAATTAAGTTTTGAAAAGGGAATTTTTTTAAACATAGAAGAAAACACCACAATACTTTGAAATACTTTGAAAATGTGAGGGAACTTCCCCCTTTACTATTATTCCTTAGGCATAACTAACCCCTACTACTGAATTTGGATGGAAGATATTTGTTTGCCATCCAAGCTGTGATAAACAATTTGGCTCTGCTGTTTCTTGGCCTTACTAGCTACTCTGCTTAGAAATGTTGGTAGAGTATATGTGTCCAATCTTTTGAGTCATTCATACAAGAGATTGGCTTTGCAGGCGCACCCCCCAATAAACCAGTGCCACCCGCCCATGTGACCAAAGTCAACAGCAGCAACAAGAAACCCCTATGTCAAACCATAGCAACAGTGTGGGATGGGCAAAAAAGCCAGGACCCGAAAGCCAATTGTAGGTCCCAGCCAAAAATTCCCACCCGGCCCCGAAGCGACCAAAATATCACACTGCTAACTAGGGAGGGGGTGGAGGGGAAAAACTTCTCCTCTCCGTCGCTTCGCAAAATGGCAGCGCAGCTGCCTCGTGGCCACCCCTTTTAAAGGGTGCTGACCACGCCCCCCTAACTACCCGGATGTCCAAGTCCGGTGGGGGGGGGGGGTCCGCAAAGAGCGCGGCGGCCATTTTGGCGCCGCGCTTGCATTGCAGGCGCACCCCCCAATAAAGGACTCAGACACTGGTAAAAGTGGATAACGGCATTGGGCCACATTTATTGATTCATGCCCTAGTCCAAATTATAAATTTCGATTGGTACTCAACCAATTATAATTCTTAAGGCAAGCAGGCCGAAGTAACACTGGTAAGGTTCCACCCAAAATTGCCAACGGCAATTGGTTACAATGTATCCATTTGTATCAATTTGTTTGTTGTCAACAAACAAATTGTTGACCGTAGTCAATAATCTAACTACTGACCCCACCCTCTGACACGTATCCGTAAAATAACGGGGTGATGCATGCTGCCTAGCTCGTGCCATCACCCCATTGCCTGGTTCATCGTTGACCAGACAACGTTAACCAACTTGTGCCTGTCTAGTGTTGTCCAGTCAATTGCGAACCTGCCGGATACCTGTGGGTCATAAATGTTTACCTTACCAGTTCTACCCGCCACACGGGGAGGCTTCAACAAAGGCTCACCGCCCCCCCCCAGACCGTCAGCTCGGTCAACAGGCCTGCTCGCCAATCTCCCAACAAGAGGTCCATACCTCCCGGCGACAGATGGACCCCATCCCCTGTGTAAAGCTCATAATTTTGGAGACTGATGGTGGGGTGTCGTATGACGTGCCCCCAACCCTTGTCCAGAAAGAACCGGGCAATAGCCCTGTTCACCGAGCGCCGAGCCCGATCAAGGGCCTGGAGGTTAAACCCTCCCCTGTAAGCGTGCCGCGGTATCATGTCCGACCAAAGTAGGGTTGTGGAAGGCCACACATAATGCAAGTAGGCCAGGTCACCGCAAATCGCATGCTTCAGCGATAAGCCCGTGACCTGTCCCAAATCATTACCCCCAAGGTGTATAATCAGGACATCAGGCGGGTCAGCATCCCTGATGGAGAAAAGGAATGGCAACAGTTCCCGCCATAACATTCCGCGCTTACCGTACCACCTGAGACTTGCGGATGCACCCAGTCCCAGTCGGGGTCCCCACTCTGTCGCCGCAGCAAACTGCGCTGCCCTGTGCACATAGCTGTGACCCACCAGCCATACTGTCACCGGTGTAAGACGACACCCAGGGTCTGTCAAGGAAAAAAGGAAACAGGGCAGTGACTTAACTGGTACTCACTGTTGAAGAGGGCGAACATACAACTGAAAACATCATGATCCCCACCTTCCCATGTTGCGTATTTCAGCCCCAGAGTACCCAAACGCCGCTGCGGTGGAAGCCGCCCCTATCCTAAACGAATGGGTGCCGTAACGAGCCCCAGGGAGGCCAACACTGGCTAGTGCCTTACCGGTCACCTTCCAAAATTGAAATTTAGTAAGGGGAGACCCATCTTGGTGACAGAAAAACGGGCCAGGGTGCGTACCACGTAGTGCAAGGAACTCCTGTAGGGCACCAACCGGACAGATGTCTGCCATGGAACATCGTAGCAGTCTTACACCACTGCCTACACCGTGCTGATCAACCTTAGAGGAGCGTATCCTCAACTGAGCCCAATCATTGGAGACATAGACTTCTTCGAGTTCCAGTGCCCTACGACTCGCGTCCGCCTTAGACAGTAGCACCAGCTCACTGATGCGAAGCACCCCAAAAAAGGCCACCGTAGTAGCCGCGTGAAACAGGGGTGCCTCATACCTGTCGAAACACAGGTCATGCCAACCCCCCGCAAGGTGGGTAAGTACCCCTGGAGAAATCGGGTGGCGGTCGTCCGGGCTGCACCCACGTTCCTGCACCCACCCTTCCAAAACATGTCTTATGCGAAAATCATTTGTGCTGTCAGCAAAACCACCCACCTTGGCCATGAATGCCAGCGCTGACAGCCTGGACGCTATGGTGCGGGAAGCTAAGCCCTGGGCATGTAAGTAAACCATAAATTGGAGGACGTGAGCCACTTGGATGGGCCAACTTTCAGGCAGCTGTGATCGGGCACAAAAGGCCCTGAATGAACTGAGTGCATGGTTATACGCCTTACGCGTGTGAGGGGCGAGCGACATGCCGATCGCCCGGTTCACCTCCCCTTGCCAAGCGACCATATCTCGTCCGGGAGCGGCGAGGGAAATTCCTCTGCGTCCGGGGCCAAGGCACGGAACCGGGGGATCTGCAGGCAGGACAAAGCGTCAGCAATATCATTATTAATACCTGGAACATGTCTGGCCCTAAAAAGCACATTGAGGCATAGGCTGCGCAACACAAAATGGCGAACCAGTTCCATAACCCTGGGAGATTTTGACGTCTGTGAGTTGACAATGTGGACAACTGCCGCATTGTCACACCAGAAATGGACGACCGAATTGGCCCACTCCTCGCCCCATAGCATCAAAGCTCCCAGAATGGGGAAAAATTCCAGGTACGTGAGATCGCGCAAACGATCCGTGCCCCACCAGGCTGGCGGCCATCTGCCGTAGGCCCACTTCCCTTCGAAGTAAATCCCATAACCCAGGGACCCTGATGCATCTGACTGAACCTGAAAACGAGGGGAAACCAAAAGGTCGGACCTCCAAAATGACACCCCGTTGAAGTCCCTCAGGAACTGAAGCCAGATGAGCATATCAGCCCTCATGCCCTTGTTCAGTCGGACCCTATGGTGGGGCCTGGCCAAGCCAGTCATGGCGTCGCACAAGCGTCGAGCAAATGCTCTGCCAGGTGTGACGACCCTGCAAGCGAAATTGAGGTGACCATGTAACACCTGGAGCTCCCGAAGGGACACCTTGCGTTTGGCTAGCAAGTCCAAAATAAGTGCAACGATCCGTGAAACCTTATCAACAGGTAACCTGGATGCTTGTACAACCGTGTCAATCTCCACCCCCAGGAATGTGAGCTTGGTTGAAGGGCCCTCGGTCTTTTCGGGCGCTAAAGGGACACCGAGTTCCGTCATTAGCATCTGAAATGTATTTAGGAGACGCGTGCACGTGTCCCAGCCCCGTTCACCCCCGAATAAGAAATCATCGAGGTAGTGGGCCACAGACCGAGACCCTGACCTGCGAACAAAGGCCCATTGCAGGAAGGTGCTGAAGCGCTCAAATGCCGAGCATGAAATGGAGCAGCCAAAAGTCATGGCCTTGTCAAAATAAAATTCACCCCGGAACTTGAAACCCAGCAACTCAAAATCACCCGGGTGCACTGGCAGGAGACGGAACGCGGACTTAATGTCGCACTTAGCCAGCAGTGCACCCGGGCCATATGAGCGCACCATGCGCAGGGCCTGGTCAAAAGATGTATACCTGACCGAACAAAGGTCGTCAGGGATAGCATCGTCGAGCGAACGGCCGGCCGGGTAAGACAAGTGGTGTATCAAACGGAACTCCCCCGGTGACTTCTTGGGCACTAACCCCAATGGGGAAACCTTGAGATTGGGAAATGGTGGGACAGGGAAAGGGCCAGCGACCCTGCCCGCATTGACCCCCTTAGCAATGCTCATGGCAGCCACCTCCTCCCTTCCCCTGAGTGACAACAGGTTGGGGGCATCTTGGGGGGACCTATCCGCTGTGATAAAATTGGTTAGAGTTAATATATATGGTGTATTTTAAATAGTAAATTGGTTAAGTAAATTAATAAAAACAGTAATTGGAAATATATTTGGATGAAACGGCAGGGGAGAGGGAAAGAGAAGGAGAAGAAATTGGCCTGGACAAGAGTGCAAAGACCAACATCTTCAGATAGGAGTTTCAGAAGGCTTACAAGGCTGGAGGAGGAGGAAGACGAGATGAAGAAAACAATGCAGCAAGAGATGAAAGACCTGGAGGAGCAGGAGACAGTGAAGAAGATGGCACAACAACTACAACAGCAACAACAACAGAAGACAATAGTATCTCCAACTACGGTTGCTCCAACTGCAGTAAAATCAATTGTGATAACAACAGCAAAAGTAACAACAACAACAGTAGCCACAACAACTGTAACAACAACAGCGGCTATAGCAGGGACTGTACCAACATCGATTGTAACCACAGCAACAGCAACAACACCAATAACATCTGCAATGGAGGGGGGGCAAGGATTTAAAACTGAATTTGAAACCCTCAAGGTGAAATTTGAGAATCTGGAGAGCAACATTGGAAAAATGTTTGCTCAAGATAGACGAGAACGAAAACAAGAGATGCAAGATATGTTAGTAAATTTCATGAAGGGAATTGAAGATTTAAAAAAGGATACAGAAAGTCTTAAAAAAGAACAAGAAGTAATAAAAAAAGAACAGACAACGATTAAAGCAGAGGTTACGGATCTGAGAAAGAGAGAGAAGGAGAGGGAAAACAAGAGATTGGAAAACGTAGAAGAACAATTAAGACGAGCAAACGTTATAATTCGAAAATTTCCAGAGAATTCCCCAGATAAATTAAAAGAAAGAATTGTGAAATGGCTTGATGAAATCATGGAAGATGGTTTTACACCGCAGGAGGTTGTAAATGTATTCAGGTTGGGTTCAAGAAGGGGGAAAACTGGGTCAAGGAATGTCATGTTAAAATTTGCTAATGTGGCAGATAAACTGCGCTTAATGGCGCTCATAAGTGAAAAAGGAGCAGAGGTTTTAAAAGTAGAAGGGCAAGATATTGAAGTGTATAATGACATTCCAATTGAGGACCGTTTTTGGAGACAATCGATGAAACCAATTACAAAACGACTTCAGGAAAAAGGGATAAAGTATAATTGGAAATTTCCAAGACAATTAAGTTTTTTCTATCTGGGAAAACGTTATCTAATCAGCGAGGGCCCCAATGTCCTGGATGTAATGACAGATGCCAAGTTATTGGAAGCAGGAACTAAAGAGTGGTTTGATCTGAAGGAAGAATTGATTATATCTGGTGGTTATAGAAGACGGGACAGCAATGAAAACGAAAATATGCCCAAAGGTGCAGAAGGAGGAATCGCTCTGAGCGGAGAATAGGTTCAGGTCTCTCTCAAGCTCCTATGATTGGACGCACCCCCCACTCCCCTCTCTGGATCCCAGAGGCCATTTGTAAAAAAGAAAAATGGGGAGGGATAGTAGTGGAGTGTTTAATGTTTTTTTTAGCTGTTTTACTTTTTTTCTTCTTTTTTTGTATAAGGTGAAGGAGATGTTATATGTTAATCACATGTCCGTAGGAGGAAGTGGGAATTGTAAAAAACTATGGGAGAAAAACAATAGATGAGGAATATAAAAGTAATAACATGGAATGTGAAAGGTACTGGTTGTCAAGTGAAGAGAAGGAGATTGGAAGCAGCACTTAGAAAAGACAGACCGGATGTAATCTTTCTTCAGGAAACCCACCAGAAATCGGAACAAGTTAATAAGTTGTTTTTAGGATGGACTCAGGTTTATGAAAAATCATACGGCTCTTCAAAGGCCAGGGGGGTAGCAACCTTGATATCAAATAGATCGGGATTTGAGATGGTAAAAAGTATACCAGATCCAGAAGGTAGATATTTGATAATAAAGGGGAAAATAGAAGAGGAGGAAATAACGTTGGTGAATTTGTACGTACCAAATGAACATCAAAACAGGTTCTTAGATAAGATATATCGAATATTGGAGAAGGAGAAAACAACGAAAATGATTGTAGCGGGAGATTTCAATTTAATAGGATCAAATATAGATAGTACGAATACAACAAGATGTGTGGGTGGAAATAAAATGTATGTTTTAAATAATTGGTTGAAATCCTTGGGACTAAAAGATGCATGGAGAGAACTTAAAGGAAAGGAAAGGGCGTATACATATTTCTCACAAGTGTATAATACGTATTCCAGAATAGATTACATCTTTGTCACAGATAATTTGATAAGAAATTTAGAAGATATAGAGATAGGAATATTTAAAGAGTCGGACCACGCAAAAGTTTTATTGAAAATAAAAATAGACGCTATAAAGATTAGGAGAAATTGGAGATATAATGCCAGACTGTTTAGAGATAAAAAATGTAAAGATCAAATGGTAGAAAAATGGGAAGAAAATTGGAAGTGGAATGATACAGGGAAAGTAGGAAATGGCATGGTATGGGATACAATGAAAGCAATATTCAGAGGTGAAAGTATTAGGTTGGCAAGTATTAGAAATAAACAGGCAAAAAGCAAACAAGAAGAAATTGAAAAAGAGATTAAAAGGTTGCAGGAGAAACATGTAATAACCAAGGATAGAAAGGTCTATGAAAGGTTGCAGGGACTAAAGAA
This sequence comes from Bradypodion ventrale, assembly GCA_035047345.1. Classification (NCBI taxonomy): domain Eukaryota; kingdom Metazoa; phylum Chordata; class Lepidosauria; order Squamata; family Chamaeleonidae; genus Bradypodion; species Bradypodion ventrale. The sequence goes on along the minus strand of JAWDJE010000003.1, from coordinate 71,728,073 downwards.
GAAATTAATAGGAAATGACATAGAAAAGGTGAAAAGAGATTTAGTATATTTAAAAAGAGAATATTTTGAATATAGTAATAAAAACTCAAAATTGCTGGCAAGAGCAGCTAAGGAAAAAAGAAGTAGAAGGGAAATAGGGACTTTAGTAGATAAGGAAGGCATAAGATATAATAAGACTAAAGATAAATGTAAGGTGGTTAGAGAATTCTATCAAGATCTATACGCTAAAAAGAAGGTAGACATAGATAAATTAAAAGATAAATTGGGAATGCAAATTAAAAATAAAATAAGCCAGGAGCATAAACAAAGAATGGAAGAATTAATAACTGAAAAAGAGATAAAAAAAGTAATAAATAAATTGAAAGCAGATAAATCACCCGGAGAAGATGGATTACCCGCTGAATTTTATAAGGAATTTAAGGATATAGTAATTCCATAATTGTTAAAACTCTACAATGGTATACTTAACGGGGAACAGATACCCTTATCATGGTATAGAACAATAATTGTTTTATTACCAAAGCCGGGAAAGGATCCAGAAAAAGTAGAATCATATAGGCCTATTTCTTTGATAAATCAAGATGCTAAGATCTTTACGGCAATATTGGCAAACAGATTAAACAGCTTTATGGATAAATATATAAACAAAGACCAGGCCGGATTCGTGAAAGGGAGACACATGGCAGATTTAGTAAGGCGAGTATTAGATTTAATAGATGCGGCAGAACAAAATAAAGAGAAAGTAGGATTACTATCGTTAGATATTTTTAAAGCATTTGATTCTTTACAATGGGCAACAATCATCGAGATAATTAAGAGTTATGGATTTGGTGATAGGTTTATAAAAACAATAGAACAATTATACCAACAAGGGTACGCCAATGTTAGGGTTAATGATGGGCTTACAGAGGAAGTGAGACTAGAGGCAGGAACAAGGCAAGGATGCCCCCTATCTCCAATACTATTCATCATGGCGATGGAAATATTAGCAAATACAATAAGGGAAGATAAAAACATAGAAGGAATAATGGAAAATAAAATTAGTTTATATGCAGATGATACCTTGTTAATTATGAAACACCCTAAAAGAACGATGGAAAGTATTCAAAAATATTTAAAGGAATTCGAACAAATAACAGGCCTGAAGATAAATTGGGATAAATCGGAATTGATTTTAAGTAATATTGAAAAAGAAGAGCAAAGGAAAATTAGGGATGAATTTAAATTGCAGATCAAAGAGAGTTTGAAATATTTAGGGATAAATATTTCTAATAAGTTAGAAGATTTAAAAAGATTAAATTATGATAAACAAAAGAAGGAACTTAAGGCTAAAATATTGCAATACCAAAAATTGAGGTTGTCTTGGTTCGGCAGAATAGCATTGACTAAAATGATGTTATTACCAAAATTAAATTTTTTATTTGATGCCTTACCAATACACCTGACAGATAAAGAAATTGGGGAATTTCAAAAATTATTTGACAATTTCTGCAACGGGGGACGTAGACCTAGAATTTTAAAGAAAATATGGTATTTATCTCAAAAAGAAGGTGGCCTTGGAATACCTAACTTAAAGAATTATTATAAAGCATTTCAGATAAAGAATGTAGTTAAGATTTTGATGAAGGAGCCGGTTATTTGGGAGGAAATTGAAATGAAGGAATTAAAGGAGGAGGGTAAGAGCGTCTTTTTAGACAATGAAACAAGGAAAACACCGGTTAAAAATAGATTGATGAGAACAATGTTGGGAGTTTGGAAGAAAGTTAAAATGAAATTGGCCCCAAATACTTCACCGATAATTGAAATAGAAGATTTGAAAAAGTTTCCAATAAGAATGGACAACGAGATGAAGGAAATTTTGTTGTCAAATGGGGTTTTCCTTCTGAAGGATTGGATACGAGTCTGTAAAGATGATGGGAGGAAAAGTGAGTTATACACCCAGATGAAGTTGAATTGGTTTCAAATAGCGATGGTGAATAAGTGGAATAATAAATACTGGAGGGAACAGAGTTTGGAAAGAGATAGGACAGAATTTGAGGAACTAGTGTGGAAAATAAGAAAGGAGGAAATTGGAATTAAAGGGATGGTTAGTAAAATTTACAAAATAATAAATACAGAAGTTAATCCGCAAGAAAAATTAAGAACTACATGGGAACAAGATTTGAATGTGAAGATAACAGAAAAGGAATGGCAAAATAAATGGAGAAAAAGAATTATTATAAGGGTAAAGGAACATAATTTTAAAATGTTATGGAGGTGGTATTTGACCCCTATGAGATTGCATCAGATAGACAAGAAGAATGACAAAATGTGTTGGAGGTGTAAAAATAATTTGGGTACTTATGTTCATATGTGGTATGAATGCAAAGTGGTAAAAAAATTTTGGATAAAGATTGAAATTGAGATAGGAAAAATCATGGGATTGCATCTTAAAATGGGGCCAGTCATCACCTTACTAACGGATGTAGATGATGTCAATATAGATAAAGATAAGAAAGAACTGTTGTCCATGATGCTGGTAACAGCTAGAATGTGTATTGCAAAAAATTGGAAAAATGATATAACGTTAAAGGTGGAGGAGTGGTATAAGCAGATGTGGGATCTCGCATTAAATGAAAAATTAACATGGGAGCTAAACCTTAAGAAAGGCACAATAAAGGAAAGCAGATTCTGGAACATATGGCAAAAATTTGTTGATTATTCGCTGATGAGAGACGGAATAAATAAATTGACACCAGACCAAATGAAATTTTGGGAATAACAGTAATTAATGGGAAATCCCACAACCTCCAGGACAATGTACATAGCACAGGGTGATGATGTAGGTAATTGTATGTAATATGTAGTTTCATTTTTTCTTTTTTTTCTCCTCTTTTCTCTGTTAGTATTGTATTTAGAAAATTATTTAGTCCTTATTGTTTTGTATGTTAATATCATGTCTTAAATGTCTGTTTTATATTTTGAAAATCAATAAAAATTTATTAAAAAAAAAAAGGAATGTGAAACCCCTGCTGGAAACCCTCAAGGAGGTAAGCTGCATCCACCCTCCTCGGGTACATCGTGAGCCAACGCTCCAACATGTCCACATTAATTGGGGAGGGGGCCTTTTGCTTGACCAGCTCCCTCCGCGGCAGTTCTGCCCGCTCCCTGTCCACCTCTACCTCTGCCCCGCAGTCCGCCTGCCCTAGGACACACGGAGGCGGCATGGGGGCCAGCACAAGAGGGACACTCGTGCCTGTATCGACACTGCTTCCTGTTGCACGCACCATTGGCCGAGAAGCTCCAACACAGCAGGCGGGCTGGAACCCCCTGCCCCGCCACCTGGCGGGGTGCCTGGGCTGGAGCAGCTCGCTGGACCGCATGTCCACAATGGTACCTCTCCCCTAGCGCAGTGCGCGTGGGGGTCAAGTACAGAAGCCACAGCTTCTGGCAGGGCTCATCCCACCTCATCTCTGGGTGTAGGGGCACTCTCATACGGAATTCTTCGTCGTAAGCCAACCACGACGGGCCAGGGAAATCAACCATCGCCCGGTATATGTTGTCCAAATACTGGACCATCGGAATAGCCAGGTCAGGACGGGCCCTGAGGTACACCGCCATGTATATAAGGTACGCGGGTAACCAGTTGGCCCACGTGCGTGGCGGCTTACGTCGACGTGACTGCTCCTTGTCCTTCTCATCCTGCCCCTCCCTCTCCTCTTTGGTGGGTTCTCTATTCAAGAGGGAGAAAATGTCCACATACTCCCCCCGCCAGATCTTTTCCTTGGTGGCCTGGGCCAGATGATCCCCGAGGGGTAACGAATAACCTGCTGTCGGCAACGCCGACACCGGCACACTGACAGTGCCGGGCACCATGAAAGGAGCCTGGACCAGCCCCGCCACCCCCAGTAAGTTCCCTGCTGGACAGGGTGTCCCGCCCCAAGTGGGGCCTTGGAGTGTCGGAGCCGTTCCCGGATGGGCCGGCGGCGGCTGACCCGCCGCCCCAGCCAGGCGAGGCCACGGCCACTGTAAGCCTCCCCCTGTTGTGGGTTGTGGAGTGGGTGCACTAGCTTGAACCATATACTCACAAGTTGCACCCCCGTGGGCCGCCCCCACCGGGGGTTCCGGCCCACTGCGGGCGTCGGAGCTCGCGACCGCAACCGAGCTCGTAGATGGGGCCTGACCACTACCTGCTGGCGGCATCTGCTGCGTGGGGAGCTGCGAGGCCACGGCTGGCGCCGACCTACGAGCCTCAGGCAGCTCAACCCGTTCGGCCGCCTGCCGAGGACCGGCAGACATTGCGTTGACCTGTAAACCAAAAGGTGCCCCGGATGGATTAACTATCCCTAAAGATGCCTCCAGGGCCGCTACGCGGGCCAGTAGGGCATCAACGTTTACATAGCCCCCAACACTGATGGGGGGCAAAGGGCCGGCCGGCCCACTGGTCGCTGGCGCCGGGCCAGGTCTCTGGACCCCGGGGCCCGAATATGGCCATGCCCCAACCACCGGCCCCGGAGGGGCCGGGGGCATGCCCTGCCAGGGAAGGGAACCCAACCAACCCCCTTGGTTAAAGCCCACCGCTGGAAGCTGCGTGCCAAGGTCCGAAGGCCCAGCCTGGTTATGCGCCAGGCCCGGGCCGGTGGCTGCTAATTGCGGGCCGGGGGCCGCAGCCCCTGCCGGGCCGGTCTGAGGCTGCCCAGCCTCAGGCCAAGGAGCAATCGACCCCATCCCACCGGTCCCGGTGGCCGCCCCCGGAAAGGGGGCCTGCTGAGGGGGCGCAGTCGTGGTCCTCCGACCTGGCTGGCGCCTCCTTGAAGGGCAAACCGTGTTCGCCATCGTCTTCTTTTTGGAAGGCATCGCCGCGATTCGTGGGGAAGCCGAAGAAAAGGAGCGAAGAAGAAACCGCTGCCCAAAAAGGCTTCCCGGCTAAAGGGAAGAGCGACGGAGCAATTGGGGAAAAACTTCTCCTCTCCGTCGCTTCGCAAAATGGCAGCGCGGCTGCCTCGTGGCCACCCCTTTTAAAGGGTGCTGGCCACGCCCCCCCTAACTACCCGGATGTCCAAGTCCGGTGGGGGGGGGGTCCGCAAAGAGCACGGCGGCCATTTTGGCGCCGCGCTTGCATTAGTGGTGTATCCCTGAGTTCTCATTTAATAATTATGAAGTGTTCATCAAATATTAAATAATACAACTAATCTGACATTGCCATCTTCTGGATGCCAGGCAATTCACAATTGTTTCGTAAGGATATCTATGCTTATAATGAAAGTATGGCTTTCTGCTCTGTGCCTGCAAAAACAATTATTTGCATGAAAAATGGGTGTGCTATAAAGTGGAGTTACATGGCAAATGCAAGCGCGGCGCCAAAATGGCCGCCGCGCCCTTTGCGGGCCCCCCCACAGGACAGAGAATCCGGGTAGTTAGGGGCGTGGCCAGCTCCCTTATAAAAAGGCTGGCCACGAGGCAGCCGAGCTGCCATTTTACCTCAGCGACGGAGCGGAGAAGTTTTTTCCCCTGTGTCTCCGTCGCTCGTTAGCTTACCGGGAAGCCTTTTGGTAGCGATTCTGCCTTGCCGGCTTCCCTTTTTTGCTTCGGTGGAGATGCCTTCGAAGAAGAAGGCAGCTTCGAGTTCAGCTCGCGCTGTTAGGAGGCGCAACCCAGGTCGGAGGACCGTGGTGCCGCCTCCTCAGCAGCCACCTTTGCCAGCCCCGACCGGGGCCGGCGGAATGGGGTCTATTGCCCCTTGGCACGCTGCGGGCGAGCAGAGTGTGAGCGCGGATGGCGCTCCGGCCCGCGGCCCACGAGCGGTGGACACCGCTCCTCCTCCTGCTCACTCCGTTGGGCCTGTTCCTTTTGGGCCGCAGCCTCTCCCCGGGCCCTCTAGCCTTGGGGGGTGGGGCGGCCCCCTGCCTTGGCAGGTTTCTCCACCAGCTCTGCCGGGCTTTGGTGCTGGCCAATGGCCATATGCTGGCCCCGGGGTGCAGGGACCTGTACCCGTGCCTGGCTCAGGCGGGCCGGCCGGCCCTTTGCCCATGGTCAACGTGGACACCTTACTGGCCCGCATTGCGGCCCTGGAGGCGTCTTTGGCCCTGGCCAGTCAGGCGGGAGCCCCCTTTGGGGTTCCTTTTGAGGTGCTGTCGGCAGCAGGGCAACAGCCGGCGGGGAGGGTCGAGCTGCTGCAGGCGGGTGGCGCGGCTTCGGCCACTGCCTCGCAGCTCCCCAGCCAGCAACCTGGTGCGGGTCAAGCCCCGGTGATGAGCTCTAGGTCGGTCGTGAGCTCCGACGCCCCCAGTGGGCCGGAACCCCCGGTGGGGGCGGCCCGCGGGGGTGCAGCATGTGAGTATACGGTGCAAGCAAGTACATCCACACACATTCCCAATATAGGGGGGGCCTTTCAATAGCCTTGGCCTCGCGCGGGTGGTGCGGGGGCCACGCTGTCTACGGCCCACCCGGCGACAACAACTGCCACCTTGGGCAATGGGGTGGGCATTGGTCCTTACACTGCGGGGAATGTTCTGGGGGTGGCTGGGTTAGCTCAGGCCCCTTTTACTAGGCCGGCTGTCCCCTTTTCGGCTTTGCCGACGGCAGGGTATTCCTTGCCATTGGGTGATCACTTGGCACAGGCTACTAGGGAAAAGATATGGCGTGGGGAGTACGTAGATATCTTCTCACTCCTGAACAGAGAGCCCACCAAGGAGGAAAGGGAGGGTCAGGATGAGAAGGATAAGGAGCAGGCACGCCGCCGTAAGCCGCCGCGTACCTGGGCTAACTGGCTTCCCGCCTATTTAATATACATGGCGGTATATTTGAGGGCGCGGCCGGATTTAGCTATCCCCATGGTCCAATATTTGGACAACATATATAGGGCAATGGTTGATTTCCCGGGCCCCTCATGGCTAGCATATGATGAGGAATTCCGTATGAGGATTCCTCTCCACCCCGAGATGAGATGGGATGAGCCGTGCCAGAGACTGTGGCTCTTGTACATGACACCCACACGCCCTGCCCCGGGGGATAGATACCATTGTGGACACGCGGTCCAGCGAGCGGCTCCAGCGCAGGTTACCCGCCAACCGGCGGGGCAGGGGGTTCCAGCCCGCCTGCTGTGCTGGACTTTCTCGTCAAATGGTTCCTGCAATCGAAAGAATTGCAGGTATAAGCATGAGTGTCCCACATGTTCTGGCCCCCACGCAGCCTCTGCTTGTCCCAGGCCTGGGGGGGCACGAGGCAGAGGGAGGGGTGGACAGTGGGCTGGCAAAGCTGCCGCGGATGGAGCTAGTCCTCCAAAAGGCCCCCTCCCCAATTAACGTGGACATGCTGGAGCGCTGGCTCGCATCGTACCCGAAGGGGGAGGACGGGGAGTATCTACTTCAAGGTTTTAAGCAGGGATTTCGTATCCCTTTTATGGGTGATAGGTCCCCTCAGGATGCTCCCAACCTTTTATCCCTCAGAGGAAGGGAGGAGGTGGCTTCGGCCAGCATTAAAAAGGAGTTAGACGCGGGCAGGGTCGCTGGACCCTTCCCCGCACCCCCGTTTCCCAATTTTAAGGTTTCACCACTGGGTTTGGTGCCCAAAAAGTCCCCAGGTGAGTTTCGTCTTATTCATCATTTGTCCTACCCAGCCGGCCGATCGGTCAACGATGCTATCCCTGATGACCTTTGTTCAGTCAGGTATACATCGTTTGACCAGGCGCTGCGCATGGTGCGCGCGTGTGGCCCGGGTGCCCTGCTGGCCAAGTGTGACATTAAGTCGGCTTTTCGCCTTTTGCCGGTGCACCCGGGCGACTTTGAATTGCTGGGTTTTAAATTTAAGGGGGAATATTATTTCGATAAGGCCATGCCTTTTGGCTGCTCCATATCATGCTCGGCTTTCGAGCGTTTTAGTACCTTCCTAGAATGGGCCTTCGTCCGCAGGTCAGGGTCCCGGTCTGTAGCCCATTACCTGGATGACTTTTTATTCGGGGGTGAACGGGGCTGGGACACGTGTGCACGTCTCCTTAACACATTTCAGACGCTAATGCAGGAACTTGGTGTCCCTTTAGCGCCCGAAAAGACCGAGGGCCCATCGACCAAGCTAGTATTCCTGGGGGTTGAGATTGACACAGTAGTGCAGGCTTCTAGGTTGCCGGGTGATAAGGTGTCCAGGATAGTGGCCCTTATCTCGGAATTGCTGGCCAAGCGTAAGGCATCCCTGAGGGAACTGCAGGTGCTCCATGGGCACCTTAATTTTGCCTGCAGGGTGGTCGCTCCGGGCAGGGCTTTTGCCCGGCGCTTATGTGACGCCATGGCAGGGTTATCCAGGCCCCACCACAGAGTCAGGCTTACCCGGGGTATCAGGGCAGACATGTTCGTCTGGTTGCAATTCCTGAGGGAGTTTAATGGGGTCTCATTTTGGAGGTCTGACCTCCTGGCATCCCCCAATTTCCAGATCCAGTCTGATGCCTCAGGATCCCTGGGTTATGGGATGTACTTCAATGGGAAGTGGGCCTATGGTGGGTGGCCACTGGCATGGGCAGGCACAGGTCGCCTGCGGGATCTCACATACCTGGAATTTTTTCCCATCCTGGGGGCTTTGATGCTATGGGGCGAACAGTGGGCAAATTCGGTGGTGCATTTCTGGTGTGACAATGCTGCCGTTGTACACATTGTCAATGCACAGACTTCCAAATCGCCCAGGGTTATGGATCTAGTGCGCCATTTTGTGCTGCGCTGCCTGCGCCTCAACGTCTTGTTCAGGGCCAGGCATGTCCCAGGGGTTAATAATGATATTGCTGACGCTTTGTCCCGCCTGCAGATCTCCCGGTTCCGCGCCTTGGCCCCGGATGTGGAGGAATTTCCCTCGCCACTCCCGGACGAGATGTGGACTATTGGCAAGGAGAGGTGAACCGGGCGATTGGCCTGTCACTAGCGCCACGCACGCGTAAGGCGTATCAACAAGCATTCTATTCATATAGGGCATTTGCTGCTCAATTTCACTTGCCAGAGACCTGGCCGATTCCAGTGGACCATGTTCTGCGGTTCATGGTTCACCTGCATGCACAGGGCCTCGCACCTCGCACCATAGCGAGGTGTTGGCTTTTATGGCGTTGGCTTTTATGGCCAAAGTAGGGGGTCATGTGGATACCACCTCTGACTTCCGTGTGAGACATGTTTTGGAGGGGTGGGTGCGCGAGCGCGGGCGTTGCCCGGACGACCGGCACCCTATTTCCCCAGGGGTTCTTACCCAGTTGGCCCGGGGCTGGCCAGGCCTCTGTTTTGATCATTATGAGGCAGCCCTTTTTCATGCAGCCACAACGGTGGCATTTTTTGGAGCGCTCCGCGTCAGCGAACTCGTGATGCTGTCTAAGGCGGATGCAAGTGGTAGGGCACTGGAACTCGAAGATGTCTATGCTGCCAAAGACTGGGCCCAGTTGAGGATACGCTCCTGTAAAACAGATCAGCATGGCGTAGGCAGTGGAGTAAGACTGCTACGGTGTTCTTTGGCAGACATCTGTCCGGTTGGTGCCCTACAGGAATTCCTGGCACTGCGTGGCATGCACCACGGCCCGTTTTTCTGTCACCAAGATGGGTCTCCCCTTACTAAATTTCAGTTTTGGAAGGTGACAGCCAGAGCCCTCACCAGGGTGGGCCTACCAGGTGCCCGTTATGGCACACATTCATTCCGTATTGGTGCAGCCTCTACAGCAGCTGCTTTTGGGTACTCTGGGGCTGACATACGCAGCATGGGGAGGTGGGGCTCGCAATGTTTTCAGTTTTATGTGCGCCCACTCCCGCCATGAGTACCAATCCAGTCACCTTACCGCCTTTTTTCTCAATTTTCTTACAGACCCTGGGTGTCGTATTACACCGGTGACAGTATGGCTGGTGGGCCACAGCTATGTGCACAGGGCAGCGCGTTACGCTGCGGCGACAGAGTGGGGACCCCGACTGGGACTGGGTGACCACGCCAGTCTCGCATGGCATGGTAAGCCTGGGATGTTATGGCGGGAGCTGCGGCCTTTCCTTTTTTCTGGCCTGGGTGCTGACCCGCCTGACATTCTAATCATCCACCTGGGGGGCAATGATTTGGGCCAGGTCACCGGCTTATCGCTCAAACATGCGATTTGCGAGGAACTCGCCTACTTGCATTATGTCTGGCCTGCCACAACCCTGGTTTGGTCGCACATTGTTCCGCGCCATTCTTACAGAGGGGGCGTTAACCTCCTGGCTCTTGACCGCGCTAGGCGCGCGGTCAATAAGGCAGTGGCGCGGTTTCTTGCCACCAGGGCTTGGGGACGGGTTAGTCATCACCCCGATATTAGCCTACAAAATTATGACCTGTATGCAGGGGATGGGGTCCACCTGTCGCGAGGAGGTATGGACCTCCTGTTGGGTGACTGGCGAGCAGGCCTGTTGACCGAGCTGACGGTCTGGGGGGGGGGCGTCAGGTCTTCTTTGAAGCCCCTCCGTGTGGCGGGTAGCACTGGTAAGGTAAACAGTATGACCCACAAGTATACGGCAGGTTCGCAATTGACTGGACAACACTAGACAGGAATAAATTAGTTAAACGTTGTCCGGTCAACGACGAACCAGGCGATGGGGTGATGACGATTGCTAACCAGCATGCATCACCCCTGTGATTTCACGGATACGCGTCAGAGGGTGGGGTCATGAGTTAGTTATTGACTACGGTCAACAATTTGTTTGTTGTCAACAAACAAATTGATACAAATTGATACATTGTAACCAATTGCCGTTGGCAATTTTGGGGTGGTACCTTACCAGTGTTACTTCGGCCTGCTTGCCTTAGGAATTATGATTGGTCGTTTTACCAATACAAATTTATAATTCGGACTAGGGCATTGAATCAATAAATGTGGCCCTATGCTGTTATCCACTTTCAATGTTGTCTGTGTCCGTTATTGGGGGGGTGCGCCTGCAATGCAAGCGCGGCGCCAAAATGGCCACCGCGCCCTTTGCGGGGCCCCCCCCCACAGGACAGAGAATCCGGGTAGTTAGGGGCGTGGCCAGCTCCCTTATAAAAAGGCTGGCCACGAGGCAGCCGAGCTGCCATTTTACCTCAGCGACGGAGCGGAGAAGTTTTTTCCCCTCCACCCCCTCCCTAGTTAACAGTGTGATATTTTGGTCGCTTCGGGGCCGGGTGGGAATTTTTGGTTGGGACCCATATTGGCTCCGGGTCCTGGCTTTTTTGCCCATCCCACACTGTTGCTATGGTTTGATACAGGGGTCTTTCTGTGTTCCTACTGCTGACTTTGGTCACATTGGCGGGTAGCACTGGTAAGGTAAACAGTATGACCCACAAGTATCCGGCAGGTTCGCAATTGACTGGACAACACTAGACAGGAATAAATTAGTTAAACGTTGTCCGGTCAACGACGAACCAGGCGATGGGGTGATGACGATTGCTAACCAGCATGCATCACCCCTGTGATTTCACGGATACGCGTCAGAGGGTGGGGTCATGAGTTAGTTATTGACTACGGTCAACAATTTGTTTGTTGTCAACAAACAAATTGATACAAATTGATACATTGTAACCAATTGCCGTTGGCAATTTTGGGGTGGTACCTTACCAGTGTTACTTCGGCCTGCTTGCCTTAGGAATTATGATTGGTCGTTTTACCAATACAAATTTATAATTCGGACTAGGGCATTGAATCAATAAATGTGGCCCTATGCTGTTATCCACTTTCAATGTTGTCTGTGTCCGTTATTGGGGGGTGCGCCTGCAATGTGTGTGTGTGTGTGGGGGGGGAGATGAGCCCCCTATGTCCATTTTATGTTGTCATTCAGTGGCATAGTCAAGTCTGACCCTTTGCGACCCCATGGACCATTGCACCCCAGGCACCCCTATCCTCCACCATCCTCCTCAACCAGCCCAGTTCTGTGCCCATTGCATCAACAATACCATCTATCCATCTCATTCACTGCTGCCCCCTTTTTCTTTTGCCCTCGACCTTTCCCAGCATCAAGGCTTTTTCAAGTGAATCTTCCCTTCTCATTTGATGTCCAAAGTACCTTAGCTTCATCTTTACTATTTCACCTTCTAATGAGCAGCCAGTGTTGATTTCTTCTAAGATCGACCTATTTGTTCTCCTCGCTGTCCTTGGGACGCTCAAAGTTTTCCTCCAATTCCACATTTCAAAGGCGTCTATTCTTCTGCACTCAGCTTTCTTTTCTGGTCCAGCTCTCACAACCATACATTACTACCAGGAATACCATTGCTTTAACTATGTGGACTATTGTTTGCAAGGTGATGTCTCTACTTTTAACTATGCTCTCCAGGTTTCTCATGCTTGTCTCCCAAGAATCAGTTGCCTTTTTATTTCATGGTTGCAATCCCCATCTGCAATGATCTTGGATCCTAAGAATATAAAGTCTGTCACTGCTTCTACTTCTTCCCCATAAATGTACTTTTTTAAAAATTAACCATCTACAACCTTTAGGATTAAAGTGTATATGTTTGATTTATCTAGGTATCTAAAGAACAAGATGAAGCTCAGTCACATGTATAAATTATTAATATTACAAGGAGCCATCAGCGATTAAATATGAATGATGAAGTGTTGCCGAATGGGGGCAGCATATTTGCACTCTGTAGTCTTAACAGGTTTTTCTCTCATGCATCAATTTCTTGCATTGGTTCTTGTCATTACACAGATAATAACTGCAACTCATATCTAGACCAGTAACCCAATAACTTTTCCCCCTTAATGTAAATAAACTGTATCCTTATGGAAGCATTTAGTCATCTCCAATGATATAGCAGTACATTTGGATGCATAGGCACTCAACATGACCATCCTCATAGCCACCCTTCCTATGACAGAGTCCAAAATGTGGACCTTCCAATTACTGTGTATATCAACAAAAAACGAGAAGGTCTTCTGCAAAATTAATATCTATTAACTGTCAGTTAAAGACCAAACAGTTCTCAATTATTTTGCATTATGCCAGGGAAAGCAACAACGATTGCAACAACATACTGCTCCTGGGGAAAGCCAATCCTTTTTTGCCTACTGTGAGGAATACAATCACAATTAAGTTCAGAAGTTCAGAACATGCGGATGGGGTGCTAGCTCAGAGATGGTGTCATGTCCTTTCTACTCAGAAAGTCCCAAGGCTTTTACCCAATTAAAAAGCCTTGGTTCCTCAACACCAGTGGCCTACTCATACAACAAACAACATTGTGATGTTACATGTGTGTGCATACAAACCCAGTCCTAATTTTCTCCATTGATGTTGTACCCACCTTTGCTGCATGGCATCTAAGGAACTTATGCTGTGATTGTTTGAAGGTATGTGGTTGGTTCTGTATGGTGTTTTGGTCACAAACTAAATCATACAGAAACCTGGACTAGATTCAAATAAAGGAGGACTGAAGGTTGATTTCGGAGTGAAATAATACTATCATATCAGCCCAAACTTAGCCCAGCTATAGTGGTTTCCAGTTGTACACTGTGTCAGGCACAAGATATTAATGTTAACATACAAAGCCCTAAATGGTTTGGGATCTTGCTACCTGACTGAGTGACTCTCCCAAAGATCCATTGCCCTCTTCAACAGTTCCTCTCAAAATATGCACCCTTAGGTGCTGACACTGAGAATGGCATGGAAAATCACAACTAGGAAAACAGCCTTCTTGGTGGTGGCACCCAACTTGGGAATAGCTGAAAATGAGGCTATTTAGGGAGGTATTTAAGAACATCCTAACACTGGCTAATCCATTTTCATTGGACCCAAAGTGTGGATTTATTTTATGTGGGTCGCTGTGGGTCTGGGATATGTTATTATTGTCATGTGTAAGTTTTTTCTTATTTAATTGATTAATTGTTTTTACATTATTTTAATGTTTTTCAATCTCCAGAGTAGGGGCTGTGATGGCTCAGTGGTTAAGATGCTTGACTTGTTAGCTGGAAGGCTAGCAAGTTAGCAGATCGATACCTGGGTACTGTATGACGGATTGAGCGCCCTTCTCTGTCCCAGCTCTTGGGGACATGAAAGGAGCCTCATTTGGGTGTCCCCTGAGTGGAGTTTATTTGGTAAAAAAACTTTCAACCCAGAATAATTTCTGATATGAAATTATTATACTCTCCAGAGTGAGGAACTTTGGTTTTCCAGAGTGGAGGTATATAAATGTATTTAATAAATAAAATAAATACTCCTAATCCAAGTAGAAGACTCTGTACACAAGGTAAGGCCATGAAGTTCTTCCTCAATGTTTAGCATCTAAAACAGACTGATTGGGCACTCTAAGTAGCCAAGTTGGCTGGGAGATTCAAGAAGCTGTAGTCCAAAACAGTAAATTTCCCAACCTCTGGGTACTGCTGATAAAGCAAGGTTTCTGATTACACAGAAGCTTCTATTTATATCCGGGCAGAAGATCCATCCAGACCTCCTGCCTTAAGCCAGGAGATGAGTGAAGTCAAGAGTGTTAAGGTGCTAATATTAGATGCATTTTTTTGCCTATCCTCACATTTTACAATTGCATGAGCAAGCTGAACATCTATGTAGAGCTGTTCTGTACTGCAAAGCAATATGACACAGATGTGCTATGTTGCTGTATAGAGGCATATATCTGAAGCAATCAAATCTATAATGTATTCCCAGCCACCTCAATACTGCCAGAACAAGGTAGTTTGCAGGAAGGAGAGGCATTTCACCAACTGCAGGTGGTTGAAAAAGGGAAACAAATTTGGAATGTCTAGATGCTGGGAAACTCATTGAACACAATTTAAGGGATAAAATCTACTCTATAAAATGTACACTTCTAGACAGGATTTGGTAATAGTGGTGACATAAAAGTTTTACAGGCAGTTGTGGCCACTGGATGAGTTCCTATGTTATAAAATCAATGTTTATTGGGATTTCAGCAGACAGAATAGCACCTTTTTATCTACATAGGGAAAGCGCTGGAAAATTTATTTCCCCCCCATAAGACGCTGCCAACACAGTTACTGTTTTCATTAGAAATTTAGTGTCCTCGTGTTACAAAGAAAGGCATAACGGACTGAGTATACATATATATCATCCTGGCAGCATTTGGAAAGTGTGTCTACCTTAAAAGCATCAATTCTACTTTCTGGAGCAGCAGACAGGGTATGTAACAGTTTAAAAGTCATTTGCTTCTTTGAGAGAGAAAAAAAGGAATAGAAACAAGGGAGTCGGTGTAGAAGAGAGCTTGGAAAAGTTAGTTGGTCAATGCTATTTGGGGGAGAAGTAGTAAAAAAATAACTTTTCCCAAACTCTAGCTATGCTGGCTTGGGAGATTTGGGGAATTTGGATTAAAGGAAAATACATTCCCCAAAGCTTTAGTTTAAGTCTGGCCAGGTTATCCTGCTGTGGTAGTAGACCATACTGCCAGGGACTGAACACCAAGTCCACAGGGAAGGGTGATGGTCCTCAAGTGGATTAAATCCCACTTGAATCCATCTTATGTCACAGGATTCAGGGAATTGCAGAACAGTTGCATAGCATGGAGGGATGGGTGGAAATCCCAAGAAGAGGACCAGCAGCAGTGTCAAGAGGAACCTCAAGAGATTCACCTCCTATTGCCCTCTAACATCCCTGGCCTGGAGTTCCAGAGGTCTAGCTCACCTGTGGATTGAAAGCATGATTGTTCAAAGGGGAATAGCATGTTCATCTTATTGGACGAGGACTTTATGGGAGGAAGAAACACCAGGAGCAGATAAGAAGGCTCAAGAAGAGACCGGCAGGGAGGAGGATCTGATAGGAGTAGAAAATGGAAAGGGAAAGATAGTGGTAGTTTAGAGTGAGGAAGAGGGATTGTGTGGTTTAGTGGTTAAGATGCTGAACTGGATGACTGGCTATGTATATTGCACCATTTCCCTCTACTTCAGGCACACTTCCCCAGCCCCTTAAAATAGTCTACTGCTGTTTCATGGGATGGAGGAGTATCTCCCCCTGCCAAGGTTGGAATAAGATTCACCTGGCAATAAAGATCAGCTGCCAACACCTATCGATCTTGCTTTGATACAAACTTTAATCATATATTTGCTATCTATTCAATTGTTTCAGCAGACTGGATTTAAAATGAAAGTCAGCCTTTAAAAAATGAGAGAGTCATAACTGCTGGGAGGCAATAAAGGAAATGCTGCTGCCTAATAGAATCTCAGAGATGGAAGAAAGATAGGGCTGGGTTAGGAAATTTCGGTAGACTGAAGTTTGGAAACTGGACAGGTTGTATGAGGGAAGAAAAAGCATAAATCCTCAGTAAATGCAAAACTGCCACCAGACTCCAACAAAGATATTTTTTTAAAAAAAAAGGTTTCTCCTGCTAACGATGAGCTAGGGAAAAGAACAATAAAAAGTTACTTCCCTCAGTGGTTGGAGAGTGCTGCCAAGATTTTTGTGCCATGATGGAGACTATTTATCTGCTTGATGGAGACTAGAGCTTTTAAGTTGCAAAGTCCCATTCCCCTATATCTCCCCTGCATGGTCTGGTCTTGCTCATTTTCAGTTTGTTTGTGGGTAGCAGGGAGGGCAAATCAAACCTCAACTATCCCTGGAGACAAAAATGATGAAGCTGAGGCTATACTACTTCAGGCACATTATAAATTAGAATATTCTGGAAAAGACAATCATGCTGGGAAAAGTGGGAGGCAGTAGGAAAAGAAGAACAACAAATGTGAGATGGATAGACTCCCTAAAGCAGTGATGGCAAACTTTTTAGAAAACGAGTGCCCAAACTGCAACCCAAAACCCACTTATTTATTGCAAAGTGTCACCACTGCAACAGGGGAAGAAGAAAACACTCCCATTGGGCTGCTGGGCAGAGGGGTGGGGGTGAACTCTGTGCTGGGGGAGGAAGGAAGTGCTCTCATTGGGCTGCTGGGCAGAAGGGCAGGTTAACTGTGCTGGTGTGACTGCACAGGTGCCCACAGAGAGAGCTCCGAGTGCCACCTCTAGCACGCGTGCCATAGGTTCACCACCACTGCACTAAAGGAACCACATGCTTGAGTTTACACCAACAGAGCAGATCTCTTTTTAAATTTTAAAATTTTTATAGGAAGGGTGTTTTAATCTGGTTTTAATGGTTTTTAACATTTTTAATTGTTTAGTTCTGTATGATGGGGCCTTTTTGTATTTTGAACTTTTGATACTGTTGTGAGCTGCACTTTGGCGAGGGTGGCGGCAATACAAATACAGTAAATAAATAAATAAATAAATAAATCTGTTGAGAATAGGACATTTTGGAGAGCTCTCATTCCTAGGATCACTAGATATTGGAAATGACTAGGTGACACAAAGCGACAACAAAGAGGTTAAGAAACACTTAATAATTTTAGTGGAAAGGGTAGACAGAGACTGAGAGGGAGAGTCTGCAAAGGCAGATAAAGGATAATATTTATTTATTCCCTCCCTTTGTGTTATGATCCCTTGTAAAAGAATGCATATTTCTAAGGTATGTTTCTCAGATCACAAGACATTTTTCTCATTCTTCAGTTATTACTGTGTTCTTCTTCCAAAATTCCTCGATTTTTGCCTGCAAATCTCCTTTTCACTATTGCTAAGAAACCACACAAAACCACAAGACGCTGACTGGGAGGTGGAAGGTCAGTGGTTCGATTCCCGAGTACTGCAGGATGGAAGGAGCTCCTGTCTTTGTCCCAACTCCTGCCAACCTAGCAGTTAGAAAGCAAGAAATTGCAAGTAGATAAATACTTCCCACATCGGTGGGAAGGTAACAACATTCCATGTGCTCCGGTGTCTAGTAATGCCTGCCACATGACCACAGAAATGTCTGCAGAAGCAGACAGCTCTGGCTTTTCGGCTTTGAAGCAGAGATGAGCACTGAACCCTAGAGTCGGATACTACTGGCTTTCGGGCAAGGGAAACCTTTACCTTTACCTTTACTTTTTCTTGTAGCTAAAAAAGATGTACACAATCTCAGTCTGCATATTTCACATCCAGGATTTATTTCTCCTACCCATCTTGGACTCTAGAGAGTGAAGCCCTGCCCTCATTTTAGCAATAGTGAAGGTGTAGCTATTCTGCAACATAGAGGTGAGGTGAACGATGCAGCGGAGCCATAAATCCGTGAACTCAGGCATCACAGGCCAAGCAAGCAGCTGAGGAGAAGAAAGACAAGCACCAGCTTGTGCTACCATAAATCTAATTAAGCTATTACTTTGGGTGGATGGTGCCATCTATATCTATGACACCCTTGTTCGCCCTCAGCAATTTTACTGTATTAAAAATTCAAAACCTCTTTCCTCTTATTATTTTAGTTAATGGAAAGAGCTCATTCATGATCAATAAAGGGAGGTTTTATCTTAACCACAGGTAACTTATAGGAATGCATTTTCTGCAGCCTACAGTATGTAGATAGCAGGTCTGTGGGGATATGGTAGCACTCTTCAAATACATGAAAGATAATCATAAAGAGGAAGAGAAGGATCTGTTTTCCATCATCCCAGAGTGCAGGACGCATAATAATGGGCTCAAACTACAGGAAGCCAGATATAGGCTGGTTTTAGGAAAAACTTCTTAACGGTTAGAGCAGTATGACAGTGGAATCAATTGCCTCGAGAGGTGGTGAACGCTCCAATCCTGGAACCATTCAAGAGAGAATTGGACAGCCATCTGTCATATCTGCTTTGATTCAGAATCCTGCATTGAGCAGAGGGTTGGACTCTATGGCTTAAAAGGTCTCTTCCAGCTCATTGATTCTATGATTCTATAAAATTTGAGACACCATCCCCCCCTTATTTATTATGGTCTTTTTAGAAAGCTGTTCAAATAAACTTGACATGTCCATTCTACTGTTACTAATGTTGCTGAAAGTTGTGTTAGGGATTGATGAGAAAGAATATTTTTGCACTTTATGTGCACTGATTATAACAGGATTTCTTCACTCTGACCAAATGACACAAGGCTGATGTTGGAACCAGGAATGACAAAATGTGACAAATATGCTCGCTTCCTATGTTTTCTTAAACTGTCTCCTACAAGAGGTTTTTGTTTTGTTTCACTTTGCACTAAGTGGAGTTGAGTCTGCAGCTGCTTCTCTGACCATAAACTTTCCATTTTGGCACTAATCTACTATGCAAACAAAAAGTCTTCTAATCACACCCTTTCATTCTCTCTTAACAAAGGATGTTTGGGGCAAAGGCCTCCAATAATGATAGCACTGCTCTGCTGTAACATTTTTGATCCATTTCTTGAAGAGAAGCTAATTTATTATGCGAGAAGAGAAATGGGGCATTAAGTTTCTGTGTGGAAAGAAAGATCTAAACTCAAGTGGCACCAAATGACAGCACATAAGAACATACGAACATAAGAACAGCCTTGCTGGAACAGGCCACAGCCCTTCCAGTCCAGCATTCAGTCTCACACAGTGGCTCACCATTTGCTTCAAGGTATTCCTAAGCAGATGCCTTCACCTGCTTAGGATTCCCTGGAAATGGCATTGAGAGATATCCTGTCTATCTCTCCAACCCGGAGGTTGTCCTCAGGTATCCATAATTATAGCCATTGATACTCTTGTCCTCCATGAACTTGTCTAATCCTTTCTTAAAGCTGTCAAACAATTGTTCTTTCTTAGCTTCATCTCCACAACTTCTTAACCATTCTTTCACCAAAAAAACCTTCATTTTTAATCCAATATTTCCTTTCTTGAAGCTGTCAAGACTGACAGCTGTCACCACTTCTTCTGGCAGGGAGTTCCATAGACCAGTAATCCTCTGGGTGAAAAAGTACTTTCTCTTATTTGTTTGAGAACTAGTACCCAAAAGTTTCATGGATTGCCCCCTAGTTCTAGTGTTGTGTGATAAGGAAAACAGTTTTTCCTTACCTACTTTGTCCACACCATGCATGATTTTATAAACTTTAATCAGGTCACCTCTTAGGTGCCATCGTTCAGGAGTGAAGAGGCCCAACCGTTGCAGCCTCAGATGGTAAGGAAGGTGTTCCAGTCCCCTAATCATTCTGGTTGCCCTCCTCTGCACTTTTTCCAGCTCCATAATATCCTTCTGGAGGTATGGCGACCAGAACTGTACACAGTATTCCAGATGGGGCCTCACCATAGCACAAAACAGGGAAGCACACATGCTCTGTCTGGTCAATCCCTTGGTGTACCATTTATTGTTTCTAGAATATAGGAGAGCATCTGTTCACATTGTCCAAAAGGATATTATTAATAGTGTTCAAAAGATCTGGATAATGCCTTTACTGGACCAGTAAAATATTCTAAAATGACAAGCTTTCATGTTCTCAAGACTCTTCACCTGGTTGAGCATTTCAGAGCTTGATATCGGAGGGAAATGCCAAGTCCAAACGTAATCTGGGCTAGCTTTCGAAGCCAGAAGTATCTGATTCTACATTTCACTCATGGGTCAACAGTTCTGTTTCTCTTCTTGTTATATGACTGAGTACAGGGCCGCCATCAGAAATTTCTGGGCCCCATACTAAGCAATTCTATTGCCCCCCCCCCCCCCCCGCCACACACATACTTTTCTCTCTCATCGCATTGGGGTAGCGGTGGCGGGTGGAATACACAATTTCCCAAAAGAAATCGATGGGCAGTTGTATCCAACTTTAGAGTTCAGTGCTCATCTCTGATTACAGCCAAAGAGTCAGTGACCTTGATCCACAAAAGCTCACATTAAAATACAGCAGTTAGTTTTTAAGCCTTGCTTGAAAGCCAGTTGTATCCAACTTTAGAGTTCAGTGCTCATCTCTGATTACAGCCAAAGAGCCAGTGGGCTTGATCCACAAAAGTTTGCATTGAAATACAGCAGTTAGTCTTTAAGGTGCCACACATTATGCCCAAAAAACAGACCTTTATATCAACACGAACATAATTAAAAGATAAAGGTTTCCCTTGCTTGGAAGCCAGTCATATCTGACTCTAGGGTGCAGTGCTCATCTCTATTTCAAAGCCGAAGAGCCAACACTGTCTGCTTCTGCAGATGTTTCAGTGGTCATGTGGCAGGCATGACTAGACACTGGAGTGCACGGAATGCTGTTACCTTCCCACCAAAGTGGCCCCTATTTATCTGCTTGCAATTTCTTGCTTTCGAACTGTTAGGTTGGGAGGAGCTGCGACAAAGACGGGAGCTCATTCCGTCCTGCAGTACTCGGGAATCGAACTGCTGACCTCCTGCCTCCCAGTCAGCATCTTAGCCACTTGAGCCACTGCAGTCCTGGTTCATGCCTTACTTTGTTATAATATTGATGTTTATGGCTTACAGTTTATGAAAACCCCAAACGCCCCCAACCCCATGTACCCCATAATCACCCCATAATCTCATGTATGTCGTATGCCATGATCATCACAATTATAACAAATTAAGGCATGACATTTCTCACTTTGTACGTAGTGAGTCTATCTCATATATATTTGTTTCACCTTTTAAGTGAAATGAATGGACATTTGCACGTATGTTTCCATAGAATTATAATAGATATATATTTAATAAAATGATAAAAAATCAGTCCCTCATCGCGATATTCTAATTTTCCGAGTTTCACATATAGTGTAAAAGGGGAGTAGTACCTGAGGGGCTTTGACGATTTGAGATTCTGTTTGCCTTCACCAGTGCTCATCTCCATTTCAAAGCCGAAGAACCAGCGCTGTCTGCTTCTGCAGACATTTCCGTGATCAAGTGGCAGGCATGACTAGATACTGGAGCACACAGAACGCTGTTGCCTTCCCACCAAAGTGGTCCCTATTTATCTACTTGCAATGTCTTGCTTTTGAACAGCAGGAGCTGCGACCAAGATGGCAGCTCATTCCGTCCTGCAGTACTCGGGAATTGAACTGTTGATCTCCCGCCTTCCAGTCAGTGTCTTAGCCACTTGAGCCACTGCAGTCCCTATGAGCTTTCGTGAATCAAGTCCACTTCTTCAGACATAGGAATGAAATAGCAAGGGGTGTGTGTGTATGAGCTTATATACACCTTGCTATTGCATTCCTATGTCTGAAGAAATGGACTTGATCCACGAAAGTTCACAATAAAAATATAGCAGTTAGTCTTTACAGTGCTGCAGTGTTTTTCCTTCCTGAATATGCCTTGAAACACAGACTAACATGGCTACCATTCCAAATATTTCAGACAAGTGAAAGTAAATGAAATGCAACATAAAACACTGCACAATTTTCATTTACTTTTTTGTAAACACCTCCCCCCAAATAATATCCCTTCATGAGGTAGAATTAAGGCTTCCCTCCCAGAATCCTCCATGCTGCAGTACTCCGGAATTGAACTGCTGACCTTCCGCCTCTCAGTCAGCGTCTTAGCACTTTCAAGCAAGGGAAACCTTTACCTTTACCTTGCCTTCACCAGAGTGGTGGGTGAGCAGCACAATTTAGGCTGGCAGTCCTGATTGGGGAGACAACAAAGCTGATTTTGGCAAAGGAAGGGTTTTGTGCTGGGCACAGTTGGCGGGAAGGGATGAAAGGTGCTCTCTCGCCCTGTGCTTCCGAGGAGAGGAGTAATAACACTCACCCACCCCACCGGTCAAGAGAAGAGGCGTGCCAGGCGAAACTCATAGGTGGGCGGCAGGAAAGAGGGCCTCGGGCTGCTCCTGAGGAGCGCCTTCCTCCTGTCGGGCCGCTCTCCCTCTGGCTGAGTATGGTCCTGCCTGGACTCCTTGTTCCGGCAATGCTGCTGTGACTGGCACCAAGACCCACCCGGCAGAGGAGACAGGAGAGGGGCAGCCCAGCTGCCGCCAACACCACTTCAGCTTGCTCAGAAGGATGCACAGGCAGTTTCCGGGGCCAGAGCCGGACAGGGAAAGGGTGGGTGGGTGTGATCGGGAGGAAAGGGACCAGTGATCCCCCTACCGCCCCTCCAGTTCTTTCAGAGCCTCTCCCTTCCGCCGGAATGGGAAAAAAACCTTTGCCCGAAACCCAGCTGCCGCCTCCGGCCCTGGCCCTGGGTCTCTGCCAGACCAGCGTGCCTTGTGGTCATGGGCTGAAGACTTGACCCCACCCCCAGATAGGGGCATGTGCAGTGGTGCCGGGCCTGCATGCTGCTGTTTTTAAAAAAGTAAAAGAAAATTAAAAAATAAAAATATTCACAGCTGACTGGTGCACTGGGGTAAGCCCGGCAAGTAAAAAAAAAATTCAAACAATTTAAAAAAATCACACAGCTGAGTACCGGGCCCTTGTTATCTCTCGGGCCCAGGATGGCCCTCCCCCTTCTACCCCCCTGACGGCGGCTCTGACTGAGTAGAATGACTGTCCAACTGTAGAGACTCAGTGAAGACAAGGCAGACAAAGAAGGTGTTATATCATGTTTAGACAGGGTTGTAGTAAGTACAGTACTCATCATGAGTTATGAATATCATTATTGAATCAGATCTTAATTGGTCTCAGCATTTTGTCTTTGAAAATAGGCATATGTGACTCTGCCTTATCTGAATAAATGGTCTCATTATGGTTAACTACAAACACATAAAGCTCCCTTGTTGGGGGCTTCATAAAACCACTTCATGGTAGGCAGAGTTTGCATTGTTGATTTCACCATCTACTAAATTTTGCCAGATAAATGAGAACAGTAATCTGGTTTCGGATTGTGGCATATTACTGCTACTGTTATAGTATATTATTCCCTCTTGCTCATTTACTTTTTTTGCATGTTCCTAATTGATCATTTTAACAACTTTTTGCAGAGGGTTGTTTTTTCCTTTGATGGAGTAAGAAAAAGCAAAGTCATGTCTGATTATTAACTGAAACTGAAATATTTATTCACAAACTATTTATATTGGTTTCAGGCAAGGAAAAGTTTCCTTTTCCCTTTCTATATTTGTATCCAAAAGAAAACATTTCACAGCTGAGGGTTGTGGTTGATGTTAGGTGAATTTTAATCATAAGTCACACAGCAAATTAAACTTGCTTGCAACACAAATCCCACTGAATTTATTGCACCATATAAATTCAATTCTTACACTAAATTCACACAGTAGCTGTCTAAAAGGCTTGATTTGTACATGAGGTGGTCCTTGGTAAAGTTCTTATTCATGAGTACATCCTGTGTATATCCCACCACAAGTAAATGTGCAAATACCTCTTGTCCGCATGTTCTTGTTCATTGACAGGTAACACAGCATATCAGTAACTGAGTTCAAATGTGTTGCAATGTAAAATGATGGACTACAACTCCTGCTTGGCCATGAAATATTCCATGAACAGTCTCTCAGGTTGGAATTTGGCTGTACAGAGAGGATCCCAAAGGGCATAGGTATATATGCCAGTACACGGGTTAGGATCTTCATGCCCACTAGGTGTACTTACACACAGGATCTGAGCTCCATCTACTAGAAAAGCCATTTGCTTAGGCACATATACACACCATGCATGCAGGGCTTAAATGGGGGAAGCAACATATTTCCCATTTTCACCATATACTGATAATTGATTTTAAGCTATTTTGTGCTTCATGCATGCATGCTCTGTACAGGTGGCATTACTAATACATTGGTGTTACATGTGATGATCTTTTCTTTCTTTATTCGTGTCAGAGGCACCACCAGTATATAATAACATACAAAAAGCTAAAATTAACATATCTGAAAGAAAAAGGAATTAAAAGGACTAGATGACATCCGCCCAATATCAGGCCACATCAACAGCATTTCGTCTTGCCAACATATGGTCCTCCTCAGTGCACGTAGAGGGGCATCGTGTGCATTGTATCATATGGGCAATTGTTTGTTCTTCTCTGCATTCACACAGTCTACACTCTACAGGGAAACCCCACTATCTCAGATTAGCTCTTGATCTTCCTACCTCAGCATGCACTCTGTTTAAAGCTTTCCACACAGGCCATGGTTGTTCTTGGCCAGGCGGTAGAGAATCGTGTGGTTCTGTCCAGTTATCTGGTAGCTCCTTGCTTGTCTTCCAAAATTCTTGGGTGATCTGTGGGGAATGGTTGTACCGGGGTGTGGGTGGGTGTGGGTGGGCAGAAGTTATGTGGAAACTGCCTTGATTTAAGTCTCTGCTTTGGTGGTTGGTGATCAAATAACAGGTGTGTTTTCGAGGATCTTGCTTTTACCCACTTGCTTTTACCTCTTCTGAGCAGAAATGGCATATGATGATGAAATGAGCTAACAAATTGAAGCCCCAAGTCACAAATACAATTCTATGCTCTGCTTTGTCCAATTAGGCTACATGGGAAGCAGAGAGAGAAAGCAATTGAATCCAGGCAGGTCTGCTGAAACACAAGGTTGATCAGGTTCTTCCTTCCTTCATCAGTCACTCAGTAGCAGCCATTGCATCAGGAAGCAGCATTTGAGGGATGAGATACAGTCAGCACATTTCTTTCCCTCTGCAGTAGCAATTTGTGGACAAAATAGCAAAATAAAGAAGATTGCCTTGCCAAAATCTGAGGATGCTGTATTTGAAAGAAGGTGTACATATTTGAAAGAGGCCCTATGATTATATTTTAGTGAAGGAATAATCAGAGATTAACAAACAATCAGAGGTTAATCAGAGATTTTAACTGTGCAAACCTTTGCAACTTTAAGCAGAGTTTGATAGGCTTACTCTGAAGCAAATGGGCTGGACAATCAATGAAATGAATCATCAAAACAAAATAGTGAAGGGTGTATGCAATCTTTTCAGTCCACATTAGCAGATCAATATTTGGTTGTATTCCTGTTTCTTGCTATCTAAAATAGGATGTACTAGCTGATTACCCGGCTTTGCTCGGGTTTTCCTTTTCTTTAACATAGGCCAGCCTTTCCCTCTTGGAAACCTCATTGGGTGTATGTGGGTCACTCCTGCCTCCCTTCCTCCATCTCTCTGTTCCCTGACCCATCCCACTTCTCTGTCGATGGTCACTTACCATCCTTATCCTTCACATACATTTGTCCAGCCACCTGGCGGACCAGACGTCTCCAACAGCAGTGCCCAATGGCATATACCCCCACATGGGGCTTGTGACTCCCACGGTGCTGATCTTGCATGCCCATTTGCCTTCCACCTACTGTGAAAACTACAGCTGAGCTCAGAGGGCTACAGCTGAGCTAGTCAGATGATGTCACAATCTCAACCACCTGGGATTGTGACATCAGCCAATTACATCCCTGGGAAACACACACATTGTATTTGAGGGCATACCCCCCCCATGCGGCTTGTGACCCCCACAGTGCTGATCTCACCAGTCCAAGGTACGTATGTGCCAAATTTCAGCGGTATTGGTCCAGGGGTGTGGGAGCCTTTCGAGCACATACAAACATAGATTTCTGTTTTATAGATATAGATATGGCTTCAAGAAGAGATTTTACAAATTAACAGGGGATAAGTGTATTACTACAGACTGCGGTGGCTCAAATGGTTAAGATACTTAACTTGATGACTGGGAGGTCAACAGGTCAGCTGTTTGAGACTCAAGTGCTGCACAATGGAGTGAGCTCCCCATCTCTGTCCCAACTCCTGCCAACCTAGCAGTTCGGAAGCAAGAAATTGCAAGTAGGTAAATAGGTAGCACTTTGATGGGAAGGTAAACAGCATTCCGTGCACTCTAGTGTCTAGTCATGCCTGCTACATGTCCACAGAAATGTCTGAAAAATACAGACAGCACTGGCTCTTTGGCTATAAACAGAGATGAGCACTGAACCCTAGAGTTGGATATGACTGGCTTTCGAGCAAGGGCGACCCTTACCTTTAAGTGTATTAATGTCTGTATATCATGATTCAGCTTCAGAAGTAGTTTGATTCCAGAAGTTTGCAATCAATCAATAAGTTTATCATGCCAGTCAATTGACCATGGCAAAGTACAAGAAGTCAAACAATAAAAACAACAAGCACACAACAATTAAAATTGACACAATAAAATTGGTACATATTAAGATTGGATACATAATAGATAGAAACTTGCATATACAACAATTTAAAATTGACAATAAAATTGGTAAATGTTAAGACTGGCTACATAATAGATAAAACTTGACATATAAAACAGTTTAAAGTGTACAATTAAAATGTAGTAGGACTGTTAGGGACATAATTGGTGGCTGGATCACCTTTACCATATGCATATTGTAGGGTTCTCTCTCTGTGTGGGTTCTCTCCCCCCTTTCCCCCCCCCTCTCTCATGGAAAATGGATGAGTTTCAACTTGATCTTAGTCCCCTCAGGGAGCCCTTGGGTTTAATCAAAGTCCTTGAATGGTTCTTTTCTATGTTTGTATTTGCCACATGTGGAGGCTATAAAGGTTCAACTATACAGTAAAACACCAACTTACAAATGCCCCAAGTTACATAAAATTCGACTTACATAAAGATTTTGTGCTAAAACCATGTCCCAATTTACACAATTTCCTATGGGTTTGCTTCGAGTTACATAAAGATTCTTTTTCCTATGGGTTTGCTTCAAGTTACGTAAATAATAATTTCCCTATGGGTTTGCTTTGTTTTACATAAACATTTCATTTTTCCTATGGGTTTGCTTCAAGTTACGTAAAAATAATTTTTTCCAATGGGTTTGTTTCGAGTTACAAAAAAATCGATTTAAGCAAAAGCCTACGGAATGGCCTTTTTTTGTAAGTAGGTTTTTTTTACTGTAGTTCTAGTTTCCTGTAAAGAACTTGTGAACAAAACAGTAACATCTGCTTTGGCCTATCCTTTCAGGTTAAATGAAGTAATATTTAGTTCGCCAGATCCTACCTGATGCAGTGGCAGTTGGACTGATTTTCACCAGAAGTTTATAAATGAGCTTGCTTTATGTGGTGAGCAGGACTTAAAGTTATGTTCCCAAAATCCGATTTCACAAACCTGAAAAGGTTTCCTCAGCCACTTCTCTAGACCATCAATGAGCTTTTAGCTCTAATTATGGGCTACCTCTAATGCCCGTTTCTGGCCTTGAAAGTTAAATTATTACATTCTTCTGTACTGTGTGATGAGAATACTATATTTCTATTTCAGTTACAGCAATTAGTTTTCAATTTGCAACTGTACATATAAATTAGCATGTGCATATTATATGCAAATATGCCCTCTCCTGCTCTTCTTTTTGGTGATGAATTTCATGTTTTAAAACATTAGCTGCTCTAATAACAGAACTCTTCTTATATTCTTGCATACACGGTTCAGTCATTTGAGGGTTCAGCGTACATCCCAGTATTTACAGCTGTAAAGTAACAAAACACTATTTAATCTACCAAGCCACTATCTCCAAGTTTACAATTTTTAATTTTCTGCCTACATTTTTATTTCATTAGGCTGCCGAGGCTCATAACCAATGACACAAATGAAGTACAAAAAAGATTAAGGGATAATCATTTAGGAGTTAGTTCCTTTCACTATGCTGCTAGATTGTGAAAGACTATATTAGAAATTTCATGAGACAATGCACTCCTGTAAATCCCAGAGATTAATATAGAAGTTTAATATGAAAGGCCTCAAAAGTGGCATTTATGCTGGTTAAAGAATAAGCATATTCTACGGGGAAATGGCATAGGGCTGCAATGTTTTCCTGTTATGCATTACAAATGTAACCATTTATTGCATTTCAGCAATTAGGTAGGTTTTAAAGCTTTTTATATGTCACATCTCAAAGTGCAGTAGACAATGGTAGCATTCAGTGGCAATTACCGGTATCACCTGAGGAGCAACTTCCCATTTTGCCAAGTATAGATGCCACCATAGAGGTGCAACTCTTCAGAATTCTCCCAACAATTTGGCTGAAATCAGTAAGATATACTACATTTACACATGTACATATTGCTGATGCCTTATATGTGCTGAAGGCTTTCCAGTCCAGATTACCCAACAGCTATAATTACTTTAAACAAAATATAATAGCATAAAAATACAACTAATAGATTTTTTTAAACAGCTATGAGACTTAGCATAAAAACACAATGATCAGCACATTAACTCCTATACAAATTACAAAATTTCAAAGTAAAGGTAAATGTCATCCTTGCTTGAAAACCAGTTGTATCTGACTCTAGGGTTCAGTGCTCATCTCTGTTTATAGCCAAAGAGCCAGTGCTGTCTGCATTTGTAAACGTTTCCATGGACATGTGGCAGGCATGTCTCGACACCGGAGTGCTTGGAACACTGTTTACCTTCCCACCAAAGTGCTACCTTTTTATCTACTTGCAAATTCTTGCTTTTGAACTGCTAGGTTGGCAGGAGCAGAGGTGGACACTCATTCTGTCCTGCAGTACTTGGGTTTTGAACTGCTGACCTTCCACTTCCCAGTCAGCATCTTAACCACTTGAGCCATTGCAGTCCCTGCAGTCCAGTGGGGGAGGGACAAAAATTTTAATCACTTGGCAAAAACAACAGAAGCTGAAGCACATCAGAGGTAAGGTGCTAAGTTAATAAAGTGTCTGATGTTGACTTTTTAAATGTAAAAGACATCTAATTGTTATAGATAACATAAATATCTGTCAATAAGCAAACCATCATTTGTAATTATGTAAAGTTTTTTTTTTGACAAACTAAGACTTTCATTGGAAATGCTGGCTGGGAATTTTACGAGTTTATTGCACAAAAGTATCCTCCTCGAGGTGCACACATCTGATGATGTTCCACCCCCCCATTCATGTGATTATTTTCACCCTATCTAATAGCAAACACAGCTAATGAGCACTGACTATAGACAAGACAAGGCATTCAAGTTTGTACTTGTTTTTGGCATGTTGTTGTTCACAGTCCTGTGTGGCCTTTTAGCCAGAAGGACAGCTTAGATTTAAATAAATAAATAAATAAATACTTGGCATCTCTCTAGATGGGGCTGCCCTTGATGACCATTCGGAGGCTTCAGCTGGTCCAGAATGCGGCTGCCCAGGTGGTGATGAGGCGGGGCGATATGCTCATGCCTCACCACTGCTCCAGAAGCTGCACTGGTTGCCAGCATGCCTCCAGGTGCAATTCAAGGTGCTGGCTTTGACCTTTAAAGCCCTACATGATAGTGGACATGGATACTTAAGGGACCATGTCACCCCAAGGTATTCTACCCATCCTACGAGGGCAGACTGGGGAGGCTCAGTGCTGGTCCCTTCTACAAGAGAAGCTCACCTGACTGGGACCAGAAGAAGAGCCTTTTTGGTGCACCTCCAGTCAGAGCTGCTCCCCTTTAGGAAGGCCGCTAAGACCTGGTTATGCCAGCATGTGTGGGGGCCGGCAGGTGTGACAGCCCAGTCCCGCAGGCTTATATAGTACCTTCAACTAACCTATCTGTTTTTATTTTCTCCCCTCCCTCTCCACCTTTTTATACCTTTTTAATTTCCTGTTTTAATTCTTTTTTTGACTTCTTAAGGGGTTAGGGTGGGTATTGTAGGGTTTACTTGTTTTATGATTCTATTTTTAGATATGGGTTTTAATAATGTTTTTAGTTTTAGATGTCTTTTAGGGTTTTACTATGATATGGTTCTTTCTTTTTGTAACCCGCCCTGAGTGTTTACACCAATAGGGTGGGGTATAAATAAACTAACTAACTAAATAAATGACAAAGAAACAGGTAGTAGTAGGGAATAGGAAAGACCTCTGCCTAGGACCTTGGAGAGCAGCTGTCTGTCACAGTTGGTAACACTCAGCTTTTGTTGTTTAGTTGCACAGTCGAGTCTGACCCTTTGGGACCCCATGGACCATCACATGCCATCACTATCCTCTGCCATCCCTCTCAGCCTGCTGAACTCTGTGCCCATTGCATCAACAATACCATCTAGCCATCTCATTTTCTGCCGCCCCCTTCTTCTTTTGCCCTCAACGTTTTCCATCATCAAGGTCTTCTCAAGTGAATCCTCTCTTCTCATTTGATGACCAAAGTACTTTAGCTTCATCTTCACTATTTGACCTTCCAAGGAGCAGTCAGGGTTGATTTCTTCTAAGATCAACCTGTTTGTTCTCCTCGCTGTCCAGGGTACCCTCAAAACTCTCCTCTAACACCACATCTTCTGCACTCAGCTTTTCTTATGGAACAACTCTCACATCCACAAGTCTGATAGGACATGCCAGAGTGATGACACTCTGGAAGGAAAATGTTTTAATAACTAAAAATATTAGCATGGGCTTTGATCCAAATAGCATGGCATGGCACAAGGCACCACTTCTTCTTTTGGAGATACTGTATAGTATATTGTGTTGGACTTGGACTGCAAAATAATAACAATTGCATGCTGTCAACTCAATTATGACTTATGAAAATCAACACAAGTTCAAATCAGCATGCAGTGACGAAGCTCAGTGGGTGAACCGGGACCAGAGTGAAGTGGAATAGTAATAATACTCTACTATAAAGGATCATAGTTCACCTTCTCAGATTCAGTTCCTGGCATTTCCAGCTGGAAAAATAAGACACCAAGTCCCTGCTTGAAGGGTAAACATTGATTAAAGGTCAGAGCAGACTGTAGAGGACTAATAATCTTCTGTGTCACTAGAAGCAAGCTAACTGGGTGTGGCTGCATAGCACAAGTGTCTGGTGGATATACAGCTGGATATAGAACCATACTCAGAGAGTTTTTATTAATGGCTCCTTCTCAAGCTGAGAGGGGGTAACAAGTGGTAATCCACTTGTTACCCCCTGTGCTCTTCAACATTTTCATAAATGACTTGGATGAGGGAGTGCAGGGAACAATTATCAAAATTGCAGATAACACAAAACTGGGTGCAACAGCTAATACCATACCTTGAAAGATAGGATCAGAATTCAAAAAGATCTTGATAGGCCTGCTTGGGGGGCTTGAAAAAGCTGTTGCCGCTTCTGCCGCTGCTGCCAGAGGACCCACTGCCTCTCCCCGGGCCCATGCCACTGGCTCGGGGATGGGAGGCAGGTGCGGCCGATGTCCCCCCCCCCCCAGCCTCATCTGCTCAGGGGGCTTGAAAAAGCTGCCACAGGTGCTGCTGCCGGAGGACCTGCTGCCTCTCCCTGGGCCCATACCACCGGCTCAGGGATGGAAGGCAGGTGCTGTTGAGGATGTTGAGCCCTGGGGTTCCATCGAGATGTTGAGCCAGGCTCCATCAGAAACATCGAGCTGGGCTCCATCATGTGTTTTGTATTATGTGCTATGTGTAAATCCTTTCTATTGTGTATATTGTTCCTATTGTTTTGCTGGAAACCACCTTGGGTCACCCTGGGCAAATAAATAAATATAGCAAATAAACCCTGGTCTGAAACCCACAGAATGAAATTTAACAGAGATAAGTGCAAAATTTTACTCCGGGAGGGGGGGGGGGAACCAGATGCACAGTTACAAGATGGGGTATACTTGGCTTAGTAATACTACAAGCAAGAAGGATCTTGGAATTGTTTTAGATCACAGGCTAAGTATGAGTCAATAGTGTGATGTGGTAGCAAAAAGAATGCTGTTTTAGACTGCATTAACAGAAGTACAGTCTCCAAAACCCATGAGGTCCTAGTCCCCCTCTATTTAGCAGTAGTTAGACCACATCTAGAGAACTGTGTCCAATTCTGGGCACCACACTTTAAGAAAGATGCAAACAAACTATATCAGGTACAGAGAAGGGCAACAAGGGTGATCACAAGACTGGAAACCAAGCCCTAAGAGGAAAGACTTGAGCATATTTAGCCTTGTGAAAAGAGACTAAAGGGTTGGGGTGTGTGTGTGTTAGATATCACTCTTCAAATACCAGATTCTATTCAGATACCTATGATTTTATTATTCCAGAGAAGGCATTATCATATGTTCTTTTTAGTCTGTCATTCAGCAAATGAATTCTCCTACATATATTTATGCATAATTATGATCTTATCCTTTTTGATAGCATATTACAATCCTGTTGTCCTGCTTCCTGTTTATAATATTTATTTGAATGAGACTTATTTATTTACTTTATTTATTTATAGTTAAATTTCTATGATGCCCAATCAGGTGAACCCAACTCAGGGCGGCTCACAACAGGTTAAAAACATATAAAACAATTAAAACCCCTAACCTACACCCCCAACCCCCCATTCATATTTAAAAAACTAACCACATTAAAACTGCCCGCAATAAAAAGGTGGGAGGCTTTATTTTATAAGCCAACAGGCGGAGGCCACTCTTCCATCCGGACTTGCACCCAAATTGTATTAGACAATTGTTAATTGGCTCTTTTGCTTCCTAACAAGACACAACACTAATTTTGAAATGGCTAAAACATGGGAGTACCATGCTTTTAAAATAACAGTTGTTAGAGTATTATTGTAAAGAAATACCTAACAGTTTGTCTGTGATCTGACTATCAAATACATATGGGTATATTTTTATTTCTCTGCCCTGGAACAATATAGACCACTTACAGGACATAGTGGCATGTGACACTACAAGAAATTAATGAAGTTGCCATCCAGTTGAAGACTACAGCTCCCCAAATATTTTTTTAATATTATGTTCATAAAGGCCACCAATAACATTTGCTATAGAGGTTGATACATGGATAGCTTTTTACTTTACTTTACAGGAAAAAAATCTCATGTGGCTTCTAGCACACTGGCCAACTCATGAAGATTAAGTAACATACAATTTTAGATGCTTTACTGCACTCGTCCATGGTACTGTCATAGAAGTGCCAGGCAAAATTGGCTATTTCTTCTAATATATCCTCCATAACTAAAATGTCATCTGTCTATGCACTGCTTCATAGCTCTGTTAACATCATGAATTACCTCAGACTTTGCAGCCAGTATCACCTTGCAGAAAAGTGGAGTAAAATGTGTGGAATTAAAACAGCACTCTGTATTTTAGGTTAGCAGTTTAATGCAGAGCCGTCTTTGTTTAGCACCCTTTTCTTGGGAACAATTAAAAATACAAGCAACTAAAAATGTATAGGTTCTGGCCAGGTTATCCTGCTATGGTAATAGAGTAGACCATACTGCCAGTGACTCAACGCCGAGTGTCAGGCGGTAGTTAACTAACCTGACCTCCCTGAAGACTAATAGCTTGGGTAGCAAAGTCTACAGGAAAGGGTGATGGTCCCAAGGTGGATTAAATCCCACTTGAATCCATCTTGCTAGAGGGCATCAGCTTCATCAATCCTGGCTTGGGGCCAATAAGGACTTGGTGAGCCAAAAGGGCTGAGAACCAGAAAGTGACTCATGGAACTGGATCAGTAGTATGGGTATCATGCTGCAATGCGGAAGACAGATGAATGGCCATGGCATTATATTAACAGGACAATCTGCATGGCTGATTGCAATGATGATTGCCAATATTCAGATTCTGATACTGCAGCAGCAGCAGAAGAAAACTGTATACTTTTTTAAAAAAAAATTCACAAAAATGGTAGGTGGGCAAGAAAAAAGTATGCATCTGATAAAATATATAAATGCACACATTAGAAATAATGCATCAAAAATATTCATGGATTCCCAAACACCCGAGTTTTATAAAACAAGACAAACCAAAAAGAGGAAGAAAAGAAAAAGGGAAATATCAGAACTAAGAAATGTCCACATACTTACTCCTAGTTGGATCTGTGTCAGATGAATCAACTCCTCTCATCTTTTGTGACATGAAACCAGAATTTCTGATTTCTAAACCCTAAATTCAAAATATGAGCAGAGGGGGCCATCACATGTGAGGCTTCCCCACAGTAAGACCTTTTTTGTATTCATCTCAGTCCCCTTCCAAGACCATTAAATTTCACCTCTTGTATCCTCTTCTGTTCTTTAAAAGAGCATGGTGGATACCATGCAGTGATTAAATAGCATCTCTCCTTCTACATGCAATCAAAAGCATTCATTGTGCCAAGCTGGAAGGTAGGTTTCATGCTCTTAACAAGCAATCTTCATAACTTGTTAATTAAACAATAAGTATAATGAAAAACTGTTAATTGCATATTTGAATTTTTTTATGACCTAATGGGAGTTTTTGATTATAAAGCACTGTTGTGATATGAAGCTTGTAATGACAAGAGGAAAATGAGCCTGATTTATTGGCATTCAGCTGCAGTATCTTTATTGCCTTCCACATAAAACAGCCTATCTCCTTACTTTACAACTTAGGGTTTACACTGATGCTACCACCTAACCTGTTCCACTGCCATGGCTTTTAACAGTTTTAAAAGCATGGAGTAGGTAGGGTGTTGGGGGATATGTTAATAGCTGTTGCATTTGCCATATTTCATTCTCCAAAGCTGCATATTTTGGCTTTCTAGGGTAATGGCCCTTAAAGTTCTCTGGCAGGTTGTTTTATGTTATTCGTATTCTTAGTGTGCATTTGTGGTTGTAGCTTTTAATTCATGTACTTTGATCACCATACTGTATTTTGATTGTTTTACTGTCAGCTTGTAACTTGCCTGAATGGAAAATGGGTGTCTTGACAGAGTAAAGCCATTGGAAAAAAGGGCAACTGGTAAAAAAAATAAAAAATAAAAAACAAATTGCCTGCATGAGAATGAAAAAGTCAGCATTTTTTTTACATCGTCTGCATTAGTAGAACAAATAAACATATTTGTCTGTGAATGTTTTCACAAAGTGTCAGAATGAGGAGAAAATTACCAAAAACTCTTATGTGGGAAAAGCCTTTTCAAAGTATTTATTCTCAAGAAGAGAATGAAATAAGGGAACTTTTATATCCTTAGGGTAGAGTTCTTTTTAAATATAAGGTATAAGTTAAATATGAAATGTACAATAATTGTCAGATGGCTTCAACTTGAGGGCTTAGTGAAGCATGGAGGCTGAAAGATGAGCTGTGGATTGAGATTTTAATTGTGAATCACTGTGATGCCTTGGGAAGCTGCAGTATTTAGGTTTCTTCTCTATCATCTGGGGGTAACAATGCTTACTCTTCCCATCTTGGCACTTTCCAGATGTTTAGGACTACAGGTGCCATCAGTCCCAAAACAACATGGCCAATGTTGGAGAACAATGGGAATTGTAGTGAAAAACAGTTGAAGAGCCCCAGTTTGGAAAAGCTTGTACAGTGGAACCTTGGTTAACAAATGGCTTGGTTAACATAAAAATCACACAACAAAAGGAAATCCATAGAAAATAGTGGCTCAGTTTACTGATCTTTCCCCTGGAATGTATTAACTGGTTTTTATTACATTCCTATGGGAAACTGCATTTTAGTTAATGTATTTTGGTTTTCAATGCATTCCTATGCGAAATTGTATTCAATGCATTCCTATGGGAAATTTGGTTAAAGTAATTTTCGCTATAAGAAACGTCCTGGAGAACACATTAATTACATTAACCGAGGTTCCACTGAATTGGATAGTTGACTAAAGAATTATTGACATCCAAAATCCTGTTGGTTAAATGTGCCATTAGTAAAGGTAAAGGTTGCCCTTGCTCGAAAGCCAGTTGTATCCGACTCTAGGGTTCAGTGCTCATCTCAGTTTCAAAGCTGAAGAGCCAGTGCTGTGCCATTGGCAAGGTATAAATTATATTATCAAACTGCCACTACTTGTTGCTTATAACCCTTGCTGAACACCAACTCATGTGACAAGGGACAAAAGCAGTGACTTCTTCACTAGAGGAATTTGCCCCTGAAATGTATGTCATTGCATGTGCACCATTGTATATATAATTAAAATGTACATGTATGATTAACCATTAGGATTCAGATCTGTCCTGTAGCTGTGCTATTATTTCCACGGAAGCTGAGTGGATGGTCTTGAGAGGCTAAAGCAGGATTCCCAACCTAAGGCTCGTGGGCTGGATCCGGCCCACAGCACCATTTCATATGGCCTCCCACTCCTCCAAGGGCATTCAAGAAAGAAAATGGCCACCCCTTAGAAGCTGTTGGGACAAAATGGCCACTCCCATCATGCAGGCAGGGCAAAATGTATGTCCGGCCCTCAGAGTTGACTGAGAGAATATGACTGACCCCCCGGGCTTGAAAAGACTGGGAACCCCTGGGCTAAATCTACAGTTGTGGATAATGTGAAGTTCTTTACTTTAGCATGGGGTTGGGAAAGTGCATTCTACAGGTTGCATGTGACACACACCCCCAGAGCCCACCTGTGTCCCCTAGCACCCTCAGCCCCAAATCTGCTGATTTGTTTTATTCTGACTTTAAAGAGTTCCTTCAGACATGGAAAGCACATTTACCATGTTTTCACTCAGAGGATGATTTGATGCTGGGTTCCTCACCTTGATTGATCACCTGAGATAACAGGGAGTAAAATCCAGTGGAAGCAGGAGAAGGAGAACCATGGCAGAATAACAATTTCCTAGACCCTGCTGGATGTATGCTAGGCAAGGCAGAAATATGAAGGTTGGTAACTTCCAACCTAGCAGTTCGAAAACAAGAAATTGCAAGGAGATAAATAGGTACCAATTCAGTGAGAAGGGTAAGAGTGTTCCATGTGCTCTGGCACCCAGTCATACCTGCCACATGACCACAGAAATGTATATAGACACAGAGAGCACTGGCTCTTTGGCTGTAAATTGAGATGAGCACCACACCCTAGAGTCAGATACAACTGGCTTTAGAGCAAGCGTGGCCTTTACCTTTACCTATTTCTGCCTCTCTTCTTTTCCCACAACCTTAAAGCAGTTTCTCTCTCTCTCTCTCTCCTGTTTAAAAAACAAACAAACTATAGTTTCAAAGTTATAGAGATTAGTATGACAGTGACCGCACTGGC
Organism: Bradypodion ventrale; assembly: GCA_035047345.1. NCBI lineage: Eukaryota > Metazoa > Chordata > Lepidosauria > Squamata > Chamaeleonidae > Bradypodion > Bradypodion ventrale. The sequence goes on along the minus strand of JAWDJE010000003.1, from coordinate 71,690,584 downwards.
TAGGAGTTACCTGGAAATGTAGCTACAAAAGAGAATTTTTTTAAACCTCCGTTCCTTCCACTTTTGTCTTTTCCCCCTTCCCATCACTGTCCCATCCAGAGTTGTGGAAAGGGCATCAGGTAGCCATGGATCCAAAGCCTTTCTGATCTACTCCTGATGTGGTTCTGAAAAAAACACTGTTTGCTTTTACCACTGGTGTATCAGGTCTGAGGTGCCAATCTGACAACCGGTATGATGAATCCTCAGAGGACTTGCCGGCATCTCTGCAGGAAGACAAAGTTCAAGATGAATGCTGCTGGTGGAAGAGAAGGTTTGGGGCTTTCTTGAAGATATGAAGTGGTTTTCAAGCCTCATCACACATGTCCTCTCTACTCCCATGTGTTGCTGGGACTCACTGATTCAACATAAAACTCTTCACTGTCTGTGTGTGTGTGTGTGTGTGTGTGTGTGTGTGTGTGTGTGTGTGTGTGTGTTTGGGCAGTAGTTCAAGAAATCCATATTGTAGTGTCTCATTCTCTGAAGCACAATACATATATTATTGTTTTGCAGTTACTATATGAGAACATATTCTGGTCTTGAAATGTCAGAGAATGGGAAATTGATGGTTTAGCAATCCTAGAAGTGGTGCCAGTGGAAGCTGAGGAGGGTGGTGGAGGATAGGGGTGCTTGGCGTACAATGGTTCATGGGGTTGCAAAAGGTCGTACTCGACTGTGCGACTGAACAACAACCACAGATAGACCTGCCAGTTTGCCAGATCCACAGTGTCCAAGATGCCCAATTTGCCCTAGTTACTTAATCACAGTACCGCCATCTGTATTTTAGAATATAAGAAGTAGGTGATGCATTTTCTGCCAGAGCAAACACATACCAGAATATATGGGTGTCTTGAGAAAATGCTGGACTGCAGTGGCTCAAGTGGCTAAGATGCTGGCAGGGAGGAGGAAGGTCAGCAGTTTGATTCCTGAGTACTGCAGGACGGAATGAGCTCCCATGTTTGTTCCAGCTCCTGCCAACCTAGCAGTTCAAAAACAAGGAATTGCAAGTAGATAAATAGGGACCAACTTCGGTGGGAAGGAAACAGCACTCCATGTAATCCGGTGTCTAGTCATGCCTGCCACATGACCACGGAAATGTCTACAGAAGCAGACAGCTCTGGCTCTTCGGCTTTGAAACAGAGATGAGCACTGAACCCTAGAGTCGGATATGACTGGCTTTGAAGCAGGGGAAGCCTTTACCTTTACTAAGAGAATGCGCAGAAAGAGAATGTACAACACACTCTGGGATTCCATTTCCATGAACACCAACACAGAATAACAATATTTCATTCTAGGCAAAAGCCCTGAATTAACCACTTGCCTTTCATAAGTAATAGTACTTTGCTTCCTGAGCAGTGTCAGGATTATCTCAAATGCTGTGTATTAAGAGTGGAGCCCTTCTGGTATTTACTGGAAGCCAGTAAAAAATTAAAGTAAATGTGTGTCTTTCTTGAATTTTAAATTTAAAGCACATTCTCACCATAACTCTAAGCTGTCACTCCTTTTTCCTATTCTTATTTTCCCAGACCCATTTCTTTGTTGACATAAACAAGAATGTCATAAACTGGAATATTAAATACAAGTGAGAGAACTAGGGAACAGAATGTAATTCTTATTGTAATGTGTACATATGTCTTTTATATTGAGCAGAACAAGTTCCCCCTTTGTCCTAGGCAAGGTAGGTTTGCAGCTTGGCTGGCTACAAGCACTGCAACCCTTGGTGGAATCAATCAAATTCAGACCTCAAAGGCAATGATATGGTTTGCTGGTTTGCTCATTTTTTATCACTGCGATAAAGACTTTTTGAAATGGCTACCGCTGCATATAACTGGTTTACCAGTCTACTTTTATAGGCGCTTTGTGACCTCCTGGGTCAAAATATGCTTGTACCAACTGAGCTTTTAAAATTGCCACAGGTTTGCTACTTGCCTCTGTAGGGGGTTGTACACTTCAGCCTTGATTTCTTAGGGCCGTTAGATATTCCACTCTAGAATAATATTGGAAGACAGTTTTTTCTTATACCATAGGCCTGTAAAACATGCCGCATTAGAATCTGTATTCAGGAAGACAAGTGGGTATGAAGATTTATGGTTTTCTTAACCCCAAATCTCACTTCACTCTGTCTGTATGTGTGTGATCACTGAGACACAAATACACACAACAATCTTTTGCTCCTGTTATTGTTGCTGCCAAAAGCTGATAAACAACTGGTGTTTTTTTAAAAAGAAACAACTTTACCTTCTCAGATTTTTAGTTTTTCTTGCCCAGTGTCCAAGACAGAATACTTTTGGGAGGAACAGGATGGAAAGCCAAAATTAAGGGAAATGTGGTAAGAAGATATATGTTTGACACCTAAGATCTTAGTTTTTACAGCCAATGAAGGTTCTATGATGGCATTTGAGGAGGGGAAGGCAAATATATCTTAGGAGAGTCTAAGCTAGCAATGGATGAAATTGCTATATTTCATGAAACCTAAATAGTAATATCACGTTGCCAATTTCTCTCACAAAAGGTTATTATTTTACTTCTCTAACCTGGTGCCTTTGCACAACTTTCATCCTTCCTGACCACTGGCCATGCTGACTAGAGATGATCATATCTGTCAACCTTCCCGGATTGTCCGGGAGTTCCCGATTTTCGGCGCCGATTTGCGCCATTTCCCGCCTGCAGCTGCCAAAACCCCGGAATTGGCAGCGGGGGGGGGGGAGAGGTACTGCGCATCCCTTCTGCACAGATCGCCTTCTACGCATGCGTAGAAGGCTTTTACGCTTGTGTAGAACCCTTCTACGCTTGTGTAGAACCCTTCTACACATGCGTAGAAGGCGATCTGCACAGAAGGGGATCATAGAAGTCTTCTACGCATGCGTAGAAGGGTTCTACACAAGCATAGAAGGGTTCTACGCAAGCGTAGAAGGGTTCTACGCAAGCGTAAAAGACTTCTATGCATACGTAGAAGGCGTTCTGCACAGAACCGTTCTGCGCAGGTCCCGTATTTTCCGGAGCCGTGGTTGACAGGTATGGAGATGATTGATGTAATAGTCCAAAACATTTTTAGACTCTAAATCTGATCCAATGGATGAACTAATGAGACTTATAAGATTGATATGCAGATGTCTGCATCTCCTGTTTTCCTTATGTATGTACTGAATGTACTTAAGCAGGATAGTCATTTGTAGTGTCAAAACTGAAAGGAAATGATTGTGGGGGTGGGGGGAAAGGTAAGGGAGGTATCATGAAAAGGCAGCAAATGTTTAGCTGGCACTGCCCTTTCACAAAGACAAACCAGGATGATGTAGTCATGAAAGAACAGAAGCATAGAATCTGCATATACTATACTGTACTATTAACTTAAAGGGAATACATGTACTGCATATACTACTCTATTAACTTAAAGGGAGTGCATGTTCCCTATGATTAACTCATTTGTGATGAAGTTTTCTCATAGAGGTTCACCTCAGCAAGATCAGTAAGTTCTGAGCAGTCTTTCACTACTTGAGGATGCACCAGTTCTAAATATATGCAAAGCACATTTTCTAGCTTAGCTCTCCATTTTATGTTCTAACCTTTAAAAACAATCTAGTACTATCACCGAGAGTTGGACTGAGAGGAAGCAGATCATGCGCAAAAGAAAGAACAGCCATCCAATATTTGCATCCTTCCTATAGCTTTCATCCCATCCACCTGCAAGTCTGAATGCCCATCTTTCCATTAGTTTTCTAGGAGTCAGTACTGTACATTGCATTATCAACAGTGCAGTAGTTAACAGTTCAAATGAGTGCTTTGCCATTAATCAGTTTGATCAAAGGAAATAGATCAAACAACTGAATAATTTATCTCTGTGTGTTCTGTCTCCCCACACCAGCCCTTCCCAGACCCAGACCCACCGCTTAAGAACCAATCATGGGTCTCACAATCCTGTCTTTTATTTCCATCGCTGATGAGAATGGCATTTGGTCCCTTGATTTCAGACCTTCACAGGTTGTGGCTAGCTAGGATGAGACAAAGAGATCTGTCAGTTTGAAAAGGTCTTTGGCTGTGTCACAACAATGGCAATTTCAAATGATCCATTAATCTCACAATTTGAATTTGTCACCCTTTTCATTACAGCCAGCTGCCCACAAAAGCTAAAAGAGGCCTTGTCCTCCCTTGCCCTGACCACATGGATAGCATTTGATTAGCTGAGAAATACTATCACCACTTGGAATGTTTATTGGCTGCTATCTGCAAAAATAAACTAAAATAAAAAATAAAAGATTGGTTGATATCTAGTTGAGAATATCTGAGAAAAAAGCCAAAGGAATTGCAATTGATTGTCTTGTCTTAGCAAGGAAGCACATACTATATTATTAATATAACACACTTGATGCAGTTCTATCAATTGGGGATTTAAATAGTGATAGAAAGACTAGAGTTTCTGTATCTCTTTCCAATTTTACCTTGCCCCACTATTATCCCCTCAAGATACCCCCCCAAAATGGTTTTATAAATAGGAATTTCTAAGGAATTCTCCCTCAAGCATCATTGTCTTGCCATGGTGAGGGGGCTCATGTGGTTCCAATAGACTGTGGGGGTATGTCATGTAGGGCCACCCAAGATGGACAGGCCACAACGAACTCAGACTAAATGTGATCCACTGGAGAAGGAAACGATGATCCACTCTATGGACTGCATCAAAAGGCTAAAAGATATGATGCCAGAAGGTGAGCCCCTCAGGCTGGAAAGTGTCCGACATGCTACTAATGTAGGGCAAGTACAAATAGCCTCAGAAAGAGTGAAGCGGCTGAGCCTAAGCTGAAAGGACATTCAGCTGTGGATGTGTCTGACAGTGAAAGGAACTTTAATATCTATGAATCAAGGTAAGAGGGACGTGGTCAAAACATAAGATGGCAAAACTGAACATTGACATTCTTGAAATTAGTGAACTAAAGTGGACAGAAATGGGCAAATTTAACTCAGGGGATCATTATATCAACTACTGTGTGCAAGAATCCCTCAGAAAAAAAATAGTGGCCTTTGTAGTTAATAAAAGAGTGAGAAAAGCAGTAATGGGATACCACCTTAAAAAAACAGGATTATCTCATTCCAAATCCTGGCCAAACCATTCAGCAACACAGTAATCCAAGTCTATACCCCAACCATTGATGCAGAAGAGCTGAAGGCAACTGGTTCTGTACTCTGACTGTCACACCCTCCTTTGTATATTTATTTATATGTAAATCCAGGTGTGTGCAGGGCACTATGGGAAGGCGCTGGACAGGGAGTGGCGGGGATGCCTATTTGAGGGGGCTTGGGGGAATCCCATACATTGCTATTGGCACCTGAGGCGAGGGCAGGGTGGGACAAAGCCCGTTTCCCCAATATACCAGCACATGCCTGCATAAAACAGATGAAGTGCTCCTGGGGTTCACTTCAACTTAATAAACAGGTGGCCTCTAATGGCAGGAAAAAAACCAGTTCTGGAGTCTCTAAAGTAATTCTGGAGAAACAACACAAATATCCATGAATATTCTTTAAGATTAGATAATGCACACAGAGTTGAACTCCTTCCCAGTTTCTCTGAAGTCAACAGTTGGCTTCTGTCCTAATACACTTTTCCTACTTTTTGTTTTTAACATTTTTCTTATTATAGCTCTACCTCATTAGCAATGATATATCCACAAGCTGGCTGCCAAAGGTTAACTATGACATGCAAAAGTTTCTTAACATTACAAACCCCTCTGCTCCTCCCATTTGTATTCATTTCAGTGACTATTGCAGGCTCCATGAGCTGGTTTAACAAGTCTCTGAAGGTCTCTTTTACTTACAGAGCACAAGTTAAATGTGCAAAAAGAGCAATTATAGCTCCTTCCTTCTCTACTCTCTCCATGTGCATCTGATTCAGACACCAGTGTGGCTAGGTTTTCAAGATCAATTGTCAACAAAGGGCTCTTGCTATTTGTGTATTCAGCTGTGCTTTCTAAGTTGGTTGTCTCTCAGAGCACAGCTGCCTCCTTGCATGCCAGATAACCTAATAAGTAACTACTGATGGAGCCTGAAGATTATAATTCTTTTGATTTATTTTAGTGATCATTACCCCCCTCCTCCCAAAAAAAGCCCTTTACGTCTATGCCATGAGTCTGACACTGACCCATTTTGAATGTATAGGCTAACCTCAGTTCTTCTATACTGACCTTACTCCCCTATCCTGCAGGCCAGCATCCCATATTTTTCACCACTCTGTTAGGTTGGAAGGGAAAATCAATGAGAGAATATCAAGGGCAAGAATGATGACAAGCTACTAAGAAGGTTGTTCCCTCAGGGTAGGTGCAACTCCCACCCCACTGCTATTAAAGTTCTCTACAAAGTGTCTTTGAATACAATATAACAATCCTGTTCAGATGGTATAACTATGCTGAACTCACAATGATATACAGTACAGAACATCAATACAATCAAAAACATAGTAAGGATATATGTAAAATCTCCTCCAAATTAGGTTTTATAATGATTTAATTAACCTAATTTAATTTTATAGATTTATATACCGCCCTACCAATTGGACTCTGGGTGGTGTACACAAGTTAAAACCAATATAAAACAATTTAAAACCATTAAAAACATAGCAATATTTATTCCCCCCCCCCGCCATTTCCATTGGTGGTCTACAATTCCCAGAAATTCCCAGTCCACATGCTGAATGAGGAGATCAGGAACTGTGTACTTCACCACAAAAAATGTTTCCAAACTGTGGACTAGAGAGGTAGAAAGATTCAGCTCAGAAGTATATTTTCTCCATCCTACTCGATAGTTTACTAGAACTAAAGCCAGGTTCACACTTCGTTAGTTATAACCAATTATCAATGATGAAGTAGTCAACAGTATACTAAGAGTCACAGTTGGAGCAGCAATAGACATACAGCTGCAGTTTTCAGTAACTTTTTTTGGTTCTCTTGTGCAGAAATGTGCCTAAAATATCCTGAACAAATTGAAGATCTTCTGTACTTCATTTCTCATTGCAAAGCAATAGGAGATATTGCCAGTAATATCCATCCCACTGTATGTAAATAGGTATCCCATTGTGATATTTAGGAAAAAGAGTACAGTAATTGTCACATAATTATAGCAGTTGGTGGAGCACAGTACCCAGGAATTTGAGCTTTAAGCCAAATCTTTCGTTCAGATGCTTCCTTCTTCTACAGCCATTGTGGAAATCTCATGTCAGTGATGAACTTCATGTGGGTAAGTTAGGAGAAAAAAGTCAACAATTTAATTGTCAAGGAGCTCTAGTTTGGTATTGTTAATTAGTAAAGGTAAAGGTTTCCCTTGCTCCAAAGCCAGTCGTATCCGACTCTAGGGTGCAGTGCTCATCTCTGTTTCTAAGCCGAAGAGCCAGCACTGTCTGCTTCCGCAGACGTTTCTGTGGTCATGTGGCAGGCATGACTAGACACCGGAGCTTAAATTCTGTCTACAACATTTCTCACCTCTGTCCCATGTCAGGTAGGATTTTGATCTCAATGTTGAAAATGTCTTGTTGGTTTACAAACAAAACCTAGCTAATAAATCTAACATTTTTCAAAGGAGTAGCCATGTTTGTCTGCGTCAGCATTGGCAAGGGAGCTGGCATCAGTGGTGGGCACCAATTTTTTTTTACTACCACACCGTGGGTGGGGCTAACTCTGTGGGTGGGGCTAACTCTGTGGGAGGAGCCAAATATGTGGGCGGTGCATAATCTGGGCATGTGACTTGCTGGGATAGCCATGTGATCTAGTCATGCCTGCCACATGTCCATGAAAACCTCTGCAAACACAGACACTGGCTCTTTGGCTGTAAATGGAGATGAGCACTGCATCCTAGAGTCGGATACAACTGGCTTTTGAGCAAGGGAGACCTTTACCTTTACTAACCACAGCAAATCTGAATACCAAACATGGATCTTCTGTTATCAGGTAAAGGTTGCCCTTGCTCGAAAGCCAGTCGTATCTGACTCTAGAGTTCAGTACTCACCCCTGTTTACAGCCAAAGAGCCAGTGGAATTGATCCACAAAAGCTCACATTAAAATACAGCAGTTAGTACATTGTCTTTTTGTTTATTTTACTCTCTGATATGCTTGCACAGAATAAAACTTTTTAAATGGTAGCATGTGTTTCAAGCATATCAGAGTAAACGAAACAAAAAAATTACCCTTAGCCTGCACCACACACACACACCCCACACACACACACACACATACACAGAGTGCAAAATAAACAAAACAAAAAGACTTACCAAGAAGGGGCAAGTGGCGCGTCAGGCTCAGGTGGCGTGACTCAGTCTTCCTCCTCACCGTGGGACCAGGGGGGGGGGAGCGGAGGCAGCAATGCCCAAACGGTGGTGGAAGCATCATCAGGTGAAAGCAGCCAGATCGGGTAGCTGAGCTCAGTCTTCCTCCTTGTCCTGGGACCATTGGAAGGGGGGAGCAGAAGCAGCAATGCCCAAGCAGAGACTGCCCAACTTCCTCCCCACCACCCCGCCCCAGGCCAGCCGCGTCGGGCGGTCCTGGTTTTTTCTTCCTCTTCTCCCTGGGTCGTGGGGTGTGTGTGTGGAGAGGCGGCAGGACCAGGAGCCTCTTCCTCCCCCCCCATGCCCCCTGGGTCAAGGGCAAGGCAGGTATGGCTGTAGCATGGCCAGGACTCAACCCCACCACACTGCCACTTGTGGTTCCTTTGTCTGCCCGCCTGATGCCGAAGCTCCTCTGCTGCTCATCTCCTCCGCTGCTCCGGCCATGGCTCTGCCCGATACCGCCCTGTCTCTGATGAGGGGCTGCAAAGGGCCTCTGGCACAAGGCCGCTGCCATGCCGCTGCCAGCCTCAGCCACGAGGCCTCCTCCTCCACCTCTCCACCACCATGCAGTCAGCAGCAGAGCTGAGGGCCAGGCCTACTGAAGTGTGGTGGCGGCTGAGAGGCAGAGGAGGAGGCATCGTGGCTGAGGCCCTCAGCGGTCTCACTGGCGGCCTTGCACCAGAGGCCTTCTGCGCATCAGAGACGGGGCGTCGTCGGGCAGAGCCATGGCCAGAGCAGCGGAGAAGATGAGTGGCAGAGGAGCTTCGGCAACGGGTGGGCAGACAAAGGAACCAGAAGCAGCGGTGGTGGGGTTGAGTCCGGGCCATGCTACAGCCATGCCTGCCTTGCCCCTGACCCAGTAGGTGGGGGGGAGGAGGAAGAGGCTCCAGCCACCTCTTCCCCCCTGACCCCGGGAGAAGAGGAAGAGAAAACCGCGACTGCCCTACGGCTGACCTGGGGCGGGGGGGGGGGAGGAAGAGGCTCCTGCCGCCTCCAACCCCCCCCCATGACCCAGGGAGGAGAGGAAGAGAAAACTGTGACCACCCGACATGGCTGGCCTGGGCGGGGGGGGGGGGAGATGCTCCTGCAACCTCTCCTGTCCCCCCCTATGGTCCCAGGGAGGAGAGGAAGAGGGAACCGCAACCGCCCAACAGGGCTGGAGGCCTACCCGATACCTCCACTCTGCTGCGCCTGCTGACTCCAAGCTCAAAGCAGGAAATGCTGGCTTGGCTTGGCGTGCATGCACAAGTGGGCATGGCCACTAGAAATTTTTACTACCCCACTGTGCTGACCGGGGCAGACTGGTAGCTGCCCACCAGCCTGGCATGAACAAATTCCAGAATGTAACTAAAAACATAAATAAAGACCTAGAATTCCTGGCTCATGACAAATATTAATAAATAGTATTCTTCATAATCATGAAGTTATTGAGCCTGGCCTCCAAACTCGCAGTTCATTCATAAAAAGTCAAGCTAGTCTTTGGTTCAATATCTTTGAATTTCAAAATGGGGTGTCTTCTAAAATCTGATTCATAGATTTTAAATAATGTTTTAAAATGTTTATATACTATAGTTTAAAATTTTAATTGGTTTATTTTAATTAATTAATTATTTTTAATATTTATATGCTGTCTTGGGTCTCCATTACTGGAGAAGACAGGATTACAATACAATACAATACAATACAAAGGTTAAGGTTGCATTCCTCCATAGAGGAATGGTAACAACTGATGTAGATGCTCCATGTCCAGCCACTTTGTTTGCATGTTACTTATTCAGATATGCTTAATATGGATTCTGAAGTTATTTGCCCAGATTCCTTTTGTGCCTACTGATCTGGAGACAATTTTGACCTCCTCTCAGTCCTTGTCAGTTTTACCTCTGTGACATCAGAAGACCCCAACTCATAACATCACAAGGACCTGTTTTTCTGAAATTCAAGGAATGGGATATGACTTTTTAGAAACCCTAAACTTGAACTCTGCGTCTTTTGCCCAAACCAAATCATAAGTACATTGAGGAGATGTTAAAACTCATGTTCTGAGCTATATAGTCAAGGGAGGGGGATTTTGATTAAACAGTGGTTTCTCTGTTGACTAAACTGTTCATTAAACAATAGGTTGCATTTGTACAGTGTATCTCCAGGGTATTTGACTGTGCTGAGACAATCCAGTGAATTCTCAGTATCCTGACTATGAAGTGCATGATTCCCAAACCACTAATTTCTCATGTCTTCCCATTACCATAACACACTCCAGATGTACTTGGCTACAATTCATATCATCTGTCTATATCTGTCCGGGGTGGTGTGAACTATATCTTCTATCTAGGATAGGCGTTCTCAACCTTTTTAAGCCGGGGGCTGGGTCATGCTCCCTCAGACAGCTTCATGGGACGGGCGGCCATTTTGCCCTTCCTTCACCACATGGCACTTCCTGGTGTGGTGGAGGCGGTGGGGGGCACATGAAATGACATTGTGAGCTGCATCCAGCCCACGGGCCACAGGTTGAGAATCCCTGATCTAGGATGAAGAAGAGTGGGCAATAGAAAGGTAACATTGCAGTCTGAATGTAGATGATACATAAATGAGCAAGATATTTTAGAATTTTCACACTAACCCACTACATTGCCTCCTTCAAAAGGCAGCAGACACAAGGTTCCTTGACCATATTATGCCTAAGAATTTAACAGACCCAGCACTGTTTAAATTCCACAACATCACCAGATTAATTTTACCAGTAGAGTAAGGACATAATGTTATAGAGAACTGAAGTTACAAATGCCTTTCACCCTCATAATGTGAATGCCTTTTATATATAAAGAACATCAGAAACCTCTTGGGGCTGATACACCCTGAACCAGCTACATAATCTCCATCAATTTGCACAGGAACTATTTCAGTAAGGTCTAATCACAAGCCCAAACTATCTATACCTATAAAATGGTGCGTTAACCGTTGGAATGTGACAAAGGATGTTACACCAGGCCGCACTAGCCTGTAATGGGCCTTCGTTCACTCGCCCGAACCCGGTTCACAGGTAACTGTTGGGTTGAAATTTTCGACCCGGGGGCAGAAGCCCCACAGTTGCAAACAGAAAAAGGGAACTTCAATTCCCAACGTTCCTTGCGCCGTGCCGCGCCAGAGCCAATCAGGCTGAGCGGCGTGGCAAAAGGAACGTTCGGAATTGCGCCGCAGCCAATAAAAAAAAGCCACTGAAAACAAACCGCAGAAATAAGTGAACACACGAGGCCAAAACTACAAACCCCAGTGTCCAAAGCGCCATTAGCGCACAGAACGCTGAGGCAGACGGCACGAGAAAAATAAGAGTTTTTTAAAAAGCCCACAGCAACTGCTCATCTTCCCCACGGACAAGGCAGCATTGCCTGCAGGGCGGGGGGACCCAACACCGCCGGTGCCCGTCATCCCCATGACTGCCGCTGCTGCCCTTCTACCCCAAAGGCAAGCCAGTACGGCCCGCAGGGAAAAAAAGGAACCCAACGCAAAATGGACCGCGGAGAACAAAGCAAAAAAAAAAACCTTCCAAAAGGCAAAGCCAGCATGACCCGAAGGGGGGGGAAAGTAACCCAGCCCACCCACCCGCAATTGCAAAGCAACAAGCGCCCCGTCCTAGTCTCCGTGAACTTATTTAGAAAAGCCCCCCCACCCGCAATTGCAAAGCAACAAGTACCCCGTCCTAGCCTCCATGAACTTATTTAGAAAAGCCACCACAGCAAAATAAATAGCAAAAATGGAACGAACTTACCTAAAAACACCAAAAGCATCAAGCACTGAGGATTCAAAATAATCCAAGGTTGCGAAAGCCAAAAAAGGGTGGCATCGAACAATGAAGTTACAGACTTATCCAAAGGGGTGGGAGCCAAAATCCAAAGATCTTTTAAAAAAAGAAAACCACGCCTACACCAACAGCAGAAAGCAACGCAAAATCCCATTCCAAACAACGCGATAACAAAAAAGTAAAAAAACACATATTAAAGACAAGGAACGAGCATTCCAGAACATCTCTGCAAAGAGCCAAAGCGCCAAGGAGAACAAGTGCAGAAAAGTACAGAACAGGGACTGCCTTGCCAAAACTGAACGCAGGAAAATAAATCAACAAAATACTATTCTCTAAACAACGGAGGAGGGGTGAAAATAATGGAGCAACCAACAGGAATTACAGGCAAGAAAGATTTTAAAAACAAATTAGAAACTGAAATACAAATGGGGGCTGGAGAATCAAAAGAGAATAATAATAAGGGTGTCATTAAAGCCACAAAATTATCTCTATACCAAGAGGGGCATGTTAAGAAAATAATGCAGATAGAGGAAATGCAAACAGAGGAGTACACAGTACTTTCAATACAAGAATACAGCAGCACTGAGGAAGAGGAAAATAATGATGAGGAACAAGAAAAAACAAAAGAAATTAACAAAGATAATATAAATGACAAATTCAAAGACCTAACAGATGACTCAAAAAAGAAAATTCAAGAAATAATAGACAAAATTAACCAAAAGCAAATGACCCCCCAAAATTGTCAAACTTGGACTAACAAAAATAATGAAATAGTACAAAGGCAAGAATGCAAGCGCGGCGCCAAAATGGCCGCCGCGCTCTTTGCGGGCCCCCCCCACAGGACGAAGAATCCGGGTAGTTTAGGGCGTGGCCAGCTCCCTTATAAAAGGGGTGGCCACGAGGCAGCCGCGCTGCCATTTTACCTCAGCGACGGAGCGGAGAAGTTTTTTCCCCTGTGTCTCCGTCGCTCCTTATGGGAAGCCTTTTGGCGGCGAATCTTCTTTTCGGCTTCCCTCTCCTGCGTTGAGATGCCTTCGAAGAAGAAGGCAGCTTCGAGTGCGGCTCGAGCTGTGAGGAGGCGCAACCCGGGTCGGAGGACCACAGCTGCACCTCCCCAACAGCCGCCTGTCCAGGCCCCCGGCGGAATGGGGTCTATCGCCCCTTGGCCGGACGCGGGGGACCAGAATGCGGGCGCGGCAGGGGCTTCGGCCCGCGGCCCGCGAGCGGTGGACACCGCTACTCCCTCTGCCCATCCTGTTGGGCCTGCCTCTATTCCTCCTGGGCCTTCTAGCCTGGGTGGGTGGTGTGGCCCCCCACCTTGGCAGGTTCCTGCACCGACCCTACCGGGCTTCGGTATTGGGCAATGGCCCTATTCAGGTCCTGGGGTACAGGGACCTGTACCCGCGCCCGGACTTGGCGGGCCGGCCGGCCCTTGGCCCCAGATCGACGTGCAGGCATTACTGGCCCGCCTTGCGGCCCTCGAAGCGTCTTTAGCTCGGGCCAGCCAGGCTGGGGCTCCTTTTGGCGTCCCTTTTGCGGCGCCGTCGGCGGGAGGACAACAGGAGGCAGGCAGGGTTGAGCTGCCTCAGGCGGGTGGCGTGGCTTCGGCCACTGCCCCGCAGCTCCCCAGCCAGCATACGAGTGCAGGTCAGGCCCCGATGATGAGCTCTACGTCGGTCGTGAGCTCCGACGCCCCCAGTGGGCCGGAACCCCCGGTGGGGGCGGCCCGCGGGGGTGCAGCATGTGAGTATGCGGTCCAAGCCAGTACACCTACACACATTCCTTCTATGGGGGGAGCTTTTCAATGGCCTTGGCCTCGCTCGGGTGGTGCGGTGGCACAGCAGCCGGCACTCCACTCGGCGACGGTAACTGCCACCCAGGGCACTGGGGTGGGTAGTTTTTCTCACAATCCGGGGAATGTACTGGGGGTGGCTGGGTTAGCTCAGGCCCCTTTCCCGGTGTCTGTGGTGCCTTTTTCGGCCTTGCCAACTGCGGGGTACTCCTTGCCACTGGGTGACCACTTGGCACAGACAACCAAAGAAAAGATTTGGCGGGGGGAGTATGTAGATATCTTCTCACTCCTGAATAGAGAGCCCACCAAGGAGGAAAGGGAGGGACTGGATGAGAAGGATAAGGAGCAGGCGCGCCGTCGTAAGCCGCCACGTACCTGGGCCAACTGGCTGCCGGCTTATTTAATTTACATGGCAGTGTATCTGAGGGCGCGGCCGGAGTTGGCTATTCCGATGGTCCAATATTTGGACAACATATACAGGGCAATGGTTGATTTCCCGGGCCCTTCGTGGCTTGCTTATCACGAGGAATTCCGTATGCGGATTCCACTCCACCCGGAGATGAGGTGGGACGAGCCGTGCCAGAGGCTTTGGCTTCTGTACATGACACCCACGCGCCCCGTCCCAGGAGACAGATACCACTGCGGACATGCGGTCCAGCGAGCTGTCCCAGCACAGGCTACCCGCCAAGCGGCGGGGCAGGGGGTTCCAGCCCGCCTGCTGTGCTGGGCTTTCTCGTCCAATGGTTCCTGCAATAAGAAGAATTGCAAATACCGGCATGAGTGTCCCACATGTTCGGGCCCCCACGCAGCCTCTGCCTGTCCCAGGCCTGGGGGGACACGGGGCAGAGGAAGGGGCGGACAGTGGGCTGGCAAGGCTGCCACAGATGGAGCTGGTTCACCGAAAGGCCCCCTCCCCAATTAAGGTGGACATGTTGGAGCGTTGGCTCACAGTGTACCCGAAGGGGGAGGATGGGGAGTATCTCCTTCAAGGCTTTAAGTACGGGTTCCGCATCCCTTTCATGGGTGATAGGTCCCCTCAGGATGCCCCCAATCTTTTGTCCCTCAAGGGGAGGGAGGAGGTGGCTGCTGCCAGTATCAGGAAGGAGTTGGATGCGGGCAGGGTCGCCGGCCCTTTCCCTTCACCCCCGTTCCCCAACCTTAAGGTGTCGCCCCTAGGTTTGGTTCCCAAAAAGTCTCAAGGCGAGTTTCGCCTTATTCATCATTTATCCTACCCAGCCGGCCGGTCGGTCAATGACGCTATCCCTGATGACCTTTGTTCAGTCAGGTATACGTCTTTTGACCACGCGCTGCGCATGGTGCGCTCGTGTGGCCCGGGTGCCCTGCTGGCCAAGTGCGACATTAAGTCGGCCTTTCGCCTCCTGCCGGTGCACCCGGGCGACTTTGAGTTGCTGGGTTTCAAATTTCGGGGCGAATATTATTTTGATAAGGCCATGCCTTTTGGCTGTTCCATATCATGCTCGGCCTTTGAGCGCTTTAGTACCTTCTTAGAGTGGGCTTTCGTCCGCAGGTCAGGGTCCCGGTCTGTAGCCCATTACCTGGATGACTTTTTATTCGGGGGTGAACGGGGCTGGGACACGTGCACACGTCTCCTTAACACATTTCAGACGCTAATGGAGGAACTCGGTGTCCCTTTAGCACCCGAAAAGACCGAGGGCCCATCTACCAAGCTAGTATTCCTGGGGGTGGAGATTGACACGTTAGCGCAGGCTTCTAGGTTACCGGAGGATAAGGTGTCCAGGATAGTGGCCCTTATCTCGGAGTTGATGGCCAGGCGCAAGGCATCACTGAGGGAACTGCAGGTGCTACATGGTCACCTGAATTTCGCTTGCAGGGTGGTCGCTCCGGGCAGGGCTTTTGCTCGACGCTTATGCGACGCCATGGCAGGGTTATCCAGGCCTCACCACAGAGTTAGACTTACCCGGGGTATCAGGGCAGACATGTTTGTCTGGTTACAGTTCCTGAGGGAGTTCAATGGGGTCTCATTTTGGAGGTCTGACCTCCTGGCATCCCCCAATTTTCAGATCCAGTCTGATGCCTCAGGATCCCTGGGTTATGGGATGTACTTCAATGGGAAGTGGGCCTATGGTGGGTGGCCACCGGCCTGGGCAGGCACGGATCGCCTGCGTGATCTCACATACCTTGAATTTTTTCCTATACTAGGGGCTTTGATGCTATGGGGCGAGGAATGGGCCAACTCGGTCGTGCATTTCTGGTGTGACAACGCTGCTGTTGTCCACATTGTTAATGCACAGACTTCCAAATCGCCCAGGGTTATGGACCTAGTGCGCCATTTTGTGCTGCGCTGCCTGCGCCTCAACGTTTTGTTCAGAGCCAGGCATGTCCCAGGGATTAATAATGATATTGCTGACGCTTTGTCCCGCCTGCAGATCTCCCGGTTCCGTGCCTTGGCCCCGGATGCGGAGGAATTTCCCTCGCCACTCCCGGACGAGATATGGACCATTGGCAAGGAGAGGTGAACCGGGCGATTGGCCTGTCACTAGCGCCACGCACGCGTAAGGCGTACCAACAAGCATTTAATTCTTTCAGGGCATTTGCTGCTCAATTTCAACTGCCAGAGACCTGGCCTATCCCGGTTGACCATGTTCTGCGGTTCATGGTCCACCTGCACGCTCTCGGCCTCGCATCTCGCACCATAGCATCCAAGCTCTCGGCGCTGGCTTTTATGGCCAAAGTGGGGGGTCATGTGGACAGCACCTCTGACTTCCGTGTGAGACATGTTTTGGAGGGGCGGGTGCGCGAGCGTGGGCGTTGCCCGGACGATCGGCACCCTATTTCCCCAGGGGTTCTTACCCAGTTGGCCCGGGGCTGGCCAAGCCTCTGTTTTGATCATTATGAGGCAGCCCTTTTTCATGCAGCCACAACGGTGGCATTTTTTGGAGCGCTCCGCATCAGCGAACTTGTGATGCTGTCTAAGGCGGATGCAAGTTGTAGGGCACTGGAACTCGGAGATGTATATGTTGCCAAAGACTGGGCCCAGTTGAGGATACGTTCCTCCAAGTCAGATCAGCATGGCGTAGGCAGTGGTGTAAGACTGCTACGGTGTTCTTTGGCAGACATCTGTCCGGTTGGTGCCCTACAGGAGTTCCTGGCACTGCGTGGCATGCACCATGGCCCGTTTTTCTGTCACCAAGATGGGTCTCCCCTTACTAAATTTCAGTTTTGGAAGGTGACAGGCAGAGCCCTCGCCAGGGTGGGCCTACCAGGTGCCCGTTATGGCACACATTCGTTTCGTATTGGGGCAGCCTCTACAGCAGCTGCTTTTGGGTACTCCGGGGCTGACATACGCAGCATGGAGAGGTGGGGCTCGCAATGTTTTCAGTTTTATGTGCGCCCACTTCCGCCGTGAGTACCAATCCTATCACCTTACCTTCCTGATGGGATTCTGCCTCATGTAAAGATATCTTCTTTATTCAGTCAGTCTCATTAGCAGCAGTTATATCCTCAGATCTTTAAGATAACAATCAGTCCCAAGAAGTCCTGCTTCCTTAGGCTTTTTGTAGGGAGGAACAGAGAGACAGAGAAAAAAGCACTCTGCTGTCCTTGGCTGGTCCAAAGCTACTCTAGCCCTTTTCTTTATTTAGGCAGTGAGAGAGAGAAACGAAACTAGCAATCATTGTATAGCAGAAACGAAACTCATTAGCCTACATAATCAATCAGAATGTCAAAACCCAAAGAAAGAGAGATAAGGAGCGCTGTCTCTCAGTGAGCAGAGAGGCTTTTGTATACAAAAAGTGTCAGAGACAGCCTGACAGAATCCAGATGCATTCCTACATGTCCTCCTTTTTCATTTAAATTTGAGAGAGGGACGGCTAATCATACCCCTGCATGTCATCATACTCCATAACTACTCCTCCATATACATCATCACTGTCCTCCTGGACATCGTACCCCTCCTGACTCCTGGTACTTTGTTCCGGAGGATGATACCTCATTGAGTACAATTGCCGTCGTGCAAAACTCGATGTCTCCCTTCTACGCAATGGACATGTGTTACACATAGAAATAAGATTAGGAATACAAGTAATGCAAAAATACAAAGGTATAAAGCAGATAATAATAATAAACCCATAAAAGAAAACTTGTCTAAGGACAGATAAATCAGGCAACCAAGAAGTCACCCAATCAAAGAGATTAACATCAGTGCGTACATTGTTAGTAATACTCTCCTGTAAATTCTTAAGTTCTTTCTCAATAGTATTATTCAGATAAAATAACCCAATGCTGCACATTGATATTGTCCTGGATGGAAATTCGTGGCAACTCCATTAAAAAAGAACCACATGTTCGGATCCTTGATTTGCCATCCATTGCAAATTGAACCACTATCTATAGCAGAATAATCAGGAGTAAACATAGGAAACACATCATATATATCTTCAATAGTAGTGTTATACAAGGTATAATTAAGCTTATAAGAACTGTTATAACTACCCCATAGCCAAAAATAATCGTCACAACCCGTATAATTGCCTACATTCAGCAAAACCCTTTTCGCTTGAGTCCAGTATTTCCATTTACTATTCCAGACTCCAGAACTATGACAACAGAAACAAAGTCCTTTAGTGTATTTCTTGAATGTCATGCTTCGCCAGCGGGTGTTGTTAAATTGTTCTGGAGGATTAGAGAAGAGTGTAGATCTATCAAGATGTTGCAAATGTCCAATAACCAGCTCTGGCGTGTTGAACAATGCCGGAAGAAAAGCCATTTGAGACACTGCCAGTGGATGCTCATAGTATAACGTTGCATTCTTACCATGAACCTCAAACATATAGTTAGCATGACGAATCCAAAAGTTGGGGTTGCCCCCATGAGGCATTGTTCTTACAGCTGGAAGCACAGTAAGAAAGAAAATAACAAATGTCAGCACATTTAGTTTACTGGTGAACCACCATCCTGGAGCTGAGTAACCTTCTTCTCTCTCCATGGGCGGATCGCTCGAGCAGGAATCCACACAGGTCCTGAGGTTGTAGAAACCGCTGCGTATCCTCGTCCCCAGGTGATTAGAGGTACAGGACCCTTCCACTCAGGATCGGGTTGCTGCCGATAAACGACCAATGGCTTAGGAAGACACTCCTCAGTCCTGAAATGCAATTCGACTGGAGAGTGTGACCTGTTATGGGGAGCAAGAAGAAAATTAAGAGTATACAGTACTTTAGCAACAGCTGTAGGTATTTCCGCCACAGGAACCCCTCTATCTCCCACTTGCTTGTGTAATAAATTTTTGAATGTCAGGTGGGCTCTTTCAACAATCGCCTGTCCAGTCGAGTTATAGGGTATTCCATGGGTTAGCTTAATGTCCCACTGACGGCAAAAGTCCTGAAAGGCAGAAGAAACATATGATGGCCCATTGTCAGTCTTAAGGCTTTTAGGTTTACCCATTGCCGCAAACGAACGAATGCAATGTTGTATAACATGTCTGGATGTTTCACCCCGTAAGGGTGTAGCCCATATAAATCCAGAGAAGGTATCAACAGTCACATGTAACTTAGAAAGCGGAGCCAAAGCAGGTACTTGCGTGACATCCATCTGCCATAGCTGATTAGCTTCTGTTCCTCGAGGATTAACAGCATCAAATGGCAGGAATATAGGAGACTTCGTACAGGAAGCACAGGACGACACAATGTCTCTAGCCTGTGACATAGGAATGGAAAACCGTTTATGCAAAACCTTAGCAGATTGATGAAACATTGCATGACTGTCAATGGGGTTGTCAAAGAGAGAAAAAACCTCAGCAGAGTCTCGGAGAGCAGAATCTGCTCGTGCATTGCCCTCCGTCAAATAACCTGGGATCCTTGTGTGAGAGCGTATGTGGGCAATGAAGAAAGGGACCGTACGGTTAGTAAGAAAACCTTGAAGCTGTTGGAATAAAGCAAAAAGATCCCTATCCATCGATGGAGACAAATAAGCTTGAGCTAAAGTAAAGACAAGGCGGTAAACATATTGAGTATCCACAATCAGGTTAAAAGGCACATCAGAAAACGTAGAGAAAGCAAGTATGACCGCTGCCAGTTCCGACCGCTGGGCCGATGCTTGAGGTCCTGTAAAGACAACCTCCCATTCCCCAGTAGGACCCTGCCATGTAAGGACTCCACGGGAGGGGGAGCCATCCGAGAAAAGAGTAATGGCATGCAAGATAGGTTGCATGCAAAGTGGGGATGACAGGGAGTAAGAAGTGAGATTCAGCAAGGTAAACCGCTTATCCTTGGGGGGGTTAAATTTAACTTGTCCCACAAAGTCCGCCATGGCCACCTGAAATGCCTCAGAATGCTGTAGCAAGGCGGTTAGCTGATCCTGTGAAAAAGGAAAACAAACAAAGTCAACATCATAGCCAGTCAAATGCTTTGCCCTAGTACGGCATTTGAGGAAAAGATCAGCAATCGCATCAGGCAGGCGATAACAGTTTTTCGAGGGAGTGTGCGCCAAGTGCAGCCATTCCACGATGGCCACCTTCTGAGCGTTGACAGGCGCGAACAAAACCGCAGTGGGCAGCCTCGGTGTAGGAAGAAGAGCGCATGCCAGCGCAATGGTGCCTGAGGGCACCCGATCCACAGCGATGGTATGCAGCTTTTCGTTGAGGCGTTGAAGAGCTGTACGCATCTCCGTTGTGCAGGGAATGATGTCCGCTGGAGAAGTGTGTCCAGAAAGAGCAGCAAAGAGTGGTGATAGTTCCTCCGTGCTCAGGGCCAAGAAAGGACGAGCCCAATTTATGTTCCCTAGCAATTGTTGCAATTGGACAAGAGTGAACTGCTCCGGAATAGCTATTGTTGGCAATAGCGGAGTTGAAGCTGTAGCTGAGAGCCTATGTCCCAGATATTGGAATGGATACATCCGCTGCACTTTTTCAGGAGCTATGATCAAGCCCGCTTGTTGCAAAATGTCTGCTAGGTCCTGCAGGTGTTTCTCCGTGACTTGTGGACCATGCAATAAAATGTCATCTGTGTAATGATAGACTTTAACCTCTGGATGGCGTTGCCTGAAAGGTTCCAAAGCCTTGTTCACAAAATGTTGGCATAGAGTCGGCGAGTTGGCCATACCCATAGGCAAGACACACCATTCAAACCGTTGAGTAGGATGTTCATTATTGTATACTGGCAATGTAAATGCAAATTTTTCTCTGTCTTGTGGCGCTAGCAAGATTGTATAAAAACAGTCCTTCAAATCTATAACCATGAGTTGATGATCTTCCGGAATCATGTTCGGATTAGGAAGTCCAGATTGTAGAGGTCCCATTGGCAAGATGTGCTCATTAACTTTCCTCAAATCATGTAACAATCGCCATTTTCCAGACTTCTTTTTCACCACAAAAATCGGAGAGTTCCAAGGACTAGTGGTTGTTTGAATATGTCCCAGATTTAATTGCTCCTGTACAAGGGCCTCCGCCGCTTGGAGCTTTTCTTTTGAGAGCGGCCATTGATCCGTCCACACTGGTGGGGTGTTTTTCCATTGTAGTGGAAGTGCATGCAACGGCGCTGCAGGGGAGGCCCGTATCAAAAATTTGTCTGCAAGGTACACCCTGTTTTAGCCAGGAGATCCCGGCCCCACAGAGTAATAGGAATATCCATAATCAAGGGGTGAAGAGAAACTTTTGTTCCCCCTGAGGTCTCAAAGACGATTGGATGAACACTTTGCTGTGCTGGCTCGTACCCGCCCACCCCATAAACTTCCCTACAGGGGCGGACGGCCCATCCAGTTGGCCAATCTTTTTTTGCCACCACTGAAATATCGGCTCCTGTATCGACCAATCCAGACACTGAACGTCCATCCATAAGCAGCGAGCGGGTCGGTCTATCCTCGGTGATTTGTATCACCGCCATAGCCGCTGTTGCAGTCCCCTCCTGGGATGGAGTTGCAGTGGTCCCTAGTGGGAGCAGATGAAGGCGTCCTACAGGTTGTCCCTTAGGCAGGGTGATATGTTGCGTGGCTGATGCAGGGATGACAATTTCTTGGTGACCCAAAGTAACTGACCCTGCTGCAATGTGTACAGAAGCGGGTAAGGCGTCTGGACAAGGAAGAACGATGCCCATCATGCCCTGGAAATTAACATCATCAACCAGTGTGGGAAGAGCCTCCACACACCCTGGCATAGTAAAAGTACAGTCCTTAGATAACCTCAATAAAAGTCCTTCTTTTAGAGGATGGTTTTTTCTATATCGTGAAATCATGTCTTGGGCAAGTTCCATATCTTCTGCCATTTCTTGCAAAACCTCCTCTATTGCCTCTTCACTGACCTCTGGTAGCCCTATTATTTTGCCTGGGCCCGAGCCTGGCCCGCACTCCCATTTCCCTGCTGCTGTGGAGAAAAGTCAGAGTCTTTGTGCTGAGCAGCTGAGGAGTTGGCATTAGGATTTGAGCGGCACTGATTGGCCCAATGGTACCCTTTCTGGCAAATGGGACACTTCCTTGAAGGGCGTGCTGCCTGCTTTTGAGAGGAGCGACATTGTGCTTTAAAATGCCCTTCCTTCCCACAGCCAAAACAACGTTTGTTTTGAGCCTGAGTTGTGGGCAATTGAACTGCAGCTGCCAGAAGTTGAGCCTTGTAACTGTGAGTCCCCACATTTTGACAAACTTTCATCATGTCTGCTATAGATGTTCCTGGCCTAGCATAAACAGCTGTCAGAGCCCCTTTACAATCCTCATTGGCATTTTCAAAAGCCAGTTGTTTCATGAGCATTTCCCGTGCCGGCACATTTTCCACCTGGCGGCTGAGAGCAGTCATGAGTCTGTTAATGAACTCAGTGTAATTCTCTTTAGGGCCCTGCCTAATTGCTGCAAATCCAGCAACGGAGCTGTCTCCTTTGGAAGGGATCTTACTCCAGGCCCGCATGACTATCTGAGCAATCTCTCCCAGCTGGGCATCATTGAGGGCCAATTGCTGTGTGGGGTTGGCAAAATTTCCCTCCCCACATAACATATCCATTGTGAGTGCAGGGCGTGTATGATGAACCTCCCAAGCCACATCCCTCCACTCTTGCAAGCAGAGCATGGCTTCTGCTGGGGGCAAAAGCGCTTTAATCATCTGTTTCCAATCCACTGGTAGCAATTTTTGAGATGCAATGGCTTCCAACAAAGCTTTAGTAAAAGGGGCATTAAATCCATAGTCCCGTATGCTGACTCTTAGTTCCTTCAGATATTTGTAATGGAGGGTTTCATACCTATCTGGGACTGCAATTGCGTTGCCCACAGCCGGAGCCCCCCTTATCACTGGGTATATTTCAGGAGATTGCAGGTCCAGCACAGCTGCCGTTAAAGCATCAGAAAAATGTGTCTTTGCAGGGCTAAAACTGCTTGATTTTTGCAAAGCAGGATCTAATTGCCCATCTTCTTTTCTACCTCCACCCCCATCAGGAGTCTGTTGTTTCTCATATGATGGAGGGGCAGTTGCCATGGCCCCCCCTTTTTCTGAAGGCAAAAGCTGTGTGAGGGGGCCATCAAGTCTTTGAGACAATAAAATATTTTTTGGAGTAAGTCTCTGAAGGCAGTCCCTAACTGCCTCCCATGTAAATAATATTGACACAGAAATTCCATTATGCTTCTGCATTTCTCTCCCAATCTGTTTCCACTGTCCCAAGTCCAGACCTTCATATTTAAACCAAGGACAGAATTTTGCTATAGCTTTAGCCAGTTTCTGTATCTCCTGTTCATCAACTTTTCGCCCATTGTCATGCAAAAGATCTGAGATATCTTTACAAAGTTCCTGCATTTCTGAAGAAAGCAAACATCCCATAATTAAAATTAATCACTCACGTAATGTGGGACCCAAAGTTGCCTTTGGATGAATTTTCGAGCTCGATTTATGACCTTTCCTCCGGTCTGACCTTTTGCCTGGTCGGAGTGAGTGAAGACCTTCCCCGGTCGATTATGAGGTGTTAATTGCTGAAGCAGCTTTCACAGCAGGCTCTCTCATTGTAGTTCAAAGCGTCACACGGAGCGCCACTTGATGGGATTCTGCCTCATGTAAAGATATCTTCTTTATTCAGTCAGTCTCATTAGCAGCAGTTATATCCTCAGATCTTTAAGATAACAATCAGTCCCAAGAAGTCCTGCTTCCTTAGGCTTTTTGTAGGGAGGAACAGAGAGACAGAGAAAAAAGCACTCTGCTGTCCTTGGCTGGTCCAAAGCTACTCTAGCCCTTTTCTTTATTTAGGCAGTGAGAGAGAGAAACGAAACTAGCAATCATTGTATAGCAGAAACGAAACTCATTAGCCTACATAATCAATCAGAATGTCAAAACCCAAAGAAAGAGAGATAAGGAGCGCTGTCTCTCAGTGAGCAGAGAGGCTTTTGTATACAAAAAGTGTCAGAGACAGCCTGACAGAATCCAGATGCATTCCTACACCTTCCCCCTTTTTTCTTAATTTTCTTACAGACCCTGGGTGTCGTGTTACACCGGTGACAGTATGGCTGGTGGGCCACAGCTATGTGCACAGGGCAGCGCGTTACGCTGCGGCGACAGAGTGGGGACCCCGACTGGGACTGGGTGAACACGCCAGTCTCACATGGCATGGTAAGCCTGGGATGTTGTGGCGGGATCTGCTGCCTTTCCTGTTTTCCAGCAGGAGTGCTGACCCGCCTGACATTCTCATCATACACCTTGGGGGCAATGATTTGGGTCAGGTCACCGGCTTATCGCTCAAGCACGCGATTTGCGGGGACCTTGCTTACTTGCACTACGTCTGGCCTGCCACAACCCTGGTTTGGTCGGACATGATCCCGCGCCATTCTTATAGAGGGGGCATTGACCTCCTGGCCCTTGACCGCGCTAGGCGCGCAGTCAACGGGGCGGTGGCGCGGTTCCTTGCCGACAAGGCTTGGGGACGGGTCAGTCGTCACCCCGCTATTAGCCTACGAAATTACGACTTGTATGCAGGGGATGGGGTCCATCTGTCGCGAGGAGGTATGGACCTCCTGTTGGGTGATTGGCGAGCAGGCCTGCTGACCGAGCTGACGGTCTGGGGGGGGGCGTCAGGCCTTCTTTGAAGCCCCTCCGTGTGGCGGGTAGCACTGGTAAGGTAAACAGTATGACCCACAGGTATCCGGCAGGTTCGCAATTGACTGGACAACACTAGACAGGAACAAATTAGTTAAACGTTGTCCGGTCAACGACGAACCAGGCGACGGGGTGATGGCGATAGCTAGCCAGCATGCATCACCCCGTGATTTTACGGATACGAGTCAGAGGGTGGGGTCATGAGTTAGATATTGACTACGGTCAACAATTTGTTTGTTGTCAACAAACAAATTGATACAAATTGATACATTGTAACCAATTGCCGTTGGCAATTTTGGGGTGGTACCTTACCAGTGTTACTTCGGCCTGCTTGCCTTAAGAATTATGATTGGTCGTTTTACCAATACAAATTTATAATTCGGATTAGGGCATTGAATCAATAAATGTGGCCCTATGCTGTTATCCACTTTCAATGTTGTCTGAGTCCGTTATTGGGGGGGTGCGCCTGCAATGCAAGCGCGGCGCCAAAATGGCCGCCGCGCTCTTTGCGGGCCCCCCCCCACAGGACGAAGAATCCGGGTAGTTTAGGGCGTGGCCAGCTCCCTTATAAAAGGGGTGGCCACGAGGCAGCCGCGCTGCCATTTTACCTCAGCGACGGAGCGGAGAAGTTTTTCCCCTCCACCCCCTCCCTAGTTAACAGTGTGATATTTTGGTCGCTTCGGGGCCGGGTGGGAATTTTTGGTTGGGACCCACATTGGCTTTCGGGTCCTGGCTTTTTTGCCCATCCCACACTGTTGCTATGGTTTGATATAGGGGTTCCTTTCGTTTCTACTGTTGACTCTGGTCACATTGGCGGGTAGCACTGGTAAGGTAAACAGTATGACCCACAAGTATCCGGCAGGTTCGCAATTGACTGGACAACACTAGACAGGAACAAATTAGTTAAACGTTGTCCGGTCAACGACGAACCAGGCGACGGGGTGATGGCGATAGCTAGCCTGCATGCATCACCCCGTGATTTTACGGATACGAGTCAGAGGGTGGGGTCATGAGTTAGATATTGACTACGGTCAACAATTTGTTTGTTGTCAACAAACAAATTGATACAAAATGATACATTGTAACCAATTGCCGTTGGCAATTTTGGGGTGGTACCTTACCAGTGTTACTTCGGCCTGCTTGCCTTAAGAATTATGATTGGTCGTTTTACCAATACAAATTTATAATTCGGATTAGGGCATTGAATCAATAAATGTGGCCCTATGCTGTTATCCACTTTCAATGTTGTCTGAGTCCGTTATTGGGGGGGTGCGCCTGCAAACAATTACACAACTAAAAGAACCAAATCAAAATGAAAATCCTATAGAAAATAACAAACAGAAAGAGATAGACATTGAAAAAACATATAGCCAACCTAAAAAGATAATTGATGGGCAAACAAAGACAGAAACAACAACTGAGGTAAACAAACCAACAAATACAGAAATACCCAAACAAATTGACATAGAGAAAGCTGCACAAACAAAAGAAATGCAAGTAGTAAGAAGAAAGGAAAAGCCACCCCAACAAAAATCACAAATACAGGACATTAAAAAGAAAACTGAATCAGCCAAAAATGAATGGACCTGGACACCCAGAACAAATCAGAAAAGTCAAGAAATATTGCCATGGAAAACTAACACAATTACCACAATGAACACTAAATCAAAAAATCAACAACCAAGAAACCAGGGAATTGAAAATGGCCAGCAAAAAGACAAAGCATCACAAACAGACAAAAAATGGAACATAGACAAATCTACACAAACAGAATCAGACAACAAAATTATAACAAACCAGGAAAATGAAAAATTACAGAAAATAATAGATAAGATTAACAAAAAAACCGGACAGGACAATACAAGACCAACTAACAAACCAGAAGAAAACCACACAAATGACACCTATGAACAATACAACAACCGAACAACTCTCACAGTAGACGAAATAATAAAAACGCAACTACTGTGGCTAACGAGTCCAACAAACAGACACAGAATAGAAACACCATTGGAAATCCTGGACAACTACATCACCATGAGCAAATTTCCATTAAGAAGACCAAAAGGTAAGAAAAGATATTTACACATAAATGAATTGACAAAAAATCTTAAACAAAAAAAGAAAAACTTAACCAAGTAATCTCTTTCCACAGTTCTACCAAAAGATGAAAACCAAGATGACGGCCAAGGAAAATGGACCACACAAGATGAATGAAGGTAAACCTAAAAATCTAACACAATAAATATCCATATAAAGATCCCCCAAAAAATGACAAATTTAAAACACAAAAAAAAAAACAAAATAGAAAACAAACAAAAAACTGTAACTAACACTACATTTCCTTATATTGCAGATTTAACAAAAACAACGGACGGCCCAAACAACACAAAACACAACAATATGCAAACTACAGTTAAAGTTAAAAAGTTATCTTTTTTAAAAAACAAGTTATTGTTAGTAAATAGGTAAATGAGCCAAGTTAAATTTGATAAATGTTAAAAAACAAACCAGCATTTTGAAAAAAATAAAAAAAGATTTTTTTAAAAAAAAGAGGAGTCAGTATCATTTTTGAAAGGAAAAACAACACAACCAAACAAAACAACATAACAGCCAACCAACAATTGCTCCACAAAGAAAAAAACCCTTAACTATCCAAAACATATTTTAAAAGCCCGGCACCACTGGGCAAACTATGCTAGTATAACATAAAATGTAACCTTTTGATTACTGGGGTTCTGTTATGTATGTTAACTGTGTTTTCTGACAGGAGCGGAATGTATCTTTTCTCATGTATCTATTCTTACGCAAATAAGTGGATTGAAAATGTGCACACTCTGTTAGCCAATGGGCTTGTCGTATTATTGTTACTGTTACTGTTTATAGTGTATATAAGTCCGAGTTTTGCCCCATCCAAACTGTGTTCAAACCCCACTATTAAAGAGCTGAATTTCACTACTTCACTCATCTGCTTCTTCATTCCCTGAACACGAAACTGGCGATGAAGGTGGGATGGCGTCCCCACATGGCAGCAACATCGGCCCATTTGACCCAGCGTGTCCAGAGAAATGGGCAACATATGAACGCCGATTCCACCACGCAATGGCCTTGCAGAAGATCACCGACGAAGACCAGAAGCGCTCCTGTTTCCTTTTTCAGTGCGGTTCTGAGACGCTTGAGCTGGCAACCCACCTCGTTCTCCCAAGGGATGTGAATGGGGTGCTGCTCGCAGAAATCATGTCTGCACTGAGGAAACACCTACAGCCAGAGGTCTTGATCTTCCTGGCCAGAAGGGAGCAGTGACCTGGGGAGTCCATTGCAGACTACACCGCCGCTCTGCGCATTGCTGCCGCCCTGTGCAACTGGGACAACATCGAAGAATCACTCCAGGACCGTCTGCTGGCTGGCATGAGGGACGAAGATGCTCAATGTCACCTCATGATCAGGAAGATGCTAACTTTCAAGGCTGTCCTAGAAGAGGCGGTTGCGTGGTCCAGCATCAAGCTTTTCCAGCATCGCCACTCCACCACCAGTGCCACCGACTCAGCTGTGCAAGCTCAGCAAAATTCATCTTCATCCTCCTCAGCTTTGCCTGGTACCACCACTTTAATGGAGTCTAGCAACGCAGAGGGAGAGGTCCGAGTGGTCCGACGAAAGCACTGAGAGCACCGTGATGATTGGGAGAAGAAATTCCTTTGCAAGTGTGATGGCTGCGGAGCCCAGCATGACCGCAGAAAGTGCCCCTTCCACACCACGGAATGCCACAACTGTGGGCGACGAGGGCACATTGCTAAAGTATGCTGACAGCGAAAGCAAAGAACTCCAGCACCTGAGTCCAAGAAGAGTATCACCACAAAACATCCACCGCCAAAATGTCACCAGAGCCTGAGCCGTGCCAAGTGGGCATTGTCAGTGAGCATTTCTTTGCAGACCTGAGCCTGCAGGACGTCCCCTTCAAGATGGAGGTGGATTCAGGTACTACCTTTTCCATAATCCCACAGTGGGAGTTTTTGAGAATTCCCGCTGCCTCTTGGCCCAAGCTCAAATCTTTTAAAATTTCCCTCCAGGATGTGCAAGGTTGCCAGATTCTGGTCCTGGGGGTGGGAAATTTCTTGGTCAAATTCAAAAACATTCACACCTCCTTGCCATTGGTTGTAGTTAAGCAGGGCACAAACTGTCTTATTGGGACCCAATGGTTTAGGCCCCTGGGAATCCAGCTTTCTGGCATTCACACAATAGACACTGACCCAATCTGGGACGTTTGTGTTGTACATCCTGAGGTGTTCAAAAAGGGTTTAGGGTTATACAAAGGACCCCCTGTGGACTTTGAGCTTGACCCAACCATCAGGCCCATCCGGATGAAGCCACGCAGCGTACCCTTTGTTTTAAAGGAGAAGATAGAAGCTGAGCTGGACAAAGTGGTGGGGCAGGGCATCCTAGTGCCAGTGGGCAGAGTGGGAGACACCAATAGTGACTGCTTTGAAAAGTAATGGGGAGGTCAGGATATGCGCTGACTACAAGTGTACCATCAATAAAGCTATTCGCCCAAACGCATATCCTGTGCCCGTGGTAAGCCAACTTCTTTTCTCCTTCTTGCTTCGCAAAACTTGACCTTGCCCAGGATTACCAACATTTGACTGTGTCTTCTGCTGCTGCCATAGCCCAGACCATAGTAATGCATAGGGGGGCATTTAAGGTAACTCAACTACAATTCGGGGTGAATGCAGCCCCCGGAATATTTCAATCTCTTGTAGAACGTATTTTAAAAGGTTTGCCCAGTGTCCTGCCATATTTTGACGATGTCCTGATCACTGCTAAGGACACCATCGAATTAGCAGCCAGGCTCGATCGAGTCCTCTCATGTTTCGAGAGGGCTGGTCTACATCTCAGAAGAGATAAATGTATGTTTTTGGCACAGGAAGTGGAGTTCCTGGGGTACCAAATTACACCCCAAGGTATCATGCCCTCTGACTCCAAGGTAGCAGCCATGCAAAATGCACCAAGGTAGCAGCCATGCAAAATGTAAAGCCGAATTGCAATCATTTCTAGGATTGTTAAACTTCTATCACACTTTTCTCCATCATAAAGCCTCAGTTGCCAAACCATTACATCGGCTTCTTAAGAAGGATACTGTTTGGCACTGGGGCCATTGCCAGGAGAAAGCGTTCCTAGAACTTAAAAGGCTGCTATCTTCAGATTGCTGTATTAACTCATTTTGATCCTAACAAGGAAGTTGTACTTGTGTGTGATGCATCCCCTGTGGGGGTGAGAGCTGTGTTATGCCATGTACCTAAATGACAGGAGGGAAGCCCCCGTAGCATTCTATTCCCATTCACTCTCAAAGCCTGAGAAAAATTATGCTCAGACAGACAGGGAGGCATTGGCAATCGTGGCTGGCACTAAGAAATTCCATGATTACCTTTATGGAAGACCTTTTACCATCATAACTGACCACAAGCCCCTCCTTGGAATCTTTGTGAATGGGAAGCTCACACTTCAAATTCTGTCCCCAAGGATGTTGCGTTGGGCAATTTTCCTAAATGCATACAATTTTACTTTGGTGCATAGGCCCAGCAAGAACATCAGCCACGCTGATGCCCTATCATGTTCTCCACTGCCAGGGGTCAGGGAAGCCAATTGCGAGATCGAAAGCGACCACCAGGTCCTTATGATTGAGGCTTTCGACTCACCCCCAGTCATCCCCTCAGATATAGCCAAGGCTACGGCCAAGGATGTAACATTGACTAAAGTAATGTCTTGGGTACAAAAAGGCTGGCCTGTCTCTCCTCTAGCCAAGGAATTCAGAACATTCCACCACAAGCGTTTGGAACTGTCAGTGGAATGAGGTTGCCTTCTATGGGGCCAGCGGGTGGTCATTCCTGTCACTCTCAGGAAAAAGGTTTTACATTTACTTCACACAAGTTACCCACGAATTGTCCATTCCAAAGCCCTTGCCCGTAGCTACTTTTGGTGGCCTCAACTGGACCAAGACATAGAACAAATGGTCGGCACTTGTGCCAGTTGTCAATCCTCTCACCCAGAGCAATCCCACCTTCCCTCTCGGGAATGGTCCAGGTTGCACATAGATTTTGCAGGTCCATTTAGGGGTGCCCTATTTTTGTTGGTTGTGGATTCATTCTCTAAGTGGCTGGAAGTGATTAGGGTGCCTAATACCACTTCAGCAACCACGATAATGCACCTAAGAAGGTTGTTTGCAGCATTTGCACTTCCAGTTGTGCTGGTGTCTGACAACGCATCCACATTCACATCTGCAGAATTCTAATCCTTCATGGAAAGGAATGCAATTAGGCACATCACTGCCGCCCCATTCTACCCAGCCACCAATGGCCAGGTAGAGCGGCAGGTGCGCACAACTAAAGACATGCTTCGGCGTATGGGTGAAGGGAATTTGGAGCTCCAGTTATGCCAGTTTCTTTTCACATATAGGCTCACCTCCCTTGCCTCAGGGCTGTCCCCTGCTGAATTGCTCCAGCAAAGGAAACTGTCATCCTTGCTGGACAGATTGGATCCCTCTAGGGCAGAGGACAAAGGCACAAATATAGCAATCCAACACCAGAAGAGTTTTTCTCCGGGAGACCCTGTACATTGCTGCAATTATGTAGCTGGTGGTCCTATGTGGGTGCCCGGGTTTGTGATCAATCAGACTGGTCCTGTTTCTTATAGAATCAAAACAGCCACTGGTCTGATCTGGAGGAGGCACGCGGATCAATTGAGACCCAGAATACTGGACCCACAAGACGAATACAGACACTCAACGCTAGGGTTGGCCCCCACCCGTTTAAACCCAGGGGGCAGAGGTAATAGTCAGCAGCCAGCCAACATTGACCCAGAAGTGTCTTCTAGGAACCGATTTCAAGGGGAATTTGTGGAATACTCCCCTATTCCAGCCATGTGTACCTCTACACTGTCCCAGCCTAGCACTCTGGATTCCTTTATTGATGATGGCCAATTTCATTCAGAGTCGCCCTCCACTTTTAGTACACACAGGAGGGACCCTGAGTTGTTTTATTCATCCACAGAATTAGATTTTGGTTTTGAGCAATCCCCTGCTCCTCCATCTGACAAACGGGGCTTTAATTCGGGTTTACAATCCTCCCCCTCTAGTCAATCCCTCACTCCAGTCGGGTCGCCCATCCTACAAGCCCCTGAGCCGGCTCAGCCAAGCGTCCGACCCAGAAGGAAAACTAGACCAACATCCTGGTTAAAGGATTTTGTTTTTACCTAGGGGGGGAAGAATGTTATGTATGTTAACTGTGTTTTCTGACAGGAGCGGAATGTATCTTTTCTCATGTATCTATTCTTATGCAAATAAGTGGATTGAAAATGTGCACACTGTTAGCCAATGGGCTTGTTGTATTATTGTTACTGTTACTGTTTATAGTGTATATAAGTCTGAGTTTTGCCCCATCCAAACTGTGTTCAAACCCCGCTATTAAAGAGCTGAATTTTACTACTTCACTTGTCTGCTTCTTCATTCCCTGAACACGAAAGGCTCTTACCTCATCCAAGACTTTATGAATGTAATTGCCTGCTGCTAGTTTAGATGAGCAAGAAGTGAGCACATCCGAGGAGGAAAAGGTTCTGACCCCCGATTCTCCAGAAACTCTTCTGTGAAACCTTGATCTTCACTGTAGCCTGTATATTTAGCACCCTTGACTATAAGGAGTTACCCAAGAGGCAAGCTATTCTTTGAATGGAGTATTAGTGAATAGTGTTGAAAGGTGGGAGATACTTGGCAGCAAATTCCCACATGCTCCCAAAAAGCTTAGAGTTGAAGCTGAAATATATCAGAAAGAAGCTGGACTGGAGATGTTATGTCCAAATCGATATCCTAAGGGTGTCAATAACTTGAATCCTAATACTATCCGACCATAGACTATTTGTCACAGTGAGATTTAAGACAAGTTTCTCCCTCCCTCTGTAAAGGAGATGTTTAGCCAGATAATCATGAACCTTTTCAGGGACTCCTGAATCAGGTTACCATGTTTCTTGTGTTACGCAAAGTGTGAGGGAGGGAGATAAGCAACCTAGACAGAAAGTGCCTTCCCATTTTTCATTGCCTCCTCAATTATTCTGCTCAGTTTAGCATGGCTCCTTTGAGCATCACATGCTCTTTTGGCTACTGAGCTGCAAATGAGCAAAGGGTCAATGAAGCTTTTGATCTGACCACAAGAAAAACATTAGCTGAAGATTTACTGAAGCATCACAACCTTGCCGAAGCCAAATAACATAAGGATGATTTCTCTTTTTAAATACAGAGAGCACAAACTTTCTGAGCTGTATTTGGCTATGCTAACTTGAAACTTTCAAGAGTCTGTCTTCATGAAGATCAGCAACCAGGGAGGAAGGTATTTGATATGAAGTGCTCTTAAACCATATTTCAATTTGCTTACAGTTCAGCCAAGGAGGGTTTTGTCTTTAGTATAGGATCTGTGCAGTCTTTTTTCTGATTGCCACCCATTAGCCAGAATTTGTTGTTCATTAAGAGGGACAATGAACTGCCAAGGCTGCATCATGTCCTAATGAGAAATACCTGAAAAACAACATTAGATGTTGATTTATGGGTGTACTTCAAGCTTTGCTTAGAGTCAGGCAAAACCAGCCAAAAAGATAAGCACACATTTATCTACAGAAGTTAAAGGATAATTATAGGAAAGCATTACATTTTGAAAAGAAACAAAGACAGACCTGCGGGAAGCACATTTTCACAGTGTGATTTAGCAAAGCCCAATCAACCCCCTTGCGGGAGGACAATTTACAGAATTAAAAGTTGGAATTTTAATTATCATACAAATTAGGAGGAAATTAATCAGCTCATATTTTATGACCACTGTGCTCTCAGCCCTTCCAGTTGAGGTTTTATGGAAAATCTTTGATTAATTGCGATGCAGTATGAAAGCATAAACTCCAAACTTGAGTAGCATTTTAATTTTTAGCCATCTCATTCATTTTCTTGACCAATTTTAAAACTAATGAGAAGAAAAAGAAAGTGATTTTTCTTGCTTCTTTTGTTGCCATATTCTTTCGCAACCACCCCTTTCTTAATTTGTTCACAACAGAAACCTTCCACTTTCAACCATTAATGTAGTCAGTTGTCACTGGACCGAGACAAACATGACTTCTCATAGAGCATCATAGCATACTGACAAACTCTTCATAAAGCATATGGAACTTGGGACTAAGGGTGAAATCTTGGACCCCCATGAAGGTACCAGTTAAATACTGTACATAGTTCTCATGTACAGATGCAGGAATGTTAATTGTCAAACTGTCTAAATAAACATATGAACAATATTTATATTATATGCAAAGAACAATTAATTAAGTCAATGACAATGACTGACGTTGTAATAACTGTTCCTTCATCTGGAAGATTTCCAGATGATAAACACTATTTATCAAATACAGTATTCCATACAATAAAAGTACTATACTATCTAAACATTAGTGCAGTAAAACAGAAAGATGATAATAAGCCATAATGAAATAAAAATGACCTAAACTCCAACGAGAATTGTTGTTGTTGTTCAGTCGCACAGTCGGTTCCGACCCTTTGCGACCCTATGGACCATTGTTCTCCAGGCGCCTCTGTCCTCCACCATCCCCCTCAGCCCTCCCAGCTCTGTGCCCATTGTGTCTGTAATACCATCTAACCATCTCATCCTTGGCCTCCCCCTTCTTCTTTTGCCTTCCACCTTTCCCAGCATCAATGCCTTCTCAAGTGAATCCTCCCTTCTCATTTGATGTCCAAAGTATTTTAGCTTCATCTTTACTATTTGACCTTCCAGTGAGCATTCAGGGTTAATTTCTTCTAAGATTGACCTATTTGTTCTCCTCGCTGTCCAGGGTACCCTCAAAACCCTCCTCCAACACCACATTTCAAAGGCATCTATTCTTCTGCGTTCAGCTTTCCTAATTGTCCAGCTCTCACATCCATACATTACTACTGGGAAAACCATTGCTTTGACTATTCTAATTTTTGTTTTCAGTGTGATGTCTCTGCTTTTCACTATGTTCCCCAGGTTTCTCATTGCTTGTCTCCCAAGAATCAGTCGCCTTTTTATTTCATGGCTACAATCCCCATCTGCAGTGATCTTTGATCCCAAGAAAGTGAAATCTGTCACTGCTTCTACTTCTTCCCCATCTATTTTCCAGGAACTGATTGGGCCTGTTGCCATTATCTTGGTTTTCTTGATATTTAGTCTCAGGCCAGCTTTTGCACTCTCCTCCTTCAGCCCAATCAAGAGATTCTTTAGGTCTTCCTCACTTTCTGCCATTAGGGTGGTATCGTCTGCATATCTCAGATTGTTGATGTTTCTCCCAGCGATTTTAATCCCATATTGTGATTCCTCCATCCCTGCACTGCGCATTATGTGCTCTGTGTATAGGTTGAATAGGCATGGTGACAAAATGCAGCCTTGTCTTACTCCTTTTCCTATTCCAAACCACTCTGTCATTCCATGTTCTGTCCTAACTGTTGCTTCTTGGTTCTTGTACAGATTTCTCAGGAGGCATATGAGGTGCTCTGGTATTCCCATCTCTTTAATTACTTGCCACATCTTGTTGTGGTCCACACAGTCAAATGCCTTAGTGTAGTCAATAAAACAAAAGTAAACTTGTTTCTGGTATTCCTTTGTTTTCTCCATGATCCAGCGTATGTTGGCGATGTGGTCTCTAGTCCCCCTGCCTCTTCTGAAACCAGCCTGCACCTCTGGTAATTCTCTCTCCACATGCTGCTGAAGTCTATCCTGTATTATCTTGAGCATCACTTTACTGGCGTGTGGGATGAGCGCGATTGTTCGGTAATTTGAACATTCTTTGGCATTGCCCTTTTTTGGGATTGGGACGTATACTGATCTTTTCCAATCCTGTGGCCATTGTTTTGTTTTCCAAATCTGCTGGCATATTGAATGCAGTAATTTGACGCCGTCGTCTTTTAGCGCTTTGAAAAATTCAACTGGGATACCATCATCTCCACTAGCTTTGTTGTTTGCGGTGCTCTTTAGGGCCTTTATGACTTCGCTCTCCAGGATGTCTGGCTCAAGTTCTATTTCTTCATCAACGTGATTATCAGGGGTGTTGAGGTCCTTTTTGTAGAGTTCCTCTGTGTACTCTTTCCATCTTTTCTTAATCTCTTCTGCATCAGCTAGCTCCTTTCCTTCTTTGTCCCTTATCATGGTCATTTTTGCTTTAAATGTTCCCTTAATTTCCCCGATTTTTTTGAAAAGATCTCTGGTTCTGCCTCTTTTGTTGTTTTCCTCCATTTCTCTGCACTGTTCTTTTAGGTAGTTTTCCTTATCTCTCCTTGCTTTTCTTTGAAATTCTGTGTTCAAATGATTGTAGTTTTTCCTTTCTCCTTTGACTTTTGCTTTCCTTCTTTCCTCTGCTATTTTAAGAGCCTCATCAGACAACCACTTTGCTTTCTTACTCTTCTTTTCTTTTGGTATGGTTTTCTTTGCTGCTTCCTGCATGATGTCCCTCATCTCTGTCCATAATTCTTCTGGCACTCTATCTATTGAGTCTAAGCCATTGAATCTGTTCATCACCTCCACCGCGTATTCTTTAGGGATGCTGTCTAGGTGATATCTTTCTGGTCTCCGTGTTTTCCTTATTTTCTTTAGTCTAAGCCTGAATTTTGCGATCAATAGGTTGTGATCTGAGCCACAGTCTGCTCCAGGTCTTGTTTTTGCTGACTGTATGGAGGTTCTCCATCTTTGGCTGCAGAGTATGTAGTCAATCTGGTTTCGGTGTTGGCCATCTGGTGATGTCCATGTGTAGAGTCGCCTCTTGTGTTGCTGGAAGAGAGTGTTTGCTATGACCAGTGCGTTCTCTTGGCAGAACTCTATCAATCTTTGCCCTGCTTCATTCTGTACTCCAAGTCCAAATTTGCCTGTTATTCCCTCCACTTTTTGATTTCCTACTTTGGCATTCCAGTCTCCTAATATAATTTGGACATCATTTCTTGGTGTCTGTTCTATGAGGTGTTGTAAGTCCTCATAGAACTGGTCCATTGTAGCTTCATCTGCACCAGTGGTTGGTGCGTATATTTGGATCACAGTGACATTGAAAGGTTTGCCTTGAAATCTGACTGACATCATTCTGTCATTTTTGAGATTGTATCCCATTACTGCTTTTCTCACTCTTTTGTTGACAATTATGGCTACTCCATTTCTTCTAAGGTTTTCTTGCCCGCAGTAGTAGATATGATGGTTTCCAGAGCTGAATTCACCCATCCCTGTCCATTTGAGCTCACTGATACCCAAGATGTCAATGCTTATTCTTTCCATCTCACTTTTTACCACTTCCAGTTTTCCTTGGTTCATTGATCTCACATTCCATGTCCCTATGCAGTATTGCTCCTTACAACATTGCATTCCTCCTCCCCCCTTCCTGTCCCTCCCCTTTCTCCCCTCTGAGTTGTTAAGCATCCTGTATCACCTAGCCTGCCCTTTTGTTTTGCCTTTTGTTTTGGTCAATAGGGTTCTCTTGGCAAGATTTTTGGCGTGGTTGCCGGTGTCTGCGCCATTTTTCTCTCCTCATACATTTTATCACAGTTTTTAAAAGTTTAAACACATTTAGG
The DNA here is from genome assembly GCA_035047345.1 of Bradypodion ventrale. Classification (NCBI taxonomy): domain Eukaryota; kingdom Metazoa; phylum Chordata; class Lepidosauria; order Squamata; family Chamaeleonidae; genus Bradypodion; species Bradypodion ventrale. The sequence continues at coordinate 71,653,031 of JAWDJE010000003.1, read as the reverse complement.
ACAACATATTATCATGCATATTATCACACTTTAAAACACAGTCTCTATGTCAGTTTCTATGTTTAGTCAGTATAAAGTCTCTATGTCAGTTGCTATATTAGGTCTTCTACCTTTACATCTCTACTACTTATCCTTTGCCTGGGGCTCTGGCTCTCCTCCTCCTCCTCACCCCCCATCCCCCTTGGGGGTGGCTGCCCGGCGGCGGCGGCGGCAAGCCCCTTTGCCGCGCGCCCGGCTCTTCTCCTCCTCTTCTCCCCCGGCTGGGGTGGCTGCTCGGCGGCGGCGGCGGCAGGCCCCCTTGCCGCGCGCCCGGCTCTCCTCCTCCTTCTCTCCCCCCGGCTGGGGTGGTTGCCCGGCGGCGGCGGCGGCGGCGGCGGCAAGCCCCTTTGCCGCGCGCCCGGCTCTCCTCTCCCTCTTCACCCCCGGCCCTTCCGCCGCTTGCCCGGCTGGATGGCTCTCCTCCTCTTCCTCACCCCCCGGCTGGGGGTGGTTGCCCGGCGGCGGCGCGGCTGGCCCTTCTGCCGCTCGCCCGGCTGGATGGCTCTCCTCCTCTTCCTCACCCCCCGGCTGGGGGTGGTTGCCCGGCGGCGGCGCGGCTGGCCCTTCTGCCGCTCGCCCGGCTGGATGGGTCTCCTCCTCGCGGCCGCGGCTGGCCCTTCCGCCGCTTGCCCGGCTGGATGGCTCTCCTCCTCTTCCTCACCCCCCGGCTGGGGGTGGTTGCCTGGCGGCGGCGCGGCTGGCCCTTCTGCCGCTCGCCCGGCTGGATGGCTCTCCTCCTCGCGGCCGCGGCTGGCCCTTCCGCCGCTTGCCCGGCTGGATGGCTCTCCTTCTCTTCCTCACCCCCCGGCTGGGGGTGGTTGCCCGGCGGCGGCGCGGCTGGCCCTTCTGCCGCTCGCCCGGCTGGATGGCTCTCCTCCTCTTCCTCACCCCCCGGCTGGGGGTGGTTGCCCGGCGGCGGCGCGGCTGGCCCTTCTGCCGCTCGCCCGGCTGGATGGCTCTCCTCCTCGCGGCCGCGGCTGGCCCTTCCGCCGCTTGCCCGGCTGGATGGCTCTCCTCCTCTTCCTCACCCCCCGGCTAAGTCAGATTCTAAGTCAGAGTGGAATAGATTCGTTCTTAGCAATGCTTATCCTGCATATTATGGATGAAAATATGCTTCAATAAAAGTCCAAAAAGACAGAAACGGAGTCGTGTCTCTGCTCTGAAGAAAGGGAGTTCTTGCAGAAGAACTGATAACAGGTTTGCAAGCCATAAGGCTTTACATGCACACCAAAATAACCTTGAGTGGCAGCTCTTCTCAGAAGGGAATACAGTTCATTAAAGCCTTGTCGTGGTACTCATATTCACACAAACAACAAAATAGAGGGGAAAAGGCATACTGGTTTCCCAATCAGGGGAAGAACATATACATACAGAAGGCTGTCTATGACCACACAGACAGGTCTCTGAACTTATGGAATGAATGTCAAAAGAATACACAACGGCAAGGTATGGGCCATGAGGGCAGCTCCGCTCTTTCCCTAAAAGGTGCAATATATTGTTGCACGATATATGGACAGGGCTAAAGTCAAAACATCTTGAGTAATACTGTCAATGTGCCACCATAATATAAAAAGGGTGAGCTCATGAGACTAACAAAATTCTTTCCTACTTTGAGCTCTTCAGAGCACCAAATTTTGAAGACAAGAGGGGGACAGAGTATATTTTAACTGTTGATAGTGAAACAACAGTTCCTGTTTGAAGAACACAGGAGCACAAGAAGTTGCTTGATGTACAGTAAATGTTGACCACTGGTGTCTCTAACTCTGCATTTCCCACATTAACTGTCATCAGCTCTCTGGGGTCTCAAGGAGGCCTCTTTATCATTATTATATGGAGATGTCATAAATTCAGTTTATTCTGTTTCTTCCTGTTGCTCCCTCTACTTTTTCTGTGATCTCTTATTTCCCTTTTTCTTCTCTGAGTGTGTCTACATTGTTAAGAACCCCTAACTTTCCACCAGTTCTGGAACAATTTAAAGATGCACATGATCCACAGCCCAAATCACATTAGTTTGGCCACCAAGCGGTTTATTTTAAACCACTGGTTGGGAGTTGTTTATTTTACACTGATTCTTGTGCTTGTGCAAAACACATTGATTTGGGATGTGTGCCTGCTTGCTTTGTTGTTTATCTGGGGTTTCAGATAAGCTAACAGCTGCTGCAGCAGAGACAGACTCCAGCTGACTGGCTACTTCTCTGCTGTTACTGCAGATCACCACTGCTGATCAGCTGTGGATCCTTTTTGCCAATCAGCTGGATTCTACCTATGCTGAAGCCATGGAACATTTTAAAAAAATATTTATTGATGTGACATAGGACTATGCCACTTAAAATATTATTATTATTTTTGAAAAATGATCTGCTGCAGCAGTGATGATAAGCTCTAGTTCAGGGGTCAGCAAACGTACGTGGCTCTCCAGGTGTTCTTGAATTTCAATTCCCAGAAGCCCATATCAGTATACCTCGTGATCAGGGCTTCTGGGAATTGAAGTCCAAAAACATCTGGAGAACCATGTTTGCTGACCCCTGCTCTGGCTGATCACCTGGGGTGTGTTCCCCATTGATTAATTGGAGCCGGTCTCCACTGGTTGTTGGCATAGATCTGCTTCAGCAGCAGAGACAGGCTCTAGCAGATCGATGGTGAACAGCCCCAGATGATCATAAAATTTACAAAAGGGTACAAGGTCTCATACAAATAACTTCTATGCAAAGATCCTGTTGCCACTCTTCTTGGTTAATTTCTCTAAAGTCACCATTTCCCCCAAGTCTCTTTAACTATGTCTGTGTTGAGATCTTTATCCATGTTTTCCAAGTTTGTGTTATATCTATTCTAGACACAGCTAGTTTGAATGAGAATAATTGTTTATGTAACAGACCTTCATTTCTCCAATGAACAAAGATAGTAATGCAAGGTCAGCATCATATTCAGTTTTTTCACTTATCACACATGATATCACAGTCAGGTATAGAGATGTAAAGGCCCGAAGAAGAAAAAACGAAAAAATTCAGGGGGAAAAACACAGGTTTTTTTTTCTCGTTTTTTTTTCTGAAACCTTTTTTTGTTTTCCCCCCAAAAATTGGAAAAATAAAAAATATATTATGGAATGTTTTATTTTAACATGAATAAAATATTTTAAGATAAGGCCAGGTTCAAATATTTTATAAACCATTTCTAAAAAAAAAAATATGTATGGTATCAGATTATTTTCAATTTTTCCAAAAATTTCCATTCCCCCCCTCCCCCAGAAAAAAATTGGTTTTTTCCCGAGCTTCAAAATTTCTGGAAATTTTACATCTCTAGTCAGGTATATTTTACTGGCTTTAGTTTTTCATCTTGTGGATCCCCTGCACTTGCTGCCTTTCCAATAATAATAATTTTGTGTCAGAAATTATTCTGGGTCGAAAGGGTTTTTGCTGGAGAAACTCTGCTCAGGGGATGCCTGAATGAGGCTCCTTTCATGTTCCCAAGATCTTTTCCGATTGAAGTGTTCCCTATTTATCTACTTGCAATTTCTTACTTTTGAACTGCTAGTTTAGCAGGAGCTCAGACAGAGACAGGCGCTCAAACCGTCATGCAGTACCTGGGTCTCAAACTGCCGACTTACTGGCCTTCTAACTAATAAGGCAAACTTCTTAACCACTGGGCTACCACAGCCCTTACTTTGGGGATTTAGTTGTGCTAGATTTTTACATTTTAGTGGGCTTTTATATCACCTACATACTTAATACTTTGAGTGTTATTTCTCTGAATTTAACAATAAAAAATAATTTAAATGAAAGGGCTGACCATGTTTTGTTCCACTGTGCCTCAAAATGAATTTTACCTAGGACTGATTCTCCAGAAATTTCTGCTCCACTTGTAGAACAAATTTTATATCTACCATCCAAGAGAATATATTTGGTGGGCTATATTTGCAGGTTTCTTGGGCAGGTTACTACCAAGTCCGAGTGGTGGTTGTGACTTTTCTGTTTTCCTTGCTTACAATTTGTGATTCTGATCCACAGTTAGTCATTTCTCTGTGTTCCTTCCTAGAAGCCAGAAGAACCAGAGTCGTCTCAGACTTGATCTCAGAATTTCTGCAATCAACTAGCTTCTTTTGCAGGGCTTTCTTTGTGCCAAATTAAATGTGAGACCAAGATGTATTTTTTTATTTGCCTTATGGCTCAGATCCTGCTCTCTTGTTAGTTTCCTAGCATATAGCTGTGTTTGAGGAACCAAATACACAAGAGTCTGATGGAACCAAAGCCAGTCAAGACTACATTAATGCTAACTGACAATTCTCCAGACAGGAGGACAGAGAAGAGGTGTAATGCTATGTGCAAGCAGGCAGAAGGAAAGCCTATTTAAAAGTATTAGTCAGGATGTTGTCTATGAATGGCAAACAGCACCCAAAGTGACTATCTTGGATATAATAAATACTGACTTAAACAACTGTTCATTTCTTGTCTATTTATAATAGAGAGTATGTTTTTTCTGCAGAAAGTCACAATATGCTGGCATGTATGTTATAACAGGAAATAGATAACTGATCATATTAATATTGTATTTGAAGCATCAGTTGAGTTTTATTAATATTTCAGGGGTGAGGGGTGAGATGCATGCTTCTCTGTTGAATATTCTTTTCTTGCACTAGTACAGTGATGTCGAACCTTGGCACTCCAGGTGTTCTTGGACTTCAATTCCCAGAAGCCCAAGTCAGCACTGCAGCTGATCAGGGCTTCTGGAATTGAAGTTCAAGAACATCTGGAGTGCCAAGGTCTGCCATCACTGCACTAGTACAATGAACTGAAAATTGTCAGAAAGACATGTTACAGATTATAGTTCATAACTAAAGATTTGTGCTCCATTTGACCAGCTTTATTTACATCCAAACTGCTTGGCTAGCACATGCTGTGGTCTAAATATTTCAGGAACCATCTGCTGGGATCTCTTTATTTTCTGGTCCAACTCTGTTTGCATCCATGATCAGTAGAGTGCATTTGGCTGGAAAGACCCTGCTGTGATGGTTCTGCTTGTCAGTGTTTGCTTCAGCCAATCTAGTGCTGCAAATTATCCTTATTTCCAGATCAAAGCATGACTGCTCCCAGGAAATCTCAGCCGTCTGTGGTCATACTGATAAAAGTATGAATCTTACATAGTAATTCTGCTTAGTACAAAACACAGTCTTGAACCTCTGAAATGTCTTTAGATGCAAGTCACTTTCACCGCATAATATCTGCATTGCATAGCAAACAATGAAATATGTATATATGCATGTTTGTATATGCATATATGTATTTATGTGTTTTTGCTTCAGCAGTTGGACAAGTTGCCTTTTTTGAATGGCAGCTGCCAGAATTCCTGAGCCAGCCTCTCTAGTTATAGTCTAAAAAGCAAATTCTCTGACCTCTACTATGCACAAAGTACAGATATATACAGACATGCATAAATATATACAGGCAGAGCGAGAACAGTGGCTCAGAGAAATATAGGAAGCATCATCTATGCCAACCAGCACCTAATCACATGGTTGACAGTGTCCAAGAGAAAAATGTACTCAAATTGTCCCAGAAAGCCCCCAGGTTGGAACAATTTGCGGCTGGCTAATCATGTGTAAAAGTGGCCTTTAACAGGAAATGCAGTTCTTCATCTGCGTAATGCAACTTCAAAGCCTCTGATTTTGCTCATGCCTTCAAATGGTCAGGGCATTTTGCAGCCAGATGGTGTGGAATTAAGGACTGCTCCACAGGGCTGACTAGTGACATGGAAGTGATTATTTTAATTAGCCCAAGATCAGATTCTGTATGACAAATGAGCTCAGGTCCACTGTCTCAGTCAGAACAGACACAATTTATGGTTCAAACAGAACCTCCTGACCCCAGCAAGATTTGCTCTAAACATAAGGATAAAATTAGGGCTGCATTTATAATGGAAGATGTTGTAATGAAAACAAGACGGTTTTCCAAATTCATAAGCCAAACAGCACACTACTGTAGAATAGACTGCTCCTATTCGGGAGTTATTAGTTTTAGTTAACAGGCTACAAGGTAGAACTTTCCTCCGCCACAAAAAACTTTAACTTAATTTGAGATGGTGGGAAATTTAGGAGCTGCGTGTGGGTGAATGCCCACATCCTTTCAGCCACTTAACATCTGAATAAGGATTGACTGGAAGGTGTATCTGATTAAATCAATGACATGCCATATTGGTGTGGGCAATTTTACTTGAGGAACAATAACATGGGTAGATCTAGGTGGGCAACATAAATAAATACAGTGGAACCTTGGCTAACAAATTTAATGCGTTCTCGAGGACCTTTTGTACTACAAAAAATTTGTAAAGCAAATTTCCCATAGATATACATTGAAAACCATAATTTGTTGTTGTTAACTTCCATTTATATCCCACCCATCTGGGGTTTCATCCCCACTCTGGGAGGCTACCAACAACATATTAAAAACATCTTAAAATCACACAATTAAAGAGAGAGAGAGAGAAGTGCTGGGCCTAATGAACAACGGGGCGGGGGGGGGCAGGATGGCAATAAACCTCAGACTAGGCAGATGATGACCCCTTTCTAAATGCCTCCCTAAACAGAAGGCATTTTAGCTGCATTCTAAATGGCAGTAAGCAAGTGGTGTGATGCAATTCCACCAGGAGCGAGTTCCATAGGGTTGGCGCCGCCACCGAAAAGGCTCTTCTCCAGGTCGTAGCTTTCCTTGCCAATTTCGGCATTGGCACCCACAGCTGACCCATCTGGGAAGATCGCTTTATGTGGGATAATGTTCTAAGAAGAAGACGCTACACCTAGCAGGAAGGTCCCAAACTGTTTAGGGCTTTAAAAGTCAGAACTAACATCTTGAACCTGATATGGAATGGAATGGGCAACCAATGCAGTCCTGCCACTGTTGGTGAGATATGTTCGAATTTCCTCATCCCAGTGATTTGCCTGGCTGCTGCATTTTGTACTCATTGAAGTTTCTTCACCAGGATCAGGGAAAGCCCCATGTAGAGAGCATTGCAGTAATCTATGTGAGAGATTACCAGCGAGATAACCAGTGTCATAAGGGATGGCCTGTCCAAATAGGGATGCAACTGACTTATTTGATATATCGGTAGATGAAAAAAAAGCGGCTTTGCAAACTGCCATAATTTATGCTTCGAGGGTCATATGGTGATAAAAAATGACCCCCAAGTTGTGTACTTGTTTACTGGGTGAAAATACCATCCCCGCCCACTATCTTCGGGTTATGGAATCCCTGTTGGACAGATAGGCCCTCCAGCACCAGTACCTCCATCTTACCCAGGTTCAGTCGCAGCTTGTTAGCACTGGTCCACTTCAACACCAAGGCCAGGCAATTGTCCAGATACCGAACCGCTTCCACTGCCAGTGATGTGAAGGAGAGATACAGTTGCGTGTCATCCGCATATTGATGACAACACACTCCAAATCTCCAGATGATCTCTCCCAGCGCCTTCACATTTATGTTAAATAACATAAGGGAAATAATCAACCCCTGTGGATCCCCCCCCCATTGGAGCATCCACGGGGCCAGCAAACTTTCCTCGAGATGAACCCTTTGGAGACGATTGCCGAGGAAGTAGTTGAACCATTTGTTGTTGCTGCTGCTGCTGCTGCTGCTGCACTTATACCCCTGCAACACAGAGCCCCAAACTCCCAACTCAGACAGTCTCCCCAGAAGGATACCATGATCAATGGTATTGAAAGCTGCTGAGACATCCAAGAGTACCAGGATGGACGACACCCATTCCTTGTATCTTGTAAATCCTGCTAGGGCTGACATAAATCAGAAGAAATTTGACTGCAGTTAACAAAAACAATATAATGGTCAAGGAGTGCAAGGAATGAAGTAGAATGAAATACAATGAAATTAAATATGAGGAATTACAACTGCATAGACTTTCAAAGGACTGGTTAGGTGAATGCACCAAGTAATCTTGTAAGTGGTAGAATTTTCCTTACCCTGCACAACACAACACACAGAGGGTGATTTATAGTTTATTCTTTATATCCCCTCCTGCTACAAAAAAGCCATCAAAGAATAAAACAATAGAGGCTGGTTGCTATTAGTCCACTAACCTTGGTACAGCTTTGAGCAATTCTTTATATTTACTCATGAAAGATGCCGTACTTTTTATTACTGTAGAGGTTCTACTGGAATATTCCAATTACTTCAGTGAAATTACCTTTTATTCTACAGTTTTATGGATTATATAGAAGGAGAATGTAGAAGAGATTACTGATCCCATTTATTTACTTTAAAATTATCCCAGTACTTTAGGAGACCCACACAATGAGAAAGAAGCATTGCAAATGTGTAGATATCATTGGGACAATGTGGAATATTTTGAAATACAGTAAAACCTTGGATAACGCTAAAATTTGGTTCCACAAGTTTTAGCGTTATCCAATTTTTAATGTTATCCAATTTTTAATGTTATCCTATGCATGCATTGGATAATGTTAAAATCCTATGGGATAATGTTAAAATCCTATGGGATGAATTGCATAACGTTAAAACTCTATAGAGATACATTGTAACCGGCACAGGCTTTAGCGAACGTTATCTGATGCATCCCATAGGATTTTAACGTTATGCAATGAATTTTTTTTCCAAATTGCTTAACATAATACGGTTTTAGAGTTATCTGATGCAAATGTTATCCAAGGTACTGCAATAAATAATTACTATCTTCTAAACATTTTTGTTGTTCAGTGGCACAGTCAATTCTAAAAATAGAAGGAAACTATTCATCTATTGTGTGTCACAAAGAAATGTTAAGAAGTTAACAAGGCAGCGGCTTCCTCTTTCTTTCTTTCTTTCTTTCTTTCACATTTGCAACAACAGCCTTTTTTATAATTGAAATGACATAATCAAGACTGATGAAACATAATTCTTGGAGCTTGTGGAATTAAAACAAAAACAAGAACCAATAAACAATCAGGAACATTAAAAGGTTCCAGATGGCAAGGTGTAAGCAAAGTTTTGCCAGATGTAACATCTGGCTTTTTGACAACCTCCTCAAGTTGGTACCTTCCTGAAGTTTTGCCATGAGATCAGCCTTCTAATTGATGTCTTGAAATTGATGGCCTGCTTTTAGATTTGCCCATATGTTCTTTTTTCTTCTTAAAATAAATGAAAAACAAAGTGCAATCACAAATAGTTACATCAAATTGACTAAAGGTTAGTCATGCATTTAAATGGGGGAAAATATTTGATGAGCTAATAACATATGAAAATGTTGGAGCCATTCACCTCAGGGTAGTTGCTTATTACTTCCCCAACTTGCTGCAAATATAATTCCTGTTATGTTCAAGTGAATATCCTCAAGAATACTTTATTCTAATATCTATTTATAATTTAGCAATACCACTATGTACTAAAAACACTGGCTTTGCATTATCAGCATTCTGTATGGTATTACTCAACATTCTTACTTTTCTAAATGAATGGTAGACTTTTATATGACCCTACTCCCAGATAAATTAATGAGGAACTTGCTTTTGACCTCTGCAACATGATTACGATGTTAACTTTGGCTACTTTATTAAAGCAGTTGTTCACTAAGATGTAAGAAGGACCTGGACATTCTTCTCAAGCCATTTAGTTTGTTGCAGTATCTTCTGCAGGAAGGACATACTCATTTACAGCCCATCATATTTTGCATGCCTAGAAATGTCCACAACTTGGAGTGTAACAAGAAATCTTTCCATTTAAAAATCTGTGTAAAGCGGCCTTATGCACTACTAACAAGACAGTGTGTGTGTGGGGGGTGGTGGTGGTGGTGGTGGACTGAAATATGAATGGTTTTGTAAAAAAATAGTTGAGTAAGAAAAAAAATTGATGCTAGTAGTTACTAGCGATCCTCATCACATTGCTTCTCCTAATCTGGAGTCTTGCTTTTTGTTTTTTATTTGTAAATATTCTGGAAGAAAGGGACTGCAGTGGCTCAAGTTGTTAAGATGCTGATCTTGAAGACTGGAAGGTCTGAGTTTGATTCTCAAGTACTGCACGACAGAGTGAGCTCCCGTCTCTGTCCCAGTTCTTGCCAACCTAGCAGCTGGGAAGCAAGAAATTGCAAGTGGATAAATAGGGACCACTTCAGTGGGAAGGTAAACAGCGTTCCGTTCACTCCATTGTCTAGGCATGCCTGCCACATGTCCATGGAAATGTCTGCAAACACAGACAGCGCTGGCTCTTTGGCTATAAACAGAGATGAGCACTGAACCCTAGAGTTGGATATGACTGGCTTTCGAGCAAGGGTGACCTTTACCTATTCTGGAAGAAACTTCACACATCTCTTTCACTTTATAAAAGAGCATGCTTGTATGTGTGTACAAAAATAGGATTAGCTGTTGCTTTCTTTAAAAAAACATTATTCTCAACTTTAAGAGGGGTACTGCATGTTACTTATCTCTTCCTTTCCTTGTTGATTTGTTTATTATTGGACTTTTAAACACCACTAGCCAGAGTTCTCTTGGTAGTATATGGAGTTATTTGCTTATTAACAATATAAAATATAACAATAATACAGTAAAACAGTGGCTAAAGAAATCAGAATATAAAACCAGCAGAAAACTAGCAGCAGAAAATGAAATATTTCAGCCTATAAAACTCAATAAAAACATCAGCAGAATCAATATGACACAGATTTAGAGATTCTAAAACAGTTCTTAAAATATTTGAGAGGATTTTTTTTAAATACTGAAAAAGCCTCTCCAAACATCTGCAATGCTACTCATATTTTATAAATTGTAAGTCAATGTTATTTATTACATTTTAAGAAGTTGAAACTATTCATGTTTGTGATAACTCTGCAAAAAATAAAATTGTTGAACCCCCCATTTACTCCTAAAAGTAACGCGATCACGCTATTGCAAATTAATGCACTGTAGAGAGTGCTGTCATTCCCTATCCAGTTCTTTTCTTTTTTAAAAAATGTGTAGTTAATATATTTTCCTTCATAAAAATGTTTGAGTCTCAGTCACTTCAATTCCCAAGGGTAGGCAAGTGAACAGGTAGAAAACTGACATTTGCACACAAATAGCTTAAGATATCTGTAATAGCTAGAAATTCACTATATAACAAATTTCAAATCTTTCATTTGGTTTTCTTTGCCAATTCTATTATATTTTCAGTTATAAAGAAAAATAGGCCGATTTACAAGTTCTTCTGTAACAGACAATAGGAAGCAATAAACAATAATTGATAAAACCAGCACAACTGCCTATCCTTATATCTGCCCAATTACAATACATCTATAATTCATAAACATATACTATTCTAAATTAAGCATTAGAATGGAAATGACAATAAATGAATATCAGCTATAGGCAATTATATGAGTAATTTCATAACAGCGGAGAGCACCTGTAAGGATGGTATCTGACTGGAAATCAAATATAAGTGATGCTTCGTCTGTTAGATGTCATATGTTTTATCTGCAGAGCAAGTTATGCCTAAGAAATGTAATAGAATATGTTCCATTTTTTCTCATTTTTCAAATGGATTTAATTTCTTTTCCAGCATTTGCAGAATACATTTCAGGACCTCTTTGGTTGGGGACATTCTATTACCAAACAGTACCTCAGCTTTCCCCATAGTCAATGACTGTACCAGCCACTGATATCTCTTTTTAACAGCTCCTCTCAAACACTTCAGTGGTTTCAGAGACAGGAAGCACTGGAACAACAATTCACCTGCCCTATTATTACAAGTTTGTCCCCTTTTGTCAAATTGGAATCTCCACCACCACCACCACCTTCACTCTTCCCATCTGACTACTGTCAACTGCTGCTTCAGGATGCCATCTTCAGTATTCATCAACCCCACTCCAAGTGATTGCTTCAGATGTTTATGTTCTGGTCACCATACCCCCAGAAGGATATTATGGAGCTGGAAAAAGTGCAGAGGAGGGCAACCAGAATGATTAGGGGACTGGAACACCTTCCTTACCATCTGAGGCTGCAACGGTTGGGCCTCTTCACTCTTGAACAACGGCATCTAAGAGGTGACCTGATTGAAGTTTATAAAATCATGCACGGTGTGGACAAAGTAGATAAGGAAAAACTGTTTTCCCTATCGCACAACACTAGAACTAGGGGGTACTAGTTCTCAAACAAATAAGAGAAAGTACTTTTTCACCCAGAGGATCACTGGTCTATGGAACTCCCTGCCAGAAGTAGTGGTGACAGCTGTCAGTCTTGACAGCTTTAAGAAAGGATTAGACAAGTTCATGGAAGACAAGGGTATCAATGGCTATAATTATGGCTACCTAAGGACAACCTCCGGGTTGGAGAGGCAATGAACGAGTTAACCCCCCTTTTTGTCTCGGCTGGAGCTGATGCTGTCCTTAAGGCTCTTGCCTGTGTCTTTGCAGCTGTTGCAGCCCTTGGGACAATCTGAACGGCCGTGGCTGCCGTGGCTGCCGGGGGGGAGTGGTAGCTCCTGTGACTTTCTCCAGCGGACATGGGGTTTTTCCATGCTGGGTTTGTTGTTGTATTATACTGTTTTTTTACTGTAGTTTATAATGTAATTATGTAGTTTTTGTATTTTGATACCATGCTTACTTGTATTGCTTGCTATTGTAAATTTATTGTATCTCTGTATTATTATTTTGTTGCTATTTGTATATGCTGTTAGCTGCCTTGAGTTGGCCTTTGGCCAAGAAAGGCGGGATATAAATTAAACTGATTGATTGATTGATTGGAGAGATAGACAGGATATCTCTCAATGGCATTTTCAGGGAATCCTAAGCAGGTGAAGGCATCTGCTTGGGAATACCCTGAAGCAAATGGTGAACCACTGTGTGAGACAGAATGCTCTACTGGATGGGCTGTGGCCTGTTCCAGCAAGGCTGTTCTTATGTTCTTATGTTCACTGAAGGATGAATAATTACCTTTTGGATACCAGTTAGCAGAGGTCAAGGTGATATCTGTCTGGTCTCTTCTGGAAACTGCCATACAACGTGCTGTTTTTACATTGGTTATTCAAGCCTATAATCGGCTGTGTTCCACTGAGATGGAACCTTCTGCTTCAGTGAATTGTTTTTTTTGCAGTACAGTCATCAGGATATTTCTGAACAGGATAGAAGGAAAAAGAATGCTTAGTAAATTTAATTTTTGCATACCCATTCTATTTTTAGCTATTATGTAGGAGATTTATCATGATCAAGATTGAATGGTGTGTTTGAGCACAGCACATTACTGAAGCTACAGTATATATAATATGTGTGTACTGTTAAGTCAATTCTGACTGGCCACCACCTTTAGGGTTTCCTAAGTAAAGAATGACAGTCTGGCCAGGTTATCCTGCTATGGTAATAGAGTAGACCATACTGCCAGTGACCAAACACCAATTGTCAGGCAATGGTTAACTAACCTGACAACTCTGAGGACTAACGGCCATGGGTGGCAAAGTCCACAGGGAAGAGTGATGGTCCACAAATGGATTAACTCCCACTCGAATCCATCTTGATGGAGGGCAGCAGCTTCACCAATACTGGCCTGGGGCTGATGAGGATGTTGTGTGGCAAAAGGGCTCAGGATCAGAAAGTAACTTGTGGAACTGGATCAGTGGTACAGGTGTCATGCTGTGATGCAGAAGACAAATGGAAGGCCACTTCATTTTATTCTCAGGACAATCTTCATGGCTGATTGCCATGATGATCGCCAATATTCAGAATTGGATACAGTACGAGAAGAAGAAGGTAAAGAATACTTATAAGTGGTTTCCCATTGCCATCTTCTGGGGGCACCCTGGGACTGTGCAACTTGCCCATGTCTAAACAGGCTAGCTCCTCTCCCAGGAGGCACAGTGGGCAATTGAACTCCCAAACTCTTGACTCAGCAGCCAGGTACATAACTTAGCCCCTGCCTACCCCATCAAATACCCTGGGATTTATCTATACCTATAAATCTGTGCGTTAACCGTTGGAATGTGACAAAGGATGTTTAGCCAGGCCCCACTAGCCCCATCCGAGCCTCCGTGCACTCGCCTGACAGGGGTTTGCAGGTAACTGTCAGGTTGAATTTTGCGGCAGTGGGGCAGGAGCCCTCCGGACGCAAAAAAAAAGGGAACTTCAATTCCCAATGTTCCTTGCGCCGCGCTGCACCAGATCCAATCAGGCTGAGTGGCGCGAGCAAAAGGAACATTCGGAAATGCACCAAGGCCAATCAAAATGAAGTCGCAGGAAAAAAACTGCTGCACAAAATGAAATCACAAACGCCAAACTACAAGCCCCAGCGTCCTGAGCGCCATGAGTGTGCAGAACGCTGAGGAAGCTGGTGCACGAAAAATAAAATGTAAAAAGGCAGGTCGTGGAACCCCCACCCTCCCACCGCCGCATACAGTGGCGATGGGATTCCCATGGTCCGGCCACCCAGGCCGGCCAATAGAAATACCCCCACCCCAATGCCGCATCAAGCAGCGATGGGAATTCCATGGTCCGGCCACTCAGGCCGGCCCACAGAAATACCCCCACCCCAATGCCACATCAAACAGCGATGGGATTTCCGTGGGTCTGGCCACCCAGGCTGGCCCATGGAAATACCTCCACCCCAATGCCACATCAAGCGGCGATGGGATTCTTGTGGTCCATCCACCAAGGCCGGCCCATGGAAATACCACTGCCCCAATGCCGCATCAAGCGGCGATGGTATTTCCATGGTCCAGCCACCAAGACCGGCCAACGGAAATACCCCCACCCCCAACACAAAAACAACACAATCAAAAAACATTCAAAAGTAATCAAAACCAAAAATAACAAACAGGAAAAGTAAACACAAAACATCCAAAAACAAACAAGAAAAAACACACAGAACCCCCCCAACCCAAAACAACACACACACACCCCAAAAATTTTTTTTAAAACCAGAGACCTTACCAGGAGACGTCCTCACTCCATGACGACCAGAACTAAACTTAGGAAAGAAAGAGACTACTTACCGGACGAAGAAGTGACACCCAGAGGACAGTAGAGAAAATAGTAAATTAAAAGAAAAGGTCACCAGCCCCACCCAGAGGCCACAAGAGAAAAACCATTCAAAAATATTCAGAATAATCACAAAGAATTCACAAAGTAATGAAATAAGTTTTCAAAACATTCAAAAATATTCACAATAATCACAAATAATTTAAAAAATTAAGTTTTCACTCAAAAAAACAAAAAAAACCATCTAAACACAGTATAGAAACATTGATTTAAAAAACACATATTCTTACACATTTTTTAAATTATTATCCAAGGTACAACTATTTTAAAAAATTCACATAGTAACACATTATTTGGTTAAATACAATAATTATAAAAAATTATATCATCCTTTCCTCTTTTTTAAAACCAAAAACAAAAAAAAATGATCACAGTTTATAACAGCCCATGTGTAAAAATAAAAATTTGAAAAACCGCAATTAAAAACTAACCTCATTTGCATAAATATAAAACAAAAACCTTCCAAAACCATTTTAAACAGCCCGGCATCGCCGGGCAAAATCTGCTAGTTCTACTTATAAAATGGGTAGTTCAAATGTAAGTTTTTGCTGCCTGCATGACACAAAGACTGATTCAAATTCACCCTACTTTTTCCACCTCTCAAAACAGCTTTTCTCTCTCCTAGAGGAGGGCTTCTACTTTTTTTTACTCTGAAATTAATTGAAAGGGCTTTTCCCCATTTAGATACTGTATGTGTAAAGATGGGGGGGGGGCATGTTTATATGAAGTGCTTTGTTGATCTAGGCAGGTAGTGTGATGTTAAGGACCAAGGTAACATGCCCTGTGTTCTTCCCTTATCCCAATCATCCTTTACAAAAGCAGCTTAACAGCTTGGTAAAGGTAAAGGTTTCCTTTGCTCGAAAGCCAGTCGTATCTAACTCTAGGGTTCAGTGCTCATCTCTGTTTCAAAGCCAAAGAGCCAGTGCTGTCTGCTTCTGCAGACATTTCCATGGTCATGTGGCAGGCATGACTAGACAATGGAGCACACAGAACGCTGTGAAAGCAAACTTTTCATCTTCTAAACTGATTTTATTACAGTAGTAACAACAGCAATTTCAGTTAAAAGGCTCTTGTCAGGCAACAGTTATTGTAGATTATGTCTGCCTAAGAAAGTCTCAGCTAAACACAAATTTTGCAGAATAAAGTACTTTATTGGACATAGTATTGAAAAGTAGCCGTTATCCAAGGGAAATACATACAGCACAGACCTTGGCTGCACTGAAGTTCCTGAAAACCAAATTGCTCTGTACTTCCCAGTCTCCTCACTCCCCCAGTGCAGAAGCAATTAGAAGTAATGTTTGGTATAAGAATAGCACAGGAAGCAATGCGATTTCACCAAATGCAGCCTTTGGTAACCTGGTGCTTTCCAAATGGGTTGGACTCTGATGCACACCATTCTGGGGGATGTGCTGTAATATCTAGAGGACACCAGGTTGAAGAAGGTCAGCACAGTGTGTCCAGCTACAGGAAGGCTTCAAATGGGGTGTTGTCAGCTGTGTTTTGCTCTCTTAGATCTAAAGGTAAAGGTAAAGGTTTTCCTTGCTTGAAAGCTAGTCGTTTCCGACTCTAGGGTGCAGTGCTCATCTCTGTTTCCAAGCCGAAGAGCCCAGCGCTGTCTGCTTCTGCAGACGTTTCTGTGGTCATGTGGCAGGCATGACTAGACACCGGAGCACATGGAACGCTGTTACCTTCCCACCAAAGTGGTCCCTATTTATCTACTTGCAATTTCTTTCTTTCAAACTGCTAGATTGGCAGGAGCTGGGACAAAGACGGGAGCTCATTCCATCCTGCAGTACTCGGGAATCGAACCGCTGACTTTCTGCCTCCCAGTCAGCATCTAAGCCACTTGAGCCACTGCAGTCCCTTGAGGAGACAGCATTGGTGTAAACTAGGAGAGATAAATTATAGTACTGCCCCCTCGGTTGAAATTTACAAAGTGGCAGCTACCCATTTCTCCTGTGGGCTCTGCAGACAAACTGGTAAACTGGGTGGCAGAAAGGGAGTAAGCAATCTTCTCTGTACTCCTTTACACACATAGAGAGACCATTTGCTTTCTCCCTTTTCAGCCTCTTAGGCGTAACAATAACCAGAGATGGAAAACTCCTTCAATCTCAGGTTGGATTTCTCCCCTTCACAAACACACTGCCCTTTACCTTTCCTCCACAGATCTCACAGGGAAGAATTCGATCCCTGAAACTCTGTCCGCCTACTAGGGAAGGAGACGGATCCTCTTTTGAAACAGACAGGGCTGCAAACAGAAGGAAAGGGGGAGACCTTAACTCTTCCCAGCCCGACTTAACTCTCCCTCCCCTCCACAGATCTGAAGGAAAACGGTATGGCTTTCCAGGGCTCTTGCAGACTAGGAAATTGGAGTTGGTCAAACCACAGACGAGGGAGCTGTGTAGACTGATCCTGCCTGTTCTTATCTCTGCCAGTCTTGGTGCTGAGTCTAAGACTGGGGTCAAGGGATGGTAGCATTTGTTAGGTCGGTTGCCTGACACACACACCCCTCCCCAGTCCTCTTCTCCACTTCCCAGGCAGGAACACAGGCCGGAGACAGCAAACTTCAGTAGTCTGAACTCTTTTATTGGGTAATTAAAGTCATGCAGAGCATTCAGTAGCAAATAGTGCCAAAACAACAAACCTTTCTTTCCCGTGGAAAGAAAAGCTTGCCGCCCAAAGTGTTACATGGAATATATATTGTTACATCCAGTGATACACTGCAAAAAAAAATTGCTACCTACTCTGTGGGCTGGCCAAATCTGTGGGCAGGGCCAAATCTGTGGGTGTGGCAAAACATCCTGCATTATGGGCTATGGAGGTGGGTGTGGCCAACCAAGTGGGCATGGCCTGGGGGAATTTCTGCTACCGGTTCTGCAGAACCTGACAGAACCTGCTGCAGTGCATCACTGGTTACATCACTCCAGAACCCATTCTCCACCTATTTCCAGCCCCGTCGAGATGTCTCCCAATCACCAGAGTTCATGGGGTTAATTAAAGGCCTCAATCACCCTGTTTCTTCTTTGCCCCACTTTCTCACTCTCTCTGGCTGACCCCCTCCCTTGGAATTTTCGGCTGATAAGCGGTGGAGACACAGCACATCTCCATATACTCTCCCCCCTCCCTGCCACCTGAATTTCATGGGAACAAAGGAAGAGCGGGGGGGGGGACATTTCTCCAAGGGTGGGGCTACTCACTCCTGCCTTACACTGAGACATTGCACTGATCCTCTGTTTGACTGCTAGATCAGCTCTTCCCAAAGAAGAAAAAATATGGAAATGGTAGGGGGAATTGAAGATGTTTCTATTACATATTGGCAAGACCTTTGGAACTTTGCTGCATTTTATGATACGCTAGGTAACCCTTTCAACTCCAAACTATTTGGCAACAAACCCTAAAAGGATAGGCAAGGTGGAACGGGAAGAAAAGGGGGAAAGCTGTGGGATAGAATTCCAATCACATCGGGATCAAGTGTGAACAGTGAACTCCCTATTTAATCCTCAAGCACAGCGTGAGCATTTACTGCATTTTGAAATGTAATATAGGCTGTGAATCACATCACAGCAAAACTGAAATGGTCCATTTTGGCTCTCTGGTGTAGTTAGAGTCTTCCTGGGCTATCAAACCAACTACAGTAATGTATAGCTGTGTTTTTAAACATGCTGTTGTCATGTTTGACAGTAGAAGTCTCTGAAAAGACATCAACTTAAAGATGTATGAACAATTCATTTTCCCCTTGCCAAAATCTCAGGCCAGAAACCCTGTAGGTTAAAGAACCAGTGTGGTATAGTAGGCTGGGTGACAGATGAGGACTGAGGAAATATGAGTTCGAAACCTTGTACAGCCATGGGAGCTCAACAGCTAGTAGTAGAGTAACGATAATAAAACCACTCTTGAAGAACCTTACATATCTTGAAAGCCTTATTAAGGACACTACATTTCAGAAAAAACTTAATGGCATGTAATAAGAACAAATGTTTGTTTTAAAGAAGGAGTGCTTGTCAAAAATTACTTAGGGTAATTCAGGGGAAATTATTTCACAGCAATTCCGAACAGATGCTTTTGGTGACCTAGGCAGATGGACGTGAGCACTGTAGATGAGCTAGATGAGCACTTTAGCTTTGGGGATATGGCTTCAAAGGAGTGGAGGCTTATGTATTTAAATGCCCATATGTTTCTTGCATTGAGAAAAACAAGTGGGAATAGCTCTAGGATCATATGCTCAAAACTGGTGACAGTTTGATTTTTTTCCCAAGAAAAAAGAAAGATCTGAATAAATATAGTTTCTATACTTGCAGGTGAATGATTTCAAGCATCACTACTGTCAGTTCATATTTAATTCAGAATGTAGATTTCATTTTAATTTGTATAATGAGTTTGAATGCATATGAACTGATAGTTATTCTGCTAAAAGTCAGCATAGTGTAGCAGATGAAATGTTTCAAAAGGATGGAGGACATGTGGGTTTAAATCCTTGTCTGGCCATGGAAACTGTTGATGGTGATGATGGTAAGACACTCCTTATACATCTCATGAATCTTAAAAGTCCTATTAGGGTCCCAACAAGTCAGAACTGATTTGATGACACTTAACACACACAGTTCTTGGGTACTGTACATCTCCTTCTCTCAGCATATCAGAGATCCCCTCTCCTTCTGAATTACATTTTAATCCTGCCCCTCTTCCAAGAAAGTTTAAATTATCTTTCCCAATACTTTAGTTTTATTCTCTGAACAACCCAAAAGAGATTTTTATCCTGTGAAACCAGTGTGCCTGTATTTCTTGTGCTCTTCCCCCCCCCCCCCCCACATATCCAGAAAACATATATTCCAGAACAGGAATGAATTATGCATATTAGCTTTAGTACAGTCATCATTGAACTTATCTGTGCAAACCTGAGGGCTAGGAACATTTTAGAGAATGAAAGTTGAAATGCTCATGATTTTTTCATAAGTCTCATGGCTACAGGCTTTTTAAAATAGTCTTTTACGGGCTTTTATGATTGCAGGCTTTTATCTACTTATATCCTTTCTAATTCTCCCCTCCCCACATTTACATGCCCAAGGGATACTGTTAGAGTTCTTGCTCACACACACATTCAGAAATTGTTATGCCCGTTCATAATCAAATCTAAAATTCATACAGTACATGTAAATAATTCTTACCAATTTCTTCCATTTCTATTCGATGAGTTTCAAACTACTATCAGAAGTAAGCAACTAGAATTAACATTACTCCACAAATCTTAATCTTTAGGGCCACCAGACAGAAAATGAAAGCTGTCAGCAAATGATAGTATGTCATCCCATTTAACACTTCTCAGAACTGAAGCTCATAGTGCTAATTATTTTTCTTCCTCTTAAATCTTGGAGCAGGGGTAGGCAACCTATGGCCCACAGGCTGGATTCAGTCCATGGCGCCAAATCAACCAGCCACCAATGGAATCTACTGCGGACTCATTTATGGCTGCCGTAAATGCATATATGACAGCCTTGGACTAATTTACAGCTGTCGTAAATGGCGGGGGACCACCAGTCCACCCCCCTCAACTGTCTGAGGGAGCATGACCCGGCTCCTGAATTAAAAAGGTTGGCAACCCCTGTCTTAGAGTAAAACACATGAACATGTGCAGTTCTTCTATCCTGAACATGCAGCATTTCTATAATATCAAAACAAAAATGCCAGGCTTCCTCTCTTTCCTACAGATGAAATATGACAAGAAACCAGTGAGGGCAATCAAACAAATGAATGGTGGGAGGATGGGAATCCTTCAAATTTACACACTTACTCATGCAAATTCCAATAAAAGCAAGAAATATACCAAACCAAAGGTCACTCTTGCTCGAAAGCCAGTCATATCCAATTCTAGGGTTTAGTGCTCATCTCTGTTTATATCCAAAGAGCCAGCACTATCTGTGTCTGCAGACACTTCTGTGGACATGTGACAAGCATGACTCAACACCAGAGTGCACGGAATGCTGTTTAACTTCCCACCAAAGTGGTCCCTATTTATCTACTTGCAATTTATTGCTTTTGAACTGCTAGGTTGGCAGGAGCTGGGACAGAGATGGGCGCACGCTCCATCATACAGCACTCATGTTGAACTGCTGACCTGCCAATCTTCCAGTCATCAACTTCAGTGTCTTAACCACTAAGCCAATGCAGTCCCTTATCAATCCAAAAGCAACTTGCAAATATCTTATCAACATCCACTACCAAATGTAGGAGATTAAGATCACATGAAATCATGTAGGCCACAATCATATAAAACAGGGATGGGAACTAAGCATATGTTTAGTAAAAAAAATGTGTTTTCTTTTGTTCCGGCTTTGTAGTCAAGAGGTTTTCCCCATGTGATTCTTCTTGCAAAAGACTATTCTTGATGGTTCTATTTTTTTTAAATAAAATTTCTTTAGCCACTCTTGAAACCACCCTTCCTCCCCCTGAGGTCACCCCACCCTCCCCTTCACACACCCCCCACAGAAATAGACTCACCCTCAAATCCCACATGAGGATCCATTGGAAGAAAGTTCTAAAGAGAGGCACAGAATGGCAATGCAGTCCATGGCACCTCTGTTTCCCTCCGGGAAGAGAAAAGCAGGAGACAGGAAGGGACTTATTTTGGAGGAGGACCTTTGCAATGGAGGAGTCTTCACTTTCTGTCCACCCTGTTCCCATCCTCTCTAGGAATACTGACCTTGTGCAATTAACCCTTTGCGGTCACATGAAGAAGGAATCCTCCGTCCCAGTGTATGGTGGAGGTTTGGCTTCTTAGATATGGGTATTTCTTGCTCCCTCCCGGCTTTTGAGGAAAAGGGCTGAGGACAACTCCTTGTTCCCCAATCTTCAAGGTGAGCCAAGGGATTTTTGCAAAGAGTTATTTCACTGCCTCTGTGCCTTTCTTTCAATTATCTTGCTTGAAAGTGTCTCTCCTCCCCGGCGGGTTTCTCAGGGTGCTTTTTTGCCTTCACCACTTTCAAACAGGATAATTGAAAGAAAGGCAGGGAGGCAGTGAATTAACTCTTTGCCAAAAAAATCCTTTGGTGAGGGATGATCTTGCTTCCTTTGTTCAAATTTAAACATCCGGGAGTTTTACATGTTTTTTCTTGAACCGGCTGGGACAGGTTGAACCCAGGAAAATCCTGGAAAACCGGGACATATGGCAACCCTACCCATACAGCCCAGTAACACACCAGCACAATTACAGACTCCATCCTTCTGGCTCATCTCTCCAAAGAAACAAATAAAACAATCCCTGCAAACCCCCACCATTATATACACCTTTTAATGGAACAAATACATAGTAAATTAGCCTACTGTTACTTCATGTGGTGTAGTGAATAGACTGACAAACTAGGAATCAGAAGTTTTTATTCAGTCGCACAGTCAAGTTGGCCCTTTGTGACCCCATGGACCACAGCACACCATGCTCCTATGTCATCCTCCATCCACTGGAGTCTGCGCAGATCCATGCCCACCATTTCAATGATGCTGTTGAACCAGCTCAGCCTCTCCCATGCTCTTTTTTTGCCTTCAATTTTCCCGGCATCAGGGCCTTCTCTAGTGAGTCCTCGCTTCTCATTTGGTGGCCAAAGTATTTGAGTTTCAACTTCAGTATCTGCCCTTCCAAGGAGCAGGAGGTTTAAAATTTTTAAACTTTAAAATATATCACACCTTTATAAACATAGACATTAATACAGTTATATATATCAATAAGAAATGACCCTGAATAGTAATAATCTGTCAATTAGTAATCTGTCAATTAGGTTTATGGAAAAGGATAAAGACTTTGTTTTTATAGGAATGGGAATGAACCTTGCCATTCCAAACGTGACAAACATGTCTTTAACACAAAGTAACATCCTGAGTTTGTCTTGATCAGACCTTCTGGGAAGTTGGTTCAATATAGATCTCAACAGTCTTATATACGTTGCTGAAAGGAACAAGTGAGAGTGACCTGTATCAGATTCTTGATTGGTTTTTGATCACAGGAGCAGACTATTTCAATATATGGAATTCCTTGATACTAATTTTCTAAGTGGCAACATATCTAGATGTGCCTTGGTGAAGGCTTTTTTGTGTGATCACAGTTCATAAGGTCAGCAAAATAAGATGGAAAGGTCAAGATGGAGGAGAGATCATTTTGTAAAGGGATGAAATTCTTGAGGTGCATAATGAATGTACTTACTGTATCTCTTTTTGAACTCAGAGATCTAAAGGTCTTTGTTTTAATGAGAGGTTTGCTGCAGAAAACCCAAGATGCCTCTCATTCTCTTCTGGGGAAAAAAACCCACACCATATGTTTAGCAAGGAAATTCAGAGCAGAGGTATCCCTTGATCCATGTTTCATCTTTAAAAGTCTGAAAGAGTGCAGAATTGAATTTTCAACCAATAGTTAATGACTACTTGAAAACCTAATGTCATTAACTGGTATTAGCGCATGTTCCAGTCTAACTAGAGGTGACAGGGTTGAAGGAGGGGACAGCCAACAATAGCCAGGCATATTTATTTTGGATGGTTTCTAACAGAATTCCCAAGTCCTAAAATTTCAGATCCATGCAATATATGAGGGAACAATTTGTTTCAAAAATTTCACAAATGGGAGGAACCATTTCTAGTTCTGTAGAATCTGTATATGCCAAACATGGCCTTTTCAAATTTCTGCTTAGCAAACTCAGCCTGAGATGTCCAAGAGCCTGGAACATCACTCCTAAATACTTGATGTGAGATAACTAACCTAAGGTTGCACAAAAGGTTACATACACAAATAGGATCATGAAAGAAACATGAAGCTCTGGTGTGCCCCCTTTCATAAATATGGTTAGAAGCTTCTCTTTTGACAGTCATTGAAAGAACATGAATTACATGAACGAGAGCCTCTTTCATGTTTTGGGTTTTTCATTTAGACATGAAAAGTTAATCCCAAGTGGGAAATATGTGCCTTCCAGATGTTGCTGGACTGTAGTTCCTTTGAGCACCAGCCAGTATGGCCAATGGTGAAGGACAGTAGCAACTTCAGTCCAACACTGTTCGAAGGGCTGCATGTTGTCAATCCCTACCATAAATAGTATTTGGCCTTCATGGACTCTCACATGGAACAGGATTATTGCATCATCCTATGAATACGTTGTAAAATGGGTTCTGTAGAATTCTGTAAAATTTGTGAGGCCAATTGAAATCATGGTCACCTTGAATCTAGAATTGTGGAACTATTTGAAGTAACTGGATCCATGAGGAATTTCACAACCATTGACCAACCAGTGTGAATGTTTCTTAAAAATAAATGGGAGATGAATAGCAGGTTGTTCTTGTATTTATTTTTAAGTCTGTTTTTGTGTCCCTATGACAGTGATGGAGAACCTTTTAGAGACTGAGTGCCCAAGGAGGTGGGGGAGATGAACGGCAGGCATCAAGCATGCTGGTGATGTCACGTGTGTGTGCACCCACATGGCATCACCAGCGTGCTTCAACTGTACATGTGTGTGCATATGCACACCACCCCTGCACCACCAAGCTTCCCCCCCCCAGACAAGCCCGCCACTGCACCAGGCCGTGCCCCGCCACACTGTGTGCTGGAAAGGCCTCCCTGGCTCTGGAGAAGCCCCATGTGGCCTCCCCACCCCCTGATGAGCTTCCCCATCCCCAATGGGCCTTTCTACCCCCAAAGGGCCTCCCCATCCCCATGGGAACTTCCCACCCCATGTCAGGCCTTCCTATTCTCCCAATGGGCCTCCCCTCCCCCGACGGACCTTCCCAACCCTGTTCCCACCCCCGACAGGCCTTCCTACCCCCCTCTGGGTCTTCCTCTCCCCCTCCTCTGAGTGCTCTCCCACTTTACTTCTCCCAGCCGCAGCCTCCCAGCCAAGATTTCAGCCTCCCCTCTCGCCAACAGATTACCGAAAATGTCAAACCCATTTCAGAGCAGACAGCAGTGGAAAATGCTCTGTACACTTTATGTGGTGGAACTTTGAAGCACTATAATTTGATCAGCTTTGTGTAAGCTTATTATATTTAGATTTTTCATATTGCCCATGGGAAAGCTGTACAAAATATGTATTCTCATTGCTTAAGACTCTAAGTGACTTATTTTACTGAGAATAGTTCTTTATTTGGAGACCCTCCGTGACAGTGGTAAAGTAGCAGTACTGCAACCAAAACTCTGCACACAATCTGAGTTCAATCCAGATGGTCTCAAAGTTGACTCAGTCTTCCATAATTTTGAAGTCAGTAAAATGAGTACCCCAAATTTCGATTAGCTTGTGAAACACCCAGAGAATGCTCTAAACCAAGGGTTCTCAACCTTTTCAAGTTGTGGGCCAGACCACGCCCTCTCAGACAGCTAAGCAGGCCAGATTGGTGCCTACCCCCACCATAAACGCTGCCATAAAATGCATCTGCAGCTGTTGTAAATGCATTTACGACAGCCGTGGGCACATTTATGGCTGTTGTAAATGCATCCGCTTCTGCTTCTGGTGGCAGTGGTGGCAGCAGCATGGGTCACATAAAATAGTGCCACGAGCTGGGCCCGGCCTGAGGGCCATAGGTTGAGAACCCCTGCTCTAAGCATTAGGGACAGTACAGTAAAACCTCGCATAAAGAACGCCTCACTTAGAGACTAACTCGCTTAATGAGCAGAATTTTCTCTGAATGGTCGCCTTCGCTTAACAACTAAGTAAAGGTAAATGTTTCCCTTGCTCGAAAGCCTGGGATATCCTTTTAAAGTGACCCTATAGGAGATATCACCTCCGTTCTGCATTTGTTGAATTTATGTTGCGATCTGAAGAGATTTTAGGGATTTAAGTTTGAAGGGGTCTTCTATTTCAAAGGCTAGCCAAGGTTTAGGACCCCAACATGTAAATCCAGTAATGAGAATACTATCAGTGGAATCAGGAAGATCCCTCTACACTTATCGCATATTTTAAAGCCTGTTTTAGAGGGTGTTATGTATGCATGTCAATGTTACTGTAAAGACAAGAATGTATCCACTCCAATTACAATGTATCTCAGCTGCAAAGGAACGCGAGCAAGCAACCCATAGAGGGCAGCTGCGAGCGTTCAGTCTCACATGGCTCACATTGCTCAATCACGGACAGCCGCGGGAAATGTCCCCGCATTAAGCAGGAAGAGAAAACAACTGCAAGAGTGAGGCGTGCCTGGGCGAGGCCACGCCGGTAGCAGCCAATGAGCTACCGTGCTGCAAGATTCAAATGTATAGTCCTACTGTATATAATGAGATGTACCGCCACCATTACCTCATGTCCTCCGGATCATCATGCAATAAACCTGTGTTAAGCCAACCCTTCGGCTGTTTCGTTGTCTTTGGTCCCATACACTAAACTGGCGACGAAGGTGGGATCATGGCAGCCCACGGGACCAAGACATGCGCCGGCTACGAGATCAAGAAGCCGGGAGATTTAGAGCTGTTCGAGATCGACTTCAATGGGGCGCTGGTGGAGCTCGAGGTTACGGACGAGGCCAAAAAGAGGGCCATTTTCGTCAGGATGCTCGGGCACGAGACCAAGAGGACCTTGGTGGACCTGATCGCACCGAGAAGGGTGAGCGACTTCAAAGCTAAAGAGCTCCTGACGATGCTGCGCAACCACCTCCGGCCCGCGATAGCGATGTTCCCCGCTCGGAGCGCGTTTTGGAGGCGAGTCCAAGCGCCCGGGGAGTCAGTCGCCAATTTCGCAGCGGCCCTGCGACTGGCCGCCGACCCATGTAAGTGGGAGAACCCAGAAGTCACCCTCAGGGACTGCCTGCTGTGCGGCCTGAGGGACACCGAGACTCAGCGCGCACTGATGAAACAAGAGCCTCCCCCCACACTACAAGAGGTCCTAGATGCGGCACAGGCCGCGGAAGCCACGATGGCCGGGGTGCAAGAGCTCCAGGACTGGCGGCCGAGGACGGCCAAGGCGGAAAGCTCGGTGCGCGCAGCCCGGCGAGCTTCAAACTCGTCCGCGGAGAGCGGAGACGACGAGGACGTCTGGAAGGTCCAGAAGGAAGGCCGGCGTTGCGACGGCTGTGGCGCCGCCCACGCCCGCACCAAGTGCCTGTTCAGGAAGGCTGAGTGCCACAACTGCGGCCGGCGCGGGCACATCGCCAAGGTCTGCAGGAAACGGCGCGAGACCAGGAGGAGTTCGCCAGACCGCTCGGCGAGGCAGAGCCGCACCACAAGGCCCAAGGACGAGAGCCGCACCACGAGGCCCAAGGACGGCACCCGGACCACGTGGAAGCAGGACGGCGTAGGGCGCATCTCCGACGACAGCGAGGACGACGCCCCGGTGTTCAGCGTGTCCGCGGGACACCCCCGATACTTCGTTGAGGTAGTAATTCAAGGGGCCCCTGTTAGGATGGAGGTGGACTCGGGTTCTTCTTACTCTATCATCTCCCAGGGAGAGTTCCTGAAAATCGCCCCCCACGTGCGGCCCAAACTCAAAGCGTTGAGGTCCACGCTGAAGGACGTGCAAGGGAACCGCATTCCAGTGTTGGGGGTTGGGAAGTTCCAGGTCCAATTCAAAAAGCACGCCGCAACGCTCCCCCTAGTCGTCCTCAAGGGAGGTAATTGCAGCCTCCTCGGGACTCAATGGTTCCAGCCCCTGGGTTTATTCATTGGGGGGGGGGTGCACACCGTTGGAGTACACGCCGCCGGGACTGATCCAATACAGAGCGTGTGTGACGCGCACCCCGAGGTTTTCAAAAAGGGACTGGGGAAATTCAAGGGCCCCCCAGTGACTTTCAACCTGGACCCGGGAGTACGACCAATTAGGCTGAAGCCGCGCAGAGTGCCTTTCGCACTAAAGGACAAAATAGAGGCGGAACTGGACAAATTGGTGGGTCAGGGGATTCTTGTGCCTGTCGATTCTGCGGAGTGGGAAACTCCAATTGTAACAGCACTAAAGGCCAACGGGGAGGTCCGCATATGCGCTGATTACAAGTGCACCATCAATAAGGCGATTCGCCCTAATGCGTATCCGGTGCCGGTAGTCAGCCACTTGCTGGCCAGGTTACATGGGGGGAGGTGTTTCGCTAAGCTTGACCTAGCACAAGCATACCAGCAGCTCCCGGTGACCCCGGCCTCAGCTGCAGCACAGACCATTGTCACCCACAAAGGCGTTCCAGGTGACGCGCCTTCAGTTCGGCGTGAATTCGGCGCCCGGAATCTTCCAGTCACTTGTGGAACGCCTCCTAAAGGGATTAGTGGGGGTGTTACCCTACTTTGATGACGTATTGATAACGGGGGGGGGGGGGGGAGCCGGGCTGAACTGGCAAAAAGGTTGGGAAAGGTCCTGACAATATTCGAAAAGGCGGGGTTGAGGTTGCGGAAAGACAAATGCGTCTTCTTCGCGACCGAGGTTGAGTTCCTAGGGTTCCGGGTGACTCCTGAGGGAATAAGGCCGTCCCAATCCAAGGTGGCCGCCATCAAAAAGGCCCCTCGCCCCACCTCCAAGCCCGAGCTGCAGTCGTTCCTTGGACTGCTTAACTTCTACCACTCCTTCCTTCCTCGGAAGGCGGCCGTGGCGGAACCACTACACAAGTTGTTAAAGAAGGACGAGGCGTGGAGGTGGGGCGACGACCATGAGAGGGCATTTAACGACCTGAAACGACTCCTGGCATCCGATGCCATCCTGACCCACTTCAATCCCAAACGCCCGGTGGTCCTGATATGTGATGCATCCCCAGTGGGGGTGGGGGCGGTGTTATGCCACGTGCTAGAAAACGGGAGAGAGGCCCTGATAGCGTTTTACTCCAGGTCCCTGTCCCAAGCGGAGAGAAATTACGCCCAGACAGACAGGGAAGCGCTAGCGATAATTGCAGGAACCAAGAAATTTCATGATTTTGTGTATGGCCGCCCCTTCACCATAGTGACCGACCATAAGCCCTTGCTAGGCATTTTCACCGCAGATAAGCCCACGCCACAAGTCCTGTCCCCGAGAATGCTCAGGTGGGCCATCTTTCTCAACGTGTATCAGCACGCGTTGGTGTACCGGCCAGGGAAGGAGATCAGCCACGCGGATGCACTATCGAGGTCCCCCCTTCCCCAGAATTGCAGCCACGTGGGCGAGGAAGAGAGGGACCACCAGGTCTTGATGATAGAAGTCCTAGACTCGCCCCCAGTAGTACCGGCTGACATCGCCAAAGCGACCGGCAAGGATAAAACGTTAGCAACAGTTAGCTCCTGGGTGCAGAAAGGGTGGCCCGTGTCGTCCCCGGCAGCGGAATTCGACACATTTTTTAAGAAAAAAGTAGAGTTGTCCCTAGAGAGGGGTTGCCTTTTGTGGGGGCAGCGGGTAGTGATCCCCACGTCCCTCCGGCTGAGGGTGCTTAAACTGCTGCACGTCAGCCACCCGGGGATCGTCCGCTCCAAAGCACTAGCCCGCAGTTACTTTTGGTGGCCCCAGCTAGACGCCGATATCGAGCACATGGTCGGCACTTGCGAAGCGTGCCAAAGCTCAAGGCCAGAAGAGGCTCGCTTGCCACATAGGGAATGGGACGCAGCAAGGGGGGCCTGGTCCCGGGTGCACGTAGATTTTGCTGGCCCGTTCAGGGGAGCGCTTTTCCTCCTTGTAGTGGATGCGTACTCCAAGTGGTTGGAGGTCATCCCCGTCTCGAGCACCTCCTCGGCCACAACAATTAAGCAATTACGGAGGGTCTTTTCCACGTTCGGTTTACCCGACACCCTCGTTAGCGATAACGCTAGTTGCTTCACGTCCACCGAGTTCAGGACATTCATGGATCTCAACGCCATTCGGCACGTCACCTCCGCCCCGTTCCACCCGGCCACCAACGGTCAAGTAGAGCGCCTCGTGCGCACCACAAAGGACGCGCTGCGGCGCATGGGTCCCGGAGATCTCGACCTACAAGTGTGCCAATTCCTGCTAGTGTACAGGGTCACCCCATTGGCGTCAGGGTACTCCCCCGCGGAGCTGTTAATGCGCAGGAAGCTGGCCACCGTAATCACCAGGCTAGACCCCACAAGAGTGGAAGACAAAGGGCAGAACGTAGGAATGGAACCCACAAAGAGTTTTAGCGTAGGCTCCCCCGTGCATTGCAGAAACTACGCTAGCACAGGGCCAGCCTGGGTGCCGGGCGTTGTAGTAGAACAAACCGGCCCCGTGTCGTACCACGTGGAAACCAACACAGGCCTCCTGTGGAGGCGGCACGCGGATCAGCTCAGGCGCAGGGTTCCCGAAGAGCCGGACGATAACGGAAGTAACCACGATTCAGCGTTAGGGTACTCCCCCACCCATTTAGCCCAAGGGGGAGGAAAAGGGGGCCATGGGTCCCCACCAAGGGGGGAGGAAAGGGAATCTGTCCTCTTAGATATTCTGCGGGAGTTTTCGGCGGAAGGGAAGAGCCCCGATCTCATACATATCTCGAGGAAGTTTCCCCCAAATACAGATCCCCCAAGAGACTTAGACTTTGATTTGCAGTACCAGGGGAAGTTAGTGGAGTGGTCCCCCACCCGTCCTAGCGAAAAGAGGGGTTTCAGTTCAGCCCCTG
The DNA here is from genome assembly GCA_035047345.1 of Bradypodion ventrale. NCBI lineage: Eukaryota > Metazoa > Chordata > Lepidosauria > Squamata > Chamaeleonidae > Bradypodion > Bradypodion ventrale. Next base: position 71,622,497 of record JAWDJE010000003.1, on the reverse strand, counting down.
GTACTTCAAGCCCCACTAGCCCCTGTGAGTTAGAGTGTAAAATAGCGCCAGCTCCCCGGAGACCGACACCCCCAAGACAGGTGGCGATGGCGATTCCGCCCACCACAGTCTCAAGGTCCCCTGAACGGACGGCAGAAGGTAGCAGAACCACAAGGGCATCCTCGTCGGTCCCGAGGTTCACAATGGGAGGGTCCCCGGGGTCCGCAGGCAACAGGCAGGGGTTCACATCCCAGCTGTTCATTCCATTCCCGTCCCCCAGCGCAAAGCGGGCACAGACACCCCACAGAGCCATTAACGAACCCCCATTTTCCGTTGCAGGACAAGCCCCCACGGAACCAGGGATCACTGGCTCCCCTGCACTAGGTCAGGCGCCAGCACGCCCCAAGTGCGCATGCGGCAAGCCACATTGGTTGCGGGACTTCGTCCCATCCTAGGGGGGAGGGGTGTTATGTATGCATGTCAATGTTACTGTAAAGACAAGAATGTATCCACTCCAATTACAATGTATCTCAGCTGCAAAGGAACGCGAGCAAGCAACCCATAGAGGGCAGCTGCGAGCGTTCAGTCTCACATGGCTCACATTGCTCAATCACGGACAGCCGCGGGAAATGTCCCCGCATTAAGCAGGAAGAGAAAACAACTGCAAGAGTGAGTGCCTGGGCGAGGCCACGCCGGTAGCAGCCAATGAGCTACCGTGCTGCAAGATTCAAATGTATAGTCCTACTGTATATAGTGAGATGTACCGCCACCATTACCTCATGTCCTCCGGATCATCATGCAATAAACCTGTGTTAAGCCAACCCTTTGGCTGTTTCGTTGTCTTTGGTCCCATACACTAAAGAGGGTTGAACCCCAGAACAGATTTTCAGATAGTTCAAAGAGCCACAGAATGGAGGTGGGACACAGGCCCATCTGTGGTTTAAGGAGAAGCAGCCACAACCTTGGTAACTGCAGTTGGTAATGTCTACAGCAGATTAAGCAAGTACACAAGTCTCTTGGCTATTCACTTTCCTATTTTGGTGAAATGTATTATATTTTTCTTGGAATCTGTTATTGCTACCTGCAACTTACAGTCACCGTATGGATCTACAAAAAGTCCTGTTGTCAATTGTAAAAGGTGAAAGATGTATACGATCTGAAGAGGTCAAAGCATTGGTTGCCAATTGTGCCACTCAGATTCTGCAAATTGAAGCCAATGGCTTTCTTTATTGGGTCCATCCATCTTATACTCAGTCTTCTCCTGTTCTTGCTTCCTTCAATTTCCCCCAGCATAATTACATTTAAACTAAGATTTGTAAATTTCTGTCATTTCTTGGTCATTCACTTCTTTCCTTTTCGAAACTAAGACTGTTGTACTTTGGACACATTATGAGAAGACAAGACTTGCTGGAAGAAATATTGGATGCAGCACAAAAAAAAACACAGGAAGACCCAATATGAAATGGATTAACTCAATAAAGAAAGCCACAGCCTTGACTTCGGAAACAGCTGAGCAGAGCAGTTAAATGATAGGATACTTTTGAAACAATTGATTCTTAGGGTCACCAGAAGTGACTAGGCAGAACATTGCAACAATAAATTATCCACATTATTATTCATAGTCACCCAGAAAAATAGAGTTCCTCCCATTTTCTATAACTCAATCTTTTCCGTAGGGCTTTGGTTGGCAGAATCAGAAGCATTTGTCTTAAACTGGAAGGCCAGGGTGGATGGGCCCAGGCTGTTTAGTTTTATTTGCCTAGGAATCAGTAGAGAATTATTTCCCAACCTTTGACTTTTGGACTTCAATTCCCAGAAGCCTAAGTCAATCCCCCAAAGGACTGATAAGTCAATGTACTGTATCACTGTACTGACTTAGTTCTGGGGATCGAAGTCCAAAAACCATAGGTTGGGAAACACTGTAGAGAGAATGGTATCTTTGGTACCATTCATTAATGATAAATAAATAAAATAAAATAAAATAAAATAAAATAAAATAAAATAAAATAACAACAACAACAACAACAACAACAACAACAACAACAATAACAACAACAACAACAACAATAATAATAATAATAATAATCTTTTGCTACAAATCCTTGTCTGCAATCTGGATATACTGGTAACATTGTTTAAGACACCTCAGTAATAATAATTTTGTGTCAGAGATTACTCTGGGTTGGAAGGATTTTTGCTGGAAAAACTCCAATCAGGGGACGACCGAATGAGGCTCCTTTCATGTCCCCAAGCGCTGCTCTCAGGTATTGAAATCTGACCTTCCAGTCTGCAGCTCAGCATCTTAACCACTAAGTCACCGGGGGAGCTAGCCACCTCAGTGATTTTAATGTGAAAAAAGGTTTCCTGCAGAATAAGATTATTGGTCTAACAATGCAACTGGACTCAAAAGACTGTACAAGGAAAGCATATATAAATGCTTGTATACAAATGCCAGAAGCCTCCGGAACAAAATAGGGGAGCTGGGATACTAAGCAATAGATAAGAATATTGATATTATTGGTATCACTGAAATCTGGTGGACGGATGATAACAATGGGATACAGTTATCCCAGGCTACAAACTGTACAGGAAGGATAGGAAGGTGCAAACAGGAGGTGGTGTAGCCTTGTATGTCAAAGAAGTGATAAAATTGTATGAATTGGAATATCTAGGTGATTTGGAGTCACCATTAGAAGCTCTGTGGGTAAGAGTACCAGGCCACAAGGATGCTCTAACAGTAGGCATATACTATCGGCCTCCAACCCAAACTCTTGAGGGAGACTGGCAGTTGGAGAATGTTGTAAAGGAGGCATCCAAGAAGGGAAGCCTGGTTATAATGGGGGACTTCAATTACCCTCACATAGACTGGGTGAACTGTTGTTCAGCATATGATAAAGAGATAAAGTTCCTAGATATGCTAAATGATTGTTCCCTGGGACAGATGGTTGAAGAACCAACTAGAGGTACAAGAATCCTTGACTTGATCCTGAGTAATACTCAGGATCTGGTGCAAGATGTTAATGTGACTGATCCAATAGGGAACAGTGACCACAACTCAATTATGTTTAACTTGATCATAGACCGCAAGTCACTAATAAAATCTAACACAGAGACCTTAAATTTTCAAAAAGGAAATTTTCCAAAGATGAGGAAACTAGTAAAAAAGAAGCTGAAAGGGAAAATTGAGAGAGTCCAAACACTCCAAGAGGCATGGAGGCTGTTTACAAAAACAATAACAGAGGCCCAATTGGAATGCATACCCAAAAGGAAAAAAAGCACTGCCAGGTCCAAGAGGACTCCGATGTGGCTTACAGGAGCTGTTCGGGAAGTGATCAAAAGCAAGAAAAGCTCATTTAGAAGATGGAAGGCTTGTCCGAATGAGGACAGCAGGCAGAAACATAAATTCTGGGAGAACAAATGCAAGGCAACAATCAGGAAAGCAAAGCAAGACTTTGAGGAGCATATAGCTAAAAATACTCAGAGAAAAAACAAACACTTCTTTAAGTACATTAGAAGTAAGAACCCAACTAGGAAGGCCATTGGACCATTAGACGACAATGGAAGGCAAGGGGTTATTAAAGAGGAAACAGAGATTGCAGAGAGACTCAATGAATTCTTTGCTTCAGTATTCACTGAAGAAGACAGAGACCACATGCCCAAAACAGAGCCTATCTTCGTAGGGAGGGAAACCGAAGAATTAAGCCAGATAGAAATAACCAGGGAGGAGGTCCTTGCATGTCTTGTTAAACTAAACACTAACAAATCACCAGGACCAGATGGCATCCATCCACGAGTTCTCAGGGAACTTAAAGATGAAATTGCTGATCTCCTAGCCAAAATATATAATATTTTCCTCAAATCAGGCTTTGTGCCTGATGACTGGAAGGTAGCGAATGTAACACCAATTTTCAAAAAAGGATCCAGGGGTGATCCAGGAAATTACCGACCTGTCAGTTTGACATGTGTCCCAGGTAAAGTGATGGAAACCATCCTAAAAGACAGAATTAATAGGCACATAGAAGAGAAGGCGCTGCTAAAGGAGAGCCAACATGGCTTTTACAATGGCAAATCATGCCTCACTAATCTGTTGGAATTTTATGAGAGTGTCAACAAGCATGTGGATAAGGGAGATCCAGTTGACATTGTTTATCTGGACTTTCAGAAGGCTTTTGGCAAGGTCCCACACCAAAGGCTCTTGAATAAACTTACCAGTCATGGAATAAAGGGGCAGGTCTTGTCCTGGATCAGCAACTGGCTAAGGGACAGGAAACAGAGGGTAGCACTAAATGGATACTTCTCCAAGTGGAGGGAAGTAAAGAGTGGGGTCCCCCAAGGTTCAGTACTGGGACCCCTGCTTTTCAACCTCTTCATAAATGATCTAGAGGTAGGAGTAAAAAGCAAGGTAGCCAAATTTGCTGACGACACTAAATTATACAGGGTAGCGAAAACTGTGAGAGATTGTGAGGAGCTCCAGAGGGATCTCTTGGCACTGGGGGAGTGGGCAAAACAGTGGCAAATGAGCTTCAACATTAGTAAGTGCAGAGTGATGCATGTTGGGGCAAAAAAACCAATTACATTTATAAACTGATGGGTTCTGAACTCTCTGCGACAAACCAGGAAAGGGATCTTGGTGTCCTGGTGGACAGCTCAATGAAGGTATCAACTCAGTGTGCCTCAGCAGTGAAAAAAGCAAACTCAATGCTAGGGATTATTAGGAAGGGTATAGAAAATAAGTCAGGAAGTGTCATTTTGCCTCTTTATAAATCTATGGTGAGGCCCCATCTGGAATACTGTGTACAGTTCTGGTCGCCATACCTCCAGAAGAATATTATGGAGTTGGAAATGTGCAGAGGAGGGCAACCAAAATGATTAGGGAACTGGAACACCTTCCTTACCATCTGAGGCTGCAACGGTTGAGCCTTTTCACGCTTGAACGACGGCGTCTAAGAGGTGACCTGATTGAAGTTTATAAAATCATGCACGGTGTGGACAAAGTAGATAAGGAAAAACTGTTTTCCCTATCGCACAACACTAGATCTAGGGGGCACTCCATGAAACTTTTGGGTACTAGTTCTCAAACAAATAAGAGAATGTACTTTTTCACCCAGAGGATTACTGGTCTATGGAACTCCCTGCCAGAAGAAGTGGTGACAGCTGTCAGTCTTGACAGCTTTAAGAAAGGATTAGACAAGTTCATGGAGGACAAGGGTATCAATGGCTATAATTATGGATACTTAAGGACAAACTCCGGGTTGGAGAGATAGGCAGGATATCTCTCAATGCCATTTCCAGGGAATCCTAAGCAGGAGAAGGCATCTCCTTGGGAATACCCTGAAGGAAATGGTGAGCCACTGTGTGTGACAGAATGCTGGACTGGATGGGCTGTGGCCTGTTCCACCAAGGCTGTTCTTATGTTCTTATGGTTTGGAAGGAAGAATAAATCCAGATTTCCACTGCAGAAGGCTTGAAAAGTAATACGAACTGTATCTCATCAGGATTAGCAATGCAAAAATGGTTCTGGTTATGAACAGTACAAACGTTTTGGCAGTTGCAATGTAGATGGTTGCTGGGCTGTTCACACAGTTGTAGTCTGAGTTTCTAATGAGGCTGTCCATTACCAAACTGAAATTTTGAGAATTTTACTACTTTGCCAGGAAATTAATGCCTCAGTGAGACTTGGCACCTGAATACTCTTCTTAATAAGTAAGCTCTATAATATGTAATCTCCTTTAGGCTTTGTACAAAACTTGCACTTCAGAGGTTGTGGATGATAGTTTACACTTTTTTAGTCTTTCCAGAAAGGCTTAATGACCTGGGAATACAGAAGGAAGGGAAGGCTTACATCAGTCAATATGACAAAACGCCTCATGTTTAATTCCACTGAAAAGCAATTGCAGGCCAGCAAGTTTAGGACTTCAGCTTGTGTTGTGTATTAAAGTTGCTTATGCACAAGCGCGCCTTGCAAAACAGGCGCCAAAATGAAAGAAGCTGATTCACTATTGTTTTCCCACTTCCCCGGAAGTCTTGGGTAAATGTAACAATTATGTTGTGTATATAAGTTGTTATTCCTGCACCTGTCCCCTGTTTTTTGCTTCTTGCAATAAACCCATGTTGTTGTTGAGCCAGCTCTGTCCGAGTAATCCTTCCAGGGTTCAGACACAACAATTGACAATGAAGGTGGGATCCCAATGGCGGTGGCCGCCCCAGTGTCAATGGGCCCCTTCAACATCTCAAATCCAGAGTCATGGACTATGTACGAGTTCCAGTTTGAGAAGTATTGTACTTCTCAGCAAATCGACCAAGCCTTAAAGAAGTCTACGTTCCTTGCATTTTGCGAGTTGTCAACACTTGAGCTTCTCAATGACTTGGTTCTACTGAGACTGCTCAAGGATATTCCTCTCAAGGACATCCTATCCATCCTTTGAAACTACTTCAGACCGAAGGTTGTGTGGATTCCAGCTAGAGTGGCCTTCTACAGGCGTGATCAGAAGGTGGGTGAATCTGTTGCAGAATACGTTGCTGCGCTCTGACATGCCGCCATCTTGTGTCAATGGGAAAATCTTGACATAGCCCTGAGGGACAGGCTGGTGGTGGGCATCAGGGACGAGGCCACGCATGGCGCCTGATGAAACTGGACGTTCAAACATTTGCTGCAGCTTTGGAAGAGTCTCAAGCTGCAGAGATTGCTAATGCTGGGGTCCAGTTTTTGCAGTCAAGACCAGCAGATCTGTTACAGAAGAGCACGGCTGTTCATAAACACCGGGTCTCAAGCCCTTCATCATTTTCCGGTGAGTCAGAGGGGGAAGACGACATCGGTCAAGTTCGGAGATGGCAACGGGCACCTTTGCCTCAGCACAAAGATGCCATCACGCCATGCCAAGGGTGCAGAAGATGACACCTCTGCACAGACTGCCCGTTTAGAGAATCTGAGTGCCACCAGTGTGGGAAGAAAGGGCACATTTCCAAGGTTTGCTGCTGGGTCTCCAAAGGATCGTACAAGGACAGCACTCATCGCAAGAAGGATCACCCAATTTCCAAGGTTTTTGAGGGCCGCCATTCCAGTTCCTGTGTTGAGACAGTCTCCGGCAAGTCCTTCATTGATGTCACCATACATGGGTGCCCGTCAACATGGAAATTGAGTTGGGGACTTCCTTCTCCATTATCACCCAAAAAGAATTTTTCCACATGCCCCCGTCTGCCCGTCCTAAGCTGCAGGCCCTGAAGGTCAAACTAAGTGACATATAGGGCAGACACATCTCTGTGATGGGTGTTGGGGACTTTCATGTGTGCTACCGTAACTTGTCTGCCCTCCTTCCCCTGGTTGTAGTCAAGACTGGTAAGAGCAATCTCCTGGGGACTCAGTGGTTTGGGCCCCTGGGAATTGCCATTTCGGGTATTAATTTGGTATGGTCTGACCCCATCCAGTCCATCTGTAAGAAGTTTACAGACATGTTCTGTTTGAGGTTGGGTATGTACAATGGCCCCCCTGTCCATTTTGAGTTGGATCCAAAGGTTGTCCCTATACGGATGAAACCCTGCCGGGTACCCTTCACCCTCAAAGACTGTATGAGGCAGAGCTTGATAAACTGGTGGCACAGGGTATCTTAGAGCCAGTGGACTCCACTGAGTAGGAGACCCCTATTGTTACTGCAATCAAATTAAATGGGGACATCCGCATCTGTGCGGATTACAAGTGTACCATAAATAAGGCGATTCACCCGAATTCATATCCTGTACCAATGGTCAGCCACCTTCTTGCTTCACTTCATGGGGGTAACTGTTTCACCAAATTTGATTTGGCTCAGGCTTATTTATTTATTTATGTATTTATTTAGCGCATTTATATCCCACCCTCCTGGTGGGTACACCCCTCAGCAGTTACTTGTTACCCCTACCTCGGCATTGTGCCAGACAATCACCACTCATATGGGGGCTTTTAAAGTTAATTGCCTTCAGCTCGGGGTGAATGCTGCCCGGGAATTTTCCAGGGTTCAGTGGAAAGGCCACTTAAAGGTCTCCTGGGGGCCTTGCCCTATTTTGATGATGTTCTGATATCAGGGACTGATAGGGAGGACCTCGCTGCGAAATTGGGGAATGTGTTGGAGCATTTTCACAATGTGGGTCTCTGCCTAAAAAAAGAGAAGTGCTGTTTTTTGCTACCAAAGTGGATTTTTTAGGGTTCAGGGTTTCTGCGGAAGGTGTTATGCCCGCCGAATCCAAGGTCACTGCAGTTTTAAACACTCCGTGTCCAGGGTCTAAGATGGAGCTGCAATCCTTCTTGAGATTACTCAATTTTATCATTTGTTCCTTCCTCAAAAGGCTACCATGGTGGCCCCCCTTCACAGTCTTTTGCGTAAGCAAGCTGTGTGGTGCTGGGGTCCCCCGCAGGAGCAAGCATTCAAAGAGGTCAAGAAACTCATTACTTCAAATGCTATTCTCACTCATTTTGACCCGGGCAAGCCAATTGTCCTGGTTTGTGATGTATCTCCTGTCGGTGTGGGGGCAGTTCTTTGCCATGACCTGGGGGGGGGGGTCAGGAAGCTCCGATCGCTTTCTTTTCCAGATACATGAAAATTTGGCATGCCCAAATCGATAGGGAAGGCCTGGCCATTATAGCGGTGACCAAGAAATTCCATGATTTCATTTATGGGTGTCCGTTTACGATCGTTATGGACCACCAACCGCTTTTGGGCATTTTCCCCCCGGATAGGCCAACTCCTCAAATTTTGTCACCAAGAATGCTGCAGTGGACAATGTTTTTACAGCCCTATCAGTTCACATTGCAGCACCGGCCGGGTTCCTCCATTTCTAATGTGGATGCACTCTCTAGGTCCCCCGTGGAGCCTATGGGAAAGGTCTCTGGGGACCATCAAGTTCTGATGGTTGAGGTGCTGGAGTCCTCACCTGTGTCTGTTGAAGACATCGCGGCTGCATGCAAGAATGATGCCATCCTGTCTAAGGTTATGTCCTGGGTTCAAAAGGGTTGGCCATCGCCCCCTGTGTCCGAAGAGTTTAGGGGGTTCTATACGAAATGGCAGGAGCTGTCATTGGAAAGGGGGTGCTTGTTCTGGGGGGACAGGGTGGTCATTCCCCTGGCACTCCAAGGAAAGATCCTCCATACTTTACACATAAGTCACCCTGGCATAGTGCGCTCTAAGGCACTTGCGAGGAGCTATTTCTGGTGGCCCAGGCTTGATTCAGACATAGAAGATTGGGTGGGGTGTTGCTGAGAGTGTCAATCGTCCAGACCCGAGGAGATTCACTAGCCCACCAGGGAGTGGGACATGGCAAAGGGCCCCTAGTTGAGAGTTCACATTGACTTTGCCCGGGCCTTTCCGTGGTGCCTTATTCCTCCTGGTTGTTGATTCATTTTCTAAATGGTTAGAAGTAGTCCCTGTTTCAAACACTTCAGCAGCCATCACAATTCAGAAGCTGCGGAGGTTATTTTGCACCTTCGGTTTGCCCGACATAGTCATGCCTGACAACACTTCGACCATCATGTCGGCTGAATTCCAGGACTTCCTCAAACGAAACAGGGTTCGGCACATAAAGGCCACTCCCTTTATCCTGCTATGAATGGACATATAGAAAGGCAGGTCCGATCAGTTAAGGAGGCCCTAAAGAGAATGGGGTCTGGTGATTTGGATTTGCAATTGTGTCAGTTCCTGTTCACTCACAGAATCACCCCCCTAGCCTCAGGGTTTTCTCCAGTAGATTTGTTAATGAAAAGGAAGCTGTCTTCAGTTTTTGATTGCTTAGACCTACACCGAATGGTAGACAAAGTTTGAAACCTTGATGTGTGTAATTCAAAGGGTTTCTTGGTCGGGCAATCCGTGTATTGTAGAAATTACACCCCGGGTCTCAATGATTGAGGGGAGAGGTTCTGGAACAGACAGGACCGGTCTCACATAGAGTGCTGATGGAAAATGGGTTGGTTTGGTGAAGGCACACAGACCAAATTTGTCCCCATGTTATTGGGCAGAATGCTTCCCCAGAAACGGAGCTGGACGAGTCTCTTGGCTCAAGCGATTCAGGGGAAAGCTCAGAGCCCTCAGACTTTGAATTGGATGCAGAGTTGTTCAGCCAGCCTATACCGCTGGGGTCATCACTGAAACATGTTTCTCCAGGCGGTCCCCCTGAGTGGGTTGTCTCCGGAACTGGGGCTGTGCCAATTTCTCATCCTTCAGACTCTGAAGTTGGGTCAACCCAATAATCAAATGGTTCCACCCCCTAGTACAGGGCAACCTAGATTGTCTACAAACATCACTAGCGCTAAAGGGTATCCCATGCCAGTCTCTCAGAGTCCCCCTCAGATAGACTGACCAAAGAGGGCCTGTAGGCCTCCCCAAAGATATGGAAGTTGGGTCCCCCATTAGGGGAGTAGGAATGTTGTATATTAAGGTTGTTTATGCACAAGCGTGCCTTGCAAAACAGGCGCCAAAATGAAAGAAGCTGATTTACAATTGTTTTCCCGCTTCCCCGGAAGTCTTGGGTAAATGTAACAATTATGTTCTGTATACAAGTTGTTATTCCTGCACCTGTCCCCTGTTTTTTGCTTCTTGCAATAAACCCATGTTGTTGTTGAGCCAGCTCTGTCCGAGTAATCCTTCCAGGGTTCAGACACAACAGCTTGTCAGTCCACTCATACATTTTTTCCAATGGTGACATAAGTAGCAACCTATGTATCTATATCCTTTACCCACAGGGAAAGTTATAATTGGGGAGTCAATTAGTATTGGGAAGATTTGTAGGGTAAAGGGCTAAGCCCTAAATCCGAATGACTACGGGCACAATCTCTTCTCCCCTCACTCCTCCTCAAGCCCATTGAAGCTAATAAATTCTTTTTCTTGATTATGTTGGTCTCAACCTGTTGAAAAAGCCTGTCAAGGAACTGCTAACCCACACAATAGTATGAGAAGGTGACACTAAATGTGCTTTCCCTCTGCCAGGGGTTGGGAATTTGATTCCCCGCTGTGCCTCCCTGATAGGCGATGGACTGAGTGATCCATAGCATCCTGTCCAGCTCTACAGTTCTAAGATAGTGGTTGTGGTGATGATGATGATGATGCAGCTCTGCAGTTCCATACCTGCCAACCTTCCCGGATTGGCCAGGATTTCCCGGTTTTCGGCGCCGATTTACGCCATTTCCCACCCCGCGCTGCCAAAACCCCAGAATTTGGCAGCGAGGGAAAGGAGGTACTGTGCAGCCCTTCTGCGCAGGTCGCCTTCTACGCATGCATAGAAGGGTTTTACACTTGCATAGAACCCTTCTAAGCTTGCATAGAACCCTTCTATGCATGCGTAGAAGGGGCTACGCAAGCGTAAAACCCTTCTACACATGCATAGAAGGCGACCTGCACAGAACCGTTCTGCACAGGTCCCGCATTGGCCGGAGCCGTTGTTGACAGGTATGCAGTTCTAAAAGGATGATGATGATCCCTGTCACTAATTAGTGTCTAAAAACTGTTGCTTTCCCAAAGGTAGGACTGGCAGAATGCTTCAAGGCATGAAAACAGCTCCCACTGCACCAGTGAAATGGATGGCCAATTTAAATAGCCACATCAAATTTACTTTTGTTGTTGTTGCCCAAAGCGAGTATTCTCAGCTAAAGAATAGCTGTTGAAACAAGCAATGGCATTTAGTAGATATGCTAATTAATATCTAACAGTTATTTTCTTTAGTGCAATTAAGTTCAGGCACATCCTTTAAAAATTTAGTGCTTTTAATCAAATGGCACCTTCATTTCTTTGGTAAACCATTTCACACACAATAGTTAAAAATGCAGAGTAAATGCTCTGTAACAGACTATACTGAAATTTAATGAAATTGTAACAACTGTCCTACTGAATCTAATTTAGGTGCTTATTTCAGATGCTTCATTTAATGTGTTAACAAAATAAATTGCATGTAATTGGAAGCATCAATACCGCAGTGAAGGTTACTGAATTAGCCATGGAATACAGGCATTAATACACTGGTATTAAAGAGGCAGAAGCAATGTTAATTCTCTTCTGTTTAAATAATTAGGAGGGAAAAGTAATTCAAAGCATGCTGGTCTTCAAATTCTCACTATTTTTCTTTCTTTGTTACATAGCTGTGTAAAAATCACTTTAAAAGACTTTAATTTTGAAGGCTAGTACCTCGTTTAATCTTATGTACTGTAGTAAAAACTAAAATAAATGATTCAAGAGTCATAAAGACTGTATATATTTCTGTAGCTGCTAGATCAGAATTTTTGAAAGAGAGCTAGTATACAGAATTGGGGTTTAGGCTTGGATTACTGTGGTTGGGTTTTAGGCTTGGATTACTGTGATGCTGAATGGTTTTGCCTTGGATTCAGACTGACAGCATTCTGTCATTTTTGAGGTTGTATCCCATTACTGTTTTCCTCACTCTTTTATTAAGTAACTATAAGGACCACTCGATTTTTTCTAAGGAATTCTTACCCACAGTAGTAGATATAATAATACCCCCCCCCCATTTTCTTTTTTCTGATATGTATATTTGGGGTATTATTATATCTACCACTGTGGGCAAAAAAAATTCCTTAGAAGAAATGGAGTGGCCCTTATAGTTACTTAATAAAAGAGTGGGGGAAACAATAATGGGATACAACCTCATAAATGACAGAATGCTGTCAGTCTGAATCCAAGGCAAAACCATACAGCATCACAGTAATCCAATCTTATGTCTGATGTAGTGGACTTGAACCATGAAAGCTAACATTAAAATATAGTACAGTGGAACCTCGATTCGGTTAACAAATTAAATGCATTCTCCAAGACCTTTTGTACTATGAAAAATTTGTTTAGCAAATTTCCCATGGGAATGCAATGGAAACCAAAATTTGTTAACAGAAACATGGTTTCCCATAGGAAAATGCATTGAAAACCAATTAATCTGTTCTGGAAAAAATTTGTTAACTGAGCCACTACTTTCTATGGATTTCCTTTTGTTAGGCAATTTTTGTGTTAATTGAGCCATTTGTTAAGCGAGGTTCCACTGTAGTTAGTCTTTAAGGTGTCACAAAGCTTGTTGTCTTTTTAATTTAATTTTATTTAATCTCTAATATGCTTGCACAGACTTACACAGCTATCACTTCAAAAATTTCACCTATATTTGGTACATTTATCTTAATGGCTCTTGCCTGAACTGCAAAATAGCAAAAATTCTCAGGTATATGTATACTACACATTATTACTGTAAACAGCTCCAAGCAAAACACAATATGGTTCTCTCACTTCTCACATGAAGGTAATTATGTAAACATTGACAGAGCTATTATTTGCTGTTTAGGAATGACAGAAATGTAAGAACCACAGATGCAAGATTGCTTAATATAATGGAGAGAGAACTTTTCACCATTAGGACTCTTGCCTGTTAATTTAGCCAGGTGTCAAACTGGCATTTCAAGGAAACAACCTACAGGCATCTCTGTGAAAACTTTGACTACAAGCCAAGTAAATGAGATGCAAAAATAATAGCCACTCTCTCAATCACAACGATGCCTGCCAGCTGTATACAGCTAGAACAGAACAAACCTTGCTCACCTTTCTGTAAGAGATAATCAGAGGAATCAGGTTATACATGGGAGGTAGCACTTTGTGGGATCCGCGCACACAATTGGTATACTGGCCCTGACAGAACCCTGGTAAGGGGTGATCACATTGTTACCAGGGGTTCCTGAAGGGACAGAAATTGGGGGAGCGGGATATTAGATAGGGTTTAATTCATCACTAACTGATCTGACAAACTGCTTGGTCAACAGAGAGCTAATGACTAACGGGTTTGGTGCGTAATAGGCAATCTCGTGCCTGCGGATTACCTTTAGCCCTAAAGCCAATACCAGCCACATGTTTACCCCGGATAACATGGAACAATGTATTTCCCCTGCCGTTAATTAAGTTAGTTAATTAACCTCCCCTGTAGACTTCCCCAATTAACTTGTGTAAACACGGAGTGTGAATTCTGCCAGATCGCGGTGCTTTTACATGCAGCCTGTACATGATAAATACTATTGACTTGCCTTCATTAAATCACTGGTCTTTGCTCCATCTTGCCTCGTGTCTCATTGCTTGACCAGTCTCCTCCGGGACCCAACAGCCACTTCGCGGTGCCGATCCAGCTTGCGCAATCCGCTTCGCGGCCCAGATCCAACATATGGTGACCCCGACGTGATTCTACTCGTAAGTAAGCGATCTTTGCAGTCTGGTTCTACGCCAGAACCATGTCCGAATCGTCCCGGAGGACAACGCGGCAGCTCTGGTCTGAAAGCCATCCAATCTGAGTGACAGCTATGCGGCGAGGCATTCCAGAGAGGCAGAGCACGCTCCAAAGCTCTGAGGCAGCTTGCTCCGCAGAAACGCGTTCCGCTCATGGTCGGCTGTGAAACCCTTACTTCAGCGCAGAGGCCACCGAGGGCCCGTGGCAGCAGTCCACGCTCCGAGCTCCTTCCCAGAGGTTCGTCACGCCAGACCTGTTACCTAAACTCAGACGCGTAGCTTCGCCCCGAGGAGGAAAACTTCAAAGGACCGGTAGGTAATATGGAGACTTGTCCTCAGAGGCAATGTCCGACCGCTAACCAGAGAGTTCACTTAATGGAACTCAAGTCCCTGGCCAGGGTATCCCATACATGCATTCACAGTGCCCAGTTAGCGGATCTTTTGGTGTACTTGGGGGATAATTGTCTGCTTTATCCAGAAGCAGGCATGCTTAACCTCCAACTTTGGGACAGGATAGGAGCCTGCATTCAGCAAGCCCAGAGAGCTCCAGATAGCATAATCAGCACATGGAGCAAATGGAGGAAGCTCTTAGCAGAGGTAGACCCAGTCTGGATAGAGACCCAGGAACCCCCAGTGCAGTCCGAGCCATCAGCCCCAACGGCTCTCTATCCGTCAATTCAGCTCAAGCAGGGTAGTGTAGGGAGCTTTTCCTCAGTGACAGCTGCAGACATCACTGATGGAATGCATGGAATGAGAAGCGCTGGCGCTCCTCTGACAGTCACAGGTTCCCAAGCTACCAAGAGTTCCATCCAGCGCATGGTTGAGGAAGAAATCAGCAAGGGGGAGTTGCCAGCAGAAGAACTAGCTGAGTTTAGGCAGATATGCCCAGTTCATATAGAGATAGATGCCCTCACGGGTCAGCAGCAAACAGTCCATTCAGCGCAGAGGCCACCGAGGGCCCGTGGCAGCAGTCCACGCTCCGAGCTCCTTCCCAGAGGTTCGTCACGCCAGACCTGTTACCTAAACTCAGACGCGTAGCTTCGCCCCGAGGAGGAAAACTTCAAAGGACCGGTAGGTAATATGGGGACTTGTCCTCAGAGGCAATGTCCGACCGCTAACCAGAGAGTTCACTTAATGGAACTCAAGTCCCTGGCCAGGGTATCCCATACATGCATTCACAGTGCCCAGTTAGCGGATCTTTTGGTGTACTTGGGGGATAATTGTCTGCTTTATCCAGAAGCAGGCATGCTTAACCTCCAACTTTGGGACAGGATAGGAGCCTGCATTCAGCAAGCCCAGAGAGCTCCAGATAGCATAATCAGCACATGGAGCAAATGGAGGAAGCTCTTAGCAGAGGTAGACCCAGTCTGGATAGAGACCCAGGAACCCCCAGTGCAGTCCGAGCCATCAGCCCCAACGGCTCTCTATCCGTCAATTCAGCTCAAGCAGGGTAGTGTAGGGAGCTTTTCCTCAGTGACAGCTGCAGACATCACTGATGGAATGCATGGAATGAGAAGCGCTGGCGCTCCTCTGACAGTCACAGGTTCCCAAGCTACCAAGAGTTCCATCCAGCGCATGGTTGAGGAAGAAATCAGCAAGGGGGAGTTGCCAGCAGAAGAACTAGCTGAGTTTAGGCAGATATGCCCAGTTCATATAGAGATAGATGCCCTCACGGGTCAGCAGCAAACAGTCCATTCGCCAGTTCCGTACAAGCTGCTTATGGCTATACGGAAGGCCATCACAGAGACAGGACTTCAGAGTTGCTTCACCAGGGGCACGCTTCAGCAAGTGTGCGAAACCATGATGCTCATTCCGTACGACTGGAAAGCCGTCATGCGAATGATGCTCAACCCCAGCCAGTATTTGCTATGGGACAGCGAGTATCGTCTCTAAGTGCAGGCAAGGGCTGCCAGGATGGGCGGAGCAGTAATCCCTGACCAGTTATATGGTTCAGGTCCATTCGAATCCGTTGATGCGCAGACCGCCTTGCCAATCACCACCCTTCATTTGGCGGCTGAGACAGCCTTCAGGGCTTAGCTCAAGGTCCCGGCAGCTGGCAAAGCAGCCAAAAATTACACAGCAGTCAAACAGGGTGCCCAGGAGTCCTACATGGACTTTATCAATAGACTGGAGGAAGCAGTCAGTACACAGATTGATAATGAGCAAGCCCAACAGGAGCTCATGATGAAATTGGCGAAAGACAACGCCAACCTTGACTGCCATAAGATCTTGCAGTCACTGGGCAATCGTCCCAATCTGACTCTCATGGACATGATTAGGGCTTGTGCCGACGTTGGTACAGATTCCTACAAAATGGGTCTGTTGGCAGCGGCGGTACAAGGCGGTAGGAAACCCAAGAACAAGACCAAAGGAGAATGTCACAATTGTGGCAAGATCGGTCATTTCGCTAGGGAATGCCGATCCACCAAGGGCAGCGGCCAAAACGCCGGCCGTCCCAAGACTCCAACCACCCCATGTCTAAGGTGCAATAAAGGCTTCCACTGGGCCAGGAACTGCCCGAATTCGGGAAACCGGAGCGTGGGCTTGTCTCTGGCCCCGGTCCAAACAGAGACCTCAATCGCTCTGGGAGAGCCAGAGCTGGATTAAATTCCGATCACATTCCCTGCATTCTGGAGGCGCAGGCCAGCCCTAGAGGCAGCACGGGACTAGATTTGACTTGCCAGTCAGAAGTCACATGTGACTTGCCAGGCACAGTCTATCTGGTCGATTCCCAGTACATGGGACCCCTGCCTAAAGGCTACATAGGTTTAGTTTTGCCCCGTAGTATTGCAGGAACGCGAGGAATTCTTGTAATTCCGGGAGTCATTTACTCCAATTTTTTGGGTGTTCTCCAAGTTCAACTCTGGACACACCTACCCCAAACCATTCACAAGGGAGACACGTTAGCGCAACTGATCATGGTTCCTTGTAACTCGCCAGCAGGCAGCCAGGAAAGGCTCAGGGACAGCTCAGAGTCCGGGTCGGAAGACCGCTCGAGCGTAGAAGGGGCAGTGCAAGGATACCAGGTCTTAGCGACTGTGGAAACCAACATAGAGTGGAGGTGGCAGCCAGTCATAAAGGTATTTTTAAATAAAAACCTTTTACTGGGCTGCTAGACACTGGAGCTGACGTCAGCGTGGTCAGCCAGAGTCAGTGGCCACGTGAGTGGGCTCTTGAGCTGGTCTCCAATGTGTGGGGGGTAGGCAGTGTTCAAGAAGCGTTTAGAAGCCAGGATTGGGTAGAAGTCACGATCCCCGAAGCTGACGGCACAGCGGTCATCCGGCCGGACATTTTGGACGTGCACGTCAACCTTTGGGGGCGAGACATTCTGCAGCAGTACCGTGCCATTCTTACCTTCGGGTAATGGCTCTACCGCTTAAATGGCTGACCAACACGCCAGTCTGGGTAGAACAATGGCCGGTAGCATGGGAGAAATTAGTCGCCCTGAAACAGCTGTTAAAAGAACAGCTAGACGCAGGACATATAGAACGGTCCACCAGTCCTTGGAATTCACCCATATTTGTAATCAAGAAAAAGTTGAGGAAGTGGCGACTCCTTCACGATCTCAGAGAAATCAATAAATATGTTCAGCCAATGGGTCTGCTTCAATGCGGCATCCCGAATCCGAACATGATCCCCGAGGGTTGGGAGATCTTGGTCATAGACTTAAAAGACTGTTTTTATACAATTCCCTTAGATGCTAGGGATCAGGAAAGGTTCGCTTTTATAGTGCCAGTCATGAACCACAGAGAGCTTACGCAACGCTACGCGTGGAAATATTTGCCACAGGGGATGCTCAACTCGCCCACCCTGTGCCAAATTTATGTTCACAATGCACTGGAAAAGTTTTGAAACCTTCACCCCACAGTCTTAGTGTGCCATTTCATGGATGACATCCTGGTCGCAGCGCTGCAACTCGGCAGTGAAATGTTTAAAAACCTCCAGGCCACCCTGGGGGAAAGAGGGTTACTCATTGCCCCGGAGAAAGTTCAGAGAACCGAGCCATTTTCATACTTGGGCCATCGGCTTCTCCGTTCTTGCGCAGCACCAGTTTTGCCACAGATCAACTTAAAAGATTCAGTCACCCTTGTAGAATTGCAGCAAATTCTGGGGAATATTAATTGGGCCAGACCATAGTTTAGGCTAGATACAGATCTTTTGAAACTGCTCTTCTCGCTGCTAACGCTAGGTAAGCAGCCGGCAGACCAAATACACATTCCTCGAGAGTTGCGTTTGACTCTCAAAAAGGTCAACCAAGTTCTCAGCCAGAAATGGGTGGACAGGATTAGTCAGGGGCCCTATGCTCCGATTCTAAACCTGTACATCGTTTGGACCGGATTCATGTTTACCTGAGCCCTAGGGGTGGACTCCGAGCGGGGGGCGAGTATCGTAGAATGGGTGTATTTACCACACACCTCTTCCCGAAACATCGTTCCTCCGCAGGAACTGGTCTCCGCGGTGATTTACCGAGGGAGGCTGAGAGCAAGGGACATCTCAGGGCACGATTTAGCAAAAATTGTGGTCCCATTCACAAAAGAGCAAATTCAGCAACTGATGCAGCTCAGTGACTCGCTTCCGATTGCATTGGAAGGATTCACTGCATGTTTGGCATACCATTTGCTGAAAGACCCCAGACTTGTCTCGCTTCAAATACAGACAGTCAGTTTGTGTGAGTTAATGTCACTGGTTCCACTTCAGGGGGCTAGGACAGTTTTCACTGATGGGGGTCGTACATATGGTGTTCTTACTTGGCAAGAGAACCAAGCTTGGTGCACGCTTCTAACTCTTCCACAGAAGTTCACACAGCGGGCAGAGTTGGCAGCGGTGAACCTCGCTTTGGACACCTTTGCCAAAGAACGCTTAAACATAATTACTGACAGCCAGTACGTTAGGAACTTGCTTCACAGTCTACCGGGAGCATACATCACTCCCGTGATAGACAAGAATTTGTTGAGTCTTTTCCTCACAACTCAATTTCACTTGCGGAACCACACTGAAGCGCTCTATATCGCCCACATCAGAAGTCACCAGGACTTGCCTGGTCCAATTTACACGGGCAATAGCAGAGTGGATGTGGCCACAAAGGAAATTCAGCAACGGTCAGTTTTGGGAGTCTTCACAACTCCAATCCAGAGTCATGCATTTTTCCATCAGAATGCCAAAGCACTTGCACGGCAGTTCAACCTGCCACTTTCCCAAGCCCAAGGCATAGTCCGTTCCTGTCCACATTGTGCAGGGGCGGTAGGGAGGCCCTCGTGGGGGGTCAACCCACGAGGGACAGAGGCCAACCAGGTGTGGCAGATGGCTGTCACACATGTTCCGCAGTTTGGCAGATGGCAGTACATGCACGTTTGCATTGATACTTTTTCACAGTTCGTTTGGGCTACAGCACAGAAGAGAGAAACGGCTTCCCATGTGGAGCAACATCTCCTTTCCTGCTTCGCGGCCATGGGCAAACTGCGGCACATGAAGACCGATAATGGTCCGGCTTATAGCTCCAGGCAGCTGGCCACCTTCATGGCCACCTGGGATATTAAGCACACCTTTGGCATTCCATACAATCCGCAAGGGCAAGCGATTGTGGAATGGGTCAATCGGATGCTTAAGTCCTACATTGACAAACAAACAGAAAGGGGGGAACCACCAGCCCTCCCCAAAAATCAGGGTCAGGCACAACATTGTCTGAACAAGGTATTGTTTACGTACAATCGCCTTAATGTTTTTTCGGATTACACTCCGCAGGAGAGTCACTTCCATCACACAGAGGCTCTCCTGCGGCCGATGGTGCATTACCGAGTGCCACCGGATCCTTCCTGGAAGGGCCCGGTGCCACTCATAACATGGGGAAGAGGATATGCTGCAATTATGTCTCCTACAGCCATCATCTGGATCCCAGGCCGGTGTGTCAAGCCTCACTTAGAGTCCAATGGCGTGGACCTAGGCAGTTCCGGACCTGATCCCGGAGATGGAGGAACTAACCCTGACGGGGAGAGCCAAGCGGAGGAGGCGGCAACAGCAGATGACAGCACCGAAGATCACCTGGGGGATGGCCAAGTCCCTGTGCCAGGAGGAGGCGGACGCCGTTCGGCGGGAGGACAAGGAACCGACACCGGAGAACATCTTGATTGCAGCCTTTTCCCTGATTACAGCTAATTCCATGATGACCACCATCATCTTGATCCTTTCCCTGCTTGTGGGGGGAGGCGTTCAAGCAGCTTCGCTGGAAGCCAACAACCTGATGCCAGGTGGAAATCTCTCTGCCCGGCTGTAGTACAACGTTTGGGAAAGATTGGTGAACCTCGTCAATCAGTCCGATTTTTGCCTGAGGCAGACCACCGCTTCTGCCTCTATTCTGAGCACTTGTCTCATCCCGGTGTGTCACTCCCCAGATGAGCGCATCAGGAACAGTGACTTGTTGGTGAAGCGGATATTTGGTCCATTTTACAAGACTGCCTTTTCAACGTATGCGCATTGGGGAACCCAAGTCACCAAAGTCTTACCGGCTGATGCGGCCACTCTCTACACTCCCCGAGTGGCGGTCAGTCCAAACTCTACTTGTGCTCGTATGACCGGCTGTTCTGCGGTCGAAGGGCCACAGCGCCGTTGCCTCAACCCCGGCAACAGCAACTGGACTTGTAATAACCCAGAGACTATTAGCTCAATGTATGCTCATGTTACCTTGCCTTCAGGATGGTTTTTTTACATGTAACCAGTATACATGGAACTACATTTCTGCAAATGTATCTGATTCCCTTTGCTGTTTCATTTGACATTGTTGCTTCCCAGTAGAGACATGGTTGCCCCAAGCATAAATGTACCTTCACACATACGGCACGCTCGTGCCACCCAGTTAGACAGTTCATGTGATAGCAACATCAGAATTCTGAGTAAAGCTGAGTATGTTTCATTAGCAGTCAGCTTGTTTGGTGTGCCAGGCTTAGCCGTAGGCAACGCTCGGAGAATTGGTCAATTGGCTTGCGCTTTGGCAAAAGCCATTAACCACACCTCCTTAGCGATAGCGCTGCTTAATCAAGAGCAGACAGAGCTTCACCATGCCATACTGGATAATCGAGCAGCTATCGATTACCTCTTACTGTTACATCATTTGGGTTGCAAGTCTGTCCATGGCAGGTGTTGTTTTAACCTCACGGACAACTCGCGTAAGGTACAGAGTCAACTCACAGACCTCCATACCTTGGTTAAAAACATCAAGGAAGATGCTACGTGGGCGTGGTGGAATTCGTTATGGTCTTGGTTCCCATGGGGTTGGCTACAAATGACACTCAAGGTGATTGTGGGGGTGATAATACTGGGAACGACTGTGTGTTGTTTCATGCAATGTATTCCCTCGCTGATGTCAAGATGTCCCCCATGGAGAGAACCCCGGAATGTCCTCACTCCACGTCAGCTGATGCCGCTCCTACGCCGAGCCATCTGTCAGGTCCAACTAAACAAATAAAGGGGGAGTGTGGGATCCGTGCACACAATTGGTATATTGGCCCTGACAGAACCCCGGTAAGGGGTGATCACATCGTTACCAGGGGTTCCTGAAGGGACAGAAATTGGGGGAGCGGAATATTAGATAGGGTTTAATTCATCACTAACTGATCTGACAAACTGCTCGGTCAACAGAGAGCTAATGACTAACGGGTTTGGTGCGTAATAGGCAATCTCATGCCTGCGCATTACCTTTAGCCCTAAAGCCAATACCAGCCACATGTTTACCCCGGATAACATGGAACAATGTATTTCCCATGCTGTTAATTAAGTTAGTTAATTAACTTCCCCTGTAGACTTCCCCAATTAACTTGTGTAAACACGGAGTGTGAATTCTGCCACATCGCGGTGCTTTTACATGCAGCCTGTACATGATAAATACTATTGACTTGCCTTCATTAAATCACTGGTCTTCGCTCCATCTTGCCTCGTGTCTCATTGCTTGACCAGTCTCCTCCGGGACCAAACAGCCACTTCGCGGTGCCGATCCAGCTTGCGCAATCTGCTTCGCGGCCCAGATGCAACAGCACTTCAAATAAAATATGTTCTAAGCTGGAAAGGATTGTAAAGCCTTTCCATTCTAACCATCTGTCCCAAGGTCTGGGCAAACAGACTTGCTGCAATAAAGTCTTGATGTGTGTTAGGCAGAACTCAACAGAATTAGTTTTGAAATTACCATTCCCAGAATCCCCCATTCAGCATAAGAGATTTTGGACATTGCAGTCTATAAAAGTATCCTTTCTCAGCTCTTATCCTTGGCAGTAGGCCTGTTTATACCTTCAAACTGATGAGTACAGTAAATGGGATGGAGTGGAATGAGGAATGGACTCATTGGAATAATGGCCTGCTCTTGACTTATCCACAAGTATCTGGAAGTAGAACAATGCTTACAGTATGTACATAGAACAGTCCATGCATAAAAATTTATCTGCACAAAATGGAGCTTTGCTGCTCCAAAATTTCTTGTTGTCTGGAGAGGGTTGAAAGCTTAGCACTGTATGCATTTAGGATCTGTTACACCAGAGGTTCCCAACCATTTCAAGGTGGGGGACGGGTCACACTCTCTCAGTCAGCTTCAAGGGCCAGACAGCCATGTTGCCCTGCCTGCATGATGGGGATGGCTATTTTATCCCAACAGCTTCAAAGGGGTGGCCATTCTGTTTCTTGAATGTCCTTGGAGAGGTGGGGGGCACATGAAATGGTGCCATGGGCCAGATCCAGCCAACAGGCCTTAAGTTGGGAACCTCTGTGTTACACCTTTCAAGTGAATGTGTTCAGGTGGTCTAGAATGAGGCATACTGCAACCACCCCCTCCTCCATCCCGTTTTCTGAAATAAGCTCTTTTTAAAGACTACTGGTGCTGATTTATCTTCTCCACAAGGGGTACACAGAAAGAGCCTCCTTGAAGACTGTGGTATTTTTCAACCACAATTGGGTGCATCCTGGACAATGGCAACTTTGTGCTGGTTAATCTTTCTCACACTAGGTCAGGTGATAGGAACTATGGAATGAATTCACCAAAAGGTCACTTCATTTTGGCAGTTTAATGTCTGGCCTAGAAAAAGACCTCCTTCACAAGATAAGGACAGAAAAGTACCTAGAAAACCTCTCAAACAAAGGCCAGAGTTAAAATGTTTAAACATTGGGTGGAATTTTCCATTGACTAAGGTGAGGGCAATGAGGCTTTGTCTGGTGCTGAGTCTCGGAATGTGTGATGTGAAAACAATTCAGGCCCCTCAAACTGTACAAAAAATAAACAACTCATACTATCCATACAGATTTGTTTGGGATTAAACAGTTTGGGACCTTCCTACTTGGCGGAGCGTCTACCCCTCAGAAATCAGGCCTGCTTCACCCGCTCTTCTCTTACACCTTAACTCCAAGTACCGACTCCCATGTTTGCTAGAAAGTCCATTACCCATTGGAGGGCTTTCTCAGTAGCAGCTCCAGCTAAATGGAATTCTCTTCCTGGGGAGTTGCGTTTGATTGAATTTTTAGGGTCCTTTAAGAAGCAATTGAGAACTTTTCTTTTTGAAGAGGACTTTTGCAGCTTGTTGAAGTTTAAATAGGAGACCATCCCATCGTGGCCACTTGGGCTAGTGGTCCTTGGTGCTGATTGGACTGGGTGTGTGTGTGGTTTTCTATGGTTTTATTGCATTGTTCTGGGTTTTTTTACATTATGAGCCACCCAGAGTGGGAGTGTATCCCAGGGCAGGGTGGAAGTCAAATAAATAAATAAATTGGATTTCCTTTCTGTTCTTCAACTATGCACAGCAAGTGAGATAACCTCAGTAAAGTCTGTGCCAGAAAAATAACTATCTGACAGAAACAGTGCCAATCAGTAAGGTGATTTTGGGATGAATTAGAATCTAATCTTTTCCCCCAAAGCTTCAAGTACAACAAGAAGAGCTGAGATTTGTCTCTGTCAGTTATACTTTGCAGGTGCACCCACCCAAAGAAGACTCAGACACCGGTATTGGATTAAAGGCATCGGGCCACTTTTATTGAATAATGCCCTAGTCCGAATTATCACTTTCAATCAGTGTATCATCCAATTGTAATTCTTTAAGGCAAGCAGGCTGCAGTAGCACTGGTAAGGTTCCACCCTAAATGCCAATGGAAATTGGCTACATGTATCAATTTGTATCAATTTGTTTGTTGACACAAACAAATTGTTGACCGGAGTCAATATACTATCTACTGACCCCACCCTATGACGTGTATCCGTTCAAATATCAAGGTGATGCAGGCTGTGAAGCTCCTGACATCACCCCTTTCATAGTTCGCCCTTGACCGGCCAAACCTGTTTCCCCTGTACCTATCTATGTGTTGGCCAGTCAATTGCGAACCTGCCGGATACCTATGTGTCATAAATCTTTACCTTACCCAGTGCTACCCGCCACACAGGGAGGCGTCCATGATGACTCACCGTCCACCCCCAGACCGTCAGCTCTGTCACCAGAACTGCTTGCACCTCATCCAGAAAGAGGTACATACCTCTAGCTGACAGGTGGACCCCGTATCCTGCCTACAGGTCAAAATTTCTGTAAGCCTATCCTCAGATATCTACTGGCTGTGCCCAAGTCGTTCTCAGCAAGGAACCGGGCAAAAGCCCTGCCCACTGACCGCCGAGATGGTCCAAACCACGGAGATCCATGTCTCCTCCAAATTGGTGTCTAGGCACGATGTTAGACCATAGCGACCGCGTGTACGGCCATAAATGATGTAAAACGCCAGGTCACTGCACCTCGACATCTTAAGGAAAGGTCAGTGATCCGTGTGAGATCATCGCCGCTGAGGTGCAGCATAAGAACATCAGGCAGTCCAGCATCCCTGATGGACATCAGGAATGGCAACAGTTCCAGCCCTCTCGTGCCGCGCATACCATACCACTGCATACGTGCGGATGCACGCAGCCCGAGCTGGGGTCCACACTCTGTCGCCGCAGCATATACTGCTGCCCAGTGTACATAGCTGCGGCCCACCAGCCCCACTGCCACCGGTGTGCGGAGACACACAGGATCTGTAAAAGAGGAGAAGAGGTTAAGGACATAACTAGGTACTCGTACAGTGAGGGGACGTACATATAGGAAAAAATACGCGCACACCCCCGCGTGCCCCCATATATCCGCCTCAGAGTACCCAACACAGCCGCGGTCAATGCGGCACCTATCCCAAATAAATGGGTGCCATAATGGGCCCCACACTGTGAAGCGCGGTACCGGTCACCCTCCAGAACTTAAATTTGGTAAGGGTAGACCCATCCTGGTGGCAGAAAAACAGGCTAGGGCGCGCAGCAGGCACTGCCAATTGCATGTAGGGCACCAACCGGAATGATGTCAGCAAATGTACGTCATAGCAGTATACACCACTGCCCACTCCATGCTGATCGGCCGTGGAGGGACGAATCTCCAACTGAGCCCACTCTTGTTTGATATAGACATCTTCGAGTTCCAGTGCCCTACAAGACACGTCCCCCTTTGACCATGGGACCAGCTCGCTGAGTCGTTGAACTCCAGAAAAAAGCTACAGCGGTAGCTGCATGAAAAGAGACTCCTCCTACCTACTGCAATATAGTCTATGCCAACCTCGTGCAAGGTGGGTCAGAATATCTGTGAGAATAGGGCGACATGTGTCAGGTGGCAGCCACGTACACGTGTCCGCCCCCCTAATACATGGCGTATTCAGAAGACCCTCACATAGTCAGGAAAGCCCCGTGCCTTGGCCATGAGTATCAATGTTTAAAGCCTGGTGGCTATGGTGCGTGGAGCCAAACCAGATCATAAGGGCAGACTATACATTCTAAAAACCCAGTCGACCAATGTCGGCCACATTTCGGGCAATTGCCTTGTCCAACAAAAGGCTCTAAAGTGAAGGATTGGATCTGATGCGCAGTGCGCGTGCGAGTTACCAATACATGCCATTCGCACGGTTCACGTCTCC
Source organism: Bradypodion ventrale (assembly GCA_035047345.1). NCBI lineage: Eukaryota > Metazoa > Chordata > Lepidosauria > Squamata > Chamaeleonidae > Bradypodion > Bradypodion ventrale. Next base: position 71,596,356 of record JAWDJE010000003.1, on the reverse strand, counting down.
TTGCCAAATGACCATATCACAGCCAGGAGTGGAGAGGGTAGCTCACAAGCGTCCGGAGCCCAGCCGAGGAACTGGGCGATCTGCAGGCGGGGAAAAGCATAAGCAATATCATTATAAATGACTGGCACATGTTTAGCCCAAGAAGCGCCTTAAAGCGCACGGACCCAAGAACAATATGCGAGCTGAGGCCATGACTCCGGGGGATTTAGACGTTCGGGCATTGACAATGTGCACCACCACAACATTTCCACACCAAAAGCGGGGCACAGAATCAGGCCACCTGTCCCCCAGAGCAAAAAGGGTACCCAGAATTGGGAAGATTTTTCTTTTTTCTTTTTTTTTAGAAACATAAGATCGCGTAAGCGATCCATGCCCTGCCATTCCAGGGGCCAATGACCATAGGCCTTGTCCTTAAATAAATTCCCCCCACCCCAGGGAGCCGGAGGCATCTGACTGTACTTGTAACTGGGGCTGACCAGAAGCTCAGACCTCCCGAGGTGACAGCCTGGAAGTCCTGTGGTAATGTGAGCCAAACCAACAGGTCCGCTCATAAACCCCTAATCAGCTGTACCCTGCGGCTTCGTTTAGCGAGACCCACCATAGCGTGACCAAGACACTAGGCGAAAGCACTGCCTGGTATTACCACTCTGCAGGCGAAGTTGATGCGGCCCTGCACCACGTGCCTAATAATACAGCCCATGAGGGGCCGGAATGACGGTGGGGCGGAAACCCACACCATGCCCAAGTGGGCCACTATGCCCAAGCCGGGCAAATAAGGAGTGGGGGTAAGAACCCCAGCGGGGCAGGCCTGTGCCACCCCCCGCCCGAGCCCTCAGCCTGGGCTCATTGAAACTGCGGGGTTGCCATCCGAGCCTTCCGGCCTGATGGAACGCCCAAAAAATAGGGGGTGGGCTGAGGCCAAGGGAAAACAGTGAAGCATTCCGTTCTGCAGCACTCCGGAATCGAACCGCTGACTTTCAGCCTCCCAGTCAGCCTCCTGGGCAGCCTCTTAGCCACCTGAGCCACTGCAGTCCGGTGCTGCGAACGAAATCGATCCTCTTACAAAGAGGCAAGCAAAGCTAAAAGGAAGCCTCGAACAGAGGCTAGGAGGGGAGGAAGCGACGGGGCAAACTGCTCCGCTCCGTCGCTTCTAAAAGCAAATCAAGCCTCTTGCAAAGAGGCGACAAAGCTAAAAAGAAGCCTCGAACAGAGGCTAGCAAAATCAAGCCTCTTGCAAAGAGGCGAAAAGGGGAGGAAGCGACGGAGCAAACTTCTCCACTCCGTCGCTTCTAAAATGGCAGCCAGGCTGCCTCGTGGCCACCCCTTTTAAAGAGAGGGTGGCCATGCCCCCTATCTAACCCGGATGTCCGAGTCCGGGTGGGTGGGGGCCCCACAAAGAGCGCGGCGGCCATTTTGGTGCCGTGCTTGCAATTTATTCATTTTATTTAAAGCCTTTTTACCATGCCTTTCTCCTATAAAAGGAACCAAGATGGCTATGGATTATCTGTACATACATTGCGGAAGGAGCCATCAGTTTTTATGGTCACCTTTTCAGACAAGAACTCTCCAAGTTTCTTCCTCTGGCATCTGGCAGTATACTGTACTGTTCTAGAAAATCTCAAATGATACTGTGTTGCTGGTAAAGCAAAAGAAACTATAAAACAGAACAGAACCAGTATTTTGGGCCACAATGGATTTCTGCCTGTAGCAAAAATATGTTCCAGCAGTTCCCCTAGGTATTGATAAAGGGAAGACCCAACCCATGGCCATTTTATGACTATAAAAACAAGTATGTTTTAATCATGCAATTTTGAACATTTGTCGTATCTATGAGATAGTATCTGTGACTGTTTAGTCAGTGGTACCTTAACTAGTTCAAATCAGATTGTAGCAACCACACCAAAATGAAAATGGTATAATGCATCTACAGCCAATTAGAAATTAAGGACAGTAGATGCATTATCTTTAGCACCTGACTGGAATGGATAACCACTATATAAACCAGCTTTCTACTGAGGTATAGCTAAATGGCCAGCTTTAGTCACCACGTGTCCCTGCGAATACCCTGAAGGAAATGGTGAGCCACTGTGTGAGACAGAATGCTGGACAGGATGGGCTGTGGCCTTTTCCAGCAAGGCTGTTCTTATGTTCTTATGCGAATGGCCAGCTGGATTTTCCCTTCCAAGACGGCAGTGGAGGATGCTGAACAGAGTGAGGACTGTCTGTGGTAGATGCAAAGCCACTCTTTTCACATGGGGATGGAAGTCCTCTCCCCAATGTGACTGTAAAGAAGAAGACCAAACCATGTATCACATTATATTTAGGTGTCCTTTACATGCATTTAGGGGCACACTGGAGGATTTGCATAGTGGCACAGGTGATGCCATTCAATGGCTTTCAAACATGGACGTGGAACTCTAGCTAGGAACCTGAGATGAACAATTTGTGCTTACTGTATATATCAACATTAATGTAGACAACTGAAGTTCAGTATATAATAAATAAATAAAATAAATAAACCACGTATGGAAACCCAACGTTACAGCTGCTGGGTTTAATTTGAATTTAATTTTTGACTGGTCCATTGCAAATTAGATGTTAAATACAAGTGTAGTTGCCTTCAAATAGAAGCTTGATCTAGTTGAAACAGAGGTGCTTCTGGTCAGCCAAATGGCAAATCAGAGAATAGAATCCCAGCCTGTGTTCAGTGGAGTTACACTTTCCCTAAAGCACATGGTTGCACCCTGAATGTACTCTTAAAGTCAGCTCTGAACCTAAATACCCACATATCAATATTGGCCAAGAAAAGGTTGGTATACCAGCGGTACATGTCTAACTTTACTATGGTGACACGTGCCTCAATTATAGAATGCAATGCACTCTTAATAAATTGAACATACTTTTAATAAACTGTATACCATTCAGAAAAAGCACTTTAAACACTACTTCTTCCAGAGACTTTTAGTTCTCATCACAGAACTAAATATATATAGAGAGAGCCCTGTTGGTGCAATGGTTTAAAAAATCCTACTATATTGCAGCCAAAAGGCTGTGAGTTCGATCCTGATGGGGATCAAGGTTGACCAGCATGAGGGGGAGGGGGAAATGTGAATTAACTTGTAAACTGCACAGAGAGTACACTAAGCGCTCTGAGGTGGTATACAAGTGTTATTGCTATTGCTATATTCTTCCTGGTACTGTAACTTTTTCCAAACAAACTGTTTATGTTTTACAAAAAAAAATGTTTTACATGTTGCCATCTCCAGATACATCATCCTGTTTTCAAGTTCTTATCACCGCAATTTTGAACAGTTGCCCTATAGTAAACTAGCATTTTGAATTAACTATTCTAGCTGTTTATTTGATTGCCTTGTACAGCTTATCTCTTTAATTGTATCTTTCAAACAGCTTCATTTCTTTTTGTTACAATGAAATAATTATCAGTAAGTTGTTACTGCACTTTTAATCATGTTTCTTTCATTATGTTTTCAATAAAGCTTTTGTTCCATCTGCTGTATACTACAGGGAAATTTCTTTTTAATCTAGAAAAATTGTTGCAACGTGACCCCAGTGTCTCTTGTCAAATAACCTGTGTGATCTGTTCCTATTTGTTCCATAGCAGGATATAAATATTAATCTAATTGTTTTCGAACAAAGAGTAAATTATTAATCAGAATATTTTGGCCCTATACCCATAAGATTTAATACTTACACATGCACACCATAGACAGCTCTCACTTCTAAAAGTAAAAAAAAAAAGTTTGATAGGTTGATGAATTCTCGGCTACTTTATAATAAACACTTCTCTTAGGAGGCAAATATTTGTTAATCCTCTCTGTTCAAAAGAAGTCCCTTTTCCTAAAAAGACTTTGAACAAAGCATCAACACATTATCAAAAGTTCTTCTAGAGGTGTATGATCTCACTGTGACAGCAAAATCTGTTGTTTACCATCATTTTAAGAGGCAAGGCCAGAAATTTTCAGTGTTGGTAGGCCATGCTGGCTTTCATTTTTAGGTGGGCATTTTTCCAGTTTTGGGCAGAAACTCCTAGAAGCAACCAGCATATGTATTACTTTTTCAGAGAATAGGGCAGGGGTGCCCAAACTATGGCCCACATCACCTAATAATCTGGCCCATGTCGCCAATCCTACCAAGAAGCAGAAGTTAAATGCAGCCATGCATGTGCAAAACACTGCTGTAAAGCACCCCGGCTGTTGTAAACACGTTTATGACAGCCACAGGTGCATTTACGGCAGCGTTTTGCACATGCATGGGCATGTTCTACTTCTGCTTCTGGTGGGAGGAACCATGTGACCAGCCCGCTCAACCACGTGACCAGCCCATGGCCCAAAAAGTTCGGGCACCCCAGTGTAGGGCGTTCTTGAGCCTAAACATCTGTTCTAGCAAACAAAAAACAAATGCTCATTTATGTTATTTTTCTTTAAACTCGGTTGTTGCTCAAAGTGCAGGGTTCTCAGATCATCAGCATACCATTCCATGAGATTTCAACGTTGAAAACCTGAGTGTAGGAAACAAATCTTTGCAAAGTCATGGATGGGTCTTTCTGATGTTCCAGGAGGTTACTTTCCACATCAAGATATGGTGGCCAATTACACAGTACCTAAAGGAGGACATATATCACCATATCATAGAGGGTCAGAGTGCCTAAATGCAAGACCAAGATGCTCAAGTGGGGGCTGCTGGCAGACAACAACATATTGTGTGAATGGGAGAGATACAGAATCCAAACTACAGTGATACCTCATACAACGTCCAAACTTGGTTCCACAAGTTTGGACTTTATACGGATTTGGACTTTGTATGAGGCATGCAAAATCCTAGCCGTGATGCCTCATACAACGTCCAAATCCTTGCCGCGATGCCTCATACAACGTCATTACCATAGAGATACATTGTACTGCAACAGCACAGACTTCAGGGCTGACAGAACTTTAAGAAATCATTGTCTAAAGGCTAAATACATTACAAAAACATGTCAAACAACCCTGATTGTCCAAGAACCTGAAGAATGCTGCAAAAAAATCCTAGGAATGCTTCTAAAAATTCTGATGAAAAAATAAAAAAAATCCAAAATTGCGCTCAAAACCACTCCTAAACACTCTTTGCCTCATGCAAAACCCACAAGAGAAATGCATGCACATTTTCTGCCTTTTATACTGCCCAGGAGGAGAGAGAGAAGGCAAGGGTGTGAGACTAGGGAGAGAGGAGAGACAGCCTGGAAAAGGAACGGGCGAGGAATGTATCAAATGCAAATAACAAACTTTAATACAATAATTAAAATGGTGGATAACTAGAAGACACACATTCAATCACTGCATAACACAATGAGTATATCTATAAACAGTATAATGCTAGGTACGAATGCGTATACTAACTGCAGAAAAAAGGTAGACTAATTGTTTATCAGGAGTACTGTCCATTGATACTGAAGTTTAAAGTAAGTCCGTATGGATAAAGTTCATAAATCCACAATACTGACGAAAGAGACGATACAAAAGAGTTGCAGTGAATATCCAAAAATGAGTGTAATCAACAAATTCGTCATTAACGGGACGACTCCCCACAAACCAGCTGGAACAATTTATGCAGGTCATAGGATGTGGGATGTCACAAGCAGCAGGTCTCAATATCCACCTGGTAATTGGACATTTCGTGAGCCTTTCTCAAGAGTCTGTGAACAAAATAAAATACAATATGCAAAGTACCAAATACCAAAGTACAACCCGTGAAAACAAGGAAAAAGGAACGACTAATGATAAACATGTACATAAGGCTGTTGCAAAATTTACAATTTCATACCTATTAAAACATATCTGTAAAAACATGAAAACCCGCTTATACGACCTCCAAGAGGATATTCATACTGGGTCAAAGCGTTAAACCAGATGAAAATTGTCTGGGTTTAAATATGTTAGAAGTAAGTAGTGCACGTGGGTTGGATAAAGCCTACTGAGACCCTTAAAGGGAATGAACAAAGGAAGGAACAAGGGAACCGAAGGCTGTGCTCATAAAAACGCAGAGAAGTCAAGATCCGTATTGAGCCCATGTGGAATGAGAGTCCTGAATCGGTGTATGTAGAATGCCTCCCTTTGTAAAAGGAAGCGTTCCATATCAATTGTGTGATGTTTGTTAGGATAGTAAGATTTGGGAGGGGTGTGGCCTAATGGGGGACTGAACGGACTGAACTTTCTTTCACTCGGAAAGAACGATGATGAAAGAGGCTTTTTAAAAGAGTTTAAAATGTTCCAGAGACATTTAAAAAAGTGGAGGAGGAAGATTAAGTCAACAACTGATGGAATTTACTTTGGACTGGCTGAGAAGCTGAGTGAAAAAGGAGATAGACGTGAGTTTCGAATTTCAAAGAGGAGTGGGGGTTGGACTGACTTTGCCAGTGCAGGAATGGGAGATTTTTCCTAGCTGAGGACTGGGTTTGGACTATGATTGCCTAAAGTGATAAAGGCAGCAAAAGGCAAGCCAGTGGCCAGACTGACAGGGTGTGTGTGTGTGAGTTTGCTGGGATTTGAAGGGGGAAAGCGAAAGCGAGCCTCATTCAGCCTGGCTAGCCCTGAAGCATTTCGGAGCCGAGCAGAGCTGTGAGGAATTTGCTGCTGCAGAGAGTGAGTTTTTGGAAGTGGTGGAGGGGGAGGAAAAGTGGAAAAGCAGAAAAGTTTATTGGATATGGGGATTTCCCCCCCACCCCCCTGGAAAATATTTAAGATTGGATGATGGACATTCAGGCCTAAAAGAAGAGAGTTTAGTGGCTTGGAACCTTTTCCCTTTCTTTGAATTTTTCGATATTTGGATACAAAGAAGAAGGGAGTAAGATGGCGCTGGGAGTCTGATCAGTGGTGTCTCTTGGAAAGTATTGTTTTGCCTTCTTCATTTTTGGGATCGGAAGTTTGTTTTGCCTTCTCTCTTTTTTCCCATTGGATTACAAGCATTTTTTTTTTGGTTTTTTTGTGGAAGTGGCAATTGGTTGTTACTTGCTTAAAGAGATATAAGGACAGTTAAAAGAGCTGTGGGCTGACTGTGTTACAGAAGATATACTTTTGTGGAGATAAACTGGAGACTGTCTGCAATTGGAACAGTGTTTGAATGAAACGTCAGGGAAGAGGGAAGGAGAAGGAGAAAGTGGGCTGGATAAGAGCAGAGAGACAGTCATCCTCAGATAGGATTTTTAAAGGCTCACCAGGATAGAACAAGAGGAGTCGGAGATGAAGAAAACAATGCAACAGGAAATAAAGGATTTGGAGGACCAAGAGACTGTGAGAAAAATTGCACAGCAATTACAAAAGCAGCAGAAGCAAAAAATAGTGACAACTCCACCTACGATGGCATCTGCAGCTGTGAAATCTATTGTAATAATGAGAGCAAAGATAACAACAGCAACAGCTGCAACAATAACTATAACAACCACAGCTGCGATGACACCGATGGCAGTAACAACAGCAGCAACTATAATGACAGTGACAACCCCATCAATGGTGCCAATAAAGGGGGGGGCAAGGGTTTAAATCAGATGTTGATAAATTTAATGAGAAGGTGGATAATTTGGAACAAAAAATTGGAAATATGTTTGTTCAGGATAAACAGGAACGAAAACAAGACATGCAAGATTTGATGGCAAACATTATGAAGGGTTTTGATGATTTTAAAAAAGGGCAAAATAAACTTAAGGAAGAACAAGAGGTGATGAAAAGAGAGCAGGAGGGGATAAAAGCAGTGGTTTCAGATATGAGAGAAAGAGAGAAAGAAAGGGAAAATAAGGTGGGGGATCATGAAAAAAGGTTAGAATTGGTGGAAGAACAGATGAGACGTGCGAACGTGATAATTCGAAAAATTCCAGAAGGTACGCCAGATAAATTAAAAGAAAGAATTGTAAAATGGTTAGATGGAATTATGGAAGGAGGTTTCACGCCATATGGTATTGTAAGTGTCTTTTGGCTGGGTTCAAGAAGGGGTAAAGTTGGGGCAAGAAATGTACTGGTAAAGTTTGCCAATGTTGCTGATAAATTTCGATTAATGGCTCTCATTCGAGTGAAGGGGACAGAAGTTTTAAAAATAGATGGTTCAGATATTGAGGTATACAATGATATTCCAATGGAGGATCGTATGTGGAGGCAATCGATGAAGCCAATTACAAAGAGATTCCAAGATAAAGGAGTTAGGTATAATTGAAAATTTCCACGGCAATTGAGTTTTTTTCATTTGGGTAAACGATATATGATGAGTGAGGATGTCAATGTCATGAATGTAATGGTGGATGCAAAATTACTGGAATTCGGAACTAAAGAGTGGGATGAACTGAAGGAGGAATTGATTGTTTCGGGTGGGTTCATGAGAAGGAGAAATGATAATGAGAATATGCCCAAAGGAGCAGAAGGAGGGATTGATTTGAGTGGAAGTTAGTTTGGGTTCCTATTAAGCCCGCACAGTTGGTCGTGCTTCCCCCCCTCCCCACTTTGTTAATACAGAGGCTACTTGCAGAAAAGTGGGGAGGGATAGTAGTAGATTGTTTATATGTTGTTTTTTTAGAGTTGTTTATTATTATTATTTTTGTTGTTTTTTCTTTAATAGATTTTTGTGAATGGGGGTTTGTTGTTTGTTGGAGTGCACACCCATTGGAGGAAGTGGTGAAAAGGGAGAATTGGGGTTAGAAAATAAGGAATGAAAAATTTGAAAGTATTAACCTGGAATGTGAAAGGTACTGGTTGTCAGGTGAAGAGAAGAAGATTAGAAGCAGCTCTTAGGAAAGATAAACCGGATGTAATCTTTCTTCAGGAAACTCATCAAAAATCAGAGGAAACTAACAAATTATTCTTAGGATGGACTCAATTTTATGAAAAATCATATGGTACGTCAAAGGCAAGAGGTGTAGCAATTATGATATCAAGTAGAGTTGGATTTGAGATGGTAAAAAGTATCTCAGATATAGAAGGAAGATATTTAATAATAAAAGGGAAAATAGATGATGAGGAGATAACCTTGGTAAATTTGTACGTACCAAATGAAAATCAAAATAATTTTTAGATAAGGTGCATAATATATTGAATAAAGAAAGAACGATAAAAATGATTGTGGGTGGGGACCTCAATTTAATAAGATCAAATATAGATACTACAAACATAGCTAGAAGGGGGGAGGAGATAAAACACAAGTGCTGGATAAATGGATGAAAGGATTAGGGTTAAAAGATACATGGCGGGAGCTTAAAGGATCAGAAAGGGTTTACACTTTTTTCCCCAGGTTTATAACACGTATTCTAGAATAGATTATATATTTGTAACTGACAACCTGATAGGGAATTTGGATGAAACTGAAATTGGAATCTTCAGAGAGTCGGATCATGCAAAGGTATTGTTAGAAATGAGAATGGATGGTACAAAGATTAGGAGAAATTGGAGATATAATACTAAATTATTTAAAGATGAAAAAAGAAAAGAACAAATAGTTGAAAGATGGGAGCAAAATTGGAAAGGGAATGATACAGGCGAGGTTCAATATAATGTGGTGTAGGATACGATGAAGGCAATATTCAGAGGGGAAAGTATTAAATTGGCTAGTCTTAAAAATAAACAATTAAAAGGTAAGCAGGAGGAAATCGAGAAAGAGATTAAACAGCTACAAGAAAAACATGCAATAACTAAAGACAGGAAAGTTTATGAAAGAATACAGGGGTTGAGGAAGGAGTTAATAGGAAAGGATATTGAAAAAGTGAAAAGAGATTTGGTTTATCTAAAAAGGGAATACTTTGAATATAGTAATAAAAATTCAAAATTATTGGCAAGAGCTGCTAAGGAAAAAAGAAATAAAAGGAAAATAGGGATTCTGGTAGACAAAAAGGGTATAAGGTATAATAAAACAAAAGATAAATGTAAGATTGTAAAAGAATTCTATCAGGAGTTATATTCAAGAAAAAATATAGACCTGGGAAAATTAAAAGATAAAATTGAAAGTCAGATTAAAAACAAAATCGATCAGGAACATAAACAAATAATGGAGGAGCCAATTACTGAAAAGAGATAAAAGAAATAATAGGTAAATTGAGGATGGATAAATCACCAGGTGAAGATGGATTGCCAGCGGAATTTTATAAAGAGTTTAAAGATATAATTGACCCAAAATTATTAAAATTGTATAATTTTATTTTGGATGGAGGTCAGATTCCACCCTCTTGGTATAGAACTATAATAGTATTATTGCCAAAACCTGGGAAAGATTTGGAAAAGGTAGAGTCATATAGGCCTATCTCTTTAATAAATCAGGATGCTAAGATTTTTATGGCGATATTGGCAAAAAGATTAAATAGCTTCATGGATAAATATATAAATAATGACCAGGCAGGATTTATTAAAGGTAGATACATGGCGGATTTAACAAGGCGAGTTATAGATTTAATAGACATTGCAGGTCAAACTAAAGAGAAGGTAGGATTGTTATCTTTGGATATTTTCAAGGCATTCGATTCTTTGCAATGGATAACAATTAATGAGATAATTAAAGGCTATGGATTTGGATGTAGGTTTATAAAAACGATAGAACAATTGTATCAACAAGGGTGTGCCAATGTTAGGGTAAATGATGGCCTTACGGAAGAAGTAAGATTAGAAGCGGGAACAAGACAGGGATGCCCACTATCCCCAATATTATTTATAATGGCGATGGAAATATTAGCAAAAAGTATAAGGGAAGATAAAGAAATAGAAGGAATATTAGGAAATAAAGTTAGTTTATATGCTGTTGATACTCTTATAATTATGAAACATCCGGGGAAGAATTTGAACAAATAACTGGGTTGAGAATAAATTGGGATAAATCTGAAATGATAATGAATAATATAGACAAGGAAGAACGAGGGAGAATTAAAAATAGATTTAAACTACAGATTAAAAATAGTGTGAGATATTTGGGGATAAATATTTCAAGCAAAATAGAAGATTTAAGAAGATTAAATTATGATAAACAAAAAAAAGAACTCAAAGCAAAAATTTTACAATAAAAAAATTTGAAGCTGTCTTGGTTCGGCAGAGTAGCATTGACTAAAATGATGTTATTACCAAAAATAATTTTTTTGTTTGAAACCCTACCGATCCAAATTACAGATAAAGAAATTAAGGAATTTCAAGCTTTAATAAATAATTATTGTAATGGGGGAAGAAGAGCTAGAATACCAAAGAAAATGTGGTACCAGTCACAAAAAGATGGGGGTCTGGGAATACCGAACTTGTAAAATTATTATAATGCATTCCATATTAAAAATGAAGTTAAGATTTTAATGGAAGAGGTAGTTATTTGGGAGGAAATTGAAATGATGGAATTAAAGGAGTTGGGTAAAAGTGTGTTTTTAGGGAATGAAAAAGGAAAAATAATGGTTAAAAATAGAATGATGAGATTGATGTTGGGAGTTTGGAAGAAGGTTAAAATGAAACTATCCCCGAATATATTGCCAATAATTGAGCTGGAAGATATTAAAAAATTCCCAATAAAAATTGATGATAGGATGAAGGAAATTTTATTAAAGAACGAGATTTTCCTGTTGAAAGATTGGATACAAGTTTGCAGAGACGACGTGAAAAGACAAGAGCTGTATGATCAAATGAAGTTAAATTGGTTACAGATTATGAGGATGAATAAGTGGAATAATAGTTATGTGAGAGAGCAGAGTCTGGAAAGAACTAAAACTGAATTTGAAGAGTTAATATGGAAAGTAAGAAAGTCGGAAATTGGAATTAAAGGTATGGTTAGAAAAATATATAAAATAATAAATGTAGAAAGTAATTCACAAGAGATATTTAAAAATGCTTGGGAACAAGATTTGAAGATTAGCATAACTGAAAAAGAGTGGAAAAATAAATGGGAAAAAAGAGGTATGAGATCCATGTCCATCAGGGTTAAAGAGCATAACTTCAAAATGTTGTGGAAATGGTACTTGACCCCATTGAAACTGTACCAGATAGATAAAAATAATAATAAAATATGTTGGAGATGTAAAAATACATTGGGCACATATGTACATATGTGGTATGAATGTAAAAAGGTTGAGAAATTTTGGGAGGAAATTGAGAAGGAGATGGTTAATATTATGGGAACATCTCTCAAGTTGGGGCCAAGTAACATCTTGTTGACGGAAGTAGATAATATGAACTTAGATGATGATAAGAAAGAATTATTGGCTATAATGCTTACTATGGGCAGAATGTGTATAGCAAAAAATTGGAAGAACAACATAACATTAAAAGTAGATGATTGGTATAAAGAGATGTGGGATCTCGCATTTAATGAAAAATTAACATGGGCGTTGAATTTTTAAAAAGGAATAATTAAAGAGAATAGATTCTGGAATACATGGAGACAGTTTGTGGATCATGATTTGAAGGGAGAGGGGAAGAATTGACTGACACCAGACCAATTGAAGTTTTGGGCACAGTAGAAACCAATGGGAAATACCACATCCTCCTGGGCAATGTAAATACACGGGGCGAATGATGTATAGAATGTAATATTGGAATAAATTGATAGGGATAGAAAAAGAAATATAACTGTTTTAGACAAATTGATTTGAATAGAAATTAGATAAAATAAGAAGTAACTGGTCACTAATGTTTAAGAGCAAAGTTGGGATATTTACCATTGTGATAATAAAACATTAAAGAGACAGTAAGTTAAATGTTAAATTTCAAAGGTGTTATATTTAGATTTATATACAACTAATTTTATTGTTTAAAGATTTTTTGTGATAATGTCAAATGTATCATTTATATGCTTGCCTATGTTGTTTTTTCTTTTTTCTTTCTGTATTTGTATGTTATTTTTTTCCTGAAAATCAATAGAAATTTATTTTTTTTAAAAAGGATGGTAAGATTCCAGAACAACAATTTTCATGTCCTTATATGAATGTCCTGTGCTGATGAAATGGGCAATTAGAGGTGCAGTGACGATTTGTGTTCTAATACAGGATTGGTGTTCCCCCAACCGTATTTTTATGGGACGTCTAGATTGCCCAATGTACGTCTTTTGACAGGTGCAGAGAATTAGATACATGGAATCCTGTGAGTTGCAATTAGAAAAATGGGGTAGATCTACTTTAAAGTCGCTCCTAGGAATTTCAAAGATGTCAGTGTGCCACATGAAAGAACAGAATTTACAGTGTCCACATGGATGGTGACCGATGGGAAGTCTGGAACATAAGAACAACGTAAGAACAGCCTTGCTGGAACAGGCCACAGCACATCCAGTCCAGCATTCTGTCTCACACAGTGGCTCACCATTTCCTTCAGGGTATTCCCAAGGAGATACCTTCACCTGCTTAGGATTCCCTGGAAATGTCATTGAGAAATATCCTGCCTATCTCTCCAACCCGGAAGTTGTCCTTAAGTATCCATAATTATAGCCATTGATACCATTGTCCTCCATGAACTTGTCTAATCCTTTCTTGAAGCTGTCAAGACTGACAGCTGTCACCACTTCTTCTGGCAGGGAGTCCCATAGACCAGTAATCCTCTGGGTGAAAAAGTACTTTCTCTTATTTGTTTGAGAACTAGTACTCAAAAGTTTCATGGAGTGTCCCCTAGTTCTAGTGTTATGCGATAAGGAAAACAGTTTTTCCTTATCTACTTTGTCCACACCGTGCATGATTTTATAAACTTCAATCAGGTCACCTCTTAGACGCCGTCGTTCAAGAGTGAAAAGGCCCAACTGTTGCAGCCTCAGATGGTAAGGAAGGTGTTCCAGTCCCCTAATCATTTTGGTTGCCCTCCTCTGCACTTTCTCCAACTCCATAATATCCTTCTGGAGGTATGGCGACCAGAACTGTACACAGTATTCCAGATGGGGCCTCGCCATAGATTTATAAAGAGGCAAAATGACACTTGCTGACTTATTTTCTATACCCTTCCTAATAATCCCTAGCATTGAGTTTGCTTTTTTCACTGCTGAGGCACACTGGGTTGACACCTTCATTGAGCTGTCCACCAGGACACCAAGGTCCCTTTCCTGGTTTGTCGCAGAGAGTTCAGAACCCATCAGTTTATAAATGTAATTGTTTTTTTTGCCCCAACATGCATCACTCTGCACTTACTAATGTTGAAGCTCATTTGCCACTATTTTGCCCACTCCCCCAAGTGTCAAGAGATCCCTCTGGAGCTCCTCACAATCTCTCACAGTTTTCACTACCCTGTATAATTTAGTGTCATTAGCAAATTTGGCTACCTTGCTATTTACTCCTACCTCTAGATCATTTATGAAGAGGTTGAAAAGTAGGGGTCCCCGTACTGAACCTTGGGGCACCCCACTCTTTACTTCCCTCCACTTGGAGAAGTTTCCATTGAGTGCTACCCTCTGTTTCCTGTCCCTTAGCCAGTTGCTGATCCAGAACAAGACCTGTCCCTTTATTCCATGACTGGTAAGTTTATTCAAGAGCTTTGGTGTGGGACCTTGCCAAAAGCCTTCTGAAAGTCCAGAGAAACAATGTCAACTGGATCCCCCTTATCCACATGCTTGTTGACACTCTCAAAAAATTCCAACAGATTAGTGAGGCATGATTTGCCATTGTAAAAGCCATGTTGGCTCTCCTTTAGCAGCGCCTTCTCTTCTATGTGCCTATTAATTCTGTCTTTTAGGATGGTTTTCATCACTTTACCTGGGACACATGTCAAACTGACAGGTCGGTAATTTCCTGGATCACCCCTGGATCCTTTTTTGAAAATTGGTGTTACATTCGCTACCTTCCAGTCATCAGGCACAAAGCCTGATTTGAGGGAAATATTATATATTTTGGCTAGGAGGTCAGCAATTTCATCTTTAAGTTCCCTGAGAACTCGTGGATGGATGCCATCTGGTCCTGGTGATTTGTCAGTGTTTAGTTTAACAAGACATGCAAGGACCTCCTCCCTGGTTATTTCTATCTGGCTTAATTCTTCAGTTTCCCTCCCTACGAAGATAGGCTCTGTTTTGGGCATGTGGTCTCTGTCTTCTTCAGTGAATACTGAAGCAAAGAATTCATTTAGTCTCTCCGCAATCTCTGTTTCCTCTTTAATAACCCCTTGCCTTCCATTGTCATCTAATGGTCCAATGGCCTTCCTAGTTGGGTTCTTACTTCTAATGTACTTAAAGAAGTCTTTGTTATTTCTCTGAGTATTTTTAGCTATACGCTCCTCAAAGTCTTGCTTTGCTTTCCTGATTGTTGCCTTGCATTTGTTCTGCCAGAATTTATGTTTCTGCCTGCTGTCCTCATTCGGACAAGCTTTCCATCTTCTAAATGAGCTTTTCTTGCTTTTGATCACTTCCCGAACAGCTCCTGTAAGCCAAGAATTGACTTGTTTTGGTAAGATATCTGTTTTAGAAATTAAGCTGGTGATGGTATGGGTTTTACGTAAACCTATAGTCGGTTTGTCTCGGCATCCTGGAACTGAGTCCAGGATGGCCTGCATGGGATGCTGTCAGAATCGGGCAAAATCTTGTGCACTTTTGGGAGTAAATGAAAAATGGGAACCCTGGGAAACTTGTTTAACAAAAATCGAAAGGTGCTGTCTGAAATAATTCCCATGGATAACGCTCCCTGTAATACTATAGAGGTAACATTGGAAATGTGTGCAGTGGGATTATTATCTAGCTTCTGGTAGAAGGTGGTATTTGACAATTGGGCATAGCCCTCTTTTAAGTAGTTGGTCTTTTTTAAGAGAACCAAGCCTCCGCCAATTATTTCAGCAAATGATTCCCTCCTGGAACCCCTCTCCCGTTACATTGATCATTTTATTAGTTCCTTTGCCATGGACACACATCCAGTCACTTCATCCAACTCCTAGAGAATCTCCCGGTTCCTGCCACTGCTGTTTTACTTACCATGAACGTCACATCTTTATACATGAACATACCTCTTCCAGAAGCTCATACCCTTATTACACATCTTTTGGACTCCCAGATCAATCCGGTTCCCCCTTCTGAGTTTTTGTTAGACATCTTAGACATTTGCTTTGAGAACAACTTCTTTAGGTTCAAGGACTCTTATTATTTGCAGATTCAAGGTGTGTCCATGGGATCCAATTTTGCCCCCTCAGTAGCAAATATTTTTATGTCTCATTTTGATAAGACCTTTGTGTTAAATCCTTCCATCAATCCTTATTTTTCAGAAATCATAGTTTATAAACGTTACATTGACGATCTATTTTTTGTGTTTAGAGACCCCTCCCTGGTCTCCAATTTTACGCAGTGGATCAATCTTCAACATAACAATCTTACCTTCACATACACCATGAATCCGGTCTCCCTTCCCTTTTGGGATCTTTCTGTTTTCATCCATAGCAATAAATTCAAAATGAAACTCTACCATAAACCTACTGATCTACATGCATACTTGCAATATAATTCTTTTCATCCCCATCTCCTCAAGTCCAACATACCCTACAGCCTATTATTAAGCACAATTCCTTGCATGAATGGGATTTTCTCGCTGCAGCCAATAAAATCACCAACAGTTTGCGCAATAGGGGTTATCCCCCACGAGTCATCGCAACTGCCCAATCTAAAGTTAAATCTCGCCCTAGAAGATCCTTGTTCAATCGAGTAGATCGCCCCAACACCACAAACATCTTCTGGTCAGTGGATTTCACTCCTTTGGCCACCAAAATTAAAGGAACCATGCTTAAGCGCTGGCATGTCCTGGACTCAGTTCCATGATGCTGAGACAAACCGACTATAGGTTTTCGTAAAACCCATATCATCGCCAGCTTAATATCTAAAACAGATATCTTACCAAAACAAGTCAATTCTTCCAGACTTCCCATCGGTCACCATCCGTATGGACACTGTAAATTCTGTTCTTTCATGTGGTGCACTGACATCGTTGAAATTCCTGGGATCGACTTTAAAGTAGATCTACCCCATTTTTCTAATTGTAACTCACAGGATTCCGTGTATCTAATTCTCTGCACCTGTCAAAAGGCATACATTGGGCAATCTAGACGTTCCATAAAAATACGGTTGGGGGAACACCAATCCCGTATTAGAACACAAGTTGTCACTGCGCCCCTAGTTGCCCATTTCATCAGCACAGGACATGAAAATTGTTGTTCTGGAATCTTACTGTCCTAACAAACATCACACAATTGATATGGAACGCTTCCTTTTACAAACGGAGGAGTTCTACATACACCGATTCAGGACTCTCATTCCACATGGGCTCAATACGGATCTTGACTTCTCTGCGTTTTTATGAGCACAGCCTTTGGTTCCCTTGTTCCTTCCTTTGTTTATTCCCTTTAAGGGTCTCAGTAGGCTTTATCCAACCCACATGCACTACTTACTTCTAACATATTTAAACCCAGACAATTTTCATCTGGTTTAATGCTTTGACCCAGTATGAATATCCTCTTGGAGGTCGTATAAGCGGGTTTTCATGTTTTTACAGATATGTTTTAATAGGTATGAAATTGTAAATTTTGCAACAGCCTTATGTACATGTTTATCATTAGTCGTTCCTTTTTCCTTGTTTTCACGGGTTGTACTTTGGTATTTGGTATTTTGCATATTGTATTTTATTTTGTTCACAGACTCTTGAGAAAGGCTCACGAAATGTCCAATTACCGGGTGGATTTTGAGACCTGCTGCTTGTGACATCCCATATCCTATGACCTGCATAAATTGTTCCAGCTGGTTTGTGGGGAGTCGTCCCGTTGATGATGAATTTGTTGATTACACTCATTTTTGGATATTCACTGCAACTCTTTTGTATCGTCTCTTTCTTCAGTATTGTGGATTTATGAACTTTATCCATACGGACTTACTTTAAACTTCAGTATCAATGGACAGTACTCCTGATAACCAATTAGTCTACCTTTTTTCTGCAGTTAGTATACGCATTCGTACCTAGCATTATACTGTTTGTAGATATACTCATTTTGTTATGCAGTGATTGGATGTGTGTCTTCTAGTAATCCACCGTTTTAATTATTGTATTAAAGTTTGTTATTTGCATTTGATACATTCCTCGCCCGTTCCTTTTCCAGGGTGTCTCTCATCTCTCCCTTTTATACTGCCCAGGCACAATGTAATCTGGGGAAAACCTCAATGCCTCATACAAATGTTGTATGATTCAATGTTGAATTCAATGTTGTACGAAGTGGACTTTGTATGAGGTATTACTGTATTTACTGGTCTGCCGATTACTACCAGAAAAATGTATCAACAAAAAATTGATTTTGGCCAATGACAAAGCCAAGATGCCCTGATGGCAGCCCTGGCATGACACACAGAAGATCATGAGCCAACCTCAACCAGGATATTTCTGGGAGATGGGCTTGAGAGATTCCTCCACAGAAGGATTACTTTAAGGAAGACTACTCCCTTTGAAGTGGCCCTTTCCAGTGAGATCAGATGCAACCTTTTCTTGCTATCTGATCATACCCTGTGTTTCACAAGTCTGCTGCCCAGGTGTTCAGTGTCAAAGTGGAACTTCAAAGACCCCTGCCTTCCTTCTTATGGTTTTGTTCTCATAAAATCATCCCCGGGCTAGACAACCCATCAAATGGAGAATTATCATATGATAAGATCTCAGACTAGGACCTTTCCTTTCAAAAAAGAAAGGATGTGTGACCACCATATATTTCTAGAAGCAGAGGGCCACCTAGGTGCAGGCCCAGCTCGAGACATTTTATTGTCTAAGAAAGTGTAGAAAATGCTACCCTCAATGACTCAAGTCAAAATATTAATACCCAAGCCAAGATATTGTTGTGGTATCTTGGGTAGAAAATCTCAACCGTAGCTCTTCCTAAGCCTCACAGTAAAAATGCAATGAAATCAAATTAAATGATTAAGTATTGCCTCTCCTTTCATGATGACACTTCAAATCTGCTTAAATAATGGGCCTATCTATGTGCCTCAGTGTTATTTTAAAATCAGAGCATCCAAAGAATACTTTAAACAACAGTGAGCTTGATCGTTCAGTAAGAATGGACAAGATTAGAATTTATGGCTCTTACTTCTACAACAACAAACTCTGGGAGAAATGGTGGCACTAGCAAAACCATTCCTTAACTATCTCATATACTGTACCGGGAAAACCCTATTAGATTTGCTAGAAGTCAGATATCACACAACACATAACATAATTCAATAACAGCAGAATAGGCTAGGGCAAACCTTTTAGAGACCGAGTGCCCAAACTGCAACCCAAAACCCATTTATTTATCACAAAGTGCCAACACAGTAATCATGGGAGGGAGGAAGTGCTCCCATTGGCCTGCTGGGCAGAGGGGAAGGGCGAAATCTGTGCTGGGGCAATGGCATGCATGCCCATGGTTGCCAAGGTGGGGCACATGCCCAACAAGGGGACTTCAGTTCCCAGAATCCTAAGTCAGTACATGGGCTGATCACTGCTTCGAGGAATTGGCTTAGGCTTCTGGGAATTAAAGTCCAAAAACCAAAGATTTGGAAACACTGCTCTAAAGCAAAAGGAAACTAGGGGTGATCCTTTCCTTCATCAAGATTTCTGTGACTTGCACCAGGATGAATGGCTAATAGCTTTTTAAAAGCAAAAGCAAAAGCAAAAAGCAAACAGCAAACAACTAATGCAATTTTTCTGATTCTTAAAGTCCACACAACATGGCAGCAGCATTTATAGTTTTCTATAAATTGTACAAAATATTGGATAATCTTTCCAGAGTAATGTATCTAGTATGTCTCAAAGGACTGAGGCTAAATGTTTTGAAATGCAAGCTCTCCTCAGTTCTTCCTTGCTTTCTTCTTCATTCCTAAAGTGCAAACGCTCAGGCACAATTTTAGTGGAATGAAAAAGGAGTTACTTACAAGGTTTGTGTTCAAACAAAGTTGTCAGGTAGATGGCAATCTATCTATCTATCTATCTATCTATCTATATATCTATATCTATATCTATATCTATATCTATATCTATCTATCTATCTATCTATCTATCTATCTATCTATCTATATATATATATATATATATATATATATATATATATATATAAAAAACAGAGGTGTCGTGCTATATGTTACTCATACAAACTGACACCCCTGCACCAATCTTGCAGGGAACTGCACGCCCGCCTACCTCGCATGCCTGGGTTGTCCAGCGCAGGGGACCAGCAGCCCATTTTGGGGTTTGTCACCTCAAAAGCGGGCCACAAAGGGCCCCCTGGCAGGCAGAAACAACCTGCCTGCGCGGACTCTGGCAGATGCGCATTACTGCCTCCCCGGTTGGGAGGCACCACTGGTTGACTGCCTTTTCAGCTGGAGGATGCAGCCACCAGGCCTGCAGAAGACAGTAATAGCAACAGGAGTGAGGGCTCAGGCTGAATGGAATGGTGTTGTGGGATGGATCCAGCCCACTGGTTGTAGGTTGAGAACCCCTGGTTTAGACCATAAATTTTCAAGTTGTCAATTGTCCAATGCCAAAAAATACCCTGCCTTGTTGAAAAACAAGGAGGGAAAAAAATGCAATTCCTTGGGAGAATAACAGGACCTAGGATAGATATTGCAGAATTAAATCAGTACATTATAGCAATAGCAATTACACTTATATATTGCCCATATGAGTTATAAAAAATGGTATTTGATGTGTGAACAAAGCTTTTGTTTGTATGCAACTATACACCTATTTTTCACCTGAAAATGTGAAGAAAGAGAAGTGTGATCTCTGGGCATTGTATGAAGCCAGATCAGAGAAGGCATCTGTAAACTAATACTGTGAATGGGAGGGAGGTTGCTTACTTTCTCTTCATTGACCTAGCTTATCAGTGTCACCTCAGTCATCACTTGAAGTATGCAAAAATATTCAATGTGTGAAGACTACCTTTTTGCATACAGTTCAACACTTACAGGAAAAAACAGTATGTCTGATCTTCTCATTCAGTCACTTTTTCCCAGTGAATGAAATTGCCATTTCAATGGAATTGCAGGAGTGCAGACTTGGTTGCGTGCTTTAGGAGTTCCATCAGACTGCCTGAGGAAATTTGATTAATGTGTCAGCAAGGCTGGGACATCGTTCACTGAGCTGTTTCATTTCCAAGCACAGCGCCTGCCTTTTATTTTTACAAGAGAATCTGTGGAGAGACAACCCGTCGATATTGCAAGATACCTATTAAGGTAGCACATATTAGATCAAAGAAAACAATGCAACAGTACTTTGAAACATATTCTCACAATAATCCAGTTTACTCTGTGTGGAATCACCCAGCTAAAAAAAAAAATCATGAAAACAATATCTGTTCTTTAGCTCCTGTAACCATATTTCTGGAAATAGATTTTTACAATCTCCCCTTAACACAGCTGTTTAAACCCTAGGTTTAAATGAGATTACCCTGCTTGCTGATAAAATCTCTAAAGGAAGTCTGTTCTAATCATCTGTAGCCTCCAAAAGAAAGAGGGGAGACGGGGGGAGAAGAGAGGAAAGATAATTTGTCAATTTTTTATTTATTTTAATTCTATGGACGTCTGAATTCCTGCAGTATTCTCAGAGCACAAGTCCAACTAAAGCAATGTTTAAGGTATTTGCTACAATAACGACATTTTGATATGGCTTCCTAGAAAGGAACACCTGTGTGGGTCCTTATACAAATGTGTAACTCATCCTAACAGTTATAATCTCCATATGTAATATCATGCTTAATCTCCTGTGTGATCTATGGGTTGTAATTACACAGCAGGAGCTCCTGCTTTTGCCCTTGTACAGGGAACACACCCTTGGCTCAATGCCACAAGAGCATAAGTACTTCTTCAAGTGTCGTATCCATTCTGAATATTGGCTATCATTATGGTGATAGTCTTCCCGTTTTTAACTCCGCTGAACAGTTCTTCTGAGGATCTTCCACATCAGTCTCTCAGGTTCTTTCACCAGGAAGTCTGTCTACATCCAGGGCCTCTCTTCCCAAGGAACTTCCCTTGCATATCAAATTGGAGTATTCTATACTTTATGTCATTCCTCATGATATGCCCAAGGTATTGGAGCTCTCTTTGTTTAATGGTCTTAAACAGTTCTTGTTCTTTATCCATCCAGTGCAACAATTCTACATTAGTCACATAGTCAAACCATGATATCCTTTGTAGCCATCTGTCGATCCACATTTCAAAAGCTTTGATTTTCCTTTCAGATACTTTAGTCAATGACCAAGCTTTGACTCCATATAGCAACACTAGAAAGAATACTAGCCCACTGTTGTTAAGCACTCTAACTACCAGTTTTCACTCTTAGTGGAATGCCTCATAGTAAAATTATTATAACAGAGACTTTCGATGAAGACCATCCAAGTAACTTTTATCACACATAACTTAGGGTTCATTGATAAAATAGGAGAACCTTGATTATGTCATTAACTAATCAGGACTGATCACCAGGGCTTCCAGTTTGTGGTTTCACCTCTTGGGGTTATGTCAAGTAGGAACTTTGTCAGAGGCAATGCTCTGTATGCACCGTAAAAATAAAAGTAAATTAGTCCCATCCCATAGGTGCTTCATTATTATGTCTGGTATAAACTGTTACTCAACATAGCTATCATAGCTGCTGCTGCTTCAGCATATGGTGACCATATGAATGAGATATCTCCAGAACATCCTGTCCTCAACAGCCCTGCTCAAATCCTGCAAATTATAACTCATGGCTTCTCTTAGAGAATCAGTCCATCTCATGTTTGGCCTTCCTGTTTTCCAGCTGCCTTCCACCTTTCCCAGAATAATTGTCTTTTCCAGAAAGTCTTGCCCTCTCCTTATGTGCCTGAAGTAGCACAATCTCAATTCCATCATTTTTGCCTTCAGAGACAGTTCAGGCTTGACATGCTCTAGGGTTCACTTGTTTGTCTTTTTTGGCAGTCCAGAGTATCCTCAGAGCTCTCCTTTGGCATCATATTTCAAATAAATAATTTTTCCCCTTTCAGATTTCTTTACTGTCCAGCTTTCACGTGGTGATTGGGTATACAGGAGTGTGGATACTCTTGGTCTTGGTCTCTTGTTGGCTACCTGTTACTTTACTTAAGATGGTTCAGCCAAGAAGATTAATGCATACTAGTGGTTTCCTGATAGCTCCCGAGGATTTTCTAGTCTCCTTGGCAAATGATCCTGTTAAATTTCTGGTAGATGTCTGGAATGGGGCACCAACCATAACTGTAGATAAAATTGCCTCTAAGTATCACTTCCCATGAATTTGAGCTAAAGTGTCCTTAGATAGCTGGAGGCTGTGAAATAACTAGGACAGAGAGCATAAAAATAATCATGAAAATGTCAAGCAAACACAGCATGGAAGGCCTATGTGGTGGGGGCAATGCCAGTAAATAAGAAGGCATGCTTCTCTGCCACTAATATGCCTTCACATAGTTATTCTGTAGGACTGTCTTGAGTGGTTGAGAGCCTTTTTTGCTCTCTCCCATAGACTGGGTGAACTGTTGTTCAGCACATGATAAAGAGATAAAGTTCCTAGATATGCTCAATGATTGTTCCCTGGGACAGATGGTTGAAGACCCAACTAGAGGTACAAGAATCCTTGACTTGATTCTGAGTAATACTCAGGATCTGGTGCAAGATGTTAATGTGACTGATCCAATAGGGAACAGTGACCACAACTCAATTATGTTTAACTTGATCATAGACCGCAAGTCACTGATAAAATCTAACACAGAGACCTTAAATTTTCAAAAAGGAAATTTCCCAAAGATGAGGAAACTAGTAAAAAAGAAACTGAAAGGGAAAATTGAGAGAGTCCAAACACTCCAAGAGGCATGGAGGCTGTTTACAAAAACAATAACAGAGGCTCAATTGGAATGCATACCCAAAAGGAAAAAGGGCACTGCCAGGTCCAAGAGGACTCCGATGTGGCTTACAGGAGCTGTTCGGGAAGTGATCAAGAGCAAGAAAAGCTCATTTAGAAAATGGAAGGCTTGTCCAAATGAGGACAGCAGGCAGAAACATAAATTCTGGCAGAACAAATGCAAGGCAACAATCAGGAAAGCAAAGCAAGACTTTGAGGAGCGTATAGCTAAAAATACTCAGAGAAATAACAAAGACTTCTTTAAGTACATTAGAAGTAAGAACCCAACTAGGAAGGCCATTGGACCATTAGATGACAATGGAAGGCAAGGGGTTATTAAAGAGGAAACAGAGATTGCAGAGAGACTCAATGAATTCTTTGCTTCAGTATTCACTCAAGAAGACAGAGACCACATGCCCAAAACAGAGCCTATCTTCGTAAGGAGGGAAACCGAAGAATTAAGCAAGATAGAAATAACCAGGGAGGAGGTCCTTGCATGTCTTGTTA
This sequence comes from Bradypodion ventrale, assembly GCA_035047345.1. Lineage (NCBI taxonomy): Eukaryota > Metazoa > Chordata > Lepidosauria > Squamata > Chamaeleonidae > Bradypodion > Bradypodion ventrale. The sequence continues at coordinate 71,572,079 of JAWDJE010000003.1, read as the reverse complement.
AGCTAAACACTAACAAATCCCCAGGACCAGATGGCATCCATCCACGAGTTCTCAGGGAACTTAAAGATGAAATTGCTGATATCCTAGCCAAAATATATAATCTTTCCCTCAAATCAGGCTTTGTGCCTGATGACTGGAAGGTAGCGAATGTAACACCAATTTTCAAAAAAGGATCCAGGGGTGATCCAGGAAATTACCGACCTGTCAGTTTGACATGTGTCCCAGGTAAAGTGATGGAAACCATCCTAAAAGATAGAATTAATAGGCACATAGAAGAGAAGGCGCTGCTAAAGGAGAGCCAACATGGCTTTTGCAAGGGCAAATCATGCCTCACTAATCTGTTGGAATTTTTTGAGAGTGTCAACAAGCATGTGGATAAGGGGGATCCAGTTGACATTGTTTATCTGGACTTTCAGAAGGCTTTTGACAAGGTCCCACACCAAAGGCTCTTGAATAAACTTACCAGTCATGGAATAAAGGGACAGGTCTTGTCCTGGATCAGCAACTGGCTAAGGGACAGGAAACAGAGGGTAGCACTAAATGGACACTTCTCCAAGTGGAGGGAAGTAAAGAGTGGGGTCCCCCAAGGTTCAGTACTGGGACCCCTGCTTTTCAACCTCTTCATAAATGATCTAGAGGTAGGAGTAAAAAGCAAGGTAGCCAAATTTGCTGACGACACTAAATTATACAGGGTAGTGAAAACTGTGAGAGATTGTGAAGAGCTCCAGAGGGATCTCTTGACACTGGGGGAGTGGGCAAAACAGTGGCAAATGAGCTTCAACATCAGTAAGTGCAGAGTGATGCATGTTGGGGCAAAAAACCCCAATTACATTTATAAACTGATGGGGTCTGAACTCTCTGCGACAAACCAGGAAAGGGACCTTGGTGTCCTGGTGGACAGCTCAATGAAGGTGTCAACCCAGTGTGCCTCAGCAGTGAAAAAAGCAAACTCAATGTTAGGGATCATTAGGAAGGGTATAGAAAATAAGTCAGCAAGTGTCATTTTGCCTCTTTATAAATCTATGGTGAGGCCCCATCTGGAATATTGTGTACAGTTCTGGTCGCCATACCTCCAGAAGGATATTATGGAGTTGGAGAAAGTACAGAGGAGGGCAACCAGAATGATTAGGGGACTGGAACACCTTCCTTACCATCTGAGGCTGCAACGGTTGGGCCTTTTCACTCTTGAACGACGGCGTCTGAGAGGTGACCTGATTGAAGTTTATAAAATCATGCACGGTGTGGACAAGGTAGATAAGGAAAAACTGTTTTCCCTATCGCACAACACTAGAACTAGGGGACACTCCATGAAACTTTTGGGTACTAGTTCTCAAACCAATAAGAGAAAGTACTTTTTCACCCAGAGGATTACTGGTCTATGGAACTCCCTGCCAGAAGAAGTGGTGACAGCTGTCAGTCTTCACAGCTTTAAGAAAGGATTAGACAAGTTCATGGAGGACAAGGCTATCAATGGCTATAATTATGGCTACCTAAGGACAACCTCCGGGTTGGAGAGATAGGCAGGATATCTCTCAATGCCATTTCCAGGGAATCCTAAGCAGGTGAAGGCATCTCCTTGGGAATACCCTGAAGGAAATGGTGAGCCACTGTGTGAGACAGAATGCTGGACTGGATGGGCTGTGGCCTGTTCCAGCAAGGCTGTTCTTATGTTCTTATGTTCTTATGTTAAAAATGCAGAACATTCAACAGACTGCTGTAAAAAAAATATCATGAGATTTATAGACAAAATCATTCAGAATCTGCTCTGGCTTGGATGCTGAATTTGACAGAGGTCCTGTGGATGCAATTCTGGCCCCTGGTTGTCTCATAATAAAGGGTAGGTTACTATTTCATACCTGTCAACCCGCGGCTCCAGAAAAATGGGACCTGCGCACATTGCAAGCGACGTTGCGCTTCCGCGCATGCGTGGAAGGGGTAAAACCCTTCCGCACATGCGCAGAAAGTGTTTCCCCCGCTGCCAAATTATGGGGTTTTGGCAGCGGGGGCTGGGTTATGACGTCAATTTACGGGGTAATCCCGGCCAAATCGGGAAGGTTGACAGGTATGTACTATTTTTGCAGCCTGATTATGGAGACAGGATATTTGGAGAAGTGAAAGCCATGTATGTGCTTAATCAAGCTCATTGGGGTTCATGGAGGCAGGCAGGTGGAACTACCTGCATTGGTAAGGAGAAAGGTCGATGCTTCCTTGTAGCAGGGCAAATTCCTGCAAGTCTAAGTGATGCAATAAAAAACTCTATACTGGAAAACTGCCAGCCAATCTCTAGTGTTCAATTCCTGGACAAGCTATTGAATTGTCTGGTGGCTTCCCTGTTCCGGGAATTCTTGGACAAAACAGAATATTTACAGTCTATCTTTTCCAATGTGATTTCAGGCCTGGTTATCAGGTGGAGGCAGCTTTGGTCATCTTGCGTGATGACCTATACCAGAAACTAGTGGGAATGTGTTCTGCTGGACTTCTCAGCAACTTTTGATACTAACTACTTAGATATTCCTCTCAACCGTCTCTCTGGCACCTGAGTCCCTTTTGTGGAAGAAAAGCTGGATGTAAAGAAAATGAGTTTATCAGTTATCCTAGGAATATCAGCAGAATGGCATGTATTGACAGTTTGTCAGAACAGCTGTAATGCACAATCTGATCCATGTTCACTTGGAAGTAAGTTTCCTTATCTTTACCACTACTTACTAAACATAAAACATGAGAAAAAACATGCTGAATCAGACCACCACCACCCCGTCTAGACATTCTTCCCATAGTGACTAAATAGATCCATGTAGGATGTCCATAACAGGACATGACTACAATAACAATCTTCCACTCCTCTTTTCCTGCAAAGATATATGTCCTCTGATATTGCAGGTAATGCATAACCTTTATGACTAGTAGCTATTGAAACCTTATCCATTCTTCCCATCTACTAGCACCTGTTCTCAGGTGACTGTGTATATAAGCCTGCAGCTTTCAATCTCAATTTTGGATAATTTATTCATCCAGAAAAGATAGTACAGTAAAACCCCTACTTACCAAAAAAAAAGTCCATTCTGTAGGCTTTTGGTTAAATCAATTTTTTTTGTAACTCAAAGCAAACCCATAGGAAAAATTATTTTTTACATTACTCTAAGCAAATCCTTAGGAAAAATGAAATTTTTATCTAAATCGAAGCAAACTCATAGGGAAATGAATTTTTACATAACTCAAAGCAAACACATTGGAAAAAGAATCTTTATGTAACTCGAAGCAAGCCCATAGGAAATCGTGTAACATGGACATGGTTTTAGCACAAAATCATTATGTAAGTCGAATTTTATGTAACTTGAGGCATATGTAAGTCGGGGTTTTACTGTAGTTCTAAAGCACTAAGAAGAGAAAAATGATATAATTTGTATGAAATGTAATGTCTCTTCAGAGCTTGGAAATCCACTTTTTAAAAAAGCAATCAGTTGTAGAACTAAATCAAACATTAGTCCTATCTAGAGTAGATTGATTGAAATAAATGGAACTGAGAAGTCTCATCTATTACAATGGCTTTATATAGGATCAACAATGAATTTAGCCAATAGCTATAAAGTCTCCTGAAGTAATTGCCTTCATAGTTGCAATTTTTAATAGTAAACATTTATCTTTCAGAAATTACAAAAGTTATTTTAAAGAGAAAATATCAATGCCACAAGTTCTTCTTTTTCATCTCATCATCACTTCAGCATCAACAACAGAACATGACAGCAGCACAAGCAAGCTTTCCAACTATGTTAAACTCCTCCCCTACCACTCAGCAAAGCTCATTATAAAAGCAACTGGTAAAAGTAAAGGTCTTCCTTGCTTGAAAGCCAGTCTACTCTAGAGGGGAGTGCTCTTCCCCCATTTACAGCCCAAAAGCCAGAAATATCTGCATCTGCAAATGTTTTCATGGTTGTGTGGCAAGCATGACTAGATGCTGGATTGCACGGAACACTGTTACCTTTCCCGCCAAAGTGGTACCTATTTATCTACTTGCAATCTCTTGCTTTTAAACTGCTAGGTTGGCAGGAGCTGGGACAGATGATGGGAGCTCACTCTGTCATGCAGCACTCAGGTCTTGAACTGCTGACTTGCTGACCTTCCAGTTGTCAAGCTCAGCATCTTAACCAGATTGTTGCAATAATACCACAAATTGATTGAGAAGAAACACCAGATAGTGTAGTCATAGGCAAGCTACGCAGTCCCAGGATGACCCAGAATAAGGGAACAGTAAACTCAGAAAACCCTAGAGAGGATCACCATAAATCAGAATTGACTTGACAGCAAGCAATTATCATTTTATTCATATTTAAGTTACATCCTTATGTAATTTAACTATACCTATGCCAGTGATGGCGAACCTTGGCACTCCAGGTGTTCTTGGACTCCAAATACCAGAAGCCCAAGTCAGCTGCTGATCAGGGCTTCTGGGAACTGAAGTTCCACAACACCCGGCATGCCAAGGTTCGCCATCACTGACCTGTGCTATTGATTCACAACTAGGCATTGGTCATAACTTTTTCTAACTAGTCATTTTAAGGTTCTGTATTTTTTTCCTCCATAGGCATTGTTGCAGACTTCTGGTGGGGAGATTAAAGTTCAAATCTCTGCTCAGCCAAAAGCTTATTAGGTTGGTTTGGAATCAGAAACCCTTGCTCCAACCCAATCTCACTATCGTCAAAATAAGAGGGTTCCTTGAATTTCTTTGACAAAAAAGCAACATTAAAATATAATACATTCTAATAAATCATCAAATGACTTTTACCTGGGAGCTAGGATATGGATCAATCTTCTTATATAACAGGAGCTGACAGTCTTCCAGAGTGTATTTTCAATAAGAGATGAACTAAATTGAGAGAAATTATGGGATCCATGTGAATGTGTCCACTTATCTCAACATGATCTCCTGACTTTGAGCTGGAGGGGCATATTTGTTACAAAATGAGAAGAAAGAGTACCATGGGATCCTACCCTACATATCAACAGCTACAGCAGGGTTTGGCTAATTTCCAGATGCCCATTGACCATTTATCTATCCCTGAATTTTTAGAGCACCACACTAACAAAACATGGCAAAATTGTCCACCACACCTTATAGAGGGCACGAGGGTACTTTCTGAGCAAATCAAGACTATATTTGAGGCCTGGGGTCAGGCCAGAAGTACCATAGGTTGGCATACAGGTATAAGGCCTATAGGCCATGTTTTGTCATACTTGAGCATCAGAGATGTGTTTTAAAGCAGTAGTACTAGCAGGGGAAATAGCCTTATAAATATACAATGCATGGAGACAAGCACCACACTTTGATCCTTTCTACCCTCTGAGACAGTGAAGAAGTTGTGACATCTATTATACTATATATAAGTAGTACTATATTATCCAGTTAACTAACAGGTACATTTCTCCTAGCATGCATAAAGCTTTGACTTACTTTATCTTATTTGCTGAGCTGCTTAGCCATCTATAATTACTAGCAGGATTTAACGTAAAGTCAGTGCAAAAATATTAGAACAGCAAACTTCATCTGAATTTAAAAAGCAACACTGCACAAAGCTGTTAGCTAAATGCATTACTCTGCTCAGAAATACTACACAATTAAGAGATGCAATCATTTAGCTCTCCAGATTTCTATTTAAAGGCAATTATTATTCATTTATCAAGAGCAGAAAGCCCTACTTCACAACACAAGTTAAAATGCAATTAGGTGCAATAGGGTAGAACAAATTTCTCAGCACAGAATGGGTTACAATGGGACCTAAGCTTCATGAAACTTGCTAGTCAGGCTCATCATTCTCTTAAGACATAATAATGCCACTAAATATGTTGGATGATTAGAAAAACTGCATCACTAAAAATGGTGAGTATTATTAGAACTCTAATATTTTACAGGAATGGCAATTTGTTCAACACCAGTAGGAAACATTCTATAATCAGATGCACAAACCATACCTGTCAACTCGCGGCTCTGGAAAAAATGGGACCTGCGCAGAGTGGTTCCACACAGGTCGCCTTCCACACATGCATGGAAGGCTACGCTGCTTGTGCAGCCCCCTATGCAAGCGGTGTAGGCTTCCACGCATGCGTGGAAGGGTTCTACACGAGTAGAAGGCAACTTGCGCAGAAGGGCTGCGCAGTACTTCCATTCCCCCGCTGCCAAATTATGGGGTTTTGGCAGCACGGGTCGGGAAATGACGTCAATCGGTACAGGATTACGGGGTAATCCCGGTCAAATCGGGAAGGTTGACAGGTATGGCACAAACTCTTTTCTGGTTCAAACAACCGAAGGTGGACAAGTTATTCACTTTGCAAAGATTTTCACAATTGAATTCCTGTCATGATCCCAAGAACCATGGATTCAGCAGACCAGCATTCACACCTACTTCTTCAATATTTCATATAGAAATAGTGTCACAGAAATGGAGGAAGATTTGCTGAACAAGAAAGAAAAAACAGCATTTGTTCTATGTAGTAGACACCAATGCTCTGACTCTTTACTGTATGCAGTTACTGGATGTAATGTGCATTGTTGCCATTTTCTCTATACAATCTTGTGTGAAAGATATCATTCAGAGATGTCAAATCTTGACACATAGTGTTATTTAGTGCTTTGTGGTAGTTGGTGTTTACTGGGTAACGTGAACAAGTTTTAATTCTGTAGATTCAAATTTTCATTTCTTTAATCGCAAGTTGTGGTAAAATCAGAAATGTGATCAAATTGCTTATGAAGAAGCAACAGGATTCCAGCCTACAGTGAATCCTGAACAGATGATCTGTAGGACGTTGACCAGTAGGCTGGAAAATTAGAAAATCCTTTATTTCTTGAAAAAACATTGAATATCAGTTTATTTAAAAGAAAAACCTGAATATTTTTAACCACTACTGTTCTTGGACATTTCTCCCCAGTGAGAAGGGAAAGACACTCTTCTGGGTCCATGACACAGTCAGTCACCAGACAAAAAAGGTTGCTCAAGATTCTTGCAAAGGAAATACAGTTCCAGTGGGTGGAAATATGGCATTTCCCCACAATGAACCAAGTAAGTGGTTGGCCTCATGGGCTACAAAATTCCTGAGAAACTCAGCCACTGCAGAATTTTTGAGCCAAAATGTTGTCAGGTGTCAGATTTGAAACAAGCCTGCTTAAAATCTGCTCTGAAGTAGCATAGCCTCTGTGACATAATCCATTTTTAGTCAGATTTAAGAGCTGCCTAAAATTAGAGTGAAACAACAGTAGGGAAAGGTGACTTTGCTTGAATTGCTTTGTACAGAAGGCTATAACAAGCATGGCCAGATATCATCGTTTGGGATATTCTCTGAGTTGTAGTCCAAAAATGTCACTTTCCCACTTCTGCAAAATTTATTTATTTTTATTTTATTTTATTTTTATTTGGATTTGTATCCCACCCTCTTGCCCTAGGGCAACTCAGGGTAGTGCACTTACACATAAATATTATTTTAAAAAAACCTTTAAAAATTCAATAAAAACTATTTAACACCATCCCGAATTTAAAAGGCCTTCCCTTCCCGCATATAGTTCTAAAAGGGGCATATAGTTCTAACAGAGCCATTGAGCGGGAGTCAGCACCCCGTCGGCCCCCCAAACTTGCCCTGCCAGCCAGTTTTTCAACCCTTTCCTAAAGGGCAGCAATTCTGTCTGTAGCTGTAGGTCTGCTGGCAGGAGGTTCCACAGAGTGGCCCTTCTCCTTGTGCTAGAGAAGCGGGCCCCTCTAGCCAATGGGACACTGAGAGAGCCCCTCCAGTCCACCCTAGTGGGGTGGGCAGACTCCCTTGGGGTGATGCAGTCTCTTAGGTAATCTGGCCCACTACCATGAAGGGCTTTAAAGGTCATTACCAGCACCTTGAATTGCACCTAGGGACAAACTGGTAACCAGTGCAGCTCCCGAAGCAGAGGTGAGACATGGGCATAACGCCCACACCCCATCACTACCCAGGCTGCCGCATTCTGGACCAGCTGCAGCCTCTGAATGGTTGTCAAGGGCAGCCCCATGTAGAGCGCATTACAATAATCAAGTCTGGAGGTAACCAGCGCATGTGTGACCATGAGCAAGGAATCCCTATCCAGGAGCAGGCACAACTGGCGAATTACACACAGCTGTGCAAAGCCCCCCCCCCCCCCCCGGCCACAGCCGCCACCTGCTCTTCTAGCAGCAGACGCACATCCAGAAGAACCCCCAAGTTGCGCACTGGGTCTGTCTGGGGCAGAGTAGCCCCATCCAAGTCCAAGGATGGCAGCTCCTGGGATAATGTGGGACCCTGAACCCACAGCCACTCAGTCTTGCTTGGGTTCAGCTGTAACCTGTTGGTCCCCATCCAGACCCCCATAGCCTCGAGACACCTGGACAGGACGTTGACAGCAACTTTAATTCTCTTTGCCCTCTCCTGCAATTCAATAATCTCTATGTCATTAAAGATGGAGCTCTTCTCAAGATCATCTGATCTAGCATCAAGAATTTCATTTGAAGTTTGCAGAGTCAAGTGAAGTATTTGGTACCATGACATAGTTCTATTGATTAGAAAAACACCACCACCCCCTCTCCTTATATAGTCAGATGATGTAGCTCACACCACTGAAGTAAATTAGAAAGTGATTGTTGCTTTCATGTCTAAAATGCCAAACTGTCCCAAGGACTGAGATGAATTGAAAAAAGATCTTATGATGGGGAACATGAAATATATGGTTCTGCCTATCTTCAGATCTTCCGGAGAGTTGATGATGCATAGATACAATTGGCAGATTCCAACATTTTTGTAAGGTTACGGCAAGCTGTGGAAAATGCAATTTGAATACAGAAGCTGTTTTTCCCCCTCACACTGTAAAATGCTATTATGATCAAAGCACAATTGCCATGATTTTTTAACTGATAATTCATGCAAATTGACTGCATGTAAATTAGTGTTCAAAACTCTTGATTTTTGGTATATTATGATGTTAATATGAGCTAAGTGAGGAAACGGTGGCGGTTTTCCTGATCGACAGTGAAGAGTACTGCAGACAAAAATACCATATACTGAATCTTTTGTAAAACAACCACTTTGTCAACACTTCCAACATTTGAGAAAGAATGAAAAATAATGAGACAATATCAGGCTGGGCATCTCATACGTAAATGTGAACTGTAAGCTTGTATTGTTGGATGGACAGAAGCTCTTCAATGATACAAAAAGCTACATCTCTTATTGACTTTGTAGTTTGCAATAAGAACTTTCAAATCTTCACAATTTTTCCATCATTAAACATCTAACTACCCCATTATTGGGAAATATGTACAGTGTATTCTAGAAGTTTGTGTCAAGGCTCCTGTCTTAAAGCTTTCAGAAAGCAGGCTTTTCAAAATAATGAATTATATGCTGGCTTTGAAATGACTTTAAAGTGATCTAGACTGAGATCAGATGGTAAGGAAGGATTGCAACTGATCACACCAGAAAGAGCTGCTTTGCTGAGAGTGATCTGTTTTAAAGTGCTCATTCCATTCATGCAGGGATAACTCCAGATCAGTTTCCACACACCCCAAACAGTAGCCCTGCTGCTAGACACAGATCGGAATCAGACTGCAGCACTATCATCTATATTTTGTGTGATCACCAGAAAATAGCTCTCACTGGACTATGCCACAAGCAGTCATAAGTGCAAGCTATTTCCCCATCTGATCACACCTTTATTGATAATTTGTTCCACTGTTTTTGGTATACTCCTCACTGTTTCTTTTGATATTTATTCCACTGACTACACAATGATAGCACTAATCATGAGTAGATCTGATTTTTAGACATGAAATCCACAATGGATTTTATAGGCCACTAGCGAAGGCACTGAGTAGGAGTTCCACAATGCTGCCCTTACAATATGAAGGCCAAGAACCACTGTTAACACAGTGGAGTGGCCTAAATCCTGTTGTGTAGTTACATCTGCAGAAGGCAGATGGAAGAACATGCAATAGTTGATCTTGGATCTTCTGGCTCCTTCCAGAAAAAATAAGCACATGCTTCTCCACCCAGGTCGAAGGACTTCATCCTAGAATATTGTTGCCTGTTTCTTGACAAGTTGAAGCTGTCTATGTTATTAAAATCCTGATGATGCCAGAATGTACCTATGTATTCTTATTTTTAATCTTGTATTTTCATAACTTTCTGCCCAATGTATCTTTTTCTCCTCTATGTGCAGGCATGGAGCATTTTGTCATTCAAGTAGTCATATGTAGCCTGAAGAGGCTAGAGATGGGTGGTTCCATGTGCGCTAAGTGCATGTGTGACAAAAATCAAACAAATGTTCATTTATGAAGTATTGAGATGAGTTAGTTTACTAAATATTCCTCAGGAATATTTGGAAATATGTGTGTTCTTCCCCCAAAATTGGAAAATGAGAAAACTTTGGTAATATTTCTAAAGTGGAAGGCAAAAGAAGAAGGGGCAGCCAAAATGAGATTTTAATGGTTTGATTTCTAAACTGCCCACTCGGACTAGGCCAACTCAGGGTGGTTCACAATCACAGATAAAAACATAATAAAATTAATTTAAACTACCCACCCCCTAAAAAGGGTGCAGGGACCAAAGGTACCATGGGGGAAGGAATTATCCTCTATACCAACCACCCAATGGAAGTTACCCTTCCCCCTGCACCCCATACTTGGCCCGCCAGCCATATGGCTAGATGGCTAGATAGTATTGTAAATGTAATGTGCACAGAGCTGGGCTGGTTGAAGAGGGTGGTGGAGAACAGGGTTGCCTGGAGGTCAATGGTCCATGGGGTCGCAAATGGTCGGAATCGACTGTGCGACTGAACAACAACAAAAGAGCTCAAAAGTAATCCCCATCTCAGGATCCATTTCCTTAAATGTATGAGCATAAAATGGCTCTATTTGTTCCCATGCAAGCAACATACCCCTGGTGGGAAACAGAAATGGCCCAGGTGAGATATCAAGTTTTTAGAACAATTAATAAGAGAATTCACTCTTGCTCATACTCCATGTCCCCCTGATATTGTGATTTGCTATTTCCTGCTGATCCTACCTTTTGTGTTTGGGAATCAAGACAATGGAAACGGCTGTAAGCTAGCCTAACACATCTTTATTGCATGGAGTACAGCACGAACATGTGGTAATGGCAGACAAACAGCTCTTTTTATACGGTGGCTATCTACTTGAATCTGGCTCTTCGACAGGCATTGGCTGCTGTCCAAGTGACGTCATCTTTGGTCACGCCTTTCTTGTCCAGGTGAGGTGAGCGCGGGAATCTTTCCCGCGCAGCTGAAGGCATTTGAGTAATGTGAACCATGTGAGCTGGGCGCTCGCTATTGCCCCCGGTGGCCACTAGCTCGCGTCCTCATACAGAAGGTTACAGTGTTACCTGTACCCATTCGTGTGGTTACAATTACATTCAACACACTACATTCAATACACAACATCCCTCCCCCCTAAGATGGGACAAAGTCCCTTAACCAAACTGGTTTCCTGCATGTGCGTTTTGGCCGTGCGGCCGTTATGCTTGACTCGGCCATCCCCCCTCGTCTGTGTCCTCCTGGTTCTTGTCCTGCAATTGGAGAGGATGACTCGTTAGTGACTCGCCGCGGACTTGCCGCTTTGGGATGGGCAGGAGAAAGGGGAGGAAGGGTTTCTGATGTGGATGTGGACAAACCGGGGGCACTAGGGGCTAAAGAAAAACCCCGCTCTTCGCTTGGACGGGTGGGGGAACACTCCGAAACCCCCCCCCCCCGGTTTGGTAACTCAAAATCTAATTCAGGGGCAACAGTGGCAAACTCATTCCCCTCCTTCGAGGGACTGGGTAGAACTACAGGGGCAAACTCGTTCCTCTCTTTCAAGGGACTGGATAAAGCTGGCGTATATGAACCTAAGCTCCCCCCCTCGTTTGGGACTGTTGCCCTTCGTTTTCTCCCCCTTGGGATAAACGGGTGGAGGAGAACCCTAACGCTGAACTTTGCTGTTGAGCCCCTCTGTCCGGCCCCCCAATCACTCGGTGCCTAAGTTGGTCAGCGTGCCTCCTCCAGAGGAGACCCGTGTTGGTCTCGACACAGTATGACACTGGTCCTGTTTGATTAATGACTACCCCAGGCACCCATGCCGGCCCTGTGGTGGCGTAGTTTCTGCAATGAACAGGCTCTCCTATCTGGAAGTTTTTGGTGGGGCTGTGCTCAATGTTTCTTCCTCTATCCTCGACCCAGGTGGGATCCAATCTAGTTAATAATGAGTGTAACTTCCTTTTCATGAGGAGTTCCGCGGGAGAGAAACCCGACGCCAATGGCGTCACTCGATATGCCAACAGAAACTGGCAGAGCTGCCGGTCCAGATCCCCGGGACCCATGCGCCGCAGCCCTTCTTTCATTGTGCGCACCAGACGTTCCGCCTGGCCATTTGTTGCAGGGTGAAAGGGGGCTGAGGTAATGTGCCGAATGGCGTTGGACTCTAAGAACGCCTGGAACTCGGCTGACGTGAAACAACTTGCATTGTCACTAATAATGACGTCAGGTATCCCGAAGGTGCATATCAGTTTGCGCAGTTGTTTTATGGTCCCAGCTGATGAGGTGTTGCGCATTGGAATTACCTCTAACCACTTGGAGTATGCGTCCACCACAAGCAGAAAAAATGAACCCCTGAATGGCCCTGCGAAGTCTATGTGGAGGAGGGACCACGGTCCCCTAGCTGTGTCCCATTCTCTGTGTGGAAGGCGGGACTCCTCAGGCCGAGAGCTCTGGCAACTTTCGCAGGTGTTCACCATGTGTTCAATGTCTGCGTCTAGCTGAGGCCACCAGAAGTAGCTTCTGGCCAGCGCCTTAGAGCGCACAATCCCTGGGTGGCTGACATGTAAAAGCCGTAGCACCCTTGCTCTTAATGCTTGTGGGACCACCACCCTCTCCCCCCACAACAGACACCCCCTTTCTGCGGACAACTCAACCCTCTTCCTGAAAAATGCCGCAAACTCGTCTGTGGGGGGAGCTGTGGGCCACCCCTTCTGTACCCAGGATCTCACAAGGGCTAACGTTTTATCCTTGGCCGTTTCGGCAGCAATTTCCTTGGGCAAAATGGGGGGTACATCTAGGGCTTCTATGAGGAGGACTTGGCTATCCTGTTCTACCTCACACTTTGGGTCCCCCAGGTGGGGCAGAGGAGACCTTGAGAGAGCGTCCGCGTGGCTTATCTCTTTCCCGGGGCGGTACTCTAACGACCCCCTGTATGCATTCAGAAAAATCGCCCACCTAAGCATCCTGGGGGAGAGGATCTGTGGAGTGGGCTTGTCTGAGGTGAAGATACCCAACAGCGGCTTGTGATCGGTTATAATGGTGAATGGGCGACCATACAAAAAATCATGGAACTTCTTTGTCCCTGCGACAATGGCAAGTGCCTCCCTATCTGTTTGGGCGTAATTTCGTTCTGCCTTGGACAATGATCTCGAGTAGAATGCAACTGGGGCTTCTCGCCCCCCCTCTAGCACGTGGCACAGGACCGCCCCCACCCCCACTGGTGAGGCGTCGCAGACCAAGACTACCGGCTTCTTTGGGTCGAAGTGGGTTAGAATAGCCTCCGAGGAGAGGAGCTGCTTGAGTTCCCTGAAAGCCCGCTCATGCTTCTCTCCCCACCGCCAAACCGCATCCTTCTTCAGCAACCCATGCAGGGGCTCTGCAATCGTCGCTTTCCTGGGCAGGAAGGAATGGTAAAAATTCAGCAGCCCCAGGAAGGACTGCAGCTCCGGTTTCGCGGTGGGGCGAGGGGCGTTTTGAATGGCTGAGACTTTGGACTCAGCGGGTTTCACCCCCGCAGAGGTTATGCGGAACCCCAGAAACTCCACCTCCCTGGCCAGAAACACACATTTGTCCCTCCGCAGCCTCAACCCCGCGGATTCGAAGGCTGTAAGGACCCTATCTAGTCTCTGGGCCAGTTCTGATTCGCTCTCCCCAGATATCAATATGTCATCGAAAAATGGCAAGACCCCTGGTAATTTCTTTAACAAACGTTCCACAAGAGACTGAAATATCCCCGGCGCCGAGTTCATGCCAAACTGTAGGTGCGTCACCTTGAATGCCCCCTTGTGAGTTACAATGGTCTGCGCAGCAGCTGTGGCTGGGGTTACTGGAAGCTGCTGGTACGCCTGCGCCAGATCTAGTTTAGCAAAGACTTTTCCCCCATGTAAAGTAGCCAGCAGATGGCTAACTACCGGCACCGGATAGGCATTAGGGCGGATCGCCTTGTTAATTGTACACTTGTAGTCAGCGCAAATTCGCACCTCCCCATTTGCTTTCAATACTGTAACAATAGGAGTCTCCCACTCTGCAGAGTCCACCGGCACTAAGATCCCTTGCCCCACTAATTTGTCCAGTTCCGCCTCAATTTTGTCCTTTAGGGCGAATGGAACCCGACGTGGCTTGAGTCTCATTGGGCGGACCTCCGGGTCCAGGTCGAAGGAAACTGGGGGCCCCTTGTACTTCCCGAGTCCCTTCTTGAATACCTCTGTGTGTGCGTCGCACACTGCCTGAATCTCATTCCCCCCGATGGCATGGACGCCGCCTATGAAGATGTCCAGGGGTTTGAACCATTGTGTTCCCAGGAGATTACACCCCCCCTCTCTTAGAACTACCAGGGGGAGTTTCCTTCGGAGTCCCTTGTACCGTGTCTCGAAGTCCCCAATCCCCAATACTGGAATTACATTACCCTGCACATCTCTTAAGTTCGCCCCCATCTCCTTGAGTTTGGGTCGCTCCTTGGGGGGAATCCGCAAAATTCCTTATGGGAAATGAGGGAGTATACAGACCCCGAGTCTATCTCCATCTTAACAGGGACCCCTTGCAACAGTACCTCAGCATAAAAACGTGGTTGCCCTAGAGGCACGCTGTGGACGGCCACGTCGTCTTCCGCGTGCACTCGCAGGCACACGTGGTTCCCCTCTGGGTCGTCGCCGCCATCGCCGACTCTGCCGACGCCATCCCGGCTGCTCGTGGAGCGCTTACTCTCTTCCCGGCGTTGCTTGCAGACCCTGGCGATGTGGCCCTTCCGCCCACAGTTGTGGGACTCAGCTTTCCGGAATGGACACTTGCTCCTCTCGTGGGACGCTCCGCACCCATCGCAGCGCCGCCCCCCCTTCCCTTTCTTCTCGCTCAGCCCTTTCCTGACCTTCCGGACCCCCTCATCTTCGCTGGAGCCTGGGGTGGCAGAAGCCTCTGAGGATGTGGGCGAGCGTGGGGCAGGGGTCGCCCTCCAGGCCGCCTGGACGGCGGATGCAGCTGCCTCGACTGGTGGGGACTTTGCCTTGAGCAGCTTGTACCCGGCCCACGTGGATTCAGCTGCTAGAGCCTCTTGTAGTATCTCTTTAAAAGTGAGGTAGTGGCCTCGGTTCATGAGCTTCCTCTGGGTCTCCCCGTCTCTCATCCCGCAGAGCATCCTGTCCCTTAGGGCCACGTCTAGAATTTCCCGCCATTCGCATGGGGTTGCCAAGACGCGGAGGGCCGCTGCATACTCGGATACTGACTCACCCGGCTTTTGGTCCCTCCTCAGGAAGGTTGCCCTGGCGGAGAAGAAGGACACCTTGGGCTTGAAATGGCTCCGCAGAACCGCCAGTATTTCCGTCACCGAAACCTGGTCCACCTCTCGTGGTGCCACCAGATCCATCAGCGCTTGCACGGCATGGAAACCGAGCATCGTGATGAGAAGACCCTTCTTCTTCCCAGCGTCGGTGATGCCTGCATACGCCACCGTACTCTTAAAATGCATTTCAAACCAGTCCCATCGCTCGGGATGGGTCACGTCGAAAACTGGCTTCTGTGCTATTGTCTTGTCCCCGTGGGAATCCATATCCCATCCTCGTCACCAATTTTGTGTTTGGGAATCAAGACAATGGAAACGGCTGTAAGCTAGCCTAACACATCTTTATTGCATGGAGTACAGCACGAACATGTGGTAATGGCGGACAAACAGCTCTTTTTATACGGTGGCTATCTACTTGAATCTGGCTCTTCGACAGGCATTGGCTGCTGTCCAAGTGACGTCATCCTTGGTCACGCTTTTCTTGTCCAGGTGAGGTGAGCGCGGGAATCTTTCCCGCGCAGCTGAAGGCATTTGAGTAATGTGAACCATGTGAGCTGGCCGCTCGCTATTGCCCCCGGTGGCCACTAGCTCGCGTCCTCATACAGAAGGTTACAGTGTTACCTGTACCCATTCGTGTGGTTACAATTACATTCAACACACTACATTCAATACACAACACTACCTGCCATGGATTTTCCATTTGCAACTATCTGGCATGATAATAGTAGCTTTGGAAACCCCTGATTCCCTGCCCCCTACCTACTGATGTACTAGAAAAGAAAGATGTAAGAACAAATAGACAAATACATTTGAATGTTGGAAAAAGTGAGTTTTCCCTCAATACAGCTGGGAGAGATTGTGTAAATGAGTGATTGATGGGATACAAGATGCAAAACATTGGAAACCACACACTGCTACAGAAGGCAAAGTGTAGGGAGAGGAAGAAAGGATAATTTCCACCACCCTCATATTTGGCCGCTACAGCATCAGTATAAGATTATAGAGCCATGATGGCGAACCATGGCACTCCAGATGTTCTTGAACTTCAATTTCCCGAAGCTCCCATGAATCCACACTAGTTGGTTTACTAGAATTCATCCGGCCCACACCACTCTTGTCGCTCTTGGAAGCAGAAGTAAAACGTGCCCGTACGGGCACATTTTAGTTCCGCTTTCAGGAGCAATGAGGGTGGCGTGGGCCGGATGAATCACAGTAAACCCACTCGTGTGGATTCACGGGGGCTTCTGGGAATTGAAGTCCAAGAACATCTGGAGTGCCAAGATTTTCCATCACGGTTATAGAGTAAAGAAGGAATGTTCCATATACTTCTTTCCAACTTCCCTTGGGTGATAAATAAAAAATAAACAATGCGACTTGAGGTACTACTACATTCTTTTCTCTTGTGTATAACCTCTTAAAATAAATCCTTTACCTCATGTATACTAAAAAGCACCCCTGAAAACCTTTTTTCGGGGGGATCTTTTTCAGTACACATTCCATAGAATACACAAGAGTTTAAATCTTTTATTGGAAAAGAACCTTTAGCTATAAAGAATTTTGCATTGCAATGAACATCTCTTATTTGCTGGCTGCTATTTTGATTATGTCACCAAGGTGATTTTGTTATTTTAATCCAGTGGAAGGCAGAGCAGTTAGCAATAAGCAAAGTTTGGACATGGGGATGACAAATGAGTTCTGAAGATCAGATCTGGTTTTTAAACACTATTCATGTAACATTTATTACATATTCATATGTACATTGTCTAATATCAAGAGGCCTCAGAAACACACTTTCATGCCATACTCACACACATAGGAGGCTGTTCCTTGAGATTTGGCCTGTTTTTCCCCATCCTGTACTAAGGTGATGAACTAAATAGAGAATTACTGGCAGAGGGTTCTGCAAAGAATGCCAGTATCTCAGACTTTGGGCACATTTAAAGAGGTGCATGGAGTCAAAGTTATGTCACCTTTGGCTGACCAAACTATCACAATCTGGTTAAGGCTCCCTCTAGCCTTTACTGGTGAGGATGTGAGCAAATTTTTTCCTCCTCTGATTTTAAACTAAGAAAAGCAGAGAGGTACTACTACATTCTTTTCTCTTGTGTATGACCTCTTAAAATAAATCCTTTACTTCAGGTATACTAAAAAGCACCCTTGAAAAAAATTTTTTGGGGGGAGGGGGTCTTTTTCAGCCAGATTCAGAAGATCATCACTGACATGTCATCTATAACAGAGGTACAGATTTAGCATTTTGTTAGCTGTTCATGGCACTATAGTCTATTCTGACAGGCTTTTCTGAGATAACAATATTTGGAACTGTATTAAACCTTTCTGTACTATTCATGTTGCTGACCATGAAGCAGTAGCAGTGAAATATTGTCCAGGCCTGGCAGACTTTTGTGGGATAAACAATTTTTCAAATATATTGCTAAATGCGAACAGCCTACTAGTGAGGTATCTGTCATCATTGCCACAACAGCTATTGTGCAAACAGCCCAATACTTTTCTTCATTGTGTAATTTGTTCTAGTTATCTTTCTAGAGGTGGCATCCAGTTGCCCTTTTAACAGCTAGATGAAAAAACACTGGAATGAAATAGACTGGCTCTTTGTTTTGGGTTTTTGGATCTATCTTCTATGAATCACTGCCCTCCAGGATTCTTGTTTTTGTCTGGGAGTTTCTGGTTGCTTTATGGACTCATCTTCAGCCTCCTTCTAATTCATGTCAGTAACATGGTAAGTGAGGAGCTATCAGTGCTGTGAGTTATATCCATAAGCTTGGACACCCAGGGAGTATAAAGCTCAGCTTCTTTTACTCCCTCTCAGCAAATACAGAATTGCTATCTTTCGGTATTGTCCACACCTGGAAGGAGTAAATAAAATGCACTTGGCTTCATGTGAAAGCTTTAACAACATTTCTGTTTCTCCTCTGAAGTTGAGTGCTTAATGGAACTTCAATTTCAAATTATTCACAGCCTGTCAAGAGAAGTCTGTTAAAAAGTTCCACTCAGGAGTTCAGGCATGTATCTATTACAAAACCTTCAAAAGAATTAAGTAAGATGACTCCAGAGGACATAAAACTCATGTTTCATAAAGCACTGAGATCCCATAATTGACTATCATGTCTTCCTAATACTTTTCTAAAGCAAGCATGTTAACCAATTTGTTAAAATCCACTGCTAGCTTCTTTTTGCAGAAATGAGGCTGTATATCTATAGTTGACCCTGTACACCAGGGGTTGTCAACCTTTTTAAGTCGGGGTCAGTGGGGGGCTCAAAAAAAATTTACTACCACACTGTGGGTGTGGTGTGGTGTGTGTGGCCAGGGGGAAAGCCCTGCGTTGCACCTGAATTAAGACTACTTTATTTCAAAACTTGGGTGGGTGGAGCCAGCCAGAATTTCTGCTACTGGTTCTGGCAAACTGGTGCAAACCTGCTGATGTCCCCTTCATGACACTGGTCGGGGGCCAGGTCAAGCTACCTCAGACAATTGAGGGGGCTGCCATTTACAGCTGCTTTAAATGTGTCCATGGCTGTCATAAATGCATCCACAGCTGTCGTAAATGAATTTATGACAGCCATAAACAAGTCCTTGGCTGATTCTGGCATCAGCTGGAGCGAGGGCATAGGCTATAGGTTGCCTAACCCTGCTGTACACGATTGCATGGGCATTTAGGTACCAATTGCACTAAAATAAATATTTTTTTAAAATGTGAAATTTCAGTTAAAATCCATTGCTCCTTTTTATTACACAAGTTATTACACTGTGACAATGTGTCACTGGAGCTCAAAGCCAAGATAATACACACTGATATTTCTAATTGCTATGTACGGATGTAACAATTGTGCAATAAAGGAAGGGGACAGGGAAAAACCCAACTCATTCAAAAGGTAAAATGGTAGAATGTAATATGTAGCATAGCATGGATCACAAAGAAGACAAACAAAAGGGTTCCATGTCAAATCAAGCTAGAGCCCTTTAAGTAAAAGTAAAGGTCACTTTTGCTCGAAAGCCAGTCATATCCAACTCTAGAGTTCAGTGCTCATCAATGTTTATAGCCAAAGAGCCAGCACTGTCTGTGTCTGTAGACGTTTCCATGGACAAGTGGCACTGGCATAACTAAACACCAGAGTGCATGGAACACTGTTACCTTCCCACCAAAGTGGTACCTATTTATCTACTTGCAATTTGTTGCTTTCGAACTGCTAGGTTGGCAGGAGATGGGACAGAGTTGGGAGCTCACTCCATCGTGCAGAACTTGGGTCTCGAACTGCTGACCTTCCAGTCATCAAGTTCAGCATCTTAACCTCTAAAGCACCACAGTCCCAATTACAAAGCCCTTTTTACTATAAGCTAAAATGAGTAAACAGAAAGTGTTGTTCTTTGTGTTTATCATGAGAAAAAAAGATTCACTGTCAAAGACAATAATGCTAGGAAAAACTGAAAGTAGCAGGAAGAAGATTAAGACCAAATATGAGAAAAATTGGCTCAAAAAAAGAAGATGAAGGCTTTAGATTGAAATACTTGAGCTAGGCTGTTAATGATAGAACCTCCAGGATGTCATTTAATGATAGGAACAGCATAAGTTAAAAACAAATTGGCACATAACATAGTAACATAATGTTTTTGCTAATGTCCTGTCCCTTCTGCCCAACTTATTGTAAATGATAAATGTAATAACAGAATGCCTAGAAATATATAAATGCACTTCTTGGGGAAAGTAGCCTTTTGTTTCTACTGTCGTGGCACTCAGTTCTTTGACAGAGAGATTGGAGGGATGTAAGATGTATTTGAAAAATGAAAGCTAGTGATCTAAAATATCTTCTGCAATAATTTCGTATGCTCAATTATCATATTTAAATTCTCTTCTTCTATCAATGTGCTTCAGATAAAGAATCATAGTTTTTAACATCATAAGACAAAATTACCAGCAGTTTGCCTCCTTCTTATTATGAAACAAATGATGACCTTACACTTGAAACAATTGGTAGGGAAAGACCTGCCTTTTATCTACTTGGGATTACTTCTCTGAACACCAAAGTGGTCCTTGAGGATAATAAATCTCTTCACATCCTCTAGTATGTTTCAAGAAGCATTAGACCTCGGTTTGGGCTGATTCCTGGGAAGAACAGATTAAACCTGTCTTTCCCTCATCTTCTCCCTTGATTAAATGTGTAAATTTCTTAGTAGCATGTTGCCATCTTTTTTTTGTAGGAAATGCTTAGCAGAAGATCATTCCATTTAAAACAAACCTCAAAAATAAGTGTTGAACCAATGACTTTTCTCCTTTTTCTATAGCTATCTGTGTGTGCTTTTCAATAAAGGGGAGAAGATCAGGAAGATATGATGTTCAAGGTAAATTCTCCCAGTCTCCAGACCCACTCCTAATTTGAAAGAAAAACAAGGACAATTGGCACATATATTTTCTTTCTTTCAATTAGTCAAAAGAAAATGCCTTCAGAGGGAACAAACAAACAACAAGAAAAAATTATAACTGTTGCTCATGTTATTTCCTTTCTTCTCTCTCGCACTAAAGAGCCTAGCAAGAGTTAGGATAATGTGGTTCCTTCCAATCTTCACATATACAACAAGGTTGATGATTTTTTGTTTGCAAACAAATGTTCATCTGTTCCTTTAAGCTGAATTACCAAACTTATTCTTTACTCAGCATTGTCTCTTTGACTAACCCTGTAGCATTTATGGGGGAAAATATTAATAAATGGAGTGAATGATTTTTAAAAAATAGTACAATGGAGTTGAGGAAACTGTTGTTTCTCCATCATAACCACTATTCCTGGGGCAGATCTATGCTAGTGTTTACATTTCTAATCAAACAACAAATTTATTGCTAGATTTGTCTGCCACATGAACCATCCAACATGGTCATGCTACCTGGGGGATTTTGATAGCTATACTTTTAAAACTTCCAAGATTTGATGATGAACTACAATTCTCCAGAGTTCTGGCATATGTAATAGGTCAATGAGAAGAGAGCAAGGCTGAAAGACAACTGATTCCCTAAGGGTAACTGGTAAATGTCTGTCTGGCCAGGTTATCCTGCTATGGTAATAGAGTAGACCCTACTACCAATGACTCAACACCAATTGTCAGCCAGCAGTTAACTAACCTGACAACCATGAAGACTAACAGCCTTGGGTAGTGAAGTCCACAGGGAAGGATGATGGTTCCCAAGTGGATTAAATCCCACTTGAATTCATCTTGATGGAGGGCAGCAGCTTCATCAAGACTGGTCTGGGGCTGATGAGGACTTTGCATGCCAAAAGGGTTCAGGACCAGAAACTTACTCACAGAACTGGATCAGTGGTACGGGGGTCATGCTGCATTGCAGAAGGCAAATGAAAGGCCACTGCATTATATACTCAGGAGACTTGTCATGGCTGATTATTATTATTATTATTATTATTATTATTATTATTATTATTATTATTATTATTATTATTATTATTATTACATTTCTATACCGCTTTACTTCCCCTAAGAGAACTCAGAGCGGTTTACAGCATGTAAAATAAAGTAAAAAATACAATCCAAAATACAGAAACAGTATACAAATCAAATTCAGACAAAATACAAAATCACAATCATAAGATAGTATATAAACATCAATTAATCGCATCAAAAGGTACACAATATAAAAAATTCAAAACATCAAATACAAATCATCACAGAGTAACAATATCAAAAATATGCCCCGCCCTGTCCTTCTAGTCCTTCCAGAGGAGGAGTTGGACAAAAGCATGCACCAGTCCTGGAGCTCCTAGCCGACCGGCCTCCTTGCCTCCACCGAGGCCAAAACCATAACGATGATGATGGCAAGTCCGGCCGGCCTCGGCGGCGTCATCCTTCCATGTTGGCCTGAGGTGAGGACCGGGAACACAAGGAAAAGAGGGGATGAAGCCCCTTCCCACAACTATAGTCACAATCCCCGGGGCAGTGATGGACTTCAGCATGATGTGGTGGCCCATGGCCCTATGTCCCTCCCCACAGGGGACAGGAGAGGAGGGCAAGGCCCCCCACAGCTGTGGCAATGGTCCTTGGGGGGGGGTGAATGCTCCCTTAGTTGTCCTCACTCCCCACCGACCCGGGGGGAGGAATGCGGAGCTCAGCGTCCAATGTTGGGGTGGTAGTGGTGGCAGCACTTCTGAGGGCACGGCCAACCCCCAGCTGTTCTCACTCCCCGCCGACCAGCCGGGCCGGGGGAAGGAACGCGGAGCTCCGGCATCCGCCGTCCGGTGGTAGGGTGGTGGCGGCGGCCACGCTTTTGAGGGTGCAGTCCACCCCCAGCTGTTCTCACTCCCCGCCGACCAGTCGGGCCGGGGGGAGGAACGCGGAGCTCCGGCGTCCCGTGTCCGGTGGTAGGGTGGTGGCGGCAGCCACGCTTTTGAGGGTGCAGTCCACCCCCAGCTGTTCTCACTCCCCGCCAACCAGCCGGCCGGGGGGAGGAACGCGGCTATCATGATGATAGCCAACATACAGAATCGGAGACAGCATTTGAAGAAGAAGAACTGGTAAATGTTACAGATCAGTCTACTACAAAACCCAAGCTCACCAATAGGAAAGAGAGTTCTTTTTAAAAGGGAGAGAGAGAAAAAAAGATGGAGAGAAGGAAAAGTGTTTTGTTTTTGTTTTTTTGGACTGCAGCTCCCCAAATCTCCCTAGCTAGGATGACCACTGATCATGGTGTTTCAAGTATTTTGGAAGCTATTGTAAAAAAAAAAAAGTTTCTTGTTACTAGGAAGGACTAGGTTCATCATTATCCATTTCACATAGATTTCTGTCAGTTTGACTTATGGAAGATTCCCGCCACTAACTTCAACAGAAGCTGGGGATACAGTGAAAGAGATATAAAGTGACTGTATTTCATAACTTAACTATTGGTTAAGGAGAAATTTTAAGATGCAAATTGAATGCCCCAATAGTAAAACAAAATAAAAATAAAAAATGGTTATAACATGAACACTTGTAGACTACTACTTGAATTTGAAGATGAGATATAGTTTAATGTTCCTGTTGTAAAATACCCATGTCTTCCTCCAACCCTCTGCTGAGCTCCTCTCCTGTCAGATTTATTGCACGGGAAATGAACTGAGCAATAAAGAACAGAAGTAGTTAAAGATATTCCGTTTGAACCTGGAAACCAGTCTGGAATGGGCAATTAATAGCCTTTCCTCCTAGTAGTTACAGTAGCTCCTGTGTTCCTTTCTGTGATATATGTAATGAGACACATGTCAGATCATAGCTCTTGGCCTCTGCAGATTTTTAAATCATGCTGTGATGCTTCTATATCCTGCAGTATTATCAGTAACCTTGCTGTCTCCTATCTGAATATAAAACCCCAGATTAGGGTCTTATTAACAACTCAGGTGGTGATCGCGTTAACAATGTTTCCAAAGTGAAGGGGTAGGGGAATCAAGTAGCCACACAAATCTTTAACCCAGGGGTTCCCAAACATTTTGGGCCACGGGCTGATCATGTGGTTCAGAGGGCTGGTTATGTTTTGCAACAGGATGAGATAGATTTTAAGCTGCCATTTTCTCTGTTTAAAACAGGGGTGCCCAAACTACAGCCCATGGGCCAGATCCAGCCCCTGATGCCAATTCATC
Organism: Bradypodion ventrale; assembly: GCA_035047345.1. Classification (NCBI taxonomy): domain Eukaryota; kingdom Metazoa; phylum Chordata; class Lepidosauria; order Squamata; family Chamaeleonidae; genus Bradypodion; species Bradypodion ventrale. Next base: position 71,547,891 of record JAWDJE010000003.1, on the reverse strand, counting down.
CAGCCAGTGCTACCCTTGTCACTCCCAGAAACAGAAGTAAAACGCACCCATATGGGTGTGTTGTACTTCCACTTCTGGGAGCAATGAGGGCAGTGTGGGCCAGATGAATTGGCATCAGGGGCTAAATCTGGCCCATGGGCCATAGTTTGGGCACCCCTGCTTTAACCATTTGAAATTTTCTGTATCAATACCTATAAATCCAAGCGTTAACCGTTGGAATGTGACAAAGGCTCCTGCACCCATCCATACTATTCTGTACCGAGCCTCCTGTACTCGCCCGAACCCAGTACGGAGGTAACTGTCGGGTTGAGAAATGCGCCAGTGGGGCAAGAGCCCCATGAATGCAAACAAAGAAAAAGGACTTCAATTCCCAATGTTCTCTGTGCCGCGCCACACCACAGCTAATCAGGCTGAGAGGCGCAAGCAAAAAGAACGTTGGGAAATGCGGCGCAGCCAATTGGAATCGAGCCGCAGAAAAAAACCTGCCACACGAAAGCAAACCACAAACGCAAAACTACAAGTCCCAGCGTCCAGCAGGCAGACTCAGCATCTCACAACCACGGAAAACAAAAAGCCACAAAATGCCACCGCGAGACACCCACTGTCCTTCTTTCCCAGAGCAACGGGGAGAAGAGGGACTCCCTCTCCTCCATGCTACCCCGCCGAAGATACGGCGAGACCACCACCAGCCTCAAGTAAAGTTGAGCCGGGGTGGGAAAAAAACCCAAAACAGGCAGCAGTTCATCAGGGGAAGCACCCTCCCTGGCAGATGACTGGCTGATCCCTTTGTACTTCCGAATACAAAAGCAACTGCAAGGAAGAGCACCACCCCTTACGGATCGCTGCCTGCCGATCTCCGGTTAGGTAAGCCGGGAGAAAAAGGAGACAGAGAGAAGAGAATCATTGTTAGGCAGAGAAAGCTCTTCTCTGCCTCCTCCTTCTCCCCCGACCTACCTAACTAACCTTCCCGAGAGAAGAATGGGCTGACTGCCTCCTCCCCCCTTTCCCCCCTATTGCTGCATCTAAACCAAAATTCAAAGCAGCAATGGGGAAAAGAGAAACCCTCAGGCAGCCCGTTCTTCAAGCTAAAGTAACCACCAAAAACAAACACCAAAACTAATAAAAACAATAAAACAAAAATAAATCAATAATTTAAAAAACCATTAATAAACAAAAAATAAACCACAAAATACATAAACAAAAACATCCAAAAATAACACAAAACCACATACAAAACACCTAACTACAACATGAAAAACCCACAAATTACACAAACAAACAACTAATTACACAAATAAACAACAACAAAATAAGAAAAATTAAACAAAACCAGACATAACCAAACCAATTAAACAAACCTAAAACTCAACCAGAACAAAAAAGAACAAACAGAAACACCTCCCAGCCCACCACCACAAAAACAAAACAAAGAAAAACCCCAGAAGAAAGAAAATCAGACAACTCACCAGCATGTCCTCCCTCTATGACAACCAGAACAGAAATGAAGAAACAAAGACACTACTTACCGGAAGAAGCCCCACCCAGAGGCCAGGAGAGAAAAAACATGTGAAACTAAAACAGAACCACTAGCAGCCCCACCTGCAGGGCAGAATAGTAAAAACAACTCAAAAAGACACAACAACCCCACCTAGAGGCCCCAAGAGTAAAAACAAGACAAAAACGTAACAATAAATCACATGTTTACACAAATCAGAAACATATGTAAAAAATAAAAATAAAAAGATTTATAGCATCCTGTGTTGAGTTTTAACTCAAATAAAAACCCAAAACATCTAAACACAGTTGAAAAACATTGAAGGTAAAAACATGTACTTTCACATTTTTAAAAATATTACCTACGGTAAAACTATTAACACCCCCCCAAAAAAAACAACAACAACACAACAACACCTAAAACATTATTTGGTTAAATAAAACAATTTGAAACAATTATATCATCCTTTGTTCTTTTTTTAATCCAACCCCCCCTCCCCCCAAAAAAGCTGATCACAGTTTATAATAGCCCGGCATCGCCGGGCAAACTATGCTAGTAGTTCATAGATACAAAGCTATATTCCAAGATCCCCTAAGTGAAAACAGTCCCAGGGTAGTCTAACAGCCTATCAGAGTCCATCACCCCTCTTGTCAATGAAATTTTTGTCGCACTTTTAATGGCATTAAATGTATGGATTTCCCAAGCTGGGTTATTTCTAAGCATGTATTTCCATGGAGGTCAAATATTGTTAAGACCAGTAACGATCAGTATAGTATTCTAAAGCAAAGAAACTGACCTGCAAGGAATGGAATGAATGCCAAACATAGCTGTCATTCTCAGGGCTTTGACCTTCTGCAACAGATTAGACTTCAAAAGCAAAGTGTGTGTGTGTGTGTGTGTGTGTGTGTGTGTGTGTGTGTGTGTGTGTGTGTGTGTGTGTGTGTGTGTGTGTGTGTGTGTGTGTGTACCTGTACATGAATTTGCTCCAGGCTGTGTTCTCTCAGTCTCTTCTGATGCTTTTCAGGGGATCAAGAAGTTTAAAGTACACTTTGTGACTCCCCAGTTTTCAAGAGAAGGCAAATAATTATGCTTCGGAAGATTGCTTGGCTTTTGCTTAATAGAAAAAAGATTTATGAACAAATAAGCTGTCCCAGAAATAGTTCTTTTTTCCCTCACTCACCATTTTGCTGAGAACACATCCGAAATAGATTGCTTTCCAGGAAGGGAAAGGGAAAAAAGAGAGAGAACAAGAACACAATCACTCTAATGTTTAACTGTACAGAGGACCAAGTTTCTTCTCTCAAATAAAACATGAGGCAAAAAGTAAGTTGTAATCACCTAACCTCTCAGTGAATTGTAGCCCCAGGAAAAAGCAAACCAAGAATTTAGTTCCAAATTCAAAGCTTAGGAAGAGCTTAAAGGTAAAGGCCTCCCTTGCTCAAAAACGAGTTGTGTCTGACTCTAGAGGGCAGTGCTTATCTCCAAAGAGCCATGCTGTCTGCATCTACAAATATTTCTGTAGTCTTGTGGCAGGCATGATTAGATATCAGAGCATTAGAAAGGAACACTATGACTTTTCCCACCAAAGTGATACTTATTTATCTGCTTCCAATTTCTTAAGTTGCTGAGCTGGAGACTAGAAGGTTGGGTTTCAATATCTGAGAGCTGAACTTGGGGGCATGAAAAGAGCCTCATTCAGGCATCCCCTAAAAATCCTTTCAACCCAGAGAAATCTCTGACACGACATTATTAATTTCTTGATTTTGAACTGCTAGTTTGGCAGGAGCTGGGAGACAATGGGAACTCACTCTGTCACATAGTACTCAGGTCTTGAACTGCTAACTGTTGACCTTCCAGTCATGAAGCTCAGTGTCTTAACCACTGAGCCACAGTGGCCCCAGCTTCGAAAAGCTTACATAAGAGTGGAACTATCTTGGAGGTGGTGGTGTAACAAGATTATGTTAACCCCGCCTCTTCTAATTTGCCCATTGTTTGTCAATAGTGATCATTAGTGAGCAGCTACGTCCAGTCATGGCAGAAAAAGTGATCAGTACAGTTAAAGATTTGTACACTAGAAATAAGGCAAAATCAAGACCCTGGAAAAACCAAACTGGAATTTGTAGTAACTTCTGTCATTCTACATAAGGAGTTCTCAACCTTTTGAAACCGGTGGCTGGGTCACGCTCCCTCAGACAGCTTTGGGGGCTGGATGGTTATTTTGCCCTTCCTCCACTACATGGCACTTCCTGGTGTGGTGGGGGAACCACATGAAATGTTGCTGAGAGGGCCACATCTGGCCCATGGGCTGCAGGTTGAGAATCCCTGCTCTACATGATACAGGCCCAAATGCAATTTAATTTTTTTGCCCAATCTGCACTTTTAAAACCACATTAGGGCTTCCATTCCAGCTGATGTCACCAGTTGGCGAGTAGTTTATTGCCAGCTACTGATTGCATCAGGGTAGGAGTAGGTGAGTCCTTACCTGCTCATCATGAAGGCCAGTACTCAGACGTCTCCTCAGTATATTGGCACTGGCCAGCAGGTGACATTGGTCCTGTCTCAGAAGAAGGGCACCTCTAGCAGCTCAATTTTTGCTACATGTTGAGCAGGTGAAGATTCTTGGCTTCTGCTTTTTGGCTCCAGCACTATCAGTAGCCAGTATGTTCCCTAACACTCGCCAGCAAGCATGGTTGGCTGGAACTACACACTTGCCTTAATACAAGAAATCACACTAAAAAAGGATGTATGTTGCAAGCAGGTTCATGTCTGTTTGCAAATAACCCACATTAAAACAAGTTTGCTGTGGATTATTGCAAATATGTAGTTCCTGTCCCTTGCTAATAATTCAGTTACACAACATCCAGCCAAATTGCTTTTTAATACACCACATTTTACATCAGGCTTCACTCCAACACACTAAACAACAGAAATGCCTTCCTACAAGCAATAGAAGAGTCCCAGATTGACATCCAAGATGCATAGCATACAAAATGCCTTGAGACTAGCATGGAAGGAGAGCTAAGTGTAGCTCATATTGGATCAGTGTGGTGGCATTTGGAAGTCCCCAAATGAAAATGGTTTCATTCTAATGGAGTGAAAATGGGCAGAAAATATAGCACAAGTGGCATCTTTAAATTCAGTTGAATTCATGTCAGAGACAGTTGCCAGAAAAGATGACTGGGAAGGTACCATTGCACTGTTTGTGAACTTTGCGTAGGTTACTAGTTCAACATGATGTGAGCCGAATGATAGACTGAATAAGACTTTGGTTTGACTTGTCGTAGCTCTTTTCCTGTCATTGTATTATGATATAAGAATGCATGTTTTGAAAAGATATTCAATTCTTACTTTAAAAAATAAAATAAAAGTCACTGAATGAATTATTTTAATAGTTAATTCACTTGACTTTAAAACAATTGCATATTTCAAGTTCCAACAAATATTTGTTAGGGATTTTATTCTTCTTTCTTTCATAATTTTTCCTTTCCTTTTTCTTATTTCCTTTCCCCTTTTTCTTTTTGAAAACTCAACCAATTTTACAAGGTTTAAAGAATCTGAGATCTTTTTTAAAAATGGGAGAAACTGAAATAAGGAGATCCATACACCTTAGCAGAGGACTCTGCATGTCTGGATTTGAACCACAATGTGTTCACCTGCTTAAGTAACTGTATTTGTGTCAACATGTTTTTGATTTTGGATTTCTCTTAGGCTTCTCATCTTTGAAAACAGCATGGCAGTACAATAGAACATACTGGTCTTTATGCTGTGAAATAATTGTATGAATTGAAAGTGACCATTGCAGATGAGTAAAAACTTAGTTGTGCGATAAGAACTTTCCAAAATTCACAAATGCCTTCAAAAAATGAAATGGAAAATTGTGTGGTTTTAAGAAATCAGATGTGGACATAAATATAATTTTTCAATCTGTAGAAATATCAGGTTTGGTGTTTTTTATCCATGAAATCCACTAATTTACAGTACATTTAAAAGACCTATACTTTATCTAGTAGTTCTCCTAGCCCCATGATGGCAAACCTTGGCACTCCAGCTGTTTTGGAACTTTAATTCCCAGAAGTCCTGACCAGCAGGAGTGCTGACTTGGGCTTCTGGTAATTGAAGTACAAGAACACCTGGAGTGCCAACATTTACCATCACTGTCTTAGCCTATTGGTCTGTCATTCTTTAGCAAATTTAGCAGACCAATAAATATAAAAGACAGATTCCTTCAGATACTACTCATAAATTTTCACTGTTTTACAACATATTGAATGATCAATCCAGACTTGTACTCTGCTTATTTTGTTCTCTGGAAACTTTTCACCTGGGATGCCATCTCTCAAGTACATTTGTGTGAAAATGTTGTGTTTAAATCCATACAAACAAACAAACAAACAAACAAAAAATCCACAGAGCATAAGAATTAGAGAAAACAAATCAGCAGTAAAGGCAGCCTCTAAATATAATAACTGCAAATTTTGTCTGTGAGCATAAAGCAAGGTCATTGCTATAATCCAAGATATTTAAGACACATGAGATCAATAGACCTTATTCAAGCACACCTAAAACTGCTAGGTTTTAAAAATGTTTCTTTATATTAGATCACCTTTTTTTCTTTTGTTCAGTGTATTATATTTCAGTTGAGAAACAAAATACTTCCTCTGGGCCTGAATATGAGCCATTTTCAAGAGATCTGCATTATACTGATCCTAAGGGATGAGTTTACCAAAGATGTCCCTGTGACACTGTATTTGCAACAGGTAACTTTTGAAAAGTGTAGGAATCGGGGCCGTAAAGCGGCCCTTGAGGTCCCGGAGGAGACTGGTCAAAGGAACGACACGAGGCAAGATGGAGCGAAGACCAGTGATTTATTGAGGGAAAATCATCAGTATATATTATGTTCAAGGCTGCCATGGTAGAATGGTCATCTGACAGAAAATCACATCACCTATTTACTCAGGTTAATTGGGAATCTCTCTTGGGGAAGTTAATTAGTGCGGGCAAACATTGACTGGGAAAACACCATTGTGATAGGGCTTAGGATAAGGCAATCATGACTCCTGTTTGCCTCTGGGATAAGACTGAGACTCGGAGATGAGGGATTACTCTAATGGGTGACATATTTGCTCTCTCAGCAGGTCCGCTGGTCAGGTCAAGGAATTGGGTGAATCAAACCCTATCATTTATTCACCCCCCTTAATTTCGGTGCCCGCAGAGCCCACGGGCCAGGAGCCTTTCTCACCGAAGTGGCCTCTGCCGGGCCGTTCCGTGCCCATTGGGGCACGGGGAATCCATATTTCCCCTTTCTGTTTTATTTAAGAGCCTGACCGGCAACTCTGCGTAATAGGGGCATCAGCTGATGAGCGGGAATGGTGCTTCGGGGTTCCCTCCATGGGGGACATCTCGATAGCAGTGAGGGAATACATTGCATGAAACAACACACTGTTGTGCCCAGTATCACCACCCCCAAAATCACTTTGGGTGTCGTCTGAAGCCAACCCCATGGGAACCACAACCACAGGGAGTCCTACCACCCCCATGAAGAATCCTCCTTGATGTTCTTAACTAGGGTGTGGAGGTCCGTGAGCTGGCTTTGTATCTTGTGGGTATTGCCTGTGAGATTTAAGCAACACATGCTGTGGACAGATTCGCAACCCAAATGATGTAACCACAGGGGGTAATCGATGGCTACTTGATTATCCAGTATGGCATGGCGAAGCTCTGTCTGCTCCTGGCTGAGCAGCGCTATTGCTGAGGAGGTGTGGTTAATGGCTTTTGCTAATCCGCAAGCCAATTGACCAATTCTCTGAGTGTTGCCTATGGCTAAGCCGGGCACGCTGACTGCAGCCTGGTTTTTCAGAGCTGTGGGTCTGAATCCAGACTGCTTACTGTAGCAAGGTAAGATAATGAGATGTGTCATTGATACTGTGACCTGGGGTGATTCTAAGCTATTTCTGCAGCTTCTGGTGTTGTGCAAATGTCTTTCTAGCACCTATGGAGAGGTGTGAAGATAAACTGGGGATTACCGGCTACCGGGTGCTCAATCTTTCCAAGCAATGGGCCGGTGCAAACATGGGCCGGTCTGGCTTCCTTTGGTGGAAGCTGGCCGTTATTAACAATATACAGAAATTCAAGTGTCCCTTGCAAATCCCAACTGGAGCATTGTACAAGGCATGAATGAATAAAGAGGAACTACAGATAATAATAGCAATAAAAGACATTCAGCAGCTTTTCCGGAGGTGAGGCTTCCCTTCTTGGTGGGGCTTCATGTGCAACTTGAGTTTGGAAGAGTCCTTAGAAGTGGCACTGAGTGTGCAAAATGTTCATAGAAATGTCTTTGGAGATGTAAGTCATAAAGGAAGACGGACAGCTGATGACATCCAGGACAGTGACTGGTGCCGCTCTTTGCAATCATCCGGGTCTGACTCTGGCCTCTGGGACCTGCATGGGGAAGAGACTTGTTTGGGAGATAAAAATTCTGAAAGAGTTAGTTAGTTTTTGCACTTATAGGATAGCAATTGCTGTGCAGCTATGGGACGTAGTTCTCTCCCCCTTTCTGTTTGTTTGTCAATGCCCCAGGTGGCCCTGAAGGTGGCCAGCTGCCTGGAGCTGTAAGCTGGGGCGTCATCGGACTTCGTGTGCCGAGGTTCGCCCTTGACTGTGGGAAAGGAGATGCTGCTCCACATGGGGAGCCGTTTCTCCCTTCTGTGCTGTTACCCAAACAAACTGTGGAAAGGTATTAATGCAAACGTGCATGTGCTGCCATTTGCCAAAATGTGGGGATGTGTGACGTCCATTTGCCACACCTGGATGGCCTCTGTCCCTCGTGGGTTGACCCCCCCACGAGGGCCCCCCGGTGCCCCTACACGATGCAGGCAGGGACGGACTATGCCTTGGGCTTGGGAAAGTGGCAGGTTGAACTGCCTTGCGAGCGCTTTGGCATTCTGAATTGGGAATGCATGACTCTGAATTGGAGTTGTGAGGAACAAACTTAGCAAATTTTTGTCTAACGCGGGAGTGATGTATGCTCCCGGTAGACTGTGAAGCAAATTCCTAGGAAACTGGCTGTCAGCAATTATGTTGGAGCGTTCTTTGGCAAAGGTGCGCAAGGCGAGGTTCACGGCTGCCCACTCTGCCCGCTTGCGGAAGAGTCAGGAGCGTGCGCCAAGCTTGGTCCTCTTGCCAAGTAAGAACCTAATATGTGCGACCCCCATAAGTGAAAACTGTCCTAGCCCCCTGAAGAGGGACCAGTGACATGAATCCACACAAGGTGACTGTCTGCGTTTGAAGCGAGACGAGTCTGGGGTCTTATGGCAAACCTTGGCGCATGAAGCGCCAGGCTTCCCTTGGGTAAATTTCTCATGAAGGCCCCCCTGCGCACATCCATTCATGGTGTGCGTGCACACTTTTAGAAGAGTGCCAGATGGTGGCTTAGCCTTTTGCCTGTGCTTAGACTAGCAGCAAAAAGGGAAGGGGTGGCCTAAAAATGCCTGTATCTGATTGAAGGTGTGACCTGACTGTACTCTTGACATGGTCCTAGGCAGTCCTGGCTAATGGGTGGCACTCTGCACATTCTCAGGAGTTCAGGGACTAATCCTTCCTCTGTGCTCTGGAGTTTGCAAAATGTGTCTGCTCACTAGAGAGGGTGCTGTGGGCCAGGTGCCATACTTAAAATGACCTACTAAGACTTATTAAAAACAAGCCAACTATGACGTGCCTTGGGGGAACTCAGGGTACTATTGCTGGGATGGTTCTTCTGGCATAGCCAGGGCGATGGCTGCCTCCTTTCTAGCCTGGGCCAGATGCATGCCAGCGTGGCCATTTGGCATTAAGGCAACCTTTTGAAGATCTGCCTGGTCTAGATTGGCATTCTCTTCTAAGGTGTCTCATTTTACCACACTGGAAGCAGGCGCCTTGGGGTTTTGGCACTGCTCTGCGCCTGAGTGTGGTAATGGGTCTGCTCTGGAGCCCTGCGTGGCCAGGGGCCGTGCAGATTTCCGTGAGCAGTGGGCGCTGAGCAGCCCTGCCTGAACGTGTGTCTGCCTTCAGATAGGCTGAGCACAGCAGTTGGGCGCTAGCTAATTGTGCCACTGGCAATTTCCCCGTGAATGGATCTTCCTCACCCATGCGCTGAATGGAGTTCTTAATTAGCAGGGGACTTTTAACTGCCAGAGAAGCGCCAGGGCCTCTCATGCCATGAATTCCTTCAGTGACGTCTGCAGCTGCCACTGAGGGAATGCTCCCTACACTGCCCTGCTTAAGCTGAAATGACGGATAGAGACTCTTTGGGGCTGATGGTTCTGACTGCGCTGGGGGTTTCTGGGTCTCTATCCGGACTGGGTCTACCTCTGCTAAGAGCTTCCTACATTTGCTCCATGTGCGAATTATGCCCTCTGGAGCTTTCGGGGGTTGCTGAATGCAGTCTCCTATCTGATCCCAGAGCTCAAGGGTTAACGTACCTACTTCTGGGTAAAGCAGGCAGTGTTCCCCTAGGTACACCAAAAGTCTCGCTAGCTCTCCGCTGTGAAAACGCAACTTATTTACCCTGGCCAGGATTCTGAACTCTCCCTCACGAGTTCTTTGGCTAGTGGATGGACGCTGTCGCTGAGGACAGGTCCCCATATTACCTGCGATTGGGTCCTCGGAAGTTTCCTCCTCGGGACGAGTCGACGCGTCTGTGGCAGGCAATAGGTTCTGGCGACGACGCTTCTGGGTAGAGCTCGGAGCGTGGACTGCGGCCACGGGCCCTCGGTGGCCACTGCGCTGTCAGGGGCTCACAGCTGCCCTGAGCGGAACGCGTTTTTCCCTTTGTCGCAAGCCGCCTCGAAAGTCGGGAGCAAGTTGTAGGATGCCTCTTCTGTAATGCCTCGCCGCTTGGGCCGTCTTCCCGATCGGCTGGCTTACCGACCGGGCTGCCGCGCTGTCCTCCGGGATGATGGGACAAGGTTCTGGCACAGAACCTGGCTGTGCTGATCGCTTACTCTGAGGAAGACCGCTCGGGGGTCGCTTACTCACGAGTAGATCATGTCTCGGGGTCACCAGATGTAGGAATCGGGGCCGTAAAGCGGCCCTTGAGGTCCCGGAGGAGACTGGTCAAAGGAACGACACGAGGCAAGATGGAGCGAAGACCAGTGATTTATTGAGGGAAAATTATCAGTATATATTATGTTCAAGGCTGCCATGGGAGAATGGTCATCTGACAGAAAATCACATCACCTATTTACTCAGGTTAATTGGGAATCTCTCTTGGGGAAGTTAACTAGTGCGGGCAAACATTGACTGGGAAAACACCATTGTGTTAGGGCTTAGGATAAGGCAATCATGACTCCTGTTTGCCTCTGGGATAAGACTGAGACTCGGAGATGAGGGATTACTCTAATGGGTGACATATTCGCTCTCTCAGCAGGTCCGCTGGTCAGGTCAAGGAATTGGGTGAATCAAACCCTATCATTTATTCACCCCCCTTAATTTCGGTGCCCGCAGAGCCCACGGGCCAGGAGCCTTTCTCACCGAAGTGGCCTCTGCCGGGCCGTTCCGTGCCCATTGGGGCACGGGGAATCCATAGAAAAGCTAGTGAAGTCTGATGTTCTGTTTTTATATATGCTGTGTTAAAACATCTTTTATTATATGTGTACCAAATCTTTCTCAAAGTAGAATGAAACAACAGTTCAAAAAGGGAGCAAGGTCATTATATAAAAAGAATGATCTGGTTTCAAAGGTGCCTTGCTCAGAATCGAAATCCTCTTTTACATGCAGAAGAATAGTTTCTAGTCTACAGCTACATGAGACACTATAGATATTTTGTTGTAGGAAGCAGTAGTTCCTTAATTGTCAAAGGCCATCTGAGCATAATTCCACAAGCTTTTATGAACTCCCATAATTTGCATATAAAATGATTGTGTTTTATAAGTGGCCGTCAGGAATTAAAGTGAAATTGCATCGTAAAGCAGGAGAATAACTAGAGAAGAAGCAGGATGAGAGAATTGAAAGAAAAAGATGAAAAAGTCCACAGCTCAAGCCACTATATATAATTCCTTTCCAAGTCCTTGGGCAAAAACTCCCAAAGATAGTGTAAGAGATAATGATTTCTTTTATATGTCCAGATCACCCTGAACTTCTTTTAATCGGAACAAAAATCTTTAAGAACTGAAAAGCCTGCCCATCTATTTATGCAGTTCTGTCAATGCATTGAAGATCATGCCAATTTTTTCTTGGGGAGAGACGTACTGCATGTATTATATGTGAGGGCTGCTGAAACTCAAAGAAAATCACAGCAGATTGTCTAATGCAGGGGTGCCCAAACATTTAGGGCTGCGGGCCAGTCACGTGGTTCAGGGGGCTGGTCACTATGGCCCATGGCTGGATCCGGACCCTGACACAATTCATCTGGCCCACAAAGCCCTTGTTGCTCCTGGAAGCAGAAGTAAAAGGTGCCCATACAGGCGTGTTTTACTTCTGCTTCCAGGAGCAACAAGGGCTTTGTGGGCCAGATGGATTGGCGTCTGGGGCTGGATCTGGCCCCCAGGGCATAGTTTGGGCACCCTTGGTCTAATGGTTTGTTGCATGCAGTAGTTTGCTATTTCTGTCCATTTTATACATGTTGCAGACACATCTGAAGGTGTTTTTCTGTGTTTCTGCAGGGGTATAATTCCCTGTGGACAACATATTAGTCCCAACAACTTGAGAGATTTTTTGAAATGTACATCCTACTTGTATGTTATTATCTTCCAGTTTAAACAAAGCTATAAAGTTCCCCATGTCATGTTGTGTCATTCCAAAATTTAATTATATACAGTTTAATTATATTGATACCTATGGAGCCAAGTCCAAATGTAATCAAAGGAGCACATTCATTCTGCTTCTACTTCTTTCTTGTTCTAGTGCATATGAGGACAATTGACTTTTGACAAATCTGATAAATAACGTTGCTCTTTTACGTGATTTGTCACATAGATCATCACTACAGATACAATTAATAAAGCATTGCTATCTACATTGCATATTAAAAATTAGGCTAACTTGGAAGTGATAAGACCAATGCATCCAGTGCCTTTAATTTACATCCCTCCAGCTCCCATGTTAAAATAAAATTAACTGACACAACACCTGCCCCTTTCTATAAGAATTAATCTTCCTTGCTATCTCAATTAAAGCATAAAATGCAGCTGAATATTCCCAGCTTCACTTCTGAAAATAAACAGAAAGATACTGCTTGTTTGTCTGTCTATTTGCTTGCTTACTACCTTTCTCTTTAGTCAATTCATAAAAACATTTGTTTTCAAAAAGCTGGTACAACTAAAGACACTGACCAAAATTCTTTGCAGGCGCACCCCCCAAAGAAAGACTCAGACACCGGTATATGGATAAAGGAATTGGGCCACTTTTATTGAATAATGCCCTAGTCCGAATTATAACTTTCAATTGGTGTATTCATCCAATTGTAATTCTTAAGGCAAGCAGTCCACAGTAACACTGGTAAGGTTCCACCCAAAATTGCCAACGGCAATTGGCTACAATGTATCCATTTGTATCAATTTGTTTGTTGACACAAACAAATTGTTGACCGGAGTCAATAAACTATCTACTGACCCCACCCTCTGACATGTATCCGTCAAATCACGGGGTGATGAATGCTGAAAAGCTCCTGCCATCACCCCTTGCTTGGTTCGTCATTGACCGGTCAAAGCTATTACACCTGTACCTGTCTAAGTGTTGGCCAGTCAATTGTGAACCTGCTGGATACCTATGGGTCATAAATCTTTACCTTACCAGTGCTACCCGCCTAAAGTGATCAAAGTCAAGGAAACCCCTTTGCTCAAACACAAGCAACAGTGTGGGATGGGCAAAAAAAGCCAGAACCCAAGAGCCAATTTTAGGTTCAGGCCAAAAATTCCCACCCGGCCCCGAAGCGACCAAAATATCACACTGTTCACTAGGGAGGGGGTGGAGGGAAAAACTTCTCCTCTCCGTCGCTATTTTAAAATGGCAGCTCGTCTGCCTCATGGCCACCCCTTTTATAGAGGGGTGGCCACGCCCCCTAACTCACCCAGATGTCTGAGTCCGGGTGGGGGGCCCCCGCAAAGAGCGCGGCGGCCATTTTGGTGCCACGCTTTCATTGCAGGCGCACCCCCCAAAGAAAGACTCAGACACCGGTATATGGATAAAGGCATTGGGCCACTTTTATTGAATAATGCCCTAGTCCGAATTATAACTTTCAATTGGTGTATTCATCCAATTGTAATTCTTAAGGCAAGCAGGCCGCAGTAACACTGGTAAGGTTCCTCCCAAAATTGCCAACGGCAATTGGCTACAATGTATCCATTTGTATCAATTTGTTTGTTGACATAAACAAATTGTTGACCAGAGTCAATAAACTATCTACTGACCCCACCCTATGATGTGTATCCGTCAAATCACGGGGTGATGCATGCTGAAAAGCTCCTGCCATCACCCCTTGCCTGGTTCGTCATTGACCTGTCAAAGCTATTACACCTGTACCTGTCTAAGTGTTGGCCAGTCAATTTGCGAACCTGCCAGATACCTATGGGTCATAAATCTTTACCTTACCAGTGCTACCCGCCACATGGGGAGGCTTCAATGAAGACTCACCGCCCCCCCCCAGACCGTCAGCTCGGTCAACAGGCCTGCTTGCAAATCTTCCAAAAAGAGGTTCATACCTCTAGCCGACAGGTGGACCCCATCCCCTGCATAAAGATCATAATTTTGTAAACTAATGGTGGGGTGTCGGATGACCATCCCCAAACCCTTGTCTGCCAAGAACTGGGCAACAGCCCTGTTCACCGAGCGGCGAGCGCGGTCAAGGGCCCGGAGGTCAATACCTCCCCTGTATGAATGACGCGGTATGATGTCCGACCATAGCAGCCTTGTAGACGGCCACACATAATGCAAATAAGGTAGGTCACTGCAAATAGTGAATTTTAAAGAAAGGCCAGTGACCTGGGCAAGGTCATTGCCCCCGAGGTGCAGTACAAGGACATCAGGCGGTTCAGCATCCCTGATGGAAAACAGGAATGGCAACAGTTCCCGCCATCTCATTCCGCGCTTACTGTACCACCGTATGCGTGCGGCTGCACGCAGTCCAAGCTGGGGTCCCCACTCTGTCGCCGCAGCATATTGCGCTGCCCAGTGCACGTAACTGTGGCCCACCAGCCATACTGCCACCAGTGTGCGGGGACACACAGGGTCTGTAAAAGAAGAAAGAGAACAATGACTTAACTGGTACTCATACCTGAAGAGGGCGAACATATAATGCAAAACGCATAGATCCCCATCTTCCCATACGGCGTATATCAGCCTCAGAGTACCCAAATGCAGCCGCAGTGGATGCAGCACCTATCCTAAATGAATGGGTGCCGTAACGAGCCCCGGGGAGGCCAACACTGGATAGTGCCATACCGGTCAGCTTCCAAAATTGAAATTTAGTAAGGGGAGACCCATCCTGGTGGCAGAAAAACGGGCCAGGGTGCGTGCCACGCACTGCCAAAAACTCATGTAGGGCACCAACCGGACAGATGTCTGCAATGGAACATCGAAGCAGTCTAACTCCACTGCCTACGCCATGCTGATCAACTTTTGAGGACCATATCCTCAACTGAGCCCACTCATTAGAGACATAGACATCATCGAGTTCCAGTGCCCTACGAGTCGCATCCGCCTTAGACAGTAGTACCAACTCACTGATGCGGAGTGCTCCAAAGAAGGCCACCGTGGTGGCCGCATGAAAAAGAGCCGCCTCATACTTATCAAAACACAGATTATGCCAGCCTCGTGCAAGGTGGGTCAGTACCCCTGGTGAAATTGGGTGGCGAGTGTCCGGGCGGCGGCCACGTTCCCGTGTCCACCCCTCCAAAACATATCGTATGCGGAAATCATTCACACAGTCAGCAAAACCCCTCACTTTGGCCATAAATGCCAGTGCCGACAGCCTGGATGCTATAGTGCGAGGAGCTAAACCCTGACTGTGTAAATAAACCATAAATTGTAAAACTTGTTCGACTGGAATAGGCCACACTTCAGGCAAATGAAGTTGCACTCAAAAGGTTCTAAATTGAACGAAAGCATGGTGATACGCCTTACGCGTGCGATGTGCCAGAGACATGCCGATCGCCCGGTTCACCTCTCCTTGCCAAATGTCCAAATCTCGGCCGGGAGTGGCGAGGGGAATTCCTCTGCTTCTGGAGCCAAGGCACGGAACCGGGGGATCTGCAAGTGGGATAAAGCACCAGCAATATCATTATTAATACCTGGTACATGTCTGGCCTTAAAAAGCACATTCAGGCGTAGGCTACGTAACACAAACTGACGGACCAACGCCATCACCCTAGGTGACTTGGACGTCTGGGCATTGACAATGTGCACTACCGCCGCATTGTCACACCAAAAATGGACCACTGAGTCGGCCCACTCCTCGCCCCATAGCATCAAAGCTCCCAGGATTGGAAAGAACTCAAGGAATGTAAGATCGCGGAGGCGATCCGTGCCCCGCCATGCTGGAGGCCATTGGCCATAAGCCCACCTCCCCTCAAAGTAAATCCCATATCCCAGGGAGCCGGAGGCATCCGACTGTACTTGGAATCTAGGGGAAACCAAAAGGTCGGATCTCCAAAAAGAGACCCCATTAAATTCCCGCAGGAATTTAAGCCAAACCAAAAGGTCAGCTCGCATGCCCCTGGTCAGTCGGACCCTGTGATGGCACTTTGACAGGCCAGACATGGTGTCACATATGCGCCGCGCAAATGCTCTGCCGGGCGTAACCACCCTGCAGGCAAAGTTAAGATGGCCATGAAGTACCTGAAGCTCACGAAGTGACACTTTATGTTTGGCCAGCAAGGCCAAAATCATCGCGGAGATCTGGGTGACCTTGTCAATGGGTAACCGGGATGCCTGTGCGACCGTGTCAATTTCAATACCCAGAAATGTGAGCGTAGTGGATGGGCCCTCGGTCTTTTCGGGCGCTAAAGGGAACCCAGTTCCTGCATTAGCGTCTGAAATGTAGTGAGGAGACGCGTGCACGTGTCCGAGCCCCGTTCACCCCCGAACAAAAAGTCATCGAGGTAATGGGCTACAGACCGAGACCCGGACCTGCGAACAAAGGCCCACTGAAGGAAAGTGCTAAAACGTTCAAATGCTGAACATGAAATAGAGCAGCCAAAAGGCATGGCCTTGTCTACATAGAACTCCCCTCGGAATCTAAAACCCAATAGCTCAAAGTCCCCCGGGTGCACTGGCAGCAACCGGAATGCCGATTTAATGTCACATTTTGCCAGGAGTGCACCAGGACCACAAGAGCGCACCATCCGTAGGGCTTGGTCAAACGACGTATACCTGACCGAACAAAGGTCATCAGGAATAGCATCATTGATAGAGTAACCCACCAGGTACGATAGATGGTGGATTAAACGAAATTCCCCCGGGGCCTTTTTAGGTACTAACCCCAGAGGGGAGACCTTCAGGTTAGGGAAGGGTGGTACAGAAAAGGGGCCCACCACCCTCTTGGCCTCTACTTCTTTGGCAATACTCAGGGCAGCTACATCCTCCTTACCCTTCAGGGAAAGTAAATTGGGGGCATCTTGGGGTCCCCGCACCCCTTTGAATGGGATACGGAAGCCCCACTGGAAACCCTCCAGGAGGTACCTCGCGTCCTCCCTCCTCAGATAAGTTGAGAGCCATCGCTCCAACATGTACACATTAACTGGGGAGGGGGCCTTTTGACTGGCTAGCTCCATCAGTAGCAGCTCTGCCCGCTCCCTGTCCACCTCTACCTCTGCCCCGTGACCCACCGGCCCGCGGGCACGCGGTGGCGGCGTGGGGGCCAGCGCAAGAGGGACACTCGTGTTTATATCGGCATTGCCGCTTATTGCACACGCCACTAGCCGAGAAGCTCCAACACAGCAAGCGGGCTGGAACCCCCTGCCCCGCCGGCTGGCGGGGAGCCTGTGTTGGAGCAGCTCGCTGCATGGCATGGCCACAATGGTACCTGTCCCCAGGCGCCGGACGCGTGGGGGTCATGTACAAGAGCGACAATTGTTGACAGGGCTCATCCCATCTCATTTCCGGGTGTAGGGGCACCCTCATTCTAAATTCCTCATCGTAAGCCAACCACGATGGGCCAGGGAAATCCACCATCACCCTGTAAATATTGTCCAAGTATTGGACCATAGGAATGGCCAGCTCAGGCCGGGCCCTCAGGTATACCGCCATATAAATAAGATATGCCGGCAACCAGTTGGCCCAGGTGCGCGGTGGCTTACGACGATGGGACAGCTCTTTGTCTCTGTCGTCCTGTCCCTCTCTCTCCTCCTTAGTGGGCTCGCGGTTCAATAGGGAGAATATATCCACGTACTCCCCCCGCCAAATCTTCTCCCTCATGACCTGGGACAAATGATCACCAAGGGGCAGGGAATAACCAGCCGTCGGCAAAGCCGTCACCGGCACATTAGGTATATGGGGCATACGCAGCAGGACCTGGACAGCCCCTGCGATGCCCGGGACTGCCCCGGGGGCGGAAACCCCCGCCCTCAATGAGGTGCCATTTTGAAACCAAGGGGCACTGGGATATACTGGTAACTGATGCCCACTCGTCTCAACTTGACGAGGCCAGAGCCACTGAACCCCACCACTGGAAGTGGGCTGTGATGTAGGTGCACTAATTTGAACCTGATACTCACTAGGTGCACCCCCGTGAGCCGCCCCCACTGGGGGTTCCGGCCCACGGCAGGCGTCGGAGCTCGCGACCGAAATCGAGCTCTGGGGCCACACCTGACTGCTCCCTGTCTGCAGCTCTGGACGAACAGGGAGCTACGAGACACCGGCAGGCACAGGCCGGAGCGTCTCAAGCAGCTCAACCCGGCTGGCCGCCTGTTGCAGTGTGGCAGCCGTCGAGGTAGCCGGTGGACACAAAGGGGCCGCGGCAGAGAAAGAAGCACCCCCTCCCATAGGAGGCCGTGCAATCCCCAAGGATGCCTCCAGCACTGCTAAACGTGCTAGTAAAGCATCCACAGCTACAGAGCCCCCAGCATAAGGCGGGCCGGGTTGGCCGGAAGGCCCACTAGGGATTTGGAAAGGGACATGAGGGGCCGGAGGAGGAACGGGTTGCGCACCAGGCCCTCCCCCGCTGTTCTGACCCATGGCCGGCAACTGCGGGCCGAGGGCCGAAGCCCCTGAGGGGCCGGCCTGAGGCTGGTTAGCCAAGCCCGGCTGCCAAGTGGCAGCCTGAATCACCCCACCGGTATCGGTGGGCAAGGTTGAGATGGTGCCCTGCCGCGGGGGCGCAGCCCTGGTCCTCCGACCTGATGGCTGCCCCCCGCCCTGCGCAGGGCCCGAAAAAGTCCTTCCCTTTGGCCGCGGCTTCATCGCCGGGGCCTTTTGTTTGGGAGGCATATCTTCGTAAAGGAAAGAGCAAGATCCCTTTCCAGGGATCGAAAACCTAGCGCCAAAAGCACACAGTAGCCAGCAAGCCAAAGGCTCTGCGCGCGCTAATCCTCCCTTCCCAGCCGGGAAGGAATCGAGGGCTAAACAGCCGAAGACTACGGAGAAACAGCGACGGAGAAAACTTCTCCTCTCCATCGCTATTTTAAAATGGGAGCTCGTCTGCCTCGTGGCCACACCTTTTATAGCGGGGTGTCCACGCCCCCTAACTCACCCGGATGTCTGAGTCCAGGTGGGGGGGGCGCACAAAGAGTGTGGCGGCCATTTTGGTGCCGCGCTTTCATTTGGTTAGTAATATTGTTGTAAGTGCAGTGGTGCAAATTGCCACAGTGAATTGCTGCTAGTTAACAAGTTATCACTTGCATGCATTGTTGTCCACCATCATTCACAGCTGATATATGATAAAAGACATTAGTAGTGCCTTGTTAAATTCACAGCTGAGATTTACAATGTTGCACTTAAATCAGCATAACTAACCAATAGAATTCTGGCAAATAAATGACACTATTATAAGCAACTTGAGACAGATTATCATATTAAAACAGCTACAGAATTTAAAGCATTTTAAAAGCACTTTTAAAACCACATTTTTAAAATGCACAAAATATGCAGAGGAATGTGTGTGATTGTGTGTGCACAGGCTATTAAAAGTCCCTTCTGTGGCAGCTAGCAAATTGCTACGTGAATAGAATGTTATTTGCCTGCTGAAGGAGGACAACTTGAGTTGTGGGGTGCCAGCCTAGTCACTTTGAAGACCCTCCATCGTGGTCTGACCAAATGTAGCTGTGAAGGTGGTAGGACTGAAGAACAATCTTAAAACCTGGTTAGGCTCTTAACAGCCAGTGATAAGAACTTTTTATTGTATGTTCAGTCACACAGTCAAGTCAAACCCTTCGCAACCCCATGGACCACAGCACACCAGGCTTCTCTGTCATCTGCCATCCTTTGGAAACTGGCCAGATCCATACCTACTGCATCAATGATACTATGTAACCATCTCATTCTCTGCTGTCCCCTTCTCCTTTTGCTTTCAATCTTTCCCAGCATCAGCACCTTCTCCAGTGAGTCCTCTCTTTTCATTTGGTGGCCAAAATACTTGAGCTTCAGCTTCAGTATCTGTCCTTCCAAGGAGCACTCAGGGTTGAGTTCCTATTAAAATTGACTCATTTGATCGCTTTGCAGCCCAGGGGACTCTGAAGAGTCTTCTTCATCACTACTGAAGAATCTTCTTCAGCACTACAGTTATATATGTTATTACTGGGAAGACCATCACTAACTGTTAGAGCAGTGATGGCAAACCTTTTTGAGACCAAGTACCCAAACTGCAACCCAAAACCCACTTATTTATCACAAAGTGCCAACACGGGAACAGGGGAGGGAGGAAGCGCTCCCATTGGGCTGCTGGGTAGGGGGCAGGGCGAACTCTGTGCTGGGGGAGAGAGGAAGTGCTCCCATTGGGCTGCTGGGCAGAGTGAAGTGGAGAACTCTGTGCTAGGGCAATGGCACGTGTGCTTGCAAAGAGGTCTCTGAGTGCCACTTCTAGCACACGTGCCATAGGTTCGCCACCACTGTGTTAGAAGGTGATGTCTCTACTTTTTATTATGCTATCTAGGTTTGCCACAGCTTGTCTGCCAAGGAGTAAGATTCTTCTTATTTCATGGCTGCAGTCACCGTCTGCAGTGATCTTGGATCCCAAGAAATTAAAGTATGTCAATGCTCCCATTTCCTCCTCTTCTATTTGCAGGGAGTGATGGTACCAGATGCCAGGATCTTGGTTTTTTGATGTTGAAATTCAAGCCAACCTTTGTGCTCTCCTCTTTCACCTGCAGGACGGAAATGAGCTCCCGTCTTCATCCCAGCTCCTGCCAACCTAGCAGTTCAAAAGCAAGAAATTGCAAGTAGATAAATAGGGACCACTTCGGTGGGAAGGTAACAGCGTTCCGTTCGCTCCGGTGTCTAGTCATGCCTGCCACATGACCACGGAAATGTCTGCAGAAGCAGACAGCGCTGGCTCTTCGGCTTAGAAACAGAGATGAGCACTGCACCCTAGAGTCGGATACGACTGGCTTTCGAGCAAGGGAAACCTTTACCTTTACTTTCACCTTCATCAAGAAGCTCTTTAGATCCTCTTCAATTTCTGCCATTGGGGTGGTGTCATCTGCATATTTGAGATTGTTGATATTTTCTGCAACAAACTTAATTCCAGTATGTGATGAATATTGCTTAATATGATATAATAAAAATAGCTAATATTGCCACACATTGAATTAAACTCCACCTGTGATTGCAAGAAAATAGGCACAGTAAATTTCAAAAGCTATTTAATTGTTTAATTACTAAGATGTGACAGCAAATTAAAATTGGAATGAATTGGGTTGGATTGAAAGTTTGTCCTAAACTAGCATAAGATATGTTGCACAAGCATAGTACATTGTCGTAGGGTTGTACAATGTACAGGTAATACCAGAAACATATTGATCCAATATTTACATAGTGCCAGTAAGGTTTAATGAATAAAGTCCTGGACTCAAGAGGCCTGTAAAAATGTAATAGCTGACCAAGACAAAATATAATAAGAAAGTAGCAACAAAACTTTGAATGGAATCCTATTAGTGTTCTTGCAAGAAACTTATAACTTGCTTTGCAATATCATGCATGTATTGCCAGTATACCAAACTTTATCTAGCAAAGACCAGCCTGAATGTTGCCAACACCAATGTCAGTAATCAAGATGGTCTACAGCAGTGGTTCTCAAGATGGGGCCCACACACCATGGTGCCCTTCAATTCCCAGAAGCCTAAGTCAGTACATTGGTCGATCAGTGCTTTGGGGGATTGACTTAAACTTCTGGGAATTGAAGTCCAAAATCCAAAGGTTGGTAAACACTGGTCTATGTGGTCCCCTCTTGTATTTATTACAATTCACAACAATTCACTTAGGATGGGAAAATCTCAGAACCTGATTCCTTTTTTCATTAATTAACCACTTCTCACTGAAACACAAAGCAATTGTTATGGCTGCTTTTAACAAGTTCTCTATCCCAATTAACTTTTTATTCACAATAGCTTTGTGAGTTACAGGTGAAACTTGGAAAATTAGAATATCGTGCAAATGTTCATTCAGTTCAGTAATGCAACTTAAAAGGTGAAACAAATACAGTATGTCAGGCTGAGAAAAGGTGAATGAGAGAATGACTTTGATTCTCTTCTTTCTCTTGCCATGTTTCAGAGGGGTGGCTTGTTGGATCGGGGCCGGGGAGCGGCCGTGGGGTCCCGGAGGAGACTGGTCGAGTAACGACATGAGACAAGATGGAGCGAAGACCAGTGGTTTATTGAGGGAAAATCATCATCATATATAGGAATTCAAGGCAGCGTGTGATAGAATCGTCATCTAACAGTAAATCACATCACATGTTTACCCGGGTTAATTGGGAATCTCTCTCGGGGAAATTAATTAACTAAGGCAAACACTGGCAGGGGAAGTCCATTGTTCCTAAGTTACACAAGAGTAAATATGGCCACTATTTGCGCTAGGGCTTGGGGTAATCTGCAGGTGCGGTATTACCTATTTTCTAACTGCTTAGTTAGACATTCAATTTCCTCCTGCTTGGACTGCCTGTCAGGTCAGATATGGGTGAATCAATCTTATGACTATTAATCCGCTCTCCAATTTCTGTCCCCGCAGAACCCAGAGGCCTGGAGCATTCTCACATGGCATGGCCTCTGTCAGGGACAGTTATGCCAATTGTGCCCGCGGATACCACACTCCCCCTTTACTTGTTAGAATGGACCTGACAGACAGCCCTGCGCAGGAGTGGCATCAGCTGGTGTGGGGGGATGACGTTTCGGGGTTCCTTCCATGGGGGACATCTCGATATCAGTGAGGGAATACGTTGCACGAAACAACACACTGCCGTGCCCAGTGTTACCACCCCCACGATCACCTTGAGTGTCGTCTGAAGCCAACCCCATGGGAACCACGACCACAACGAATCCCACCCCCCCATGAAGCATTCTCCTTGATGTTTTTGACTAGGGTGTGGAGGTCCGTGAGCTGGCTCTGTACCTTATGCGTGTTGTCTGTAAGATTAAAGCAACACATGCCATGGACAGACTCGCAGCCCAAATGATGTAACAACAGAAGGTAATCGATAGCTGCTCGGTTGTCTAGTATGGCATGGTGAAGCTCCGTCTGCTCCTGGTTGAGCAGCGCTATCGCCGAGGAGGTGTGGTTGATGGCTTTTGCCAAAGCGCAAGCCAATTGACCAATTCTCCGAGCGTTGCCAACGGCTAAGCCTGGCATGCCAAGTATGCTGACTGCCAACGAGATGTACTCAGCCTTACTCAAAACCCTAATGTTACTATCACATGAGCTGTCTAACTGGGTGGCACGAGCGCGCCGTATGGGTGAAGGGACATTCGTGCTTGGGGCAACCATATCCCTAGTGGGGAGCAACAATGTCAAGCGACTGATACAGCATGTGGAATCTGATACATTAGCGGGAATGTAATTCCAAGTGTACTGATTGCATGTAAAGAACCAACCTGAAGGCAAGGTAACATGAACATACATTGAGCTGATTGTCTCTGGGTTATCACAAGTCCAATTGCCGCTGCCTGTGCCGAGACAACGGCGCTGAGTCCCGCCAGCCGCAGAGCAGCCGGTCATTCGGGCACAAGTAGAGTTCAAACTGGCCGCCACTCAAGGAGTGTAGAGAGTGGCTGCATCAGCCGGCAAAGTCTTGGTGATTTGAGTTCCCCAGCGAGCATACGTTGAGAAACCCGTTGGGTAAAACGCACCGAAAATCCGCTTCACCAGCCAGTCGCCGTTCCTGGTGCGCGTCTCCGGAGAGTGGCACACCGGGATGAGACAGGTGCTCAGGATTGAGGCAGAAGCGGTATTCTGCCTCAGGCAAAAATCAGACTGGTTGACGAGAGTCGCCAACCTTTCCCCAAAGGTTGTAATGCATCCGGGCAGAGAGGTCTTCACCTGGCATCAGGTCATTGGCTTCCAGCGACACTGCCTGAACGCCTCCCCCCGCAAGTAGGGAGAGGGTCAGGATGATGGTGGCCGCCACAGTATTGGCGGTAATCAGGGAAAAAACTGCAGGCACAATGTTCTCCGGCGTCGGGTCCTTGTCCTCGCATCGGACAGCGTCCACTGCCTCATGGCAAAGGGTCTTGACCATCCCCCAGGTGATCTTCGGCGCTGTCATCTGCTGTTGCCGCTTCCTCCGCTGGGTCCCCCCGGTCAGGGTGAGGTTCTCCATCTCCGGGATCGGACTCGGGATGGCCTGGGTCCACGCCATGCGGCTCCAAGTGGGGTTTGACACACCGGGCTGGAATCCAGATGACGCCTGTGGGAGACATAATTGCAGCATACCCTCTTCCCCAGGTTACGAGTGGCGCCGGGCCCCTCCAAGAAGGATCCGGTGGCACTCGGTAACGCACCATCGGCCGCGGGAGAGCTTCCGAGCAGCGGAAGTGCTTCTCCTGCGGCGTGCAATCCGAAAAAACATTAAGGTGATTGTACATGAACAACACCTTGTTCAGACAATGCTGTGCCTGACCCTGAGATTTGGGGAGGGCTGGTGGCTCCCCCCTTTCTGTTTGTTTGTCAATGTAGGACTTGAGTGTCCGATTGACTCGTTCCACAATCGCTTGCCCCTGCGGATTGTACGGAACGCCAAAGGTATGCTTGATATCCCAGGTGGCCATGAAGTCGGCCAGCTGCCTGGAGCTGTAGCCGGGCCGTTATCGGTTTTAACGTGCTGTGGTTTGCCCATCGCTGCAAAGCAGGAAAGGAGATGCTGCTCCACGTGGGAAGCCGTCTCCCCTTTTTGTGCAGTTGCCCAGACGAATTGTGAAAAGGTATCAATGCAAACGTGCATGTACTGCCATCTGCCAAATTGCGGGACATGTGTGATGTCCATTTGCCACACCTGATTAGCCTCTGTCCCTCGTGGGTTGACCCCCCACGAGGGCCCCCTGGTGCCCCTGCATGATGCAGACAGGAACGGACTATGCCTTGGGCTTGGGAAAGTGGCAGGTTGAACTGCCTTGCAAGTGCTTTGGCATTCTGATGAAAAAATGCATGACTCTGAATTGGAGTTGTGAGAAACAAACTTAGCAATTTTTTGTCTATCGCGGGAGTGATGTATGTTCCGGTAGACTGTGAAGCAAATTCCTAAGATACTGGCTGTCAGTAATTATGTTGAAGCGTTCTTTGGCAAAGGTGCGCAAAGCGAGGTTCACGGCTGCCCACTCTGCCCGCTTGCGGAAGAGTCAGGAGCGTGCACCAAGCTTGGTCCTCTTGCCAAGTAAGAACCTAATATGTGCGACCCCCATAAGTGAAAACTGTCCTAGCCCCCCGAAGGGGAACCAGTGACATTAATTCACACAAGGTGACTGTCTGCGTTTGAAGCGAGACGAGTCTGGGGTCTTATGGCAAACCTTGGCGCATGATGTGCCAGGCTTCCCTTGGGTAAATTTCTCATGAAGGCCCCCCTGCGCACATCCGCCCATGGCGTGTGTGCACACTTTTCCTGGAGCTATTCTTGTGCTCCTGTGAGAAGGGTGCCAGATGCTGGCTTAGCCTTTTGCCTGTGCTTAGACTAGCAGCAAAAAAAGGAAAGGGGTGGCCTGAAAATGCCTGGTTGAATGTGTGACCTGGCTGTATTCTTAGAATGGTCCTAGGCAGTCCTGGCTAATGAGTGGCACTCTGCACATTCTCAGGAGCTCAGGGACTAATCCTCCCTTTGTGCTCTGGAGCTTGTGAAATGTGCCTGCTCAAATAGAGAGGGTGCTGTGGGCCAGGTGCCATACTTAAAATGACAGACTAAGACTTATTAAAAACAAGCCAACTATGATGTGCCAGCTGTAAGGAAATAATGCACAAAAATGAGAAGACACACAAGTTAAACATTTCCAGCAGGGAGTTCCAATGGCGAAAGGAGGAAAGGAGGAAAGGAGGAAAGACAAGTCAGAAGTTAGCACAATGAGACTGCTTTTCGAAGATGAGGCTTCCCTTTTTGGTGGGGTTTCATGTGTAACTTGAGTTTGGAAAAGTCTTGTTTTGTAGAAAAGCATGGTTCTTAGCAGTAGCACTGAGTATGCAAAATGTTCATAGAAATGTCTTTGGAGATGTAAGTCATAAAGGAAGACGGACAGCTGATGACATCCAAGGCAGTGACTGGTGCCATCCTTTGCAGTAGCTGAACTTGGCATCCGGGCCTGATTCTGGCCCAATTAATGTTTCCTAAAACCTGCTGCAACTCTACAAGGGTGACTGAATCCTTTAAATTGATCTGGGGCAAAACTGGGGCTGCGAAAGAGCGGAGAAGCCGATGCCCCAAATATGAGAATGGCTCGGTTCTCTGTACTTTCTCTGGGGCAATGAGTAACCCTTTCCCCCCCAGGGTTGCCTGGAGGTCTTGAAACATTTCGCTGCCGAGTTGCGGCGCTGCGACCAAGATGTCATCCATGAAATGACACACTAAAGCTGTGGGATGAAGGTTTCGAAACTTTGCCAGTGCATTGTGAACGTAAATTTGGCACAGGGTGGGCGAATTGAGCATCCCCTGTGGCAAATACTTCCACGCGTAACGCTGCGTGGGCTCACTGTGGTTCACAACTGGCACTGTAAAGGCGAACCTTTCCCTGTCCCTAGGATCTAGGGGAATGGTATAAAAGCAATCCTTAAGGTCTACGACCAGGATTTCCCACCCCTCGGGGATCATATTTGGATTCGGAATGCCGCACTGAAGCGGACCCATTGGCTGAATACATTTATTGATCTCTCTGAGATCATGGAGGAGTCGCCACTTCCCCGACTTTTTCTTTATGACAAAAATGGGCGAATTCCAAGGACTGGTGGACTGCTCTATATGTCCTGCATCTAGCTGTTCCTTAACCAGTTGTTTCAGGGCGACTAATTTCTCCCCCACTACCGGCCATTGCTCCACCCAGACGGGCGTGTTGGTGAGCCATTTAAGTGGCAGAGCCATTACCCAAAGGTAAGAGTGGCACAGTATTGTTGCAGAATGTCTCGCCCCCAGAGGTTGACGTGCACGTCCAGAATGTGCGGTCGGATGACCACTGCACCATCAGCCTCAGGGATTATGACTTCCACCCACTCCCGGCTCCTAAACGCTTCTTGGATGCCGCCTACCCCCCACACATCGGAGACCGGCTCAATGGCCCACTCCCACGGCCACTGACT
This sequence comes from Bradypodion ventrale, assembly GCA_035047345.1. Classification (NCBI taxonomy): domain Eukaryota; kingdom Metazoa; phylum Chordata; class Lepidosauria; order Squamata; family Chamaeleonidae; genus Bradypodion; species Bradypodion ventrale. The sequence continues at coordinate 71,520,731 of JAWDJE010000003.1, read as the reverse complement.
TCGGCTGACCACACTGACGTCAGCTCCGGTATCCAGCAGCTCAGTGAATGATTTTTTATTCAAAAATACCTCTATAACTGGCCGCCGTTTCCATTCTATGTTGGTTTCCACTGTCGCTAAGACCTGGTATCCTTGCACTGCCTCCCTTGCGCTCGAGCGGTCTTCCGACCAGGACTCTGAGCTGTCCCTGAGCCTTCCCTGGCTATCTGCTGGCGAGTTACAAGGAACCATAATCAGTTGCGCTAACATGTCTCCCTTGTGAATGGTCTGGGGTAGGTGCATCCAGAGTTGAACTTGGAGAACACCCGAAAAATTGGAGTCAATGACTCCCGGAATTACATGAATTCCACGTGCTCCTGCGACACTGTGGGGCAAAACTAAGCCTATGAAGCCCTTAGGCAGGGGTCCCATGTACTGGGAATCCACCAGATAGACTGTGCCTGGCAGGTCGCATGTAACGTCTGCCTGGCAAGTCAATTCTAGCCCTGTACTACCCTTGGGGCTGGCCTGCGCCTTCGCAATGCCTGGAATGTGAAGGGAATCTAATCCAGCTCTGGCTCGCCCAGAGCGAGGGAAGCCTCTGTTTGGACCAGGGCCAGAGACGTGCCCGCGTTCCAGTTTCCCGAATTCGGGCAGTATCTGGACCAATGGAAGCCTTTCTTACACCTCGGACACGGGGTGGTTGGAGCCTTGGAACGGCCGGAATGTTGTCCGCCGCCCTTGGATCGGCACTCCCTAGCGAAGTGACCAACCTTGCCACAATTGTGACATGCCCCTTGGTTTCTGTTCTTGGGTCTCCTACCCCCTTGCACCGCTGCTGCCAGCAAAGCCATTTTGTAAGAGTCTGTGCCAACGTCAGCGCAAGCTCTAATCATGTCCGTGAGAGTCAAGTCGGGACGATTACCCAGTGACTGCAAGATCTTATGGCAGTCGAGATTGGCATTGTCTTTAGCCAATTTCATCATGAGCTCTTGCTGGGCTTGCTCATTATCGATCTGTCTACTGGTCGCTTCCTCTAATCTATTGACAAAGTCCATGTAGGACTCCTGGGCGCCCTGTTTGACTGCTGTGTAATTTTTGGCTGCTTTGCCAGCTGCTGGGACTTTGAGGTAAGCCTTGAAGGCTGTCTCAGCTGCGATGTGGAGAGTAGTGAGTGGCAGGGCAACTTGCACATCAATGGATTCAAACGGACCTGAACCATATAGCTGGTCAGGGATTACTGCTCCACCCATCCTGGCAGCCCTTGCCTGCGCTTCGAGATGATACTCGCTGTCCCATAGCAGATACTGGCTGGGGTTGAGCATCATTCGCATGACAGCTTTCCAGTCGTACGGAATAAGCATCATGGTTTCGCACACTTGCTGAAGCGTGCCCCTAGTAAATTGGCTCTGAAGTCCTGTCTCTGTGATGGCCTTCCGTATAGCCATGAGCAGTTTATACGGAACTGGCGAGTGGACTGCTTGCTGCTGGCCCGTGAGGGCATCTACCTCTATGCGGACTGGGCATAGCTGCCTAAGCTCAGCTAGATCTTCTGCTGGCAATTCCCCCTTGCTGATTTCTGCCTCAGCCATGCGCTGAACCGCGCTCTTGGTAGCTAGGGAACCCCGTAACTGTCAGTGAAGCGCCAGCGCTTCCCATCTCACGCATTCCATCGGTGACGTCTGCAGCTGTCACCGAGGGAAAGCTCCCTACACTACCCTGCTTGAGCTGGAATGACGGATAGAGAGCCGCTGGGGCTGATGGCTCTGACTGCGCTGGGGGTTTCTGGGTCTCTATCCGGACTGGGTCGTCCTCTGCTAAGAGCTTCCTACATTTGCTCCATGTTATGCTGTCTGGAGCTTTCGGTGCTTGCTGAATGCAGGCTCCTATCCGATCCCAAAGTTTGAGGTCAAGCACACCCGCTTCTGGATAAAGCGGACAATTGGCCCCCAGGTACGCTAAGAGTTCCGCTAACTTATCACTGTGAAGGCGATTTGAAGGCCAGGTCCTTGAATTCCATTATGTGAATTCTCTGGTTAGCAGTCGGACGTTGCCGCTGAGGACAAGTCCCCATATTACCTGCCTGGTCCTTCGAAGTTTCCTCCTCGGGACGATTTCGACGCGTCCTTTTAGGCAATAGGTCTTAGCCTGACGAATCTCTGGGATGGAGCTCGGAGTGTGGACTGCTGCCAGGGGGCCCTCGGTGGCCTCTGCACTGAAATCAGGGTTTCACAGCCTGCCCCTGAGCGGAATGCGTTTCCGCGATGCAAGCCGTAGGATGCCTCTCTGGAGTGCCTCGCTGCGTAGCTGTCACTCAGGCCGGATGGCTTTCTATCCAGGGCCACCGCGCTGTCCTCCGGGACGAATTGGACACGGTTCTAGCGTAGAACTGGACCGAGTAGATCGCTTACTCACGAGTAGAATCACGTCGCGGGTCACCAGATGTTGGATTGGGGCAGGGGAGCGGCCGTGGGGTCCCGGAGGAGACTGGTCGAGTAACGACACGAGACAAGATGGAGCGAAGACCAGTGGTTTATTGAGGGAAAATCATCATCATATATAGGAATTCAAGGCAACGTGTGATAGAATCGTCATCTAACAGAAAATCACATCACATGTTTACCCGGGTTAATTGGGAATCTCTCTCGGGGAAGTTAATTAACTAAGGCAAACACTGGCAGGGGAAGTCCATTGTTCCTAGCTTACACAAGAGTAAATATGGCCACTATTTGCGCTAGGGCTTGGGGTAATCTGCAGGTGCGGTATTACATATTTTCTAACTGCTTAGTTAGACATTCAATTTCCTCCTGCTTGGACTGCCTGTCAGGTCAGATATGGGTTAATCAATCTTATGACTATTAATCCGCTCTCCAATTTCTGTCCCCGCAGAACCCAGAGGCCTGGAGCGTTCTCACATGGCATGGCCTCTGTCAGGGACAGTTATGCCAATTGTGCCCGCGGATACCATAGTGGCTGAACCCCCTCTAATTACCATAATCAAGCCTCCATGACCATAACTGTCAAACTACAAAAATTAGAGCATAACATAAGACATGAGAAGATTTTTTAAAAAACTGGCCCAGTACAGTATTTACAACTAACTGATTGGAAACCTATTGATATTCATGTAAGATATGTGCAAGTTGATGTGGCTAATTGATGAGATTTTGGGACATGTATTTGTTGTGCAGGTGGGTATATGGTCAGGTATGCAACTGAGAGATACCCTAGCAATTCATCAGTTAGCCTTAATTAGCCACGCATATTATGCAAAGCTTCTATAAGCACCAATAGAATTCTAGCCATTATTCCAAGCTTTAAGAACAAACAAATACAGAGAAGCAAACAAAGAGAGATGTGTGATCCTTACACAATGTAAATGCTGGAGCAAGGCAATACCTTTATCGGATCACTATACAAATGAAATATGCAAACTTTTATGATTCAAGATCACTTCTTCAGGCATGCACCGGTTTCTTGTGGATAGTGGAGGGAAATTATCAGTGAGTGTTCCAAACATTAATGGCAATGGTGTCAGGCTTTTTTTTCCCTTAGAGGTGAGTGGGAAGAAAGAAACAAGCCAAGAGCGATTTTGTCTTCAGTGTATGCCTTCCAGCTCCAATGGTCCAGATGATCTCTCCTGAAAAGGCGCTTCACAGAAGTGTTAAATTGTGTCAGTGATAACACAGAGCTTTAATAAACACCACAGATCAGTTCCCATAGTGCTGGACTAAGCTAATAAGATTGGCTGAGAAGTGTCAGTCTGTGATGCCTGTGCCAATAGATACAAAGTATTTCCATTTGAAGCAGAAGCTGCAAAAGCAAATGAAGTGCAGGGAAATTTATTGAAGCAGTTAAAAGAAGCCAGTATAAATCCTTACATGATGATGCTTAGAACGTTGGTGGTTTTAAAGCAGGAGTTCTCAACCTTTTTAAGCTGGGGGCTGGATCATGCCCCTTCAGACTACTTGTGTGCTGGACTGGTGTATCCCACCTCCCCCGCCAAAGCCTTCTTACAACATCCGCTCTGCTATGGAGCAGTGTTAGGGACATGTCAAGCCTGGTAGAGAGGGCAAGGACAATAACAGCAATGGCGGGGGTGTGGGCATGGACCAGATGGAATGGTACCATGGGCCAGATCTGGCCCATGGTCCAGAGGTTGAGACCCCTGTTTTAAAAAAACAGATACAAATTATGTGGAATAGCTCTGCTCCTTTGTTTGTTTGTTTGTTTTCCATACCATCCATGCAACAGCAATTGATGGTATCCAAGGGTGGTATACTCCAATTACACACTTATTCATTGGATATAGGGAGATTGGTCTTAAAAGCCTCTTTAAAGAGTATAGTTTTTTTATTATAAATTTTTATTAATTTTTTAAAGAAAAACAATAATACATAATTCAAAGACAATAAAGAAAAACAGCACTTAATAATCAACATACATTTAAATTTACCACTAAAACACTAAGTAAAAAAAAAACAATAATACACTTTCATTATAATTTCTTCCAGTTGGCATATAGTTCAACACTTTATTTTAAACTTCAATCACTTTGATTATCGCAGCCAAACTTTTTCCTAATTTTCCATTTCCAAGAATATTCTCATCATTGCTGTGATAATCAAGTCACTATAATCTTTCCTTTTTTAAAAAGAAAACAAAAACCTCAAGATAGAATACAAAAAAAGAAAAAAAGACATAAAATTCATTAAACAAGATACAATTACAATAAACACCCTTTGTGCCTATGCCTATAAGTGAGTCCGCGGGATGTCACATTTTTTTTTTAATCTTACTGTTTCCAAAAATATATTTGTTCTGGTGCCCGGCTATCCCCATACCCTCTGTTCAATGAGTGATCAACAAACAATCGCCAAATTTTCCAAAATCTATTTTCCTTAACTCTCCCTTTATATTTATTTATTTCCCATGTTAATTTATCATTCCATGCAAAATCCCACATCTCTTTATACCACTCTTCTATCCTCAACATTCCATCTGATTTCCAATTTCTTGCGATACACATTCTACCAATTATCAGTATTAAAGACAGTAATTCCTTTTTATCCTCATTCAAATTTACTTTGTCAACATCTGTTAGCAGCACCATTTTTATATCTAGTATACATTTCATCCCCATAATTTCACTTATTTCCTTCTCAATTTTTCCCCAGAAATCATTTACCACTTTACATTCCCACCACATATGTTCATATGTTCCCAGGGTATTTTTACATCTCCAACAGTTTTTACTTTTGGTGTTATCTATTTGAAATAACTTCTCTGGCATCAAATACCATTTCCATAACATGTTGTAATTATGCTCCTTTATTCTAACAGAGTAAAGAATAAACCATAAGAATAAACGGGTGAGGTCTAGGACGTGATATAATAAATAAATAACAACAAATTGGACTTTAATAAGACACTACAGGTAATATTGTAAACCTTTATTCCAAGATCGTGTATATATGTATATATGTATATATTTTTGTATATATCTGTTGGTAAATATTGTTAAATTGTTTATTTAGATCCCTGAGGAAATAACTGAAAATTCCTGTTATCGTAAGGAGTTTGGATCTTTGTGTTATAAAGACTTTTTGAGAAGCTTGTAGAAATCATTAAATCAATCTTATTTGCCAAGACAAACGGTTCCAGTTTACTCTAGTTTCCACGTTTGTCCCCTACATCTTTGCTTCAGCTTTTGGGATATGGCTTCCGATCTTGGCTTCGCTTTTTTTTTTCAGCGGACAGGGGCAGGATACTACAGAACATTGTTTCCTATAGACAACCTTCGGGTTCAAATATTGATGATTTGGCCACAATTGAGGTACTGGAAAAAAAAGAAATTGAGATTCTTACTCCACTCTGCCTTTTTGGCTGACTACCATAAAATGGCCCGCATACCCCGAGGTTTGCGAATCCAGAAAGGATCGACGTTATTCAATGATGACGACAAATGGGCAGCCATTATGGATAAATGCTCCTTTGATCTAATTTTGCTAATCATTGACTATTCTAACAAACAGGTTGACTCTCTCACAGAGGAAATAGATGCCCTAAAATTCTCTGTGGTCTCTAACTCTACCAGTTCTTCACCTGATTTTGGTGAATTAAAGGCAAAGCTGGATGCCTTTCAAGAATCTCTTATAGAGTTTAAAAACAAAAAATTTGAGAGAGACATCAGGGATTACACTACAGCGCGAGTTTACAGATGGCGCTTTCAAGGGAGGAAATTTATCAACAAAGGGCAGAGGGTTTCTTGGCAGGACCCCCTAGTATCTACGGATGGGGAGTCCTCCGACACAGATTTTCCCTCGACGTCCAATGATGAGGATTCTACCACGCCCACCCGCAGAGCACCTCTCACACGATTAGCAGCCTCATCGGCCTCAGCTGGATTGCAACCACGTACTGCTTTTTCCCCAAAAAAAGCCTCACGCAAGAGGAAGACCTAGTTTTTAACCTATCCAGTAAGTCTTTTCCTCCCAGAACTATTGAATTGCTTTCATTGGGTTTTGGGTTTGTTCCAACACCAAAGTGTAACCCTTTTGCTACTAGGATAGATGTGTTTAAACTGATACGCTTACTCCGCTTAAAAAGCTTTTTTCAGGGTAAGGAATCGAGCCAACCAGACAAGTTTAAACCTAAGTCGACTTTCTCCCCACCTTCCAATGACCCATTAATAGATGTATTTTACCGGCTTCTGCTACGGGATTTGGAGATCAGTGAAAAACAGAAGAATAATGGGGTAGCAATCTTTCCCTTGGTGATATTAAATTGTTGGAAGAGTTAGCTGTGGACCCTGATATCATAGTCAAAAAAGCAGATAAGGGAGGGGGCATTGTTATCATGGACATTAATGAATATGAAGGTGAAGCCCAAAAACAATTATTGAATAAGGAGTTTTATAAGGTGTTAAATCATGACCCTACAGATAGGATCTTAAATCTCCTTAAAAATGTTTTGTTTGAAGGTGTAGCTATGGGTTATATTTCAGAATTAACCCATGACTTTCTGTATAACAATAATCCGAAAGTGCCTGTATTCCACTTACTCTCCATAATTCACAAGGACCGATCCGCTGATGGCCTTACGCCAGGGAGACCTATTGTCTCCTCGATCGGCTCCGCTCTCGAACCCACATCTCGATTTCTGAATCACTACCTCAGTCCATTCACTTTGAACACAGCCTCATATATTAAAAATACAACAGATTTTATTACCCAAGTAGAAGGGGTGTACGTGCCTAGGGGAGGGGGCTTTATCACTATGGATGTCCAGGCACTCTATACCAACGTGCCATTGGACGACATTAAAGAGATAGTACATCAACACTTAGAGACCCGTATCGAACTGCACCCCCCCACACACATTTTTTGTTGGAACTTCTTGATTTAGTTTTGGATCACAATTTTTTTAGGTATGGTAAATTATTTTATTTACAAACAAAAGGAGGGACCATGGGGAGCTCGGTAGCGCCATCCCTGGCCAACCTGTATATGATTTGGTTTGAAAGTGAATTTATTTTAAACTTGGGGAATAACCCTTTTTCTCATCATATTATCACCTATAAATGATTTTTAGATGATCTTTATTTCATTGTTGATGACTTGAGCATAGCACCTCAATTTGTGTCTTGGGTAAATAGTCTGAATAACAATCTAAAATTTACTCATAATATTGGGGCAGAATCAATACCTTTTTTGGATGTGAGTACGTATGTTTCTAAGGAGCGGAGAATTTTTGTCAGGCTATATAGAAAAACAACTGACAGAAACGCCTACCTGGACTTCAGTTCATTTCATCCATACCATTTAAAATATAACCTGCCGTATGGACTGTTCTTAAGAGCTAAACGGAATTCCACCGTTGAGAAAGACTTTGATATAGCAAGTGGTACCATCTCCTCATATCTGCATGTCAAAGGCTACCCGGATAAAATTATTGAGGAAAACTTAGCCAAAGCAAGAGCTGTACCCCGGGATAGATTGTTCCAACAAACCACCAGGACACCGGAGAGTAAATTGCATTGTTCATTTGTGTTTTCACCATTGTCTGGACAGATACAAAAAATTATCAAAAGACACTGGCACATTGTTAATCACATACCTGGTTGCTCCTCTCCGCCTAGGATAGGGTTAAGGAAATCAAGATCGATACAAAAAATAGTGAGTAAAACAGACCATGAAACACGCTTTCTACCCAAACAACCATCTATAGTGGGTCATTTTCGATGTGGTCATTGTACACATTGTGCCCTAGCCTGGCAGACTAAAACAGTCTTGATCCGTAAGCAGCAGTTATACTTTATATTTAAAACAATTCTCAAATTGCAACAGTTCCGGATGCATCTATCTATTGATATGTTCTTGTGGGTTAGGTTATGTGGGGGTGACTTCTCGCAAAATAAAAACTAGGGTGGGGGAACACAGATCTAAAATTCGCAATAAGAACCTGTCTGCACCGCTTGTCAGCCACTTCATTGAAGTAAACCACAACAACCAAGATTTTAAATTTGTAGTACTGGAGAGTTATAAACAACAATAATTTCATCGCACTAACTTAGATATTGCTTTAAGACAGAGGGAGAGTTATTTCATCCATCGGTTCAACACCTTGTACCCATTTGGGCTCAATCAAGAAATTGATTTTACTTGTTTCTTATAATTCCTGTCCTCATTCAGCTGTGTAAGTTTAGTATCCTTAAATATGAACTCTGACTAGTTTGGTTAACGTCCGTCAACACCATAAGAATAAACGGGTGAGGTCTAGGACGCGATATAATAAATAAATAACAACGAATTGGACTTTAATAAGACACTACAGGTAATATTGTAAACCTTTATTCCAAGATCATGTATATATGTATATATGTACAAATCTTTGTATATATCTGTTGGTAAATATTGTTAAATTGTTTATTTAGATCCCTGAGGAAATAACTGAAAATTCCTGTTATCGAAAGGAGTTCGGATCTTTGTGTTATAAAGAGTTTTTGAGAAGCTTGTAGAAATCATTAAATCAATCTTATTTGTTAAGACAAACGGTTCCAGTTTACTCTAGTTTCCACGTTTGTCCCCTACATCTTTGCTTCACCTTTATTCTTTTTTTTAAAAAAAATTTTTATTGAATTTTTAAGACATACAAAAAAAAGAAAAGAAAACATTGACTAACAATACAATACACAAACGAATCCATAATATCATCTTAACAAACATTACTAAATATTAGCACATAACAATATCTAAACTCATTAATTACTATATAACCACCGAATATTAGAAAAACCATTATTTCCAGATCCAAGATAATAAGAACTTTCTGTGCTACTACTAATCTTTGGATAAATAATAATCACCCTGTGAATATATACATTGCCCAGAGAGTTTATTTTCTACTCATCTCCAGAAACTTCTTTGAGATGGTACTGGTCCTGAACTATCATTTGCCATACAAGAATGGTCCACAAATGGTTTCCATATACTCCAAAATCTATCCTCTTTTAAGTTATCTCTTTTCACTTTAATCTCCCATGTCAATTTATCATTCAGTGCTAAACTCCACATTTCTTTATACCACTCTCCAATCTGTATCTCAATATCATTTTTCCAATTTCTAGCTATACATTGTCTACCCGTTGTCAATACAATTTCCAATAATTCTTTTTCCTCCTTGTTTAAACCCATACCTTCGACATTCGTTAAAAGAATGGTACTTGACACCAGCTTAACACTTTTACCCATTATTTCACCAAGCTCACCTTCTATTCTTCCCCAAAAATCCCTTATTTTTTTACAGCTCCACCACATATGTTCATATGTTCCGTCAAATTCTCTACATCTCCAACATACTTTATCTCTTTTATTATCCATCTGGTAAAGTCTTAATGGCGTCAAGTACCATTGCCACAACATTTTAAAATTATGTTCTTTAATTCTTACGGACATTGTTCTCATAATCCTCTTTTTCCATTTGTTTTTCCACTCAGTCTCCCCTATTGTTATATTCAAATTTTGTTCCCACTTCCGTTTCAAATCCTCCTGTGGATCTGCACCTCTATTCAGTATGTTATAAAGCTTACTTACAAGACCTTTAATACTGCTTTCCCCTTTTCTAATCTTCCTTACCAACTCCTCAAATTCTGTGTGTATTCTATCTAACCCTACTTCTTTTTTATATTTTTTGTTCCAATTGTCCACCTTCAACTTCTGAAACCAATTCAAATTTAATATCTCAAATATTTTTTTCCGCTCCACATCAGAGTCACAAGCTTTTAACCAATCCTTCAACAAAAGCATCCCATTTTTATCCAATATTTCCATTTTTTCCTTATCTAGCTTTATTGGAAAACACATCATGTCGGCTAATTCCACAATTGGAGAGAGATTTGGGACCATGTCCTTTTTTACCTTCTTCCACACCTCCATGAGACCTCTCATCATAGTATTATTTGACCTTTTCACCCTATCCTTTATTCCCAAAAAAATCATATTTCCGATATTTCTATATTCCTTCATCTCCAATTGCTCCCAAATTGTCTTTTCTCTTGCCAAAATCTTCACAACATTCTTAACTTGAAAAGCTCGATAATATGCTAACAAATTTGGCATACCCAAACCCCCTTTTTTTTGAGACAGGTACCATAGCTTCTTTGGGAGCCTAGATTTTTTACCTCCATTGCAAAAGCCATTGAACATCTTTTGAAACTCATTAATTTCTTTCTCTTTCAAATGGATCGCTATTGTATCAAATAAAAAGTTAATCTTTGGTAACAATATCATTTTACACATAGCAATTCTTCCGAACCATGACAGCTTTAACTTCTGAAGTTCTTGTATTTTATTCTTAAATTCCATTTTCAAGCTGTCATAGTTCAATCGTTTAAGTTCTTCTAATTTGTTTGAAATAATTATCCCCAAATATTTCAGTTTATCTTTAATTTGTATATTAAGTGTCGACACTATCTTACCCATCTCACTTGGTTTCAAATTACATAGCATCAGTTCTGATTTATCCCAATTTATCTTTAGTCCAGTTATAGCTTGAAATACCTGCAAATGATCTTTAATCCTGTCCATTACCAGCTCCGGGTGCTTCACCATAAGCAGTGTATCGTCTGCATACATACTCACTTTATTACCCATAATCCCTTCTATGTTTAGATCTTCCCTTATGCTTTTAGCTAAGATCTCCATTGCCATAATAAACAAGATAGGAGATAATGGACAGCCCTGCCTAGTGCCAGCCTCTAGCTTTACCACATCCGTAAACTCCTCATTTACTCTAACCCTAGCATTTCCTTTTTGATATAGTAGATCTATAACCCTATTGAATTTGTCCCCAAATCCATATTTCTTAACTATTTCCTTAATTGAAGACCACTGCAATGAATCAAAAGCCTTAAAAATATCCAATGATAATAATCCCACCTTTTCCTTTGTTTGATTAACGCTGTCTATTAAGTCTAATACCCTTCTAGTCAGATCCACCATATGTCGTTCCTTTAAAAACCCAACTTGATCAACATTTATATATTCCCCCATGAAACTATTTAAACGGTTAGCCAATATTGCTGTGAAGATCTTCGCATCTTGATTTATAAGTGAAATTGGTCTGTACGAATCCACTCTTTCCAAGTTCTTACCCGGCTTTGGCAAAAGAACAATTGTAGTGTTATACCATGAAGTCGGAATTGGTCCTCCATCTAGTATGTGATTATATAGCTTTACCAATTTCGGTGCCACCACCTCTTTAAATTCTTTATAAAATTATGTTGATAATCCATCATCCCCCGGGGCTTTCCCTATCTTCAGTCCGCTTATTACCTCCTTAACCTCTTTATCAGTTATCCTTTCCTCCATTTTCTCCCTATGCTCTTGTTTTCTTCCATTCCCTAACTGTCTCTCCAATATCTTTTTAAGCTTCTCCAAATCTACTTCCTTTTTTGCATATAATTCTTGGTAAAATTCCCTAACAATTTTACATTTATCCTTATTCTTATTACACCTTGAACCTTGCCTATCAACCAATACACCAATTTCTCTTTTTTCCCTTTTAACCTTCGCTGCTCTTGCTAATAATTTTGAATTCTTATTGCTAAATTCAAAATATTCTCTGTTTAGGTAAATCAAATCTCTTTTAACTTTATCAATATCCTTACTCATTACTTCTGCCTTAAGTCCTTGTAATTTCATAAAAAAAATTTATCTTTGTTTTTTGCATGCTCCTCCTGTAATTGTTTTATTTCTCTTTCTTTTTCTGCCTGTTCTGCTTTATATTTTTTGTATTTGAAGCTTGCCAATTTTATACTTTCCCCCCTAAAAACTGACTTCATGGTATCCCATACAACATTAAAACTAACCTCATTATTATCGTTCCACTGCCAACTTTCTTTCCAACTTTCCATAATTGCCTCTTTACTTTTCTGATCTTTGAACAAATTAGGATCGTACCTCCAATTTCTTACTTTTCGAATTTTTTTTGTACTTTCAGTTCCAAATATACTTTAGCATGGTCCGATTCCTTAATAATCCCAATTTCCGTACCTTCTATATCCCCAATTAAATTTTCCGAAAGTAAAACATAGTCTATTCTTGAGTAGGTCCCATGGACGTGCGAAAAAAAGGAATATGCCCTTTCCGAGCCCTTAAACTCTCTCCACGAATCCTTCAAGCCCATAACGTCCATCCAATTATCCAACACCTCCCCTCTCAAACCAATTCCACTTCTAGCTATGTTTGTGCAGTCTAATCCTGACCTTATCAAATTAAAGTCACCAGCCACAATAATTTTTGCAACATTTTCCAACTCCACTATTTTCCGAATTTTTTCAAGAAACTCTGCTTGGTGGTCGTTCGGAGCATAAATATTTACCAACATAATTTCCTCATCTTCTAATTTTCCTCTTATCAACAGACATCTGCCCTCTTGATCAACAATCTTTTTTGTAATTTCAAATCCCAGCTTCCTAGAAATCATAGTTGCCACCCCTCTTGCTTTCGAAGTACCAAACGCCATCTCATAGTGTTGCATCCATCCCAAATAAAGTTTATTCGTATCTTTTGACTTCTGATGTGTTTCCTGTAAGAACAATATATCTGGTCGATCTTTTTTTAACGCCAATTCCAATCTCCGTCTCTTAAGAACAGAACCTGTACCTTTCACATTCCATGATATTATTTTAATACTACCCATAACCAAATTCTTTTCCCAGCTTTAAACTCTCCATCGGGCGTGCCACCAACAACCCTACCACCATACCACTACATAAAACACACACTTTCACTCTCCCCACTTTCCCACAAAAAGCCGCCTCTGTCGACCAAAGAGGGGAGAGGGGGGACATGCAAGATGTGCCTTACTACCGGCGCTACGTGCTATTTGCCCATCCTACCTCTATTAACTGCTTAGAATTGCTAAAATCTAATATTCATTGCTCCTTACCTATCTCTTCCTCCACCATAATCAAAGACGGCTCCTCTTCCTCCTCTCCTCGCTGTGGTGTTCCACCTGTAGCCCCACCGGCTTCCTCCCTCTCATATTCCCTCCCCAAAACTCCAGAATCCATCAATTCCTTCTTAAGATTTTTCCATTCTTCCGAGTCTACCTTTACCAGTTCCAACAAACTCAAATATTCCAATGGATTAGTGCCTTCATCAATAACTTGCATTCGTTTGTCATAGAAAAAACGCAATTGTTGCGGAAATCTCCAATTATACCTTATATTTTTACTCATCAATAATTTAGTGACGGGCCTCATCTTATACCTCCATGTTCTTTCTTTTAATGAGATATCATTATAAACTTCCACATCTGAGCCATCAAATTTCAGCGCATCAGAACCAACTCGTTTCAGATGGGCCATTACTTTTAACTTATCCGCCCAATTCGCAAATTTAACCAACACATTTCTTTGAACCACCCTCCCTCTTCTTGGGCCCACCCGGAAAACGCTTACGATATCTTCCTGGACAAATTCTTTCCCCATATTCAAACCATTTAACCACTGAACCACCCTTTCTCTTAACAAATCCGGAGTGCGTTCCACCACCTGACGGATCACAATGTTCTGCTTTCTCAACATATCTTTCACAGCATCTATCCTTCTCTCTTGTTCCTCCAATTTCAGCTTGTTCTCCCGCACCACCTCCTGAGTCCCTTTTACCTCCTTCTTTATGGCATTTACCTCGGTTTGGACCAATTTTACATTTCCCTCAATTTTTTTCAAACTTAAGTCCACTTTTTTTGCAAAATCTGCAACTGATGACATCACTTTATCTTGTTTTTTCATCATTTCATTTCTGTCTTTCACCCTTGAATCCTCATTTTTCTCCAATTTTTGAAACAATTTGCCAATTTCCACCATAATTTGAATCTGATCGTATGGCACTGTGGGCGGGGATGAAGACTGAGTGGATTCCTCCATTGGTGCTTTTTCTTTCTTTTTAGGCTTTACAACTGGTTCTTCTTCCTTTGCTTTCCCTCTTGTACCTTTATCCATAGTAATGTAATGTATAAGAAGTCCAATGCTGCAGTACGTTGTAAAAGTTAGTCACTGGAATAAAGCTTGTAACACTGCAACCACTGGTTCCACAGATCCAATAGGGAAGCTTATATACAAGCAGAAGATCAAAAAGTTACTGTAATCCACAGAAATAAAACAAAAGGAAACAATTCTCCCAACAGGCAGCTCAGGGGAAAAAAAGGAGAACAAAAAATGTTAATCCACAGCAGGTCCGTTTCCCCAAAGCAAATAATCCAATCAGTTGTCTTTCAACTGCAGTAAAAGGGCTTCAAGGGAACAGTCAGTCCAAGATTCTCCTTTGAAAAAACCAAGCCGCCAGAGAAAAAAGAGGGGGGGGAGACCAGAGGGAGAAAAAGCCCAAAATCCAACCAGCGAGGAGAAGTGGTGAGGGCAGTATATTCCACAGTAAACAAACAGGTATTTATAATCCACACGGTGAAGGAACCAAAAGGCAAAAGCCACCCAATCCTTCTCTTGAAGCGGACAATCAAAACGCCATTTTCCAGCGACTGCCTTAACTTTTGGGTAAACCCCCCCTTCTCTTTCTAAGGAATAGAAAACTTTCTCCAAGCGATTTAAGCCGGGACACTCTCAATCACCTTCCAATGTTGTAGCCCAGACAAAGATAATTAATCCACTTTGTTGTCGTCAAAACGTGGCATGATCTTCTGGTGTGTAAAAGGAACCGTAACCCAAACACTCTCACTTTCGTTTTCCAGGACCGCCGCCATTAACTGAGCCTCCGCTTACTTTAATCCGCTTCCACCCGCTGCCATTTCAGGAGTACGAGCTCATTTTTAAAAAAAAAGCCCCAGCCAATTTTAAAGTATAAAGTTCCGTTCATGCACTTACATGCAGGCTGTTCTCATACCAAACAACTTCTTGCCAGTTCCAAAGCCTTCTCCACAGTCTCGCTGGTCCCGTTCTTGGCTCCTCGGCAGAAAAGCCGCGACTACCGTCACAGCTTCATCCGCTCAGAGAAGCCTCCCGAACTTCGACCATCCAGCCTCAAAAGATCCCAAAATTTTCCAAAAAGATAGGCAAGGTTCTTATCTTTAGAATTTACCACTTTAAAACCTCTCCATTTTGCTCCAGCATATTAGTTACCACTTTGTTAGGCGCGAGCGTCCGAATCTAGATGTTACTCGGCGGCCATCTTGGCCACACACCCCCCACCTTTATTCTAACAGACATTGTTTTCATATACCTCTTTCTCCATTTATTTTTCCAACTTTTCTCAGGTATCTTTATGTTCAACTCTCGTTCCCAACATGATTTCAACGTTTCTTATGGGTTGCCTTCCTTATTTAATATTTTATATAGTTTGCTGACCATGCCCTTTAATCCCATATCTCCTTTTCTTACCCTTGATACCAATTCCTCAAATTCAGTTTTTTCTCTAAACTTAATTTCAGTTTTTCTTTAAACTTAATTACTCCTTATATTTTTCGTTCCATTTATCAATCAATGCTATCTGGAACCAATTCAGATTTAACTGCTTATAAATTTCTGCTTTTCTCCCTCCATCCTTACACTCTCTTATCCAGTCTTTCAAAAAGTAAACGTTGCTTCTTTCACCCTTTTATCTAATTTTATTGGAAAAAATTTAAATCCTCCATTTCAGTTATTGGGGACACATCAGGACTTAATTCCTTTTTAACCTTTTTCCATACCCCTTCAACATCTTATTTTTAACTACTATTTTTCTGTCGCTGCTGTCCAAAAATACTCCTCTACCTACATAATCAATTTCCTTCATTTCCAAATCTTCCCATATTACCCTTTCTCTTGCTAAAATGTTCATAATATTCTTAATTTAAAAAGCTCTATAATACATTCTCAAATTTGGTATCCCCAATCCTCCCTCCTTTTGCGGTAAGTACCAAAAAATATTTGCTATTCGAGATTTTCCCCCCCATTACAATAATTATTTATTATATTTTGAAATTCTTTAATCTCTTTATCATTCATCTGTATGGGTAACGCATCAAATAAAAAAATAATTTTTGGCAGCAGCATCATCTTACTTAATGCTATCCTGCCAAACCAGGATAGCTTAATCTTTTTAAATTGCTCTATTTTCTCTTTAATTTCCTTTTTTTGTATCTCATAATTCAGTTTTTTAAGCTCTTCCAAATTATTTGAGATATTTACACCTAAATATCTCAAAGATTTTTTACCCTGTAACTTATACTTATCTCTTACTCTCTCCTGTTCCACTTTATCTACATTACAGAATATCATTTCAGATTTATCCCAATTTATTCTCAGTCCTGTTATGTCCTCAAAATCTATTAAATGCTCTTTTATTTTTTCCAGTGCCTTTCCGGGATGTTTCATAACCACCAAAGTGTCGTCAGCGTAGAGACTTATCTTATTATCTAAAACCCCTTTTATCGTATTGTCCCCCCTTATAGCATCTGCTAACAATTCCATTGCCATAATAAACAATATTGGAGACAATGGGCACCGCTGTCTTGTCCCTGCCTCCAATCTAATTTCTTCTGTAAATTCATCATTTACCTTGACTTTAGCAAATCCAAATTGATATAATTGTCCTATTAAGTTACAAAATCTGTCCCCAAATCCGTAAGATCTGATAATCTCCTTAATAGTCACCCATTGTAACGAATCAAAAGCTTTAAATATGTCTAATGATAATATACCCATTTTCTGTTTAGTAGATCCTACCATATCTAATATGTCCAATACCCCCCTTGTCAAATTCGTCATATGCCTACCTTTCAAAAATCCAGCTTGATCCTCGTTTATATAGTTTGTCATAAAACTATTCAATCTATTTGCCACTATCGCTGTAAAAATCTTAGTGTCCTGATTTATCAGAGAAATTGGTCTATAAGATTCCACCTTTTCTGGGTCCTTTCCAGGTTTCGGCAATAACACAATTATAGTTCTATACCATGAAGTCGGTAACTTCCCCCCATCCATTATAAAATTAAATAGCTTCACCAATCTTGGCACCACGCACTCTTTAAACTCCTTATAAAATTCTGCTGTCAAACCATCATCCCCAGGTGATTTGCCTGTCCTCAAATTGGCTATTATATCTTTTACCTCTTTTTCCATAATTTTTTTCCCATTCTATTTTTATGTTCTAAGCTTAGCTGTTTTTGCATTAGCTTCTTCAATTGTTCTCTCAACTTTTCAATATTAACTTCCCTTTTAGTGTACAATTCCTGATAAAAATCTTTTACTATCAAGATCTTATCCTTAGTCTTGTTACATCTCCTACCACCTAAATCAACCAAAATCCCCATCTCTCTTTTATTCCTTTTTTACTTTAGCGGCTCTTGCCAACAACTTCAAATTTCTATTACTATATTCAAAATATTCTCTCTTCAAATACATCAAATCTTTTTTCACTTTTTGTATATCTTTCCCTACCAATTCATTCTTTAATCTTTGCATTTTCTCATAAACCTCTTTACTTTTAGTCTTTACATGCTCTTCTAGTAACCATTTAATCTCATTCTCCATTTCATGTTGTTTATCTCTAAAATGCTTATTCTTAATTGAGTCCAGTTTGATACATTCTCCTCTAAAAACCGACTTCATGGCATCCCAAACTACATTGTAATCCACCTCACCTGTATCATTCCAATCCCAACACTCATTCCACTTCTCAATTATTTGTTCCTTACACTTTTGATCGTGGAACAATTTTTCATCATATCTCCAATTTCTCTTATATTTTCCCCCCTCTATCAATTTTTAATTCCACCCAAAATTTTGCATGGTCCGGTTCTTTAAATATCCCAATCTCCGCATCTTCTAAATCTTTAATCAAATTTTCCGAAACCAAGATATAATCTATTCTAGAATATGTATTATGGACCTGTGAAAAATATGTGTATGCCCTCTCCGATCCCTTAATCTCCCTCTAGCTGTCCTTCAGACCTAATGTCTTCATCCATTTATCCCAAATCTTCATACCAGCTGTTCTCCCAGCTCTTGATAAATTCTTACAGTCCTCTGGTACCCGTATTAAATTAAAATCTCCGGCAACTATCATTTTTGATGTTCTCTCTTTTTCTAAAATACCAAGTATTTTATTTAAAAATGTTTGCTGATGATCATTTGGGGCATATATGTTTACTAACGTTATCTCTTCATCATCTATTTTCCCAGTTATAATCACATATCTACCTTCTGGATCTGCTATACTTTTTTCATCTCAAAGCCAAGTCTCCTCGAAATCAGGACTGCCACACCCCTCGCTTTTGATGTTCCATATGCTTTTTCATATACCTGCATCCATCCCAAAAAAAGCCTGTTAGTATCTTCTGATTTTTGATGGGTTTCCTGAAGAAAGACTATATCTGGTCTATCCTTCCTCAGGGCAGATTCTAACCTCGTCCTCTTAACTTGACAGCCGGTACCTTTCACATTCCAGGTCAATACTTTAATATTCTTCAGACCTATGTCTTACTCTCCTTTCTTTCTGACAATCGCGGACTCCTATTTGTGCCTTTTCCTCCACCACATATACATTATCTAACAAACTACAGTTTAAAAAAAATTACATTTAACATCTAAACTAACCGCACGAAAAACAATCATGTCTGCCCTCCCCACCCTTCTTTCAAAAAGTGGCCCTTGATTATCAAAGAGGGGAGGGGGGAACGTGTAAAAGAATGCATCTTATCTGTAGCTCTAGCGCTGTATCTACTAGTATTATAAAATTATTACTATTACTAAACAAACTCTGTTTCAAATTAATCCATCTCACCCATCCTCTGCCACCACCTGCACCTCCGTTTCCACCTCTATTCCTCCTGTTGCCCCCTCTCCGATTCACCTGCATAATCTCTCCGCAATCCCCCCGATTCCACCAGCGCTTTCCTTAATCCCCTCCATTCTCGAGATGACATTTTAACCAGACCAATCCGACACAGATAGTCTAAATAATCCATTTCATCCTCCAACACATGCATTTTTTCCCCAAAAAAAATCTGAGTTGTTTGGGAAACTTCCAATGATAGTCGATAGATCGCTCCCTGAGGATTTTTGTCACGGGTTTCATCTTAAACCTCCACACTCGTTCCTCAACAGATATGTCATTATACACCTCAATCTCACACCCATCAATTTTTAAAACGCCAGATCCAGCCTGTTTTATAAAAGCCATCACCTTTAATTTCTCCGCCCAATTTGCAAATTTTACTAATACATTTCTATTTCCTTTCCCCCTTCTTGCCCCCAATCTAAAACAGCTGACAATATCTTCATTTACAAAATTTATCCCCATGTTCAAACTGTTTAGCCAATCCACAATTCTTTCTTTCAGTTTATCTGGCGTTTTCTCCACCAAATTGCGTATGACCACGTTCTGTTTTCTCATCACCTCTTCAACCACATCTAATTTTTCCCCTTGACTCTCTATTTTTAATTTAACCTCTTTTTGTTCCTCATGAAGCCCTCTCATGTCATCTTGCATCAATTTCATATCATTTTGCACCACATTTAAAACTTTATCCATACTCTGATAATTGGCGTCCACCTTTATAGTTAAATCAGTTAGTTGTAAAACAAGATTTTTATGACACCCCATTAACTCTTCCTTGTCTTTCCCCCTCACTTCCTTCATTTCACGAAACGCCTTTACATTTGCCTCCTCCATTTTATCCATTTTTTTCATCAGTTTCCCCAACTCCACCATTATTTGCAATTGGTCAAATGAATCAGCTTCTGTCCCTCCTATTGCTGTTGACTCCGTAGATGCAGACTTCTCTTTCTTTTCATCCTTCTTTTCTTCCTTTCTTGAATCCAACTTTTTCGGCCTAACCACCTCCTCCTCCTTTCTCTTATCCATTTCTTCTGATAGGTTTTCAAACAGTGCACTCAAAAGATGCACCATTTTCCTACCCACCGGTTTCTTTTCCCAGGTAAATTCCAGCTTTTCCAACTCCAAAAATAGATCCAAAAGGAGGAGCCAATCGTATTATAATTCAATCAATATCAATTGCTGTTCCTCAGATTTATAATCCACTTGTGAAACAACGTCTGCCAGTCCACTTTTAATATGTATATCCAAAGGAATGAAAGGAATAAAAGGTTTCAAAGCGCAGCACTGTCCTCCATAATAATACTAAACCATAGCTTCAAAACCTCAAACCTTTAATCTCGAAATAATCCTTCTCCTTAGGGCTGCTCCTGTGTTGCAATACAGCCAAACCGCTTTAATAAGCTCCTTGCTCCCAACGAAAACAGCAGCAGTGTATCCACAAACTAAGGGAGGAGGGAACCTATAACTTTCACAGTGGAATCACCACTTCCTTTGTAATCCAAATAACAGGCATCAGCAGAGATCAAAATAACGATTCCACCTTCCAAAGTACACCACCAAATTCTGGTATTCCACAGAAATGTGCCGTAGAGAATCCCTAACCCAAGCAGATCGAAGATAGGGACTCCAAACCTTTAAAATAGGTGATCCGAAGGTCCCCTCCAAATGGCGCAGGCTTAAAATCACAGAGGACGAAACCAACCTATCTCCCTCTTTCTTCTGTTCCATCCGTTCTCTGGAGCTCTGACCAATATCTTTCAGATTTAATCCTTTAGCTCCTTTCTGCCCTTTCTCTCCTCTCCAGGCTTCTTAATTCTCCAATATCCCACTCTGGCTCCCCCACTCACGGATGCCTTCTTCAGCGTTTCCTTCTTTAACTTCAGTTAACTTTCACTTTCCATTCCACCGCCATTACAAAGCCATGTCCTTCCTTCTCGCAACTTTGCAGACACACGCACTCTCATCACTTGCCTGACTGTGTCAGAAAAGCATATATAAATGCTTGTATACAAATGCCAGAAGCCTCCGGAACAAAATAGGGGAGCTGGAATACTTAGCAATAGATAAGAATATTGATATTATTGGTATCACTGAAACCTGGTGGACGGATGATAACCAATGGGATACAGTTATTCCAGGCTACAAACTGTACAGGAAAGATAGGAAGGGGCAAATGGGAGGTGGTGTGGCCTTGTATGTCAAAGAAGTGATAAAATCATATGAATTGGAATATCTAGGTGATTTGGAGTCACCATTAGAAGCTCTGTGGGTAAGAGTACCAGGCCACAAGGATGGTCTAACAGTAGGCATATACTATCGGCCTCCGACCCAAACTCTTGAGGGAGACTGGCAGTTGGAGAATGTTGTAAAGGAGGCATCCAAGAAGGGAAGCCTGGTTATAATGGGGGACTTCAATTACCCTCACATAGACTGGGTGAACTGTTGTTCAGCACATGATAAAGAGATAAAGTTCCTAGATATGCTAAATGATTGTTCCCTGGGACAGATGGTTGAAGACCCAACTAGAGGTACAAGAATCCTTGACTTGATCCTGAGTAATACTCAGGATCTGGTGCAAGATGTTAATGTGACTGATCCAATAGGGAACAGTGACCACAACTCAATTATGTTTAACTTGATCATAGACCGCAAGTCACTGATAAAATCTAACACAGAGACCTTAAATTTTCAAAAAGGAAATTTCCCAAAGTTGAGGAAACTAGTAAAAAAGAAGCTGAAAGGGAAAATTGAGAGAGTCCAAACACTCCAAGAGGCATGGAGGCTGTTTACAAAAACAATAACAGAGGCTCAATTGGAATGCATACCCAAAAGGAAAAAGGGCACTGCCAGGTCCAAGAGGACTCCAATGTGGCTTACAGGAGCTGTTCGGGAAGTGATCAAGAGCAAGAAAAGCTCATTTAGAAGATGGAAGGCTTGTCCGAATGAGGACAGCAGGCAGGAACATAAATTCTGGCAGAGCAAATGCAAGGCAACAATCAGGAAAGCAAAGCAAGACTTTGAGGAGCGTATAGCTAAAAATACTCAGAGAAATAACAAAGACTTCTTTAAGTACATTAGAAGTAAGAACCCAACTAGGAAGGCCATTGGACCATTAGATGACAATGGAAGGCAAGGGGTTATTAAAGAGGAAACAGAGATTGCAGAGAGACTCAATGAATTCTTTGCTTCAGTATTCACTGAAGAAGACAGAGGCCACATGCCCAAAACAGAGCCTATCTTCGTAGGGAGGGAAACCGAAGAATTAAGCCAGATAGAAATAACCAGGGAGGAGGTCCTTGCATGTCTTGTTAAGCTAAACACTAACAAATCACCAGGACCAGATGGCATCCATCCACGAGTTCTCAGAGAACTTAAAGATGAAATTGCTGATCTCCTAGCCAAAATATATAATCTTTCCCTCAAATCAGGCTTTGTGCCTGATGACTGGAAGGTAGCGAATGTAACACCAATTTTCAAAAAAGGATCCAGGGGTGATCCAGGAAATTACCCACCTGTCAGTTTGACATGTGTCCCAGGTAAAGTGATGGAAACCATCCTAAAAGATAGAATTAATAGGCACATAGAAGAGAAGGCGCTGCTAAAGGAGAGCTAACATGGCTTTTGCAAGGGCAAAACATGCCTCACTAATCTGTTGGAATTTTTTGAGAGTGTCAACAAGCATGTGGATAAGGGGGATCCAGTTGACATTGTTTATCTGGACTTTCAGAAGGCTTTTGACAAGGTCCCACACCAAAGGCTCTTGAATAAACTTACCAGTCATGGAATAAAGGGACAGGTCTTGTCCTGGATCAGCAACTGGCTAAGGGACAGGAAACAGAGGGTAGCACTAAATGGACACTTCTCCAAGTGGAGGGCAGTAAAGAGTGGGGTCCCCCAAGGTTCAGTACTGGGACCCCTGCTTTTCAACCTCTTCATAAATGATCTAGAGGTAGGAGTAAAAAGCAAGGTAGCCAAATTTACTGACGACACTAAATTATACAGGGTAGTGAAAACTGTGAGAGATTGTGAGGAGCTCCAGAGGGATCTCTCGACACTGGGGGAGTGGGCAAAACAGTGGCAAATGAGTTTCAACATTAGTAAGTGCAGAGTGATGCATGTTGGGGCAAAGAACCCCAATTACATTTATAAACTGATGGGGTCTGAACTCTCTGCGACAAACCAGGAAAGGGACCTTGGTGTCATGGTGGACAGCTCAATGAAGGTGTCAACCCAGTGTGCCTCAGCAGTGAAAAAAGCAAACTCAATGCTAGGGATCATTAGGAAAGGTATAGAAAATAAGTCAGCAAGAGTCATTTTGCCTCTTTATAAATCTATGGTGATGCCCCACCTGGAATACTGTGTACAGTTCTGGTCGCCATACCTCCAGAAGGATATTATGGAGCTGGAAAAAGTGCAGAGGAGGGCAACCAGAATGATTAGGGGACTGGAACACCTTCCTTACCATCTGAGGCTGCAACGGTTGGGCCTCTTCACTCTTGAACGACGACGTCTAAGAGGTGACCTGATTGAAGTTTATAAAATCATGCACGGTGTGGACAAAGTAGATAAGGAAAAACTGTTTTCCCTATCGCATAACACTAGAACTAGGGGACACTCCATGAAACTTTTGGGTACTAGTTCTCAAACAAATAAGAGAAAGTACTTTTTCACCCAGAGGATTACTGGTCTATGGAACTCCCTGCCAGAAGAAGTGGTGACAGCTGTCAGTCTTGACAGCTTTAAGAAAGGATTAGACAAGTTCATGGAGGACAAGAGTATCAATGGCTATAATTATGGATACTTAAGGACAACCTGCGGGTTGGAGAGATAGGCAGGATATCTCTCAATATCATTTCCAGGGAATCCTAAGCAGGTGAAGGCATCTGCTTGGGAATACCCTGAAGGAAATGGTGAGCCACTGTGTGAGACAGAATGCTGGACTGGATGGGCTGTGGCCTGTTCCAGCAAGGCTGTTCTTATGTTCTTATGTTCCGTCGTGGATTCTCCCCGCTCTTTCACTTCGGAGATCCCGTAACTGCCAGGTCTTTATCTGCCGACCTTTATTCTCTTTTAAGAGCCCTCTTTCTCTAGGAAATTTTGCCCAACCATGGCGCGTCCAGCTCGATCCCCGGCACGTCCGGCTTGGCCCTCGGCCCCCGCCGCCGCCACTTATCTCACCCAGCGCCGCCGCTCCACAGGCTTCAAATCCTCAGAATGTTCTTCATTAATTCAGGGTGGCACAGACCTCTTTTTTTCCAAAGTTTGAGACGGTTTTAAAGGCAATAAATCTCTTTCATAACCTCTTTAACAGCGCAAGCTAATTATTCCAATGTTACTCCATTGGCATCTTAGCCACGCCCCAAGAGTATAGTTTTAAGATGTTTCTTCAAATCATCCAACAATGGGGCCTGGCGTAACTCCATCAGTAGAGCATTCCATATCAACAAAATATATAATTTGTCAGTTTACCTATAAATGAACACAATAGTGATTGAACAGGGAAATTAGATTGAACTGGCTTAAAAGAATTTTAAAGTATTTTTCTGCCAGTGCCTATTGGGATTCGGAGAGGTAACTCCATAGTTACCTTCAATGTCTTTTGTGCCAATCAGTAAGATTGCTACTCACAGGAATTTGATTCACTGGATGCTCAAATAATTTTGTCATAATTTGTGTGGTTGATACAGTCTCTTAACTGTTTCGCCATATAGTAAATCAAGACAATAGCATCTCAATTGCAAGGAAGAGAAGTGAGTTCTTAGCATCTCCTTGATTGCAGATGTTGGAGGGGACTCAAACCTGAACTGGAGTTGGAGGGATTCAGATCTCAACTGAATTGAAAGAAAGTTTTCAACAGATTGAGTTTTGCAGTATTTGTGGAATCCTATCACTCAGACCTGTCTACTTAGAATTCAGTCCCTATTGATTATAATGTTGGAAAATTACAAAAAAATTACAATTGAATGATTCCCATTTAATCCTGGGATATAGTTGAGGAACTCAACCTCCTTTATGTCACCTGGAGAACCTTGAATAGGCTGAGGGTAGGAGTGCATAACATTTAGACTCTAAATATAAGACCAAGTGGGAGTTGCTTATGGACAACAACATGCTTTGTGAATGTGGAGAGACACAGAGCCCAGTTCATTTGCTGGTTTGCTGACTAGTGATGGAAACATGTACTGAAGAGGGCTTAAGGTTGGCCAATGACGAAGCCAAGAAGGTGGGTTCATTTTGGAAGTCCAAAGTCTGACCTGAACACAAAAGGGAAACACTGGGTGTCAGTGGGGAATATGCCCTACAGCTTTTTCACATATCCCAGAGTTTCTACCATCCTTTTTTTATTTGTTCCTTTATTAGCCATCTTTCCTCTCTCTTCTCTCTGAAGGTTGTAGAAATGTTGATTCATGTGGCATAAAAGAACAAAAGCATGTCTCCTTGTTTCCTTTAACCAAGAAATATCCAGACTAATCTTTTTTCAAGGAGAGAGGACAGAGCAGATACTCCATATTTTTCCTTTGCATGAAAAAGGAAACAATCAAATTTCAAAATCCCTCCAGTATTCATTGGTGCTTTATACCAGATAAATAGTTATAGGTTGGTATCCAGATAATGGGCATTGCATTTTCCAGTGATTGAGCAGAGAAAATAGTGTGGACAAAAGAACAGGAAAAAGCTGTCAAAACACATGGTCAGAAATAGACAGTAGCCATAGAGATAAGAATATAAAATTTTAAAGACTGAAATAATTTTGTGCAGTTATGCAAACAACTTAGTTTTTGGAAGTGAATTACTGCAAGTTAAGAAATCTCCATGGATATTATCTTTTGCTTTCGCATAACTGTACAACAGGATTCCAGCAAATATGTAACATACTTGAGTTTTAAGACTCATTACCATAAGATGAGATAATGCAGCCTAATTTGGATGGTTCTAACTACAATTAGATAATTTGTTATTAACATATCTATACAACTGTGTGGGGAAATCTTTGCTGTCCATATATTTTGAGTAGAGTCTCCATAGTTTTTTACCCTTTGCCATGATGGTTGAGATTTCTGAAATATTAACATCAAGAAGGTCAACAATTTTCCTTCCACTCCACCACATAAAAAGAAACCAAAGAACCTCCATAATTAAAAGAAGCATATCTTTGATCCCCAAGTGCTGCAGACAAACAGCAAGGAAAGATCACTCACCTGGCCAAAACTGAAGCAGCATGTTATAACTTTTGCTGGATTTTTGCAGTCCTTATGGGACTGCAGTGGCTCAAGTGGCTAAGACTCTGACTGGGAGGCAGAAGGTCAGCAGTTCGATTCCTGAGTACTGCAGGATAGAATGAGTACCCGTCTTTGTCCTATCTCCTGCCAACCTAACAGTTCGAAAGCAAGAAATTGCAAGTAGATAAATAGGGACCACTTAGGTGGGAAGGTAACAGTGTTTCATGTGCTTCAGTGTCTAGTCATCCCTGCCACATGACCACAGAAATGTCTGCAGAAGCAGATAGCACTGGCTCTTCAGCTTTGAAACAGAGATGAGCACTGAACCCTAGAGTCAGATACGACTGGCTTTCAAGCAAGGGAAACCTATGCTGAGTGCAACTTTCCATTAGTTGTCATAAGAGCTGGAAATGGCTTCTCTGGTAGCATGTATGAATTTGTCCAAATGTCCAAATATTGTTCGTTGCTACCACACTGCCTAGGTCGGTTAGTTTTCTTAATGAATGTTTCAGAAACTACTCAAGACATGTTTACATTCCTTTGTGCTGGGAGCTTTCTACAGCAGTCCATTAACTAACATGCTGCACAGCAGGCAGTAAGTGGAAAATGTAGAGAACTGTTGACAGGTTTGCATCTCTGAAATAGTTTGACACACAGCAGTATTGTGAGGTGGAATGCAGTTTGGTAATGGTTTGATGACAAGGAGTAGGAAGGTTTCAAAAGAGACAGCTTTGAGAAATCTCTGTAACTTTTAATGTCCTACATCATATAGCTTTTTTGTATATGATGTATAAAAACCTCCTTTAGAATGTGATTTTTGTGAGTACTGGGCTCTCTGTAGTGCAATCCTCCTGGTTTTGACAACTTCATCCCCCTACTCAGAGTGGCTACAAAGACTGTAAACATGATGGAGATGTAGGCAACCTGTGACCTCTCTGTTGCGCACAACTTGCCTTAAAAGCAATAGCAATTGCACTTATATACCATCCCATCATACTCTCTGGGTGATTCACAAGGTAATTAGGATTTTGCCCCCAACATGCTGGGTACTCATTCTACTGGAAGGCTGAGTCAACTTTCAGCCCTGTCAGGATCTAGCTCACAAGATCAGCAGTTTTGGCTGCAGTACAGCAGTTCAACCACTGCACCATCAGGCCTTTTTACAGTTGAAAAGAAGAGACTATTCCACCAGCAGTGGTTACTCCTAAGACACAAAACATGTTCATTTAGGACAGGGATTCCCAACCTATGGCCCGTGGGCCAGCCCCGGCCCATGACGCCATTCCAACCGGCCCATCTCCGTCACCTCCACACCCAGAAGTAGAAGTGAGCATGTTTATGTCAGCTATAAAATGTGTCCGTGCATGTGCAAATGAGCCCACGGCTGACATGAACACAAAAGTGGGCGCATTTACATCAGCCATAAATGCGCCTGCATCTGCTTCTGAGGGCATGGTCCAGCCCACTCAGCTGTTCTGGGGTGTGGTCAGGCCCCTGGTGCAAAAAGGTTGGCCACCCCGACTTAGAAGCTCTGCAACCCAGACAACAATAAAAAGTCACAGAAGCCTTCATTTGTCTTTTTATTCAGTTCTTACGAATGTAAAGCTCAACGGGGAAAAGGCATCAAAGTTACTGGTGGCCATTTTTGACCTCTACATACATGTGTGATTTCACACTCAATCTTAACATGGAATTATACCTCATTGGAAGTCTATTTTGATTTGTTACATATTTTGATTTAGTTTTATTTTGATATTTCAATTATTTTGATATGTTTTTATTTTGATTTTTGTTTTCTTTTGAGTGTATTTCCTAAAAATTAAAAGCCTACAATGGGCATAGAAACACCTGAGATTTAGTGAACCTTTTAGGTATGCTGATCAAGAACTGCAGGTCCATTTCTTTTTAACATCCCTATTTAATTTTGATGTCTCCATGTATTAGTGGAGAATATTCATTGCTAAATAAAAGCAATCGCCAGAGAAGCTCAAGGCTTCCAGCACAAGGTTTTAATTTGATTACTACTTCCCTTTGAATTGGGAACAGCCACAGTTCTCTCATAATGGTGATTTTGCTTTCATTCATTTTTGCTTTTAGGAGCATGCTTAGCAATGAGAGATCGTATTAATCTATTAACAGTGACCAGACTTTTTAAAAGATGTGGTGGAAGCAAAATAGAGTTTGCAAGCCTTCCGTCACAGATTTTCCATCAAAAGACTAGGAAAAGTGCAATGTAAGAAAGGAAACGATCACATTTTCACTCAGGAAGGAAATAAAAAATTGTTTTCTCTTTTACATTTCAGAAATTCAGTCGCAGACAGACACTTTACAGTCCTGAAAAGAGAAAGTTGCGGGGGGGGGGGGATGGGATGGGTCAAAACTAGAATATGAAAAATTTACCATTTGCCTATCTTAACAACTACAGCCCATCTTTCTACACATTCTCCTAATTTATTCCTTGGGCAGCAATTGTGGTCAAATGGATATCAACACTTCTCTTAATCTATTTATACGTAGCATTACTTCCAAGTGGAACAAAACCTGTTGTTTCCTTAGAGTTCTCATCAGAAAGAGAGGTTGGCAACCATATCTGAATAAGATTACCTGGAATCTATATGACCCCAACCTAACACTCTCCAGATCTATCAGACTGCAATTACTATTATCCTGTTGCTGGATGATAGCGGTCGTCATGCAACAAGTGTCATTCAACACATCAGGAGGGCACCTGGTTGGAGAAAGCTGCCTTAGGGCATAAGTGCTATCAATTCAGTAGATTATAATTATCAGACAAGAACAGGAAAAATTTCAAGATTTTCCTCCAAGGCTTTTAAGAAAACAGCATTGCTGTATAAGCATTGCTGCAAGGAAGCAAGATTACCTGGAGATGTTTTCTGCCACTTCCCAGCATGAAGAAATTTCAGGAGCTTTGTGGGAAAAGATACTGAAAGGATTTTGCTGAGTTTGATGCCTGAAAAATACATGGTGCTTCCACCTTAATAGGAACCAGAGATTTCCTGTGGGCTTTACATACAACTCTGAAGAATATTTTTGCCTGGTTCTGAACCAGAAAAGAGTCAGAAAATAAGGAAGAAATAAAATTAGAGGCACCATTATGTGCACCATTGACCCAATGGATTGGCCAGGCACACTGTGGAAATGCCAAGTGAACAGGGGGGGGGGGGGGCAGGGAGCTATCAAAGAAACAGGGCAAATATGTTTCACTTTCTTTAATGTTTGATCTTTTTACATAAAAATGTGTTGGATCTCACGTCTTCATCAATTTGCCTTTTTAAAAAAATCTACAGGAAATTCAATGTCTGTTTATGTGCATACACATTTTTGTATATATTTTCCACCAATATAAACATTCCCCACCCCCAAGTTGGTTGAGAGTCTTCTCGGGGCACGGGGGCTTGAGAGATCTAACTAGGCAGTGTTGCCCATCTCTTGTCAATGATGTTAGGCCGGGACTAAAACTCACCAAAGCATCCTCCATTGGATCCCCTGGGCAAGGTAAAAGTGGAGTGCACAAGTCATGGTCTTCCTAGTCAGCAGGTGACATGATATCAAATGGCTAAAAAAAAAAACTTCATGCAAGTAGACTTGATTTCTCACGTCCATTTGCATGTGTGGAATGTCGTCGCGGAAATGTCTACCATTGCGCAGACTCCTAGCTGAATAATGACTCCAAGGTATCCAAGGTATACACGTTTTTACAGACACTCTCCCACAAATAAATTCCTTTTAACTCTGTTTTTTCCTGCCATACATTTAAAAAAAAATTCATTACAATATTTAAATTATATTTCACTGTGCATATTACTTCAGGAAGTAAATTAGATTGAGTCATATTAAAATGTTAACTAAATGAATTCTACCCATCTTTAGTTAGCAAGCAACTACTGCTTAATCTGTAGTTGCTTCTTAGTTAATTCAGTTACTAGCCTCACCTAGAGTAGACCAACTGAATCAATTATTACATGATAAATAAATCCACTGATATAATGGGTGTTCTCTAGTTGGAATTAACAATTGGAATTGGGCCGGAATGTTTATTACTGGGATATGTGAATGTATATTTACAACTACTCAAATTGATGTTTAATCTTTATTCAAATCACTGTACTGCTGCTTTCAATGCAGTCAGAATTTCTTCTTTCATGCCTCCTTTCAAGAAAGATTCGCCAACATTCCCCCCCCAACCCCCCCAAAAAAAACACTTGAAGTCAGTTTTATCAAATATCATACTCAAACCAGAGATCTCTCCAAAATTTTAATATCGTCAGTAGGGAAATTCCCACCTATTATAAAACAGATTGAATTGAAGGAGATCTCAAAAGGGCTTTAGGGGAATATTTCCCGAAAGAAATATGATATACCTGATAATTCATTAGACCAGGGACACCTGGGTTCAACTGTCTATTTAGCTATCAAACTTACTGATATAGCTATTCTCTCTCATGCTAAGCAACAGAGTTGTTATGAAGCTTACCTTTGGGAAGAGGGTTTGCACACTGCCCTTTCAAGAAAGCTTTTAAAATATTTACTATCACCAATGGCAGCCACAATTTCCCCTGGATATAACTAGGATGATTGTTCTTTGTTGTTCAGTCGCACAGTCGACTCTGACCCTTTGCGACCCCATGGGCCATTTTCCTCCAGGTGCCTCTGTCTTCTACCATCCCCCTCAGCCCTCCCAGCTCTGTGCCCATTGTGTCTATAATACCATCTAGCCATCTCATCCTTGGCCTCCCCCTTCTTCTTTTGCCCTCCACCTTTCCCAACATCAATGCCTTCTCAAGTGAATTCTCCCTTCTCAATTGATGTCCAAAGTATTTTAGCTTCATCTTTACTATTTGACCTTCCAATGAGCAGTCAGGGTTAATTTCTTCTAAGATTGACCTATTTGTTCTCCTCGCTGTCCAGGGGACTCTCAAAACCCTCCTCCAACACCACATTTCAAAGGCATCTATTCTTCTGCGTTCAGCCTTCCTAATTGTCCAGCTCTCACATCCATACATTAGTACTGGGAAAACCATTGCTTTGACTATTCTAATTTTTGTTTGCAATGTAATGTCTCTGCTTTTCACTATGTTCCCCAGGTTTCTCATCGCTTGTCTCCCAAGAATCAGTCGCCTTTTTATTTCATCGCTGCAATCCCCATCTGCAGTGATCTTTGATCCTAAGAAAGTAAAATCTGTCACTGCTTCTACTTCTTCCCCGTCTATTTTCCAGGAACTGATGGGGCCTGTTGCCATTATCTTGGTTTTCTTGATATTGAGTCTCAAGCCAGCTTTTGCACTCTCCTCCTTCAGCCCAATCAAGAGATTCTTTAGGTCTTCCTCACTTTCTGCCATTAGGGTGGTATCGTCTGCATATCTCAGATTATTGATGTTTCTCCCAGCGATTTTAATCCCATATTGTGATTCCTCCATCCCTGCACTGCGCATTATGTGCTCTGTGTATAGGTTGAATAAGCATGGTGACAAAATGCAGCCTTGTCTTACTCCTTTTCCTATTCCAAACCACTCTGTTATTCCATGTTCTGTCCTAACTGTTGCTTCTTGGTTCATGTACAGATTTCTCAGGAGGCATATGAGGTGCTCTGGTATTCCCATCTCTTTAATTACTTGCCACATCTTGTTGTGGTCCACACAGTCAAATGCCTTAGTGTAGTCAATAAAACAAAAGTAAACTTGTTTCTGGTATTCCTTTGTTTTCTCCATGATCCAGCGTATGTTGGCGATGTGGTCTCTAGTCCCCCTGCCTCTTCTGATACCAGCCTGCACCTCTGGTAATTCTCTCTCCACATGCTGCTGAAGTCTGTCCTGTATTATCTTGAGCATCACCTTGCTGGCATGTGGGATGAGCGCGATTGTTCGATAATTTGAACATTCTTTGGCATTGCCCTTTTTTGGGATTGGGACGTATACTGATCTTTTCCAATCCTGTGGCCACTGTTTTGTTTTCCAAATCTGCTGGCATATTGAATGCAGTAATTTGACGCCATCATCTTTTAGCGCTTTGAAAAATTCAACTGGGATACCATCATCTCCACTAGCTTTGTTGTTTGCAGTGCTCTTTAGGGCCTTTATGACTTCACTCTCCAGGATGTCTGGCTCAAGTTCAATTTCTTCATCATTGTGATTATCAGGAGTGTTGAGGTCCTTTTTGTAAAGTTCCTCTGTGTACTCTTTCCATCTTTTCTTAATTTCTTCTGCATCAGCTAGCTCCTTTCCGTCTTTGTCCCTTATCATGGTCATTTTTGCTTTAAATGTTCCCTTGATTTCCCCAATTTTTTTGAAAAGATCTCTGGTTCTGCCTCTTTTGTTGTTTTCCTCCATTTCTCTGCACTGTTCTTTTAGGTAGTTTTCCTTATCTCTCCTTGCTTTTCTTTGAAATTCTGTGTTCAAATGGTTGTAGTTTTTCCTTTCTCCTTTGACTTTTGCGTTCCTTCTTTCCTCTGCTATTTTAAGAGCCTCATCAGACAACCACTTTGCTTTCTTACTCTTCTTTTCTTTTGGTATGGTTTTCTTTGCTGCTTCCTGCATGATGTCCCTCATCTCCATCCATAATTCTTCCGGTACTCTGTCTACCGAGTCTAAGCCATTAAATCTGTTCATCACCTCCACCGTGTATTCTTTAGGGATGCTGTCTAGGTGATATCTTTCTGGTCTCCGTGTTTTCCCTATTTTCTTTAGTCTAAACCTGAATTTTGCGATCAGTAGGTTGTGATCTGAGCCACAGTCTGCTCCAGGTCTTGTTTTTGCTGACTGTATGGAGGTTCTCCATCTTTGGCTGCAGAGTATGTAGTCAATCTGGTTTCGGTGTTGGCCATCTGGTGATGTCCATGTGTAAAGTCGCCTCTTGTGTTGCTGGAAGAGAGTGTTTGCTATGACCAGTGCATTCTCTTGGCAGAGCTCTATCAATCTTTGCCCTGCTTCATTCTGTGTTCCAAGACCAAATTTGCCTGTTATTCCCTCCACTTTTTGATTTCCTACTTTGGCATTCCAGTCTCCTATTATAATTTGGACATCATTTCTTGGTGTCTGTTCTATGAGGTGTTGTAAGTCCTCATAGAACTGGTCCATTGTGGCTTCATCTGCACCAGTGGTTGGTGCATATATTTGGATCACAGTGACATTGAAAGGTTTGCCTTGAAATCTGACTGACATCATTCTGTCATTTTTGAGATTGTATTCCATTGTTCTAAGACAGTAATTTTCAACCTTGGGACCTGAGATGTTCTTGGACCAAAACTCTTTGAAGCCTTCACCATTGGCTATGCTGGCCAAGATTTCTGGGAGCTGTAGTCTAAGACTATCTGGCATCCCAAGGTTGGGAAGCACTGTTCTAGGATATTATTGGGAGAAAATTTGGTCATAACTGACATTTCTGTTTCCTTCAATCTTCAAATAATTGCCCCTCAATAAATTGTCCCCCAAAATTTGATCCTGCTCTACATATTGTTTAAAGTAGCATTTTCTCTTGAAATGTCATCCCATGAATCATGAACAAGATTTTTGCTAAGCCTTTATACAGAAAAAACATGTTGAAAGGTGCAGTGTTATTCCATCATATTTGAAACCATTACCTCACTAGAGTCTGCAATTTGTGCTGCTTCAGTCAATATAACTAGGGGCCACGGTGACACAGTAGTTAATAAGCTTGCCTTGTTAGCTGGCAAGTCAGCAGTTCAAGACCCGGGTACTGCATGATGGATTGAGTGCTCATCTCTGTCCCAGCTCTTGGGAACATGAAAGGAGCCTCATTCAGGTGTCCACTGAGTGGAATTTCTCCAGCAAAAATCCTTTCAATCTAGAATAATTTCTGACAGAAAATTATTATTATAGTCAATATAACTAACTCATGATAGGCCTGATCTGTTAAATACAGTACAGTAGTTAATAGCATCCCCTCTCCATAGTCAATCAAAATTTTATATTAAAAGCCTATATCTATTCCACATAAAGATGAGAGCTGGATAAATTTAGTATCTAAAGCAAAATAATGAGCAAAACAATGAACCTTACTGCTTTTGATAGATGAGTTCTAAAAATAAACTTGGATACTCTCCTCTTGATTCCCTGGCTTCCCATCACTGTAACAGTTTAGCTAATGAAGTCACACTGTATGCTGTGAACAGCTGGTCTCTTGCAAAGATGCATAATATTTCAACTTCACTCCTCTGCCAGGATCCTGTGAGACAGAAACAACAGAAGAAAAATCAATAAGTGCAGCCAATTGCAACCTTTAAAATCACTTTGGATAGCCTCGGGGTAGCTATCTCATAAAATATACTAAACAATAGATTGGGCACTACCTACATGCCTTGAGAGATTGAAATAATGGTTTTATGAATCATGGAACAAAGGCAATTGCATTTGTACTGATGAAAGGGCTCAGGAGGTGACATGTTTAGCATCTATGGAGTATAGGAGAACATGCTTCCAAATGCTGTGTGCTTGATATGCTGCCATAGTGCTTGTTTCTTGCAGCAGGCATGCAAATCTTTATCATTGTAGGATCCACAATGTACCTGCAACAATACTCCTTCCTCCCCCACTAGAATGTGATGGAACCAAGGTCACCCAGTGAGTTTCATGGTCACAGGGATCCAAGGTCTCCCAAGTCCTTGTCCAGTTCATTAACCACTTTCTCACACATGGCAATGATGCTAACACAAGTGCTTATTATAGAAATTATATGGCCACAGCCCTATATCAGTTCCATCAGTGGCACAGGTAGATTTTGAAGTGTAGGAACACATCATAAGCCTTCCCATAGTCACACCTACAAGCAAGGTACAAAATGCAACCTGCTGTGTGGATTTCCATCATCTAATCATTCTTAGCAGTTTTAACCTTCCTCATGAGCAGGGTTTTTTTTTTCTTAAAGCTAATGGCCTGGATTCTTCCAGGTTTCTGCATCAATGGAGTAACAAAGGATTGTACAACTTACATAAACTTTCCCAGTGCACAGGCAGCAGTCTCCATAAAGGGGGGGGGGGCATTCTCCACATATATATTGGTAATGCTTGTGCAAGCAACACAATGCCATGTTTGTGGCCTGCCACTCAGCATATGTCCAATACATTATTGGCCAATGGATTTAACTGATCATTTAAGACTACCTCACAGTACAGTAAATTGTTATTACCCTTAAACATACACTGTTGCTGAGAAAAATCCTTTCCCCTCCTCCCAGAGATGATGGAGAGGCCCAAGGGAGTGATGGGTGACATAATTGTGAATGCTCATTTTAAAAGGCCTGCTGTTCCAATTCTAACTCCACAGCTACTCCTGGTACAGTGCAGTGTAATCTATTCAGGTAAAAATCCTATCAAACCAGAGTAATCTCTGACATGAAAATGAGGTAAAAATGCCATTATCTTTTTTTGTTAGGACTTACTCGCAAATAGGTTGCAAAGGACTGTAGCCGTAGACATGCAATGTGCTCCATTCAGTGAGTTGTTTCAGTAAATGACCACATTCTAGAAGTTAAAAACAATAGTGGAGAAGCAGAATGAGAGCCAGTGGTGATCTGACTTTTGGAAATGATGTATCATTCCAAAGCAGCTGGAGCTTACCTCATTTTATCTTCACGGCATTAGGTTTTAGTAATTATTAAGGGGTTTTAGTAACATTGTTCTTTTAGATAGATGGCCTACTGTTATAGCAAACTAGCATAGGTGCCCGTCTTTTGGGGGC
Source organism: Bradypodion ventrale (assembly GCA_035047345.1). Classification (NCBI taxonomy): domain Eukaryota; kingdom Metazoa; phylum Chordata; class Lepidosauria; order Squamata; family Chamaeleonidae; genus Bradypodion; species Bradypodion ventrale. The sequence continues at coordinate 71,484,479 of JAWDJE010000003.1, read as the reverse complement.
AGGCTCAACCCATGGGGTGGGGGTAGCTTGGAGAGTGTTTTTTTCCTTTTTGGCTCCCACACACACACCATTTGTGATGCCCCCTGGCTCTCAGTAAAGGAAGCTGGGCAGACTCACCCCAGCGTGATGATGAGGGAGGGATGTAGGTATTGAGGGGGAAATTTAGACAGAAAGGAAGACGGGAGGGTAAGAATGAGGGAGGGAAGGAAAGAAGGAAGGGGAAAAGAATGGCTGGAGGTAGGGAAGGAAGGATGAGAGCTAATTACCCGGCCTTGTTTGTTGTATGTTTAGATTTTTTGGACCCTGATACACCCCCCCCCCTCTCTCTCTCTCTCATTCAGGCACACACACACACACACAAGTGACTGATCTGGAACCCACTGTCTTGCACACACACAGAGACACACACTCCCTGCCTCTCACTCACACAGCATTGATGTACATTGAAAGTGTCTTGTTCCAGGGCTGTAGAGGCTTAAATGGAATGGGTTTGTTCCATCCGCATTAGGACCTTTCTCCATCAGTCATTCACTCTCAACCAATCACAGTCCAACATGCAAATCAGTTCTCTCCAACATTCTGTTTCCAGGCTTGGCTGTTAAACTGCCTTTTTTTTCTCCCATGGCACCATGAGAGTGGTAGTTTCTGTTCTTTTCCCCCATTTTGTGGGACTTAGGCCCCACTCTCGGCCCCCGGACCCTCGCGGCGCTGATCTCGGGGACAAAAGGTAGGTGTGTGTGGAGCATTACGGGATAGGCTTCAGGGATGTAGGTACGCATTCCACACACATACGGCCACACCCTTCCTTATAGGTATATATAGCAAATCATTCTTCCTTGCTTCCCACTATTTGAAGTTAATCAACAGGGGGGGAACTCTGGTTGTCCAGATGTTTTAAACTACAATACCCACAGCTTACTACTATTTACCATGCTGGTGGAGGCTAAAGATTCTACACTTCTTATGAAGAAAACGTATCTGATGCTGTTGAGTCCAGCGCTTAAGAAGTATTCTGACCAGTGGGATCGGGTCAAACACAGTGATTTATTATTCAGCTCATAATACCAGACTGGGGAACATGTACAAGGTGGCCAGCTTATATACAGTGAGAGTGGCAGTTACACAGGTTGATACATTTTGACATGCTTCCGGGGAAGCGGGGAAGTTTGTACTGACAAATCAGCTTTATTGACAGACATTTGAAAATGGCACCTTTGTAAAAGGCGCGCAATAGCGCTGTAGACTTTACGACACTCAAGCAGTTATAACAAATAACGCTTGGACACAACAGATGCAGAGGTTCTAATTTGTGGGAACAGATATTTTGGAGATTGAGGGAGGTTCCCACTGCTGTGTGGTTTAGAACTGGACTTTGACTCCCTACAAGTTGATGAGGAAGAACTCATGAACAAGGTGAGTAACCAGGAACAATTTACACAGGACTGATGAAAGAAATAAGAGGAGCTGAGTTTGTGCTTGCCGGCTTCAGGCTGATTGTTTGTCTGAGCTATCTGAAGGTTTCTTTGTATGTCTGTGGCTCTTTGATTCAGGGGTGTGCAGGGCACCATGGGAAGGCTCTGGACAGGGAGTGGTGGGGGCGCCTATTGGGGGGGGGAGTTTGGGGGGAATCCCATACATTGCTATTGGCATCCCAGGGCACAGAGGTGAGGGCAAGGTGGGACAAAGCCTGATTGCCCAATATACCAGCATGTGCCTGCTTTGATTTAGCTGAACAGTTTCCCTGGGAGATACTTGTATAAGAGAAGAAAAACGGATGTTGGAGCAGCTTTTTCAGTGATCTGCCATGGCTAGGTTCTAAATGTCTCTCTACCTGAAGATGCAGGAAACCTAGACCTTCAGCTAGTGCAAGCTAGTGCAAGCTAGTGCAAGCTGGTTTCCATGCTAGAAGAGAAGATACAGCAGCATAAGAAGCATTGATCTGTATTTTGCCTCATTGGGGACAATGAAATATTTGTGGATAAACCTGAACACATTTTCCTGAAATAGCAACAGAGTGAGATGTCTCTAGGCAGAAAGAAGAATACAGTACCAACAAGTTGGACGAATGTGACACAGAGAAGCTATAATATCAAGAAGCATGCTGTGTTCTTGGAGCTACAAAACCAGCATCAATGATTCTAACTTCCTGAAGAACAAGCAGCAGAAACCACAGAAGTGTACATGGAGGATTCTGTGGTTATAGGATTTTGGCCCCTTCCTAAATGAAGAGGTGACATTTTGTGATTGTAGGTGATCTGAAGAATTATGCTAATTCCTCAATATGAAGATCCAAAATGTAACAGAGAACTTGCAAGATTCTTCAGGACCACAAATTACCATCCCTTCCTTCTATCCACACTGAAATAAATGACACAGCTTTTAACATATTGCAAGAGGTTTGGAGTGGGAAGAACAAGGACTTCAAGCACTGGCAAGGGATTGCGTAGTGAAAAATGACTGGGAGGCAGAAGGTCAGCAGTTCAAAACCTGAATACTACATAATGGAATGAATGCCCATCTCTGTCCCAGCTCCTGCCAACCAAGCAGTTTGAAAGCAAGAAATTGCAAGTAGATAAATAGGTACCACTTTGGTGGGAAGGTAAACAGTGTTCCATGCACTCAGGTGTCCAGGCATGCCTGCCATATGTCCACAGAAACGTCTGCAAACACAGACAGCGCTGACTCTTCAGCTATAAACAGAGATGAGTACTGAACCCTAGAGTCGGATATGACTGGCTTTCAAGCAAGGGCAGCCGCTTTAAACCTGAGCAAGAGGATTTTAAACAGAATCCTGTAAAGGAAAGGACAGAACATTTTGGAGGACATGCAAACTATTAGTAATGGAACAAGGGTTTCAAGGTTGTATGAGAAACTGGGACAACAGTTTTCTAGTGTGCTGAATCCAAAAATGACTTCAGTTCCCCCCCATCACGTACAGGTTTTTGTTTCTTGAAAAATATGAGGGTTTTGCATTAAAACAGCATAGGAGTGATGAGAACACAGGTCTTTTTTTAAAAAAAAAAAGCTGCATAGGATATTTTTGGTAAATTTTATGTTTTCTAATGTGCTGAATCCAAAAATATCCTCGGTTTTCCCCCATCACGTACAATTATATATTTTTTTGCAAAATATTAGGGTTTTGCATTAAAATGTATAGGGGAGATGAGAACACAGGTCTTTCCAAAAACCAAAATAAATAAATAAATCAGCTGCATATGATATTTTTGGTAAATTTTATGTTTTCTAGTGTGCTGAATCAAAAAATGACAGTTTTCACCCATCACGTACAGGGATTTTTTCCCTTTTTTTGGCAAAATATGCGGGTTTTGCATTAAAACGCATAGCGGAGGTGAGAACACAGGTCTTTCAAAAAAATCAGCTGTATAGGATATTTTTGGTAAATGTTATGTTTTCTAGTGTGCTGAATCAAAAAATGACCTTAGTTTCCCTCATCACGTACAGTTGTTGTTGTTTTGCAAAATATGTGGGTTTTGCATTAAAACGCATAGGGGAGATGAGAACACAGGTCTTTCAAAAAACAACAACAGCTGCATAGGATATTTTTTTTAAAATGTTATGTTTTCTAGTGTGCTGAATCAAAAAATGACCTCGGTTTTACCCCATCACATACAGGTTTTTTTTCCCCTTCAAAATATGAGGGGTTTGCATTAAAACGCATAGGGGAGATAAGAACACAGGTCTTTCCAAAAACAAAAATAAAATAAAATAAAATAAATCAGCTGCATAGAATATTTTTGGTAAATTTTATGTTTTCTAGTGTGATGAATCAAAATTGACCTCGGTTTCCCCCTATCATGTACAGGTTTTTGTTTTGTTTTTGCAAAATATGAGGGTTTTGCATTAAAATGCATAGGGGAGATGAGAACACAGGTCTTTCCAAAAACAAAAACAGAAAAAATAAATCAGCTGCATAGGATATTTTTGGTAAATTCTATGTTTTTGAGTGTGCTGAATCAAAAAAATGACCTTGGTTTTCCCCCATCACATACAGTTTTTTCACAAAAAATATGTGGGTTTTGCATTAAAAAAGCATGAGTGATGAGAAAAGCACTATTTTATTACAATGAACTAAATATATTATTTCTTATAATTAAACAATTTCTTCATAATATATACTTAACATTCCATTTTCACTCTTTTTGTCTGTGAAACCTTTTTTTGTCTCATTTACGCTCCTCCGAACACGCTTTCGCTTTCCATTTTCTGTTTCCCATTTGAGCATCCAACAGCAGTCTGCTATCATATTGACGGTCCATATTCCTTGGTAGCATCTCTCGATATCACGGACATCCTGGTGAAATGTTTCACCCTGCTCTTCACTGTAGGGTCCCAAGTTTTCAGGAAAATAGTCAACATGGGAATACAAGAAATGAACTTTTAGGCTCATCTTGCATCCTTGAGCTTTATACGCATTCAACATGCGTTGTACAATGGTTTTGTAGTGAGGGTCTTTAATATAACTTGTGAACTATGTCTTTTAAAGAATCCCACTCTTACTTTTCTTTTTCTCCCATTGTTTCTAAAAAGAGGGGATCTGATAACAGGTTTCTTATGTCGGGCCAGTAAAAACTCCCTCTTTCAAATTGGCTTCAGACAGTTTTGGGAACAGAAATAGCAGTCGGTAGTGTGGTTTTGCTGTCCACTGCTAACTATGCCCCACCATCACCACCATTCCTCTTATTTTCTCTTTGCATTATTCTTGATTATAGCTCTAATAAATATTAAATAAAAGTAAGAAATAATTTTTTGGATAGGTTTTTAGAATCAAGAATAGGATATCAGATTTTGGATTAAATGGCAAATTTCACGCTAAATTAAACTAAAAACATGAGTTTTGCAAGAAAACTAAGTAAAAATCTATGGCAAGCGCGGTGCCAAAATGGCCGCCACGGTCTTTGCGGGGGCCCCCCACCCCAGACTCAGACATCTGGGTAGTTAGGAGGCGTGGCCAACCTCATATAAAAGGGGTGGCCACAAAGCGGCCCACCGCCATTTTAGAAAAGCGACGGAGCAGAGAAGTATGCTCCGATGCTTCTATTTTTGCTCTCCTTCATCCTTTGCCTTTTTTGACCGTCAGAGCGGGGGAATCCACTCTGCCGATCAGTGCTTTAGTCCCGTGTTAGGACACTGACTTTGGGTGGCCATGGCCCCCAAAAAGAAGAATGCTGCGGCCCCGAAGGCCGTGCACATGGGGAAGGGCTTGCCCCTACCTCTCTTGGTGTCTCCTCGGGCCGGAGGGCTCGTGTGGGAGCGCCAAGAGGGGTTGACAGGGTTTTTATACCCACTGCCACCAATGAGGGTGACCAGGTCTCTGCCCCCCAGCCCAGTCAGAGGACTCATGCGGGGGCTGCGCCAGCCTGCCCCCTGGGGGCGTCAGCCCCCATGGACCCTGGGGCACCTGGCTTGGCCACAGGGCCGTCATTGGGGCCCAGCATGGGGCAAGGTGGCCCAACTTGGCACGGCGTGGGATCGCACCCCGCCATGGCCCCCACACCCCATGGGCTGGACTATCTGGCCAGGCCCTACTGCAGCCGTGGGCTGGCACGTGGTCTCGCCCCTCCGCCTGTGGTTGGCCTTGGGCTGGGTTGCGGACCTACGCCCCATGCCAGACATGGTCGATTTGCTTCTGGCCCGCATAGTGGCCCTAGAAGCATTGATGGGGATCGCTCCACCACCTATGGACCCTGAGTTTGGGCCATCTACGGCTGCTACCCATCTGCCTCTTCAGACCTCACAGCGGGCCATGAGCCGGGTTGAGCTGCTTGAGGCCATCATGCCCACACATGGTGGTGCTCCGCAGCTCCCTGTGCAGCCGCCCCAGCAGGGCATCCCGTCGGTGCCCCAGGTGACCTGGCCTGGACTTACATCGGCCCAGAGCTCGACTTCCGTCATGAGCTCCGACGCCCACCTGAGGCCAGAACCCCCGGTGGGGGCGGCCCAGGGAGGTGCAACAAGTGAGTATGGTGGTCAAGTTAGCACACCATCTACACTACCACAGGCTACCAGTGGCCCTGGCCTCACCAGGCTACTTCGGAAGGGCAGTATACTACTCAGTACCCTCTGGCCACTTGGGCTCCTACCTATTCACAGGTTTTGTTGGGGATAACTGCCCCATCTGTACCAGCTCAATTTCCTATTGGGCAACAGGGCCCGTTATACACTCCCCCGCTTCGCTCCGTGCCGACTACGGCCATGCCAACAGCCGGCTACTCCCTTCCTCTGGGTGACCACTTATCTCAGGCCACCAGAGAAAAGATATGGCGGGGTGAGTATGTTCATATTTTAACCCTCCTTAACCGGGAACCAACCAAGGAGGAGAAGGAGGGGCAGGATGACAGGGACAAGGAATTGTCCCATCGTCATAAGCCCCCTCGTACATGGGCCAACTGGTTACCAGCCTATTTAATCTATATGGCTGTATATCTAAGGGCTCATCCTGATTTGGCTATTCCGATGGTTCAGTATCTGGACAACATTTACCGTGCTGTTGTTGATTTCCCTGGCCCGTCATGGTTAGCCTATGACAAGGAATTTAGAATGAGGGCGGCCCTTCACCCCGAGATGCGGTGGGCCTAGCTCTGCCAGCAATTGTGGCTCCTTTATATGACCCCTACACGGCCGGCGCAGGGTGATTGGTACCACTGCGGCCATGCAGTGCAGCAGACTGCCACTACACAGGTTCCACACCAGCCGGCGGGGCAGGGGGTTCCAGCCCGCCTGCTGTGTTGGAGCTATTCCGCCAATGGAGTGTGCAACAGGCGGCAATGTAACTTTAGGCATGAGTGCCCTTCCTGTGCCGGACCGCGCACCACTTCCACGTGCCCACATGCCGGCGGGTCCCAGGGCAGGGGAAAGGGATACCAGGGGTCAGCCAGAGCTCCCTCTGACACCGCTACACATCCAAAAGGCCCCCTCCCCAATTAATCTCAGCATGCTAGAAAGGTGGCTGCACGTCTATCCTAGAAAGGATGATGCAGTTTATCTACTAGAGGGTTTTACTTTTGGCTTCCGCATCCCGTTCAGGGATGTTCGCACACCCCAGGATGCCCCAAATTTGCTGTCCCTCAGGGGTAAGGAGGGCATTGCTGCGGAGAAGATAGCCAAAGAAGTTAGAGAGGGTAGGGTTGCTGGCCCATTTGATATGCCCCCATACTCAAATTTAAAAGTCTCCCCTCTAGTCTTAGTGCCTAAAAAATCCTCATGTGAATTTCACTTGATTCACCACCTTTCTTACCCTGCGAGATCCTCGGTCAATGACGCTATACCGGATGACCTTTGCTCGGTCCGGTATATGTCCTTTGATCAAGCCTTGCAGATGGTCCGCTCATGCAGTCGTGGGGCGCTACTGGCAAAATGCGACATCAAATCAGCATTCTGATTGTTGCCAGTGCACCCTGATGACTTTGAGCTCTTAGGTTTTTGTTTTCGGGGCAAGTTTTATGTGGACAAAGCTATGTCCTTTGGCTGCTCCATTTCGTGCTCGGCCTTCGAACGCTTTAGCACCTTTCTCCACTGGGCTTTTGTTCGAAGGTCGGGATCTGGTCCATGGCACACTACCTCAACGATTTTTTGTTCGGGGGTGAACGTGACTCGGCACGTGTGGACACCTGCTTATCACATTTCAGGGGCTCATGGCGGAACTTGGTGTTCCTCTGGCACCTGAAAAGACAGAGGGCCCAGCCACCACCCTCACCTTTCTAGGTATAGACATTGACACTGTTGCCCAGACATCCAGGTTACCCATGGAGAAGGTGACTTGGATCTCAGATGCAATTTTGGCAATGCTTGCCAAATGCAAGGTGTCTCTCCGTGAGTTGCAGGTGCTCCACTGCCACCTCAACTTTGCCTGTAGGGTGGTAACACCAGGTAGGGCCTTTACCAGGCGTCTTTGTGATGCTATGGTGGGTTTTTCTCTGAAGCATCACAGGGTCCGGCTGACGAGGGGTTTGCGGGCTGACCTGTTGGTTTGGCTCACGTTCTTACAGGGCTTCAATGGCATCTCCTTTTGGAGGGCGGAGCATATGGCCACCCCTCATTTCCAAGTCCAGTCAGATGCCTCAGGTTCCCTCAGATATGGGATTTATTTTAATGGTAGGTGGGCCTATGGGAGGTGGCCCCAGAAATGGAAAGGCACGGATCGCCTACGCGATCTTACGTTCCTTGAGTTTTTTCCGATTCTAGGTGCGCTTATGCTCGGGGGGGACATGTGGGCTAATTCCGTAGTTCACTTTTGGTGTGACAATGCTGCCGTAGTGCATATTGTTAATGCCCAAACATCCAAGTCCCCCAGAGTCATGACCTTGGTTCGACAATTTGTCCTTAGGTCCTTGCGCCTCAATGTGCTCTTCAGGGCCAGACATGTGCCAGGCATTAACAATGATATTGCTGATGCTTTATCCCGCCTGCAGATCTCCCAGTTCAGTGCCTTGGCTCCAGACGTGGAGAAACTTCCCTCTCCACCTCCGGCCGAGATGTGGACCTTTGGCGAGGAGAAGTGAACCGGGCGATCAGCATGTCTTTGGCCCCGCGCACGCGTAAGGAGTATCAGCACATGTTCCTCCAATTTAGGGTTTTCTGTAGGGAGAGACAACTTCCTGACATGTGGCCGATCCCGGTTGACCATGTTTTGCAGTACATGGTGCACCTTCATGATCAAGGTCTAGCCCCACGCACCATTGCCACCAGGCTTTTGGCCTTGGCATTCATGGCTAAGGCACGGGCTTTACTGATTACATGGATGACTTCCGTATTGGAAGGGTGGACATGTGAACGCGGCCGCCGCCCGGGCACATGTCAGCCTGTTTACCTTGTCTCTTGGCACACCTTGCTAGAGGCTGGCATAGCCTGTGTTATGATAGGTATGAGGAGTCTCTTTTTCATGCAACTACCACCGTGGCTTTCTTTGGGGCTCTGAGGATTAGCGAGCTAGTCCCACTTTCAAAAGGGGACATGTCCCATAGGGCACTGGAACTGGAAGATGTGTCTATCCACCAGGAGTGGGCTCAGTTGAGGATTCGTTCCTCAAAGGCCAATCAGCAAGGGAAGGGTAGTAGCATGATGCTTCTACGATGTACGTTTGCTGACATCTGTCCGGTTGGTGCCCGGTTGGTGCCCTACATGCGTTTTTGGTGGTGCGTGGTTCACGCCCTGGCCTGTTGTTCTGCCACCAGGATGGGTCTCTCCTTACCAAATTCCAATTCTGGAGGGTTACTGGGACGACACTTCACAGTGTGGGGGTCCCTGGAGTTCGTTACGGTACCCACTCATTTCAGATAGACGCTGCATCAACTGCGGCTGCATTTGGGTACTCGGAGGCCGACATACGTCGGATGGGCAGATGGGGATCTGCGCTACCAGTGCTACTGCGGCCTGCTTTCCTTAAAGAATTACAATTGGATGAAACACCAATTGAAAGTTATAATTCGGACTAGGGCATTATTCAATAAAAGTGGCCCAATGCCTTAAATCCAATACCGGTGTCTGTGTCCTTTTTTGGGGGGGAGGTGCGCCTGCAAGGCAAGCGTGGTGCCAAAATGGCCGCCACGCTCTTTGCGGGGGGCCCCACCCCGGACTCAAACATCTGGGTAGTTAGGGGGCATGGCCAACCCGATATAAAAGGGGTGGCCATGAGGCGGCCTGCCGCCATTTTAGAAAAGTGACGGAGCGGAGACGTTTTTCCCTCCACCCCCTCCCTAGTGGACAGTGTGATTTATTCTGGCCGCTTCGGGGCCAGGTGGGAATTTTTGCTTGAACCTACAATAGGCACTCTTGGTTCTTGGCTTTTTCGCCCATCTAGGGTTTGAGTTACGGGATAAGTTGACTCTGGTCACTTTTGGCGGGTAGCACTGGTAAGGTAAAATTTATGACCCATAGGTATCTGGCAGGTTCGCAATTGATTGGCCATCACGTAGATAGGTACAGGGGAAACAGGCTTGGCCGGTCAAGGGCGAACCATGAACGGGGTGATGCTAGGAGCTTCACAGCCTGCATCACCTTGATATTTTAATGGATACACGTCAGAGGGTGGGGTCAATAGATAGTATATTGACTTCGGTCAACAATTTGTTTGTGACAACAAACAAATTGATACAAATTGATACATAATAGCCAATTGCCATTGGCAATTTTGGATGGAACCTTACCAGTGCTACTGCAGCCTGCTTGCCTTAAAGAGTTACAATTGGATGAAACACCAATTGAAAGTTATAATTTGGACTAGGCCAGTATTCAATAAAAGTGGCCCAATGCCTTAAATCCAATACCGGTGTCTGTGTCCTTATTTATTTATTTATTTATTTATTTATTTATTTATTTATTTTGGGGGGAGGTGCGCCTGCAAAGGAAACAGTAAAAATATCCTATACAGTTTTTTGGTTACAGACCTGTGAAATTAGAAGGGAGTGTCCCATCATTTCAGATGTCTCTATAACAGTGCACAGAGCATGTGAATCAAACAAGATGACTCTGAATTCTTGGCACAGAAAGGCAAAAGTAAATGGCGATAAGACTCTTAGCTGGAATGCAGTAATTGAAAATTAGTACTTATTCAACAGAAATAGACTAAACAGGAAGGGTGGAAGAGAAAAGGATGTGTATATCTGTAAGAAGATTAATCTCTTAGAGCAGGGAATGTTAATGGAAAGCATTTGAGTAAAGTACTTGTCAAGGAGGGACAAACAACAGTGATACCACTGTAGAGGCCTACCAGACAAGAAACAAAACAAAAGCAAAAACTAATGAAGACAAAAAAATTGTTACATCTTAAAGACTAACTGCTATAATTTAATGTGAACTTTTGTGGATCAGGTCCACTTCTTTAGACATAAGAGTGAAACTACATGGCAATAATTTATACATGGCCTCAAGATAAAGAGAGAGTGAATGGTTAGACAAGGGTTGCAAATTGTGTGAGTATAGAAGTCTGCTACAGGCATCCTACTCAGATTGAAGAATTGGGTGCTGTCCTTTAGACCAGATTATCAAACATTTTAAAAGGAGAAATATAGTAGTACTGTAGTAGGAAACTTCAAGTCCCATGATATCTATTGGAAGTCAACCCAGCTAGAAGTGTAAGGTCAAACAAATTCCTCCAAGAGAATATGTACATGAAGAAGAGGGATTGTCTAAAGAGGAATTGTGAAGAAACAATCACAGACAATTACTATGAAAAAGAAAAGTGAGAGGCATCTAAAGAAGCCAGTGGAGCTGCGTAACATTTCAAATTAACTAAGATGTGGAAGTTGTATGTATAAGAAATGGAAGGAAGGTCAGATAACAAAGTGAAACAAGTAAGAAGATGGCCAGAAGGACTAAAATTCATGATGATGTAGGCAAAGAACAGCTGGCAGCAAGGTAAAGAACAGTGAGGTGGTTGCTCTGCTTCATGAAGGAAATGGAGAAAAATTAATGGGTGGCAAAATAGAAGTGTTGAACACTTATTTTGCTTTGTCTTCTCAAAAAATGGAAAACTTCCTAGTGCAATTGAATGAAGGCAGAATAGATGGGTGGACTGCTGCTCAAGAAATGTTAAGAAGTGGTACAAGATACTTTAACAATTTGAGTCTGCAAAACAAGATGAGTTGCATGTAGGTTATGAAAGGAATTTCAACAAGTAACCTCAGAACCTCTGTCTATGATCTTTGAGAATTCTTGGAGAACAAATGAGTTCCCTGCAGACTGGAGGTGAACAAATGTTATTCTTATGTTCAAGTGAAGGAGATGAAAGTGGATCCAGGCAACTATTGGCCAGTCGTCTTGACATTAATTTCAAGATGGGTCCTAGAAGAGCGCGTTCATCGGGTGGATTGTAAGCATTGAGAAAATTGTGTGGTGACTACTAAGACCCAGGTCCAGTTTCTTAAAAACAAATTGTACCAGATTTCTCTGATCTTTTTTTTACAGAGCCACAAGCTTGGTCGACTAAGAGAATGTTCTGCATGTGTTGTATCCTGCTTTCAGCAAGGTTTTTGACAAGATAAAATGTTGGCTAAAAAAATAGTACTGTTGGTTGGATTTGTAGCTGGCATCTTGTTACATAAAGCAAGCAAATTTACAAGTTTAAGTTCGATCCTCACCAGTAAATAAAGAATCCCACTTACAATTCTCAGGGGTGCAGTTGGGGGGAACTCTTTATTTACACTTGAGGAGTGGACTGAGATTTATGAATCTGTTTATGTCATGTAACAGGATTTTGGCCAAAGAATGTTCACCAATGTTACTTTGTTATCTACACCTTGAGAGAAGTGGCAAGTTAGGTACCACAGGATTTTGTCATGGGCTTGGTGTTGTTCAACATCTTTATACAGTTAAATGACTTCTGTGAGAATGCAGAAAGCATGGTAATCATATCTATTGAAGATATTAGCTTGGAGGGTTAGCTAATGTAAGGGACAACACAACCACATTATCCCACTATCATAGGATGCATTCCACCTTCCAGAGACCTGTACACATTCAGGAAGCCCACACCACTGTGCTGCTTCAGAGTACCTGTGGTCCGGCTCCAGGCTAGAGAAATTTATGTTAGGTTTCAATCACTGACTGTTTATACTTACAAGCCAGCCAAATCAGGTAGGACATGCAGTGTTAATTAGAATAATGTAGCATTGCCAATAAAGGAAATACAGTAAAAGAACTGGCGATCTCCCACCACCTTAAGCACTATATAATAAGTACATGTCTTCTGTTTCAATCAGGTTTATTTAGATGAAAAAATTAGAAAAGTCCAGGATCAGGTAGAAAATGGGGGGGGGGAGGAACATTTTTACTTTCCCCCTTTCTCAGAATAAACCAAGAAAGGCATATACAGCTATATTGCCTGGCCTGGCCTGGCCAGCTACTACATTTGACTATATCTTTCCAATGTTTACTAACAAGAACACTCCGTGGGAGCACATGCGACACATAATCATTAGAATCATGGTCCTCCTTTTCACATTCCAATGTAACAAAACACATTTTTCATTACTCATTCCACCTCTTCTGGGCTATTAACCAATAAAATTACAGTTTATAATGTCTATCATTCTTAGTTCTGTTCTCACAGTTTACAGCTTGTTTTGACTATTTTCAAAAGTAAACTAATAAGCACCTTCCCTGAAGGTTGTTTCCCAGACTTCTTCACCCCTGCTCAGGGAACAAAGAACTCAAATAACTACTCAGGATAGACAGACAGTCATCTCAGTGCAGAAAAGTCCCTCCCAATCCTACAGATACAGGCAGCATGCAAGATTGTTGTAAAACTTCAACATACTCGCATTTCTGTCCGGCCTATCTTCTACAGTTTATACACAATGTTTGAGCATCCACATATGAGTGGGCCCTGGGCTAATGCATGTCCACAAACCCATGTGTATAACTTTTCATAGCACAGAAACTTGCATACACTACTGAAAAAGGGTCGCCACAATCAGGAACATGATCAGAGGAGGGAAATCAGAATCATAAGAGATTTGGAAACCGCATCATGTGAGGAAAGGTTGAAGGAGAAGAGAAGCCTGGAAAAGAGAAGTCTAAGAGGTGATATAAGAGTTATTCTTTAAATATTTGAAAGACTGTCATATGAAAAATATAGCAGGCTTGTTTTACGCAGCTGAGGAAGATAGGATCGCAAGTCACTGATAAAATGTAACACAGAGACCTTAAATTTTCAAAAAGGGAATTTCCCAAAGATGAGGAAACTAGTAAAAAAGAAGCTGAAAGGGAAAATTGAGAGAGTCCAAACACTCCAAGAGGCATGGAGGCTGTTTACAAAAACAATAACAGAGGCCCAATTGGAATGCATACCCAAAAGGAAAAAGGGCACTGCCAGGTCCAAGAGGACTCCGATGTGGCTTACAGGAGCTGTTCGGGAAGTGATCAAGAGCAAGAAAAGCTCATTTAGAAGATGGAAGGCTTGTCCGAATGAGGACAGCAGGCAGAAACATAAATTCTGGCAGAGCAAATGCAAGGCAACAATCAGGAAAGCAAAGCAAGACTTTGAGGAGCGCATAGCTAAAAATACTCAGAGAAATAAAAAAGACTTCTTTAAGTACATTAGAGGTAAGAACCCAACTAGGAAGGCCATTGGACCATTAGATGACAATGGAAGGCAAGGGGTTATTAAAGAGGAAACAGAGATTGCAGAGAGACTCATTGAATTCTTTGCTTCAGTATTCACTGAAGAAGACAGAGACCACATGCCCAAAACAGAGCCTATCTTCGTAGGGAGGGAAACCGAAGAATTAAGCCAGATAGAAATAACCAGGGAGGAGGTCCTTGCATGTCTTGTTAAACTAAACATTAACAAATCACCAGGACCAGATGGCATCCATCCACGAGTTCTCAGGGAACTTAAAGATGAAATTGCTGATCTCCTAGCCAAAATATATAATATTTCCCTCAAATCAGGCTTTGTGCCTGATGATTGAAAGGTAGCGAATGTAACACCAATTTTCAAAAAAGGATCCAGGGGTGATCCAGGAAATTACCGACCTGTCAGTTTGACATGTGTCCCAGGTAAAGTGATGGAAACCATCCTAAAAGATAGAATTAATAGGCACATAGAAGAGAAGGCACTGCTAAAGGAGAGCCAACATGGCTTTTACAAGGGCAAATCATGCCTCACTAATCTGTTGGAATTTTTTGAGAGTGTCAACAAGCATGTGGATAAGGGGGATCCAGTTGACATTGTTTATCTGGACTTTCAGAAGGCTTTTGACAAGGTCCCACACCAAAGGCTCTTGAATAAACTTACCAGTCATGGAATAAAGGGACAGGTCTTGTCCTGGATCAGCAACTGGCTAAGGGACAGGAAACAGAGGGTAGCACTAAATGGACACTTCTCCAAGTGGAGGGCAGTAAAGAGTGGGGTCCCCCAAGGTTCAGTACTGGGCCCCCTGCTTTTCAATCTCTTCATAAATGATCTAGAGGTAGGAGTAAAAAGCAAGGTAGCCAAATTTGCTGACGACACTAAATTATACAGGGTAGCGAAAACTGTGAGAGATTGTGAGGAGCTCCAGAGGGATCTCTTGACACTGGGGGAGTGGGCAAAACAGTGGCAAACGAGCTCCAACATTAGTAAGTGCAGAGTGATGCATGTTGGGGCAAAGAACCCCAATTACATTTATAAACTGATGGGGTCTGAACTCTCTGCGACAAACCAGGAAAGGGACCTTGGTGTCCTGGTGGACAACTCAATGAAGGTGTCAACCCAGTGTGCCTCAGCAGTGAAAAAAACAAACTCAATGCTAGGGATCATTAGGAAGGGTATAGAAAATAAGTCAGCAAGTGTCATTTTGCCTCTTTATAAATCTATGGTGAGGCCCCATCTGGAATACTGTGTACACTTCTGGTCGCCATACCTCCAGAAGGATATTATGGAGCTGGAAAAAGTGCAGAGGAGGGCAACCAGAATGATTAGGGGACTGGAACACCTTCCTTACCATCTGAGACTGCAACAGTTGGGCCTCTTCACTCTTGAACAACGGCGTCTAAGAGGTGACCTGATTGAAGTTTATAAAATCATGCATGGTGTGGACAAAGTAGATAAGGAAAAACTGTTTTCCCTATCGCACAACACTAGAACTAGGGGACACTCCATGAAACTTTTGGCTCCTAGTTCTCAAACAAATAAGAGAAAGTACTTTTTCACCCAGAGGATTACTGGTCTATGGAACTCCCTGCCAGAAGAAGTGGTGACAGCTGTCAGTCTTGACAGCTTTGAGAAAGGATTAGACAAATTCATGGAGGACAAGGGGATCAATGGCTATAATTATGGATACTTAAGGACAACCTCCTGGTTGGAGAGATAGGCAGGATATCTCTCAATGCCATTTCCAGGGAATCCTAAACAGGTGAAGGCATCTGCTTGGGAATACCCTGAAGGAAATGGTGAGCCACTGTGTGAGACAGAATGCTGGACTAGATGGGCTGTGGCCTGTTCCAGCAAGGCTGTTCTTATGTTCTTATGTAATAGATAAGCTACAAGAAAGATTTTGACTAACCATTAGGAAGAATGTCCTAACATTGAGAGCTATTTCACAATGGAGATGATTGGAGGTGATAAATTCTCCTTCACTGGACATTTTTAAACTGAGTTTAGATGGCCACATGTTATGGATATTTTAGATGTGGATTTCCTTTATTGGCAAGGGGCTGGATTTGATGAGCCTGCAATTCTAAGATTCTATGTTTGCATTGTTCCTCTGATGATGAAATTAGATGTTTCTCATTCTCACATTGCAGGCGCACCCCCCAAAGAAAGACTCAGACACCGGTATATGGATAAAGGCATTGGGCCACTTTTATTGAATAATGCC
This sequence comes from Bradypodion ventrale, assembly GCA_035047345.1. Lineage (NCBI taxonomy): Eukaryota > Metazoa > Chordata > Lepidosauria > Squamata > Chamaeleonidae > Bradypodion > Bradypodion ventrale. The sequence goes on along the minus strand of JAWDJE010000003.1, from coordinate 71,468,160 downwards.
CTAGTCCGAATTATAACTTTCAATTGGTACTCATCCAATTATAATTTTTAAGGCAAGCAGGCCGCAGTAACACTGGTAAGGTTCCTCCCAAAATTGCCAATGGCAAGTGGCTACAATGTATCCATTTGTATCAATTTGTTTGTTGACACAAACAAATTGTTGACCGTAGTCAATAAACTATCTACTGACCCCACCCTCTGATGTGTATCCGTCAAATCACGGGGTGATGCATGCTGAAAAGCTCCTGCCATCACCCCTTGCCTGGTTCGTCGTTGACCGGTCAACGTTATTACACCTGTACCTGTCTAAGTGTTGGCCAGTCAATTGCGAACCTGCCGGATACCTATGGGTCATAAATATTTACCTTACCAGTGCTACCCGCCACACGGGGAGGCGTCCATCATGACTCACCACCCCCACCCCCAAGACCGTCAGCTCGGTCGCCAGGCCTGCTTGCACCACACCCAGAATGAGGTACATACCTCCAGCCAACAGGTGGACCCCTTCCCCTGCCTACCGGCAAAATTCTATCAAAATTCAGCCTATCCTCAGGTGTCCAATGGCTGTCTCCCAGCCATGCTCAGCAAGGGACTGAGCAACAGCCCTGTCCACTGACTGCCGGAACAGTCTGAACCACGGAGATCCACGTCTCCCCTAAATTGGTGTCTCGGCACGATGTTAGACCATAGCGACCGTGTGTAAGCCATACGTGATATAAAACGCCAGGTCACAGCCCCTCGACAGTTTAGTAACAGCAGTGATCCGTATAAGATCGTTGCCGCCGAGGTGCCTATTAAGAACATCAGGCGGTCCAGCATCCCCAACGGACATCAGGAATGGCCACAGTTCCCGCCCCCTTGTGTCGCGCATACCATACCTTCGCATACGTGCGGATGCACACAGCCCAAGTCGGGGTCCACTCTCTGTCGCCGCAGCATATACTGCTGCCCAGTGTACATAGCTGCGGCCCACCAGCCCCACTGCCACCGGTGTGTAGAGACACACAGGATCTGTAAAAGAGGAAAAGAGGTTAAGGACATAACTAGGTACTCGTACAGTGAGGGCACGTACATATAAGAAATTGCGCGTACACGCATGTCCGCCTCCGAGTACTCCAAACGTAGCCACGATCAATGCGATGCCTATCCTAAATAAATGGGTGCCAAAACGGGCCCCCACACCGCGAAGCGCGGCACCGGTCACCCTCAGTAACATTACTTCGGCAAGGGTAGACCTATCCTGGTGGCAGAAAAACAGGCTGGGGCGCGCAGCAGGCACTGTCGAAAATTCATGTAGGGCACCAACCGGACAGATGTCTCCAATAAAACTTCATAGCAGTCTGACTCCACTGCCTATGCCGTGCTGAACAACCTGTGAGGAAAGTATCCCCACTTGAGCCCACTCATGTGTGACAGAGACATCGTCGAGTTCCAGTGCCCTACGAGACACATCCGCCTTACACAGATGGTACCAACTCTGGCACCCACTCACTGATGCGGAGCGCTCCAAAAAGGCTACCGTGGTAGCTGCGTGACCAAGAGCCACTTCACACCTATCTGAACATAAGTAATGCCAGCCTCGTGCAAGGTGGGTCAGAAACTCTGGGAACTGGGGTGACGCGTGTCCGGACGGTGGACACGTTCCCGTGTCCACCCCTCCAAAACACGACGCATGAACGCATAGTGATACGCCTTACGTGTGCGAGGTGCCAATGACATGCCCGGTTCACCTCTACTCGCCAATCGTCCAAATATCGGTCGGGAGTGGCGAGTGGAATTCATCTGCTTCCGGAGTAAGGCACGGAACCGGGGGATCTGCAGGCGGGATAAAGCAGCAGCAATGTCGTTATTAATACCTGGAACATGTCTGGCCCATAACAGCACATTTAGGCATAGGCTTCTCAAAAAGAATAGACAAACTAATGTCATGACCCTGGGGGATTTGCATGTCTGGGTGTTGACAATGTGCACCACTGCCGCATTATCACACCAAAAATGGACCACTGAGTAGGCCCACTCATCGCCCCATAGCATCAGTGCTCCCCAAAATGGGAAGAAACTCAAGGAAGGTAAGATCGCGGAGGCGATCCGTGCCAAGCCATGGGTGCTGCCATCGGCCGTAAGTCCACCTACCCTCAGAGTAAACCCCCATAAGTCCGGGAGCCGGAGGCATCCGACCGTACTTGAAATCCAGGGCAGACCATCAGGTCTGATCTCCAGGAAGAGACCCCGTTAAAACCCAGGAGTAATTTGAGCCAGACCGGAAGGTCCACCCGTATGCCCCTGATCAGCCCCTGTGTTGACGTTTTAACAGGCCAACCATGGCGTCACACAGGCGCCTGGCCAATGCTCTGCCGGGTGGAACCACCCTGCAGGCAAAATTAAGGTGGCCATGAAGTAACGGCAGGTCACAAGGGAGCACTTTATGTTTGGCAATCAATGCCAAAATCGCCGCGGAGATCCGAGCCACCTTATTCATGGGTAACCCGGATGCCCGTGCGACAGAGTTGATTTAGAAATGTGAGCTTAGTAGCTGGGCCCTCGGTCTTTTCAGGCGCCAAGGGGACACCCAGTTCCCACCTGAGTGTCTGAAATGTAGTGAGGAGATGCGTGCACGTGTCCGAGCCCCGTTCACCCCCGAACCAAAAGTCGTCGAGGTAATGGGCTAGAGACCGAGACCCCGACCTGCGAGCAAAGGCCCACTGAATGAAAGTCCCGAATTGTTCGAATGCTGAACATGAATTAACTCAGTCAGAAGGGGTTGGACTTATCTAAGTAAAATTCACCTTGGAACCTAAAAACCCAATAGCTCTAAATCCATTGGGTGCACTGGCAGTAATCTGAAAGCCGAGTGCATAGCACACTGTGCCAGGAAAGTACCGGGACTGCATGAGCGAGCCACCCATAGGGGCTGAACCAACTACGAGTACCTGACTGAACAAGGTCATCAGGAATGGCATCCCTAACCGGATAACCCACAGGGTGAGCTAAATGGAGGATTAAATGACATTCACCCTGGTTCTACCTTGGTACTAGCCTCATAGGGGAGACGTTCAACTTAGGAAAGGTGGTTCCAAGAAGGGACCCGCTACTCTCATAGCCCCAACTCCCATAGCTGTGCACAGTGGAGCAACCTCTTCGTTACCTTTCAAGGTAACCAGATTAGTAGCATCCTGGGACCCCCTAACACCCCCGAATGGAATACAAAAGCCCCATTGAAAACCCTCCAGCAGGTACCTCGCATCATCCCTTCTTGGATGAGCTGAGTGCCATCGCTCCAGCCTGAGTACACTAATTGGGGAGGGGGGCTTTGACAAGGCTAGTTCTTTCAGACGGAGCTCTGATCGCCCCCTGTGCACCCCTACCTCTGCCCCGTAACCCACCAACCCGCGGGCACGCGGAGGCGGCATAGGGGCCAGCGCAAAAGGGGACACCAAGTCGGTAACGACACTGGCGCTTAGTACACCTGTCGCCAGCTGAGCAGGTCGAACACGGCAGGCGGGCTGGAACCCCTTGCCCAACCAGTTAGCGTGGAGCCTGTGTCTGAGCAGCCCGCTGCACAGCATGACCACCATGGTACCTATCACCAGGCGCCAGTCACGTGGGAGTCATGTACACGAGCACAAGTGCTGACAGGGCTCATCCAACCTCCTCTCAGGGTGTAGGGCCACCCTCATCCACATTCCTCGTCGTAAGCCAACTGCGATGGGCCCATCAAATCAACCATCGCCCTGTAATATTAGCAATAGATGGAACCATCGGGATGGCCCAACCAGGCCGGGCCCTGCGGCATACCACCATATATATAAGGTATGCCGACCACCAGTTGGCCCCAGGTGCGCGGTGGCTTACGATGGGACAGCTCTTTGTCTCTGTCGTCCTGTCCCTCTCTCTCCTCCTCAGTGGGCTCACAGTTCAATATGGAGAATATCTGCATATCCCCCTCCAGACCTTACCCCTCGTGACCTGCGGCAAATGATCACCCAGGGGCAAGGAATAACCAGCCGTCGGCAAAGCCATCGACGGCACGTTCTGTATCAAGGGCATACGCAGCAGGACCCGGACAGCCCCTGCGATGCTCGGCACTGCCCCGGGGGCGGACACCCCCACCCTTAATGAGGGACCATTTAGCACCATGGGATACTGGGATAAGATGGTAACTGATGCCCGCTCGCATCAACTGTACTCCCCCCGCCAAACCTTTTCCCTCGAGACCTGGGACAAATGATCATCAAGGGGCAATGAATAACCAGCCGTCGACAAGGCCGTCACCGGCACATTAGGTACACGGGGCATACGCAGCGGAACCTGAACAGCCCCTGCGATGCCCAGCACTGCCCCGGGGGCGGAAACCCCCACCCACAACGTTGTGCCAGTATGGAACCAAGGGGCACTGGGATAGGCTGGCAACTGATGCCCACTCGCCTCGACTTGACGAGGCCTCGGCCACTGAACCCCACCACTGGAAGTGGACTGTGATGTGGGTGCATTAACTTGAACCTGATACTCACTAGGTGCACCCCCGTGAGCCGCCCCCACTGGGGTTTTTGGCCCACGGCGGGCGTCGGAGCTCGCGACCAGAATCGAGCTCTGGGGCCACACCTGACCACTCTCCTGCTGTAGCTCTGGACGGACAGGGAGCTGCGAGACACTGGCAGGCGCAGGCCGGAGCGTCTCAAGCAGCTCAACCCGGCTGGCCGCTTGTTGCATTGTGGTGGCCGTCGAGGTAGCCGGTGGACACGAAGGGCCCCCGGCAGAGAGAAAAGGGCCCCCTGTCATGGGGGTGTGTGCAATCCCCAAGGATGCCTCAAGCACAGCTAAACGCATGAGCAATGCATCCACTGCCACAGATCCCCCAGTATAAAGTGGGCCAGGTGGGCCGGACGGCCCCCCCAGGCATTTGACCAGGAACCCCAAAATGAGAGCCTGGGCCCGAATAGGGCCATGTCCAATACTCCGGCCCATGAGGGGCCGGAGGGGGAACGTGCTGTGCACCAGCACCAGGCCCTCCCCCGCTGACCTGACCCGTGGCCGGCAACTGCTGGCCGAGGGCCGAAGCCCCGGAAGGGCCGGTCGGAGGCTGGCCAGCTGAGGGCCAAGCACCAGCCTGCATCGCCCCACCGGTATCGGTGGGGGTAGTGCCCTGCCGCGTGAGCGCAGCCCTGGTCCTCCGACCTCAGGGCTGCCCCCCGCGCTGCGCAGGGCCGGCAAAAGTCCTCCCTGTTGGCCGCGGTTTCATCACCGGGGCCTTCCGTTTGGGTGGCATATCTATAGAAATAGCAGGATCCCTGTCCAGGGATCAACCTATGCCAAAAAGCACAGAGCAGCCAGCAAGCCGAAGGCTCTGTGCAACTCCTTCCTTCCCAGCCGGGAAAGCCAAGGGCTAAAGAGCCGAAGAATCAAAGAAACAGCGACGGAGAAAACTTCTCCTCTCCGTCACTATTTTTAAAATGGCAGCTCGGCTGCCTCGTGGCCACCCCTTTTATAGAGGGGTGGCCACGCCCCCTAACTCACCCGGATGTCTGAGTCCGGGGGGGCTGCAAAGAGCGCGGCGGCCATTTTGGCACCGCGCTTTCATTTCCCTACAATTTTCTGCTCCCTCCCTTCCCTTTCCTTGGATTACCCAGCTAGCAAAATGTCCTTAGTTTCCTCCCCTCATATCCTGTGAATAATTTCTTAGATACTACACAAAAATTGATCCTGTCATGTGTTAGCACCTTGAAAAGTCGTACTTATTGCATCTTGCACATGACTAATTTTGACAGCCATGTGCTGCTTGTGCCTGAACTGTTATCTTTAGTAGAATATTCCTTGGGGCTCTTTTCAATTTCAGACAGCCTCTTTGGAACCAAATCAAGACAGAGCAATCCTACCCACACCAAGAAAAGTTATTCCACTGATAAAGGATGCCCCCCCCCCCAAAAAAAAAGAAGAGAGTGGGCATTGATCAGGGGCAGACTGCTCCACAATGTCATGCACATCATGAGATCTCTGGAAAAAAGAGTGAATTACTTCATCCCCAAACTAGAGCAAACTGCAGGAGAAATACCTGTTTTTGCTTTTTTTTTCCTCTCTCCGTCTCCCCCCCCCCCTCTCTCACTCTCACACACCATTTTTGAGTTTTTATTGTTGGTCTGGTCCATGTGACCAGTGGTCCATCACAATAGTTTGTCAGTCCATCTCAGTCTGAGAAGGTGAGTCTGAAATTTCAGGCAATAATAGGTTACTGATCTTGTATGTCTATCAACTCCATCCAGCATGCATGATAGTGGAAGTGATTATTTCTTGTACAGTATATATTCTTATAAGAAAGGAATAAAAAGCTAATTAACCTATGAACCAAAACATTTTGAAGATAGTATCCTCAAACATAAGCTGTTGATCCATTAGGTCCATGTTAGTTGCAGCAGAATGACAGCATGCTAATTGAAGGTCAACATGTATTTTAGGGTCAAATGACAACACTCTTAAGTACTGCAAGTGAGGTTATATATGGCACCACTCCCCAAGGGTCCTCACACAGGGAGTGGGGTTTTTAAAGCCTGATTTCATGCACTCAGAAGAAGAGCTGTTAGTTTCATCCAAGCATGGTATATTGAAGGATATGTAAATCACCATGAACAAGGCTATCAGACTGTGCAAATGTACATGGAAGAGTGGAAATGTTGATCGCTACGTCCTTTAAAGTCTTTCATCTCCCAAGCTAATTTACATTTGGAATTAGAGCAGCAGATTTCTGGAAGGTCTGGTAATTTTGCACATTATTTTTTTTCATTCTTTGCATAATATTGATTGCAGTCACCTGAAAGTCCTTGTTCTTTAAATTCTATTACTTCAAATCAGTCAAAAACTGCAGCAACAAGAGAGTTGCCTGCCTGGCTGGCTAGTAAAACACACTTCTTAAACCCATATTCAGACATCCAATATTCTACAGATAAAAATAAGAACATATTTAAAATTTGACTTTCCTATCTAGGGATCCATTTATATATCAGTGGAAAATAGGAAATGCATCTAACTTGTATCCTGTGTGCATTATGTATTGTTTAATTTTTTTAATACACTGCTAATTTTTTTGTGTGAATTTTGCCACTTTGGGTCTCCCTTGGGAGAGGAAAGCGGGGTATAAATCAACATATAAATAAATAAATAAATAAATCACCAAAGAAGAGAGACTTCCATAAAATGTGTGTGTGGTAATTATTATGTATGGATGCAAAATTAAAAACAACTGTTGTAATTTTAATGTCTTACCATAGCAAGGTAGGCTGTGATCAGATGTCCTGTGTGTGACTGACTGTTCAATTGAATGTCTAGGAATACTAATTGCTAAGGCTCATGAACTTCATTCTTCAACTTTAAACTGGATTTTAGACTGGACACCCTTCAAAGAGAGGATGATTTCGAACAGAAGATTGTTTTCTGATAGACCTTCAACTACAAAATTGCTCTGTAAGTCATCTGTAGATTTTGCCTCTGTCACTGGAGCTTCTACATTTTTTAGAAAAATTAATTTAGACCAGGAGTTCTCAACCTTTTAAAGCCAGGGACCTGGGTTACGCTCCCTCAGACAGCTTCAGGGGCCGGTGTGGTCATTTCTCCCTACCTCTACCAAATGGCACTTCCTGCTGTGGTAGAGGTGGTAGGGGCCACATGAAATGGTGCTGTGGGCCGCATCCAGCCCACAGGCCACAGGTTGAGAATCCCTGGTTTAGACTGTGATCCCTTGAACTTATGCAAAAAAGCTCCCTCACCAGGATACAGTTATGGATTCTCCCCTCTCTCTTGATAAGATTTTTGTTTTAATAGCTTAAGAATAGAGAGCCAAGTTTATCTCCATTGGCAAGAGTTTTCTTTTTAAAAAAACAAGATGATGAAATGAAGAAGAGAAGCCTGGTTACAGCTTTCAGTATTTAGTTGCTCCTTTGTAAGGGTACTACCTGCAGAGCTATAAACAGAACTGCAAACAAGGCTTTCTTTCTCTCTACCCATGTAACCAGTCAATGAAAAGAGACCTGGGGAAAGTTGAATTCCTGAGTGTACTTCACAGTGAGTGAATGCGAGTGAATTCCTATTTCCCTCATTCTCTAGTTGCACCAAGCTCTGCTTAATGACAGAAAAAACTGAACTGTTGCATTTCCAGTTCTTGAATTTTTAAAATCTTTTTTTAATAAAAAACAATAAAAAACAACTCCCATGGCATTTCCATTTGAGTGTACAGTGAACCCCCACACAACATCATTTTTGTACAACATTGTGGTTTTTTCTGCAAAGTCTCCTTGCGCAAAACGACATCATGTCATTGTGCAGGAGATGACTTTGCAGAAAACCACACTTCCGGCACTGCTGCAAGCTGAAAACTGCAGCGGAGGAAAGAGTTTTACCCACTGTTTTGCCTTCCAGCAGTCTGGGCGGGGGGGGGGGGGAATCCAAAACAGCCCCATCAGCTCCCTCTAGCCTCAGAGAGGCACCTGGGGTACCTCTGCCCACCCACTCTCAAAGGACGATGTGGTCTCCTACCTGTTCACGCTGTTTGTGGAGGAAAAAATCTCCCCCTGCCCCGGCAAACAGCTGATAAAAGTTGTGGTGGCCATCTTGCTTTTTGCTTTTTTTGAACTTCAATTCCCAGAAAGCCAAAGCTTCCTGTACAAGAAAATGGCCACCACATGCATTGTTATAGAAAGCAAAATGGCCACCGCAAATTTTATTATCTGTTTATCAGGGCAGGGAGAGATTTTTTCCTCCACAACCAGCATGAACAGGTAGGAGACCACATCGTCCTTTTTGGGGTGGGGGTGGGCAAAGGCATCCCAGATGCCTCTCTGATGCTAGGGAGAACCAATTGGGGCATTTTTCAACCCCACCCCCCACCCCCAACCTGGCCAGACTGCTGGAAGGCAAAACAGTGGGGAAAACTCCTTTGTCGGCTGCAGTTTTTGGCTTGCAACCACGTCCAGACAGGGGGGGGTCGGAAGAAGCCTCGATCAGCTACCCCGAGTCTCTTGGAGGTGGCAAGGGTGGCTGAGACCCCAAAATGGGCATCAAAAATTTCACCTGAACAATGACAAAATCCCAATAGTGACACAACTTGGAGAACTAAGTTTTGTCATTATTCGGGGTTCCACTGTATTATGAAACTAACTTATAGCAATCTTTGCATGCCTTTGAACATAGGTGCAGTTTAGTGGTTAAATGCTAAGCTGGAGACTGGAAGCTCAGGTTTCAATACCCAAGAGCTGCACATGAAAAGAGCCTCATTCAGGTTTCCCCTAAAAATCCTTTCAACCCAGAGTAATAGCTGACATGAAATTACTATTATTATAACATAGGTGAGATATTTAAGGTCTGGTTTTACTAATTTCAATATTCCACCCATTAATTTTAATGCCAAATGAGGATTCAATCCTAGATCTTCTTGGTCTTAGTCCAACAATCTGTCCACTACACTACACTGGGTATTGTTTATGTTTATATGATTTATATGCCGCCCTACTCAGCAAACGCCGATTCAGGGTGGCTCACAACCCATCAGAACAAAGATACAATATAGCAAAAACAAAATACAAGATACAATAGTGAATACAATATAGCAAAGAACAAAATACAAGATACAAAAAGTCCAGTAACATCTCAATAGAGTACAGTAACATCATAGCCTCTTCGCTCTGCAAAGAAGACCGGAGAAGGTGGCGAAAGTCCAGCTGCTTCTACCGTCTTTAAGTCCTGACCAGAGGCAGGACCCGAGATGCTGGTGATGGTGTTGATCCCGGCATCTGTTGTTGCGAGGCCTCTTCAGCCCTTCAAAGCCCAAAGGGGGCCGGGGCCGGGGAGCACTAGCAGGTGTTGCGAGTCCTGGCACTCAAAGCCGGCGAGCCTCCTGGCCCAGCCGAGGACAATGGTCGGCCTGCTGGGGCCAGGATACTCTTATCCACTCCCGGGCTAGGAGGGGCTGGCTCCGGCACAGCTGCGTCATCAGCGGTGGCGGCAATGGTCAGCCTGCTGGGGCCGGGATGCTCTTATCCCCTACCGAGCTGGGAGGGGCTGGCCTTTATATTCCCTTAGAATTGAGCCAAAGTAAATGTAGATGAAAAGAGACTAAGAGAAAGAAATCTATTCACTTCAATTTGCATAAGACCCGCTATCTAGAATTCTTTTTTCACTGTTATTGCTTTAAAGTTTGTGAAAAGGAACTTTTTTAAAAAATAAAGCAACCTGCTATTTTTCTTTCTGCCATTTTGGAAAATTATACAAAATGACTGAAAAAAGCAACATGGATGAATTAAGGCAGTCTAACAGATGTCTCAGCACAGTAATCCAACTTGCCAGAACCCATTTTTTACTAACCTGAGGAATTAAGAGAGCTATTTGATCAATATTATAAATATATTAAAATAACTCTACGGAAATATCCCAGTGTTAATTTCAGGTCATTCCCTTTAGATTTCATTAGTGGAAATGAGGGACATGAGGAGGAGAGAGAAGTGGGAACAAAGCACTTAACTACAATCAAAACTGATGCATAATAAAGAACAAGAGTAACACTTTCTTCCATTAATTTTTTTTTTACCATCTGGAGGCATCTTTGGCAGATCAGAGACAAGAAATGTAAGAGCATCAAACAGCATGAACAATGCCACTTTGATTTTGAAGTAAAATCAAATTTTTAACAAGGACAGTAGCATAACTGCCAGTTCTGTATTATTCACATAGGACATTACCCAGATTAGAAATTTACTTAGTTTCATACCAGTTCATCACTTGCAACTTTCCTTTAAAACTCCTGGGAATTGCCAGGTGATGGGCAGACTAAGAATAACCTGGGTAATCTCTATACATGAGAGACAGGGATGTTTCAAGGGAAACATCTCATTTGTGGTCATTTTACTGTACATACATTTGTCATACTGAGATGTCCTGATCAGACTTTATCATCTATACCTATAAAAAGGTGCATGGGCCATGCGTGTCAGGCATGCGCGGCCACACTTGGCCCAACCATCCTGTACCGAGCTGCCAACACTTACCTTAAGACCCTGCAAGCGTTGCCGCAAGGGTCCGGATGCCGAGAGTGAAGCAACCACCCCACGAACACGAACAAAAACTATGCTTCCTAGCATCCTCCGCACCACACAACCCCTCAGCCAATCAGGCTGAAGGGCACGAGCGGGGAGGCGGGGCAGCCGACACACGCTTTAAAAAAACTGCTGAGGGAAGCCATCCCTCCCACTACCGCTTCAGCAGGGTTGCAGAGAAGAAGGGGAGCCACTCTTCTCCCCGCGGCCCCGGTGCCAGCCTCAACATGGTTTCAGTGGGTTTGCAAGGAGGAGGGGGAGCCCCTCTTCTCCCCGCTACTCTGGTGACAAAGGCCAGCCCCGGCCTTGCCGCGGCTTCGGCGTGGTATCAGGAAGAAGAGAGGGAGCCCATCTTCTCCCTGCACACCTGCCGCTTCCCTCAGGGAGACAAAGGCTAAGAACGGTGCTCCGTTCTCTGCCTTTGCCTCCCAGAGGGAAGCGAGCCCCTTCCATGGGGGTGGGGGCCAAAGGCACTGGTGCCTTTGTCCCCCTCCCACCAACTGAGGGAAGTGAGCCACTTCCCTGGGAAGCAAAGGCAGACAATGGTGCTCCGTACTCTGCCTTCGCCTCCTGGAGGGAAGCGAGCCCCTTCAACATTCGTCTCTTGCCTGTTGGAAAGGGGGCTTGCTTTCTCCGACAGGCAAGGGCCGAATGTGGAGCTGAGCTCCATTTCACCCTTGCTTGTTGGAGAAAACCACCCTCTTCTCTGACAGACAAGGGTGAAACAGAGCTCATCATTCGTCCCATTGCTTGTCAGAGAAGGGAGTGGATTTCTCTGGCAGGCAAGAGCTCCATTTCGCCCTTGCCTGCCAGAGAAATCTACCCCCTTCTCCGACAGGCAATGGGACGAATGCGGAGCTCCCCCCTCTCTCTCCCCCCTCTCTCTGTGTCTGTAGTGTGTGTGTGTGTGTGTGTGTGTGTGTGTGTGCACGAGCGCACATGCGCACACACGTGTGTGTTGTGTGTGGTTGTGTTGTGTGTTGTGTGTCTGTGTGTGTATTGTATGCGTGTCTGGTTCTGTTGTGTGTGTGGTTCTGTTTTGTGTGTGGTTCTGTTGTGTGTGTGTGTGTGTGTGTGTGTGTGTGTGTGTGTGTGTGTGTGTGTGTGTGTTGTGTGTGTGGTTGTCTCTGTGTGTGTATTTTTGTGTGTGTGTGGTTTTGTTGTGTGTGTGTGTATTGTGTGTGTGTATACCCCCCAAAACCACTCCAACCACCAACACACAATTTATACCTGCCTGACAGGGCCGGGCAAAAAATGCTAGTAACCTATATGACTTCTTGCCTTCATTGTCAAATTATCACAGCTCTCTTTTTTCCTATTTCTCACAATGTTCTGCACACAAAAAATAAAGTTCATGTGGCAAGAGCTTCTTCCACAATAAGCTTCTTTGGTAGCTCTAATCCACAAATAAATAGCAAACATAAATCTTTTTCATATTGTGCCGTATCTTATTCCGAATATTGGCTATCATCAGGGCATTCACTAGTGAGAGATCTCTGGTCAGCTTTGGATTGATTAGTTCATACTTTCCCCCTTGGTAAGATAATGCAACAGGGTGTGAATTCTGGATCATAGTTGCTGATTATTGCCAAAAAAATGCTGTGGCATCTTAAAGACTAACTACTGTATTTTCATGTTAGTTTTCATGGACCAAGTCCACTTCATCAACTGTTAACAATGACCAAAAAAGTATTTGAGTGCCATTATTTCTGTCCTCTTTTCTGAAGGCTCTTCATGCTTCTGTTTAAATTCTATTTAAGTTTCAAATGCAAATGCATTTCCCCCTAAAAATCAACTACAGAATTATATTCAAACTTTCTCAACCATAAGCCACTCCCACATCTATCTATCTATATACAACAGAGGTATGGTCTTGTATGTGCTCTATAGAAATCCACATCCCTGGACCGATAATGCTGAAAATTGGCACATACTGGGGGGGGGGGGTCACGAGCCCCATGGTGTGTGTGTGTATGCCCCTAAATTGATCTGCAAAGGGAAGTATACTCGACAGTAGGGTGGGTGGGTGTGTCCAAGTGATGTCATAGTGATGCTAATGTCATAGCCCCAGGTAGGTCACCTGATTGTGACATCATTGTGATGTAATTGAGCTGGATAATGTCACAGTCCCAGGTAGGGACGCAAAGGAGACACATGTATGGGAAGGATAAGGGCAGACTGTCGACGGAGAAGTGGGATGGGTGAGGGAAGAGAGAGACGGAGGAAAGGATGTCACAGTCCCAGGTTGGGATGGGTGAGGGAGGCAGAGAGGGGATGGGTGAGGGAAGAAAGAGACGGAGGAAGGGAGGCAGGAGTGACCCACACACACCCCATGAGGTTTCCATGGGAAAGGCTAGCCTACGGTAAAAACAACAACAACAATGGGCATGGCCGGTTAATCAGCTAGTGTCCTATAAACTAAACAATAACTACAACCAAATGCTTCCTTTCCCCTTTAATTAGTGGTCTTGTGGTATTTCTTTGTGTTATTTCCATTCTATGTTGTAGCTTTACTTCAAAATATTGCTGTTTTTAAGGTTTTAAAAATTGTTTTTCTATTGGTTTTAACTTGTGTACACTGCCCAGAGTCCATTGGATAGGGTGGTATATAAATCTATTAAATTAAATTAAATTAAATTAAATTAAATTAAATTAAATTAAATTAAATTAAATTAAATTAAAAAGATGAAGTAAAACATTTCATACGTCAAAGAGAGAGCTACAGTTTCTGGGGTTCTCAACCTGTGGCCTGCAGGCCAGATGCAGCCCGCATCACCATTTCATGCCCCCCCCAGCTTCCACCACACCAGGAAGTGCCATGTGGTAGAGGAAGGACAAAATGGCCATCCGACCCCTGAAACTGTCTAAGGGAGCGTGACTTGGCCCCCAGCTTAAAAAGGTTGAGAACTCCTGATGTAGGTCTATCAAATTAATTCAAGCCTTAAGAGCGGTGGTACAGAAAATCTCCATAGTGATTGAGGGCTGCAGTCTCTCAAGGATAATGTATTACCCCACCACTTTATCTCTCTTTCTCCTCAAACTTTCTTGAAACTCGCCCCTCCCCTCTTCCCACACAGTGGGCTACCAGACTGAGATAGATCAGTCTAGTAAGGAACTGGAAATGTTTGATTGCATAAGGCAGTATCCTTTTAACATTTACACATGTACAGTGCTCCAATTGTGGAGACTGCTGTGGCAATCTTATCCTGCTTGTTCCTTTTTATATCTATTTGAAAGGCTGGATATGATCATTTTGGGGGCTGTGGGCAAAAAGTTCCCTACAATTAAGCAAACCACCACATTTTTGAAGGTCCCATTCTAAGGTACGTATACCCCAAGACACTTCACCAGGAGTCTAAAACATATTTTTAACAATACACTGCATTTGTTTATCTTAGTTTGTTTGTTTTTGGCAGCAAGTATTTTAAACTGTTACTTTTGCTGATGAAATTTGTCTAGGTTTTAAAATGAGTGATGGTTTACATTACCACAATCTCAGAGAGTGCAGGATGTTTGTGAAATTGCAGTCTGTGTGGAGTCTAGAAGAAATCTCAGCTTGGAAGTTGAACACTCAGCATATCAAAGTTCACTGGGTGGATTATGCAGACAATTTGTCACCAGTACTGTACTTATTTTGTTATCGGTATATCTTTTGCTATAATTTGGATAACCCAAGTGAGTTATTACACTGTTCTTGGACATCAAGTAGGGATATGTAGAAATTTTATTCCAGTTCATTTTAAATAAGGATTTGCCAATATTTGTGCATTTTTTCATATTTGGATGAAGCACATCTGAAATGTAAGAAACCCACATGTGTCAACTGACAGTTTTGTTTTTCCATGCCCATGGATTTGAGTGCATACTTCTTAGAGGTCTGGATTTGAAAACGTCTCTATTTAGTCTGCCAAATTAGAGTTTCCAAGTGCCCCCCACACACACCGAGGAGTTAAGACCTGTAAGGCAGGCAGGTACAACATGATCCTCTTTATGCCAAGATCAGATCAACCTACTGAATCTGATCAGTGAAAATAGTAGAGACTATCATTTTTGTTCACTTCTGAAGAACCTGAACAAATGTGCAGATTATAAATGTTAATGTTTTTAAAAAACTAAATCTGGGAGAGAAAAACCTGAAAGTTTTTTCCCCTGTTAGGATAATGACAACCTTGCATTTAGCAAGAACTAAATTTATTTATATATTTATTATTTATCATCATCAGTTTATTTATATCCTGCTCTTCTAGTGCACGCGCCACTCAGAGCAGCTTACAAACATAGCTATATTTATATAAAGTGACTGCCTTTTTTGCCACTAACCAATTAATAAGAGTCCCCCCCCCCCTCCTCTGACTCTTGAGACAAACCCTACAAACTTTGGCCCTTCTCTTCATTTTTGCTCTTTGCATCTTTCATTGCTGTTTGTGCCTTAGTTGTTGCCAGCATGAATCTTTCTCTTTTCTGATCTTCAACTATGTGGCTGCATGGAAGCATGCATGCACTACATAGAGACGGTATGATTCCCTTTTTTATTTTTGTAATTGTAACTGAACAACAGAAATGTAAATAAAACACATTTTCCCTACTTAAGCTGCTTTTAGACTGTTTTGATGGTTTCAAGGGCTGGTTAGTGAAGGACATGGTTAAATCATACCTGTCAACCGCGGCTCTGGAAAATCCGGGACCTGCGCAGAACGGTTCTGCACAGGTCGCTTTTTACGCATGCGTAGAAGGCTTCTACACATGCTTAAAAGTGACCTGCGCAGAACCGTTCTGTGCAGCTCACTTCTACGCATGTATAGAAGGCTTTTACGCATGCGTAGAAGGCTTCTACGATCCCCTTCTGCACAGAAGCCTTCTATGCATGCGTAGAAGGCTTCTAAGCAAGCATAGAAGAGTTCTACGCATGCATAAAAGCCTTCCACACATGCGTAGAAGTGAGCTGCGCAGAAGGGATGCACAGTAATGCCTTTTCCCCGCTGCCAAATTCCGGGGTTTCGGCAGCTCCAGCCGGGAAATGGCGAAAATTGGCACCGAAAAACGGGAAATCCTGGCTAATCTGGGAAGGTTGACAGGTATGGGTTAAATGAGAATTTTGCCACTGCTCACACTCCCCCACCTCCCACCCCATGCCATGTTTTCCTGCTTTCTGCTCTGCTATCTAAGAAAGGAACAACCAGATTCCAATATTATGCATTCAACGTTTCTCATCCCTAGCTCCAAATAAGAGGGAGCTCACCTTAAAGTCTGGTTGGAAGTAAAAGCTAATCTGGCACCTGCTGCATTCAACTTGATCAGTTATACCTCGCACTGTTATTTCAGTCTTCAGATTTCCTTTGTAAAAGTTAGCAAATTGAATGTCCTTGAAGCAATCCACAAAGTTGTGGCCCTTGCTGAGACCTGGCAAATTTTCCTCTCATTTCTTTATTTCTGGGTGTAAAGACAACCAAGGTTTGGAGAAGGCATACTTGAGCTTGTTGCTCAATCTTACTACAGTACTAGTGTTAGCCTGAAAACAGAGCCATTTTCCATAAAGTCCAGTTTAGGAAAGCAATCCCTACTTGATTTCTGGTTACTTGTTGAGTTGCTAAGTGGAAAATTTCTTGCAATGTCCACCTACACCAGGGAAGGTTGTAACTTTCTTCTGCCCCACTGGCAAGCAAAACACCCGCAAATAAAATGAGTAAAATGTGACTGGTAATGAGCGCAGGCTAAATGGTCTAAAGTGACACTTGATGAAATGAAAAAGGTGATATATTTGAAGATGTTAACGTTTTTATATATGTTTTTCAAAAAATGTCATTTCTACCAGTAATTCAAAAGTTGATGAATTAAAGATAATTCAGATAATTGCCCAATTTCCATTTTAATGAAGCTAGCATTCCCATTTATAATATTATATTCCCATACGTCCCATCTTCCCATCAATATGGAAATATGGCAATTATCTGATTTTTCCTTATTTCATCAAAATGCTGAATTATAGTTATAAATGACATTTTGTGAACAGATCTCTATGATTGTAAAGGTTTTTGTCCCCCTTTTGTGTACATTCTGGTTCATATGTCAACAGAGAGGGTTACAATTGCCTATAAGATGTGAGGCATTCTACTTATTAGCACATGTCCTCACTAATATGTATACTTAAGGAGTAGTTAGTCAGTTAGTTATGTGCCCCTAAAGTCAGAACTGACTTAATAGAGAGCCTAATAAGGCTTTCAAGGTAAGTAAGATATTTAAGGAATGGCTTAACGAGTTGCATGCCCCAGTGAGCTTCTATGTCTAAATGGGGATTGGAATCCTGGTCCATTACTTTATCCTCTACACTACACTGAGTACATACACTCAAATGGCACATATAGAATCTTTAATTAAAAGTCAGGGTGCACTACAGAAGAGATTGAGTGCTGGTGGCAGGAAGATAAACTCTATCAGGCAAAGTTTAGGGCCCTTAAAATACCCATGGAATTTTGGCATGTGTAGAAATAACATTGACAATGGGATCAGTAAATAGGATGCAGCAGGAGTGGGGAACCTGCGGACTTGAGGGGAGCCTGGGCTTATGAGAATTGAAGTCCAAGTACACCTGGAGGCCCAAGATTGAGAAACCTTGGCCTAGTGCAGAGATGGCGAACCTTTTTGAGACTGAGTGCTCAAACTGCAACCCAAAACCCATTTATTTATCGCAAAGTGCCAACACAGCAACAGGGGAGGAAGAAAATGCTCCCATTGGGCTGCTGGGCAGAGGGACAGGGCAAACTGTGCTGGGGTGACTGCATGTGTGCCCACAGAGAAGGCTCCAAGTGCCACCTCTGGCACACGTGCCATAGGTTTGCCACCACTGGCCTAGAGGAAACAGGCTAGTCCTCCAGGTATTCTAGAACTTCATTTCCCAGAAACCCAGGGTCCCCTCAAGGCTGCATGTTCCCCACCCCTGGATGAGAGATTCTGAATGTTCTACTGCAAAATAAGCCAAAAATATTTTCCCCAGGGTCTTATAGTAGTTAGGGCATTTTTGCACACCACAGACTCCATACTTGTTGGCTAGAGCATGGCAACCCTTCCTTGCCTCAACAGTAAAAGATTTCAGGAGAGGGGGGGGGGGTGATCAGGAAATTCAGTATTATTTTCTTGCAGATATAATCTACTTCTCCTGGGCAAAATAGAACTTGCTGAGCAAAGGTGCCTGGGAACTATTTTTCAACAACAGCCTCACTTTCTCTTTGGCACTCCTCTTGTGATTACTTTGAGACAAACCTGAGGCATTTGCTATCTCAAACAGCTGTAAAACATAGTCAATGAAGTGCACCATGCCCCCAAGAACCATGGCAATGTCAGAAAGGATACTGGGGTGCAATCCTTAGATCAGGGGAATATGTACAGTCCAATGATAACATCCCAGAATCTTCTATAACACTGAAGTATGTGTTATGGATTGGTATGTGAATTATGTTTGTCAATTTTACTATTCCTCCCCCCTATCCCAGAAACAAATATTTGGTTCTTGGGCACTGCTTTCATGGCAGTTTGAGGGCTATATTCCCTTAAATTTTATAGCATTTATATGTTGATGTCCTGGAAGAGGACAGGACTAGGTTCTTTGCGGGATATATTCAAACTAATGCATGTTAGCCATTTGTTAGTGTGCACTATAAGACACTGTTCCTGATTCCTATGCCATTTTCATAGAAGTTAGTTTGAAGAACCATGTTTTGACATCATTAGGATGCAGAGAGTACTTGTTAAATTCTTTGTTCTTGTTGATTTAGATTATCTTGACTCAACAAGTCACCTCAACAAGAAATGCTCAAATCCTTTGAGATTCAAGGCAAAAGCAAAACATGGAGCACTGCTTTTACTTTTCTTGTCAAGCTTTCCATAATTTGTGGGAAATAAGCACCTCTTACCTTCAAGAAGCAAAGCATACACAAAGAACAACCAGATGAATGTTTTAAAAACATAAAAATTAAGCCTCCAATGCTTCTGATTCTTAAAAGTTCATACAATAAATCATCAGCCTTTATCAATTTGCATGATTTTATATTATTTGTACTATTTTCATGATAGCCTTTATTTGTGCAAAAAATGTTCTGATTCTGATTCTCTTCTTTTGTTGAGAGCACCACAAAACACCACATCCTGTCATAGAGAAAGGAAAACAATTTCTGGTTTCTGTAATAGTGAAGAGAGGATTACCATCTTAAGGCATCATCATTTGGGAACTTTCAATAACTCTATTCGCTGGGTTTCATACCACCACAATAGGGCCAGCAAATAATAAAGAGAGAATACAGGGAAAGGAAAAGTGAAATAAAGAGGATAAAACCAAGAAGAGATGCATCACAAGAACAGAAAGAATGGAGAGAGAAAATTTAGCTCTTAAAGAACAAAATATTCTTATCCATAAGTTTTTACTACCCGTATATACTCATGTATAAGCCAACCCGAATATAAGCCGAGCTACCTAATTTTGACTTGAAAACCCAGGAAAATAGATTGAACCAAGTATAAGCCAAGGGTGGGAAATGCTAGTGAGTTTCTATACTCAAAATATGGTAAAATTAATTAAATTGTTGGCACATCTCAATCCAGCATGGTTCTGTCACCCTAATGGTCATTAACCCAAGTATAAGCGGAGTCCCCTTTTTGCGGCTCTTTTTTGGGGCTAAAAACCTCGGTTTATACTCGAGTATATATAGTACTCTAAGAAGCTGAGTTTAAAAGAATGTAGATAAATGCTACTTATTTTTCAATGTATTACAAAAAAAGAGGTTTCTGTCAAAAAATGATGGAAATAGAGGGGAGAATTTAAATTATTAGTATTATTAGAAATATTTCTCTTTGCCCTGCATTTAGTTGCAGAGGAAGGCTTTGAACAAACAGAAATCCTTAAAAGCTCACTGTGTGTCTTTGTAACCAGCAGGAAAACAGATTTAGTTAAAAGTCATTTAGTTCTGTGAAAGGATGAACAAGGAAGGTCAAAACCTGCACATTTCTTCAAAGACAAGAAAAGAAAATGAACCAGTAATGGTTGTTTCACAACTACTTCAGTGAAAATTACATCTGAGTTTTGTTAAGAGGCAAAGGTGTTTAGATGGGTAGAGAGTCAAGTCATAGGTGAGTGTTATTTGGAAGGTCAAGAAAAACTCCTTTATTCTCACTATTGTGGTCTTGCTTTTAAATGATATATTTGAAAAGAAGCTCTGAATAGTAGAGGCAATTCTGTCATTACTTGCTTCTTGCGTCAGTGAAACACATAATCTTAAGATTTTTTAAAAAATAAAAATAAAGACTTCTTGCTGTGAATAATATTTTTCACATCACTGGTTTCCTCACCCAGACTTGGTTGCTCTGGTAACATAGAGAGATACTCCGGGATCCATCTTTTCCATATGTATTCTATTATACATGTGACAGTAAAAACTGCTCTGACTGGATGAACTGATGTGGTAGTATGGAAATTTTACAAGTATTGAAAGCATTCAGGAACAAAATTGTGGGTTCGGCTTATTAGTTGGAATTAAAGTTAGATAGATAGATAGATAGATAAATCTTTATTGTCATTGTCCTGCACAGAGCAACGAGATTTTAGACTAAAATTCTCATTGTTTAGAAAGAGATCAGAAACACTAATGTTAGCATTTACATGTACAGTAAATATTAATAAGTTCAAGAATTTTGATTTGTTAATGAGAAATGTGAAAAGACTAATATGAAATTAATTCATTAATAGAATTTATAGGCAAATTCTTATATTTAATATACCACTTAAAATTGCTAAATATATTATCAAGCATGCTTTGCAATTTAAACTTAATTTTCTACTCATTTTTATGGGGTTCTAGCCTTAACTAAAGCCCTCTGAATTCCTGGGGCCTTGTAATGTGTACTCTCCCTTTTTCAATGTTTAACCCCAGAAAGCAAGTATCCTGTTCATTAATCATGGACCTACCCTCACCCGCCTGGCTGGAGGGAGAAGTGGCCGCAGCTGCTAGGGCTCAGCAGCTTTAAAAACTCTGCCGCCGTGGCCACCGGATGCCTACCCTCGCCAGCCCGGCTGGAGGGAGAAGTGGCTGCAGCTGCTGGGGCTCAGCGGCTTTAAGAACTCCACCACCATGGCCACCAGATGCCTGCCCTCGCCCACCTGGCTGGAGGGAGAGGCGGCCACAGCTGTCGGGGCTCAGCGGCTTTAAGAACTCCACCACCATAGCCAGGGGATGCCTGCCCTCGCCCACCCGGCTGGAGGGAGAAGTGGCCACAGCTGCCGGGGCTTGGCGGCTTTAAAAACTCTGCTGCCATGGCCACTGGAAACCTGCCCTCACCCACCCAGCTGGAGGGAGAAGTGGCTGTAGCTGCCAGAGCTCAGCGACTTTAAGAACTCCACCGCCATGGCCACCAGACGCCTGCCCTCGCCCGCCCAGCTGGAGGGAGAAGTGGCCACAGTTGCCGGGGCTCGGTGGCTTTAAAAACTGCAGTATTCGGGTATCTAACTGCTGACCTGCCACTTTCCTGTCAGCGTCTTAGCCACTTGAGCCACTGCAGTCCCCAAATTTTTTTGGCTTATATGATGTTAAAAAAGGTAAAATCTACCGAATGAGCTCCATCTCATTCATTCATACCAATCTTACTCATCTAATATAAAGCCTCTGACACTATACTGAATAGAAATATTGTATTCTGCAGAACACTGCAACAAAACAAACAAATGACTGTTGAATAATTACATCATTGCAGCTCCCCGGGTGGCCTAGTGGTTAAGGCTCTAGGCTTGGAGACTGGAAAGATGGGTTTGATTCCTGAGAGCTGCACAATGGGAGACAGGAAAGGAGCCTTATTCGGGCATCCCCTGAAAAAATCTTTTCAACCCAGAGTAATCTCTGACATGAGAATGAACAAATTACATCATTGGGTGTCGTTTCTGTGCTTAACTGGATCAACCCTGTTTGGACATATATTCTGTATCATCTATTATCTGTAATAGATGCTAACAAAGTTAGTACACTGCAGTCATGGGTATGAAGGCTGATGGTTTATAATGTCCCCTTCTGTGCATGAATCAGCATTATGACCCTGCATAACTCTGACCTAGGTTCTAATCTGAACTACACGCAAATGTTTCTCCCCTCCCATTCACACTGATGCATTCATTTTGCTTTTCCTGCTTGAAGGAAGGGAGACTTGTCCTTCCCATCTTCTAGGATTTCTCCAAAAGACTTCCTGCTCTAGAACATGCAACAATGATAAAGGGACTAGGGAAATGTATCAAGAGAAAGAAATTAAAACATGCATCCCAATTCTTCCTTTGTTGATCCATTACAACTGAAGGCAAAGACACGAAACAGTAGAAGGTAAGACTTAAAAGAGAGAGGGGAAGTTTTTCCCCTATGTGTTCCCACACCCTTCTCCCCTAGACATTAGCCTGGAGTTACTGCCCATCTCAAGATTCAATCTGCCCAAGTGCCCAAAAATACAGAAACAGACAAGTCATAAATATTTGATGAGAGAAAACTACAATGGGAAAGAGAGGTTTACTACAGTGGAATCTCATACAACAATCGCTCCGTAGCAACAAAACCTCATAACAATTAGGTTTTGTTTGGTTTTGTGTTGTTGTTGTTGTTGTTTTGGGGGGGAGGAATGGCATCCCACATAACAATTTTCCCTATAAAAAAATCGTACAACAATTTTTCAATGGGAAAAAACACTTAGCAAAAAAAATGTACAATGCATCCCATTGGGAAAATTGCATGCATTGTATAGCAAATGTTTCGTACAACAACAAGCCCCATGGAATGGATTAAAATCATTGTATGAGGTACCACTGTATCTATAAAAATGTTTGCTATAATTTCTAATTGCATTAGATTTTTGAGTGTCATTGCCTTTTGAAGGAATACATGAATATTTATAGCCAATTTGATAGAATATACTGGCAGAACACAGAAAAAAAAGAGAATAGTGATTTCAAAAATGTGCATACATTTGAATAATTTATACTATTTGAATTTGCATACATTGAAATAACTACATCTATAATTTTACAAAGGGATATCAGATTTCAGCAGGCAAAGTTTTGCATACTATTCAACTGCAAAGCAACTTTCCATTAAAAGGAAATTTAATGAAACACAGTTGAGAAAATTCAAGTGCTATCTGGCAAGGAACTACATAGCTTCAATAGCTATCCCTAGTTCTTCAAAAACAATAAATGTTATCATACATTGTTTGGGTGAGGACAGAGTATGAATTAAATGCCGTCATGCCAACACAGCCAAAAGATATCATAGTAGATGAGAGCTATGCCAGCTAGAGAGTTATGCCAGAGTCTAGAGTATTTGCTTGTTTGTTTGTAACTTTGTTTGTCTACAGTTGCTTTTTTTAAAAAAAAACAAACTAGCTCCCACAGTCCCAGATTCTGGGAACTAAAATCCAAAAAGCAACTTTTCCAATTTGAGATGTCAATATAGCAACACAGCTTTAGTGGTATAACCATGACTGCAGTTCAGCTCCTCTGGTGCAGGAGCCAAAATGTATCAGGTATCTGAATGTAATGGCAGCACTGCAGTGGCTTAGTGGTTAAGACGCTGAGCTTCAAGACTGGAAGGTTGGGGTTCAATACCTGAGTGCTGCATGATTGATCTTGGGGACATGAAAGGAGCCTCATTTGGATGTCCCCTGAGTGGAGTTTCTCCAGCAAAAATCCTTTCAACCCAGAGTAATTTCTGACACGAAATTTATTTATTAAATAGAATGGGGCTGTGGTGCCTCAGTGGTTAAGAAACTCACCTTGTTAGCTGGAAAGCTGGCAGGTTGGCAGTTCAAGACCCAGGTACTGCGTGACAGATTGAGCACCTGTCTCTGTCCCAGTTCTTAGGGACATGAAAGGAGCCTCATTTGGGTGTTGCCTGAGCAGAGTTTCTTCCACGAAAACCCTTTCACCCAGAGTGTTGGGTGACAGTAAATAACCTGATCCCTAAAGGGGCCAATGGCTACCTGCAGATGAGCCTCTTTAGGTGGGGTGATGGTCCCATCAGTGGTGGAAATGCCACTGGAAACCATCATATTGGGCCCAAGGGCAAAATGAGTGGAGGAGGAACCCTGATTCTCAATAGTCATGGAGGCAGAAGAGGCCATGCCAGATGGACTGGCTGTGAAGGCACACCTTGTCAATATCCTCAAGGCTGCCGCAGTCCATTGCAGTCCCAGTGTTAAATCCTGCATGTCTCATTTCATATGTGCTGCAGGAGATGGCTCCGAGATCATAGTGTGTGGGTCAGTTCTTTGCAAGCTGTGATCCACCTTAAACAAATTCATGCTAGTGGCATTTTTCCTGATTACCTCGGAGGGCAAAGGCAGCCCAGAACCAGTTAGCTTCCAAGACCAGGCCTTCCGGTGCCCTGGGGCAGGAGAAAAACATATACTCAGGTCAGGTTGCGGCCAATGACAAGTTTGTATTTATTGTTTTTCTGGGGGGGGGGGGGGTGTTTTATTTTATAGTCCACCCTTTACCCATATGGTAAGTGGGTGAGAATAACTGACAGTTGTGACAGTTGGGAAATGTAAAATAATGTTTTTGAATTGGTTTGTGAGCTGACTGGCCTGTGTGGTGCCCCGGTGGAAAGGTACTATTTTTGTTTTGTTTTTTAAATTTAAATAGTTAACCGAAATAACACAATAATATGCAAATACAAAATATAATAACACAAAAAAGAAGAAAAAGAGAGAGATAGAGGAAAAAAGAGAAAACCTATATACCAGGGATTATCACCCTGAGCCCGTGGGCTGAATGCAGCCCACAGCACCATTTCATGTGGCCGCTCACCACCTCCACCACCACCCTGAAGTGTGGTCGAGGAAGGGCAAAATGGCCATCTGGTCCCCAAAGCTGTCTGAGGGAGCATGACCCGGCCCCTGGGTTAAAAAGGTTGAGAACTTCTGCTATATAATGATGACATGCACCCACCACCTTAGTGGAATATTGTACATTTTCTTATAATTACTCTATTTATAACATGTCATTTATATGTTTATATGTTTCTCCTCTTTCCAGAATATTAAATATTCTTGTCCAGGTCTTACTCACTCCATTCTTCTTCACTAAAGCATATTCAATAAATACACCCCATTGCTCTCTAAAATCTGATTTTTTAAAAAATCCCTTTTTAAATTTTAATTCAAAAATCAGATTATCAGTAGGTGCTATTTTTATGTTTAAAAGTGAGTGTTTGGGATGGGGAGGCTGAGAATTTGTTAGTGCTGACATTTAACATTTGAAAGTTAGACAGAATGGAAAGAGGATAAGAACTGTCTATTTTTGAAGATTACTGTGATAATAGTGTGCTCTTGTTAGTATTTGTGTCAAAAACTCTATTGATAAGGAACAAATGACTTTTACATTAAGATAAAATAAAGGATTATGATTACATACTGGGGAAAATGATGGCTTGAAACATTGCTCTTATATGTTGTTTTAACTTGGTCACTGAAACGTTTTGTTTCCTTGCATTTTAAAAAATAAAACTCTTTTTTTGGTTTGCAAATCTTGCTTATTATTTTATAGGTAGCAGTCACATGATATTTTGCCCATGTATACTGTTGGTAAATGCTGTTACACATGCTTATGTAGTGCCATCAAGGTAAACAAAGTGATATTTCACCAAAATGTTTTGAATTCAAAATGTTTTGAGCTGAGACAACATTATAGCAGCATGTAAAAGGGGACACTGATCTGGGTTGCTGATTGGGGTAATCAAAGAGAAGGAGCCCCTGTTCAACATTTAAACAGCAACCTCAAAGCTAATGAAAGTGGTGGGATGATTGCCATTTGAGTGGTGCCACATACAGGTAAAATAATTTTGTGAGAACAGCAGGACATATTTTGAATCCTACTCTCTCTCTAACCTTGTTCTGCTGCTGGCAGGAAAACCTGTTATAAATTAAAACATTCTCACTGAACTCAACCAAGAGCCGGAAATGATTATGTTGTTGACCTTCCCCCAGTCACATGAAATTAGGACATTAATAGTCCATCTACTTCAGCATTTACTCTAGGGTTAGTATTGTCTATAATATGCCATTGCTGACCAGAGGATATGATCAGGGATGAGAGAGCTGAGATATCTGGAGAACTAAATTTTGTCCATCTCTAGACTGAACTGACTAGCTGATAGTAGGACAGAGACTAAAGACATTTTGCATGCAAAATACATACTCTGAGCTATGGTACATTCCTAACTATAACTTAGTTCAGGAATTCTCAAACAGTGGCCTGCAGACCGGATGTGGCCCATGGCACCATTTCATGTGACTCACCTCCACCACACCAGGAAGTGCAATGTGGTGGAAGAAGGGCAAAATGGCCATCTGGCCTCCGAAGCTGTCTGAGCGAGAATGACCCTGCCCCCAGCTTAAAAAGGGTGAGAATGCCTGACTTAGTTCCTTCATAGGTTGCCAAGTAAGCAATTTCCAATTGCCTCAGGTTTCAAGACCAAAACCTGAGACCAAAGCTCTCGTGACGTGACGAGGCAGGCACTTGTTATGTCACAGAGGGTATGTCCTTGAAGAACAATTTGTGTGCTTGTGTGTGAAAGTGAGACAGGTAATGTGGATTTTCAGCAGATCTCCCAAACAAACATTTTAACAACACCACAGAAAGTAACTATTTTGCAATGAAACTTCAGACCCCTAAGGGTGTTTGGAAATAGGGAGGAGATGGGTTCCTAAGCTAGAATAAAATCAGCCTTAGTATTCCTTGTCCTGTAAACTGTCTTACCAAGTGAAGAGCCAAAGAAACACTACTCTTAGTCCTGGCAGCGTATAGCTAGTGTGGAGATATAATCGCTAGGTTATGTCAGGGATGAACCCTTAAAGGAAGATATATTTAGCTCGTTACTTTATCTTTTGTATAGGTAACATTGTAGAATGAATAGTTTGAGTATTCTAACAGTTAGAGCCAGTGCCGCTCCATTTTGAATCTAAATGCCCACACACTCACCACACAATAGCAGATGCTTAGCATCACAATGAAGTGTCAGCAGTTCAAGGACACTCAGATGGGAATCAGACAAGATGAACTATCTCATAAGGAAGATGGAATCTCAAGATAAGAACATCTGCTAAGCTGCAGGAACCATCGCAGGTGCCATCGCAGGTGCCACGATAGTCAAAACAATTCATTTTTGGAAAATTCACAAATTCCAAGGGTGGGTGTCTGGAGGGCCAAAAATTGTATAAAAAGTCTGACTTTTCGGACCTCAGAAACGGTCTTCCCAGATGCTGTGGGAACTCCATCCATTTTGTTCCAGAAATGCTTTAAATGCCTTGGACAAGGCATGCCGTTCATGGAGGCAGATTTGCCCACTTTAAAACAGACTTTGCTTAAAGTGATGATTTTTATTCTTTACTTATGTATCCAGTATTTTACTCAGTGTAGACTAGAAGACTTTTTAAATGAACTATTTTGCATACTCTGTTTGCTTATTTTGCTACAATAAACGCTGCTAATTTGAAAAAGCCGAGTAGCGTTTTTCCTTCCACTGGCTGAGAGGAAGGATAAAGTGCGGATGAGATAAGGAGCTACAAAATACTCTCTTTTTCTGAGCCTTCTAATGAGGGGGTGCAACCAGGAGGAGGGAAGAAGATCCTGAAGGTTTCGTTTCCTGACTTGGGAGCCGTATCAGCATAGCCTTGGGCTTCTCTTCAAAGGTAACCCACGCAACCCCCCTGAAGGCCAACCAGTCCTCGCCAATTGGTTTAATTGGGATGTGGCATAGTACGGGACTATTTTAATTTGCCAACTTCCTTGACACTTGATACCTGTTACACCCCCAGGGTCGACATTTTATGTACCAGTTTGTACTGGACAAATGGAGGTTTGGGCAGCCTGAAGTTTTGATGGGCAAACCGGAGAACCTATGTTACCATGCTGACCAGTTTTAAGGTCTGAAGCTAATCAAAGGCTGTGAAAAAAGTGTCCGTCTGTGTCATCGCCCCTCGTGAAAGGTTATACTCTTACTTTATATGTTGTTATGTGTTCCTTTTGAAGTGTATGTTATTTTGATATTAATCCTGTTGTAAACTGCCCAGAGTATTGAATTCACTGATTGGGCAGGCTATTGGATGGATGGACGGATGGATGGATGGATGGGCGGGCGGGTGGATTGATTGATTGATTGAAATGTGTGCCACCATGGTGGATAGATGGCCATATAGGTATTATGGACATTGTGCCAATGGATTTCAGAGGTCCTGTAATCCCTCATTTTGACAATGATAGTTTTGCCATTACCTTTGCCTATAGCAGTGGTGGCGAACCTATGGCATGCATGTCAGAGGCAGCACTCAGAGCCCTTTCTGTGGGCACACGTGGGTCACCCAGCACCCTCCCTCACCCCAGCACATAGTTTGCCCCACCCCTCTGACCAGAAGCCCAATGGGAGCACTTTCTCCCTCCCCCCCAGCACAGAGTTCACCCCACCCCTCTGTTTGGGCACTCAGTCTCTAAATGGTTTGCCATCACTGGCTTATAGGAATAGGTAGCCTTTTGACTACCTTACAGTAAAGGTTATGGGCTGCCAGTGCATAGGTGTCACTGGGCTGACCTGTCCATGAAACACCAAAAATAAGATCTCCATCTCGCAATACCCTTCTGTTGCAATCCTTGTTGACCCGTGCAGCCTTTCCGATGCAGAGGTATTTCAGGAACAACTCTTACATTTGATTCAAGCATGCATTCACATTGATCAATTGTTCTTTAATTACTCTTAAGCTGTGGTGGCTGGTTGTAGAACATTGCAACCATTGCCGGTCTTGAGATGGCATTTAATGGTGGAAAATTCAGGCCTCTGATATCCAATTCCCAGCAGATCTTCACCAACCAATGAACATACATGGATGAGGCTGCTCTCAGTGATAACATTTCCAATTAATAGGCAGCTGTGGACTTTAGAAGGATTCTTTGCTATGGTATATTGGTAAGAAAAGTTTTCTGACATTGTTCCTCTACTTTGTATGCTCACCACTATCAATCTCCAGTTAAAGTCTGTGCTCATCTAAAAAGGATACAGCCTTGGCTCAGCAGCAAAAATTCTAAATTGGAAACATAGAATGAAGCTTAAAGGTCAAGCAGGAAAAATTAAGGGTTGATAGCATGAATAATTTGTGGCAGTTATTTAGCATTATTGGTGTGTTGCTGTTATTGCTACCAAGTCTTTTTTTCATATTTGCAATGGTGATAGTTGATATATCTGAATAATTTAAAACCTGTTATCAGAGATTTATTTGTTGTGGAAGCCAGGGAGATTATCTCCTGTAGTGTTTCTGTCTCAGAAAGACAATTCTTTCTTGTCATTTCCATTACCAGTTCTTAAATGTCCTCATATGTGCCCTGATTCTGTAAGCAGTGAGAATTTTCAGGGATGTAGTGCTCACCACCCTACCTTTTCATTTAGAATTACATGTAAGTTACTAGAGGCTTGAGGACATTTTTAGATGTTTGACTTTATGTACAAATAAGGGACATGTGGTTAAGACCCTGAATTTGATGACCGGAAAGTTAGCAGTTCAAGACCTGAGTGCTGTACGACAGTGAGTCTCTGTCCCAGCTCCTGCCAACCTAGTAGTTCAAAAGAAATTGCAGGTGGGTTAATAGGTAACACTTCAGTGGGAAGGTAACAGCATTTAGTGTGCTCTGGCATCTAGTCATGCCTGCCACATGACCACAGAAACATTTGCAGACAGCACTGGCACTTTGGCTGTAAATGGAAATGAATGCCATACTCTAGAGTCAGATACAACTGATTTTCAAGCAAGGAAAACCTTTACAAATAAGCAGGCAGAACAGAGGTGGGGACACAATGTTAAATATTCAATCAGTCTCTCAAAACCAAATTCATCTCTTTTTGAGAGGTCTCCCAGACATAGCATTGGTTTGGCCTTAAGAATGATATGAGGTGATCTTATCCAGAGTTTCTCCAGTACCAGTTTTTCTCCCTCCAAGGATTCCTGCACCCATTTTACCCCACCCTGTAGGATCGGGGCCGCTGGACGGCCGTAAGGTCCCGGAGGAGACTGTTCAAGTAACGATACGAGGCAATATGGAGCGAGATCAGATCAGTGGTTTATTGAGGAAAAGGCATCATCATATATAGATCAGAAGGCAATGAGGGATAGAATCGTCATCTGACAGAAAATCGCATCACCCATTTACTCGGGTTAATGGGAAATCTCTCTTGGGGAAGTTAATTAACTCGGGCAAACACTGACAGGGGAAAACCATTGTTCGGGGTTTACACCAGAGTAAATATGGCCTCTATTTGCACCAAGGATTAGGCTTAACTGTAACGGAGGTTAGCGATCTGCTTCTCTCAGTGGAATCGCCGGTCAGGTCAGATGTGGGTGAATCAACCCTATGATTATTACTATTAATCCGCTCCCCCAATTTCCATACTGGCAAGGGCCAGTGGCCAGGAGTGTGCTTGACTGGTTTAACCTCTGCCAGGGGCAGTTTGTGCCAATTGTGCATGCGGAATCCGCATCTCCCCTTATTTTGTTATTTTTGGACCTGACAGGTGACCCTGCGCAAGAGGGGCATCAGCTGGTGTACGGGAACGACGCTTCGGGGTTCCCCCCACGGGGGACATCTCGATAACAGTGAGGGAATACATTGCATGAAACAGCATCCTGCTATGCCCAGTATTATCACCCCCACAATCACTTTGAGCGTCGTCTGGAGCCACCCCCACGGAAGCCGTGACCACAAGGAATTCCACAAATCCCATGAAGAACCCTCCTTGATGTTTTTGACTAGGGTGTGGAGGTCCGTGAGCTGGGTGTGGAGGTCTGTGAGATTAAAGCAACACATGCTATGAACAGATTCGCAACCCAAATGATGTAACAACAGAAGGTAGTCTATAGCTGCTCGATTGTCAAGAATGGCATGGCGAAGTTCTGCCTGCTCCTGGTTGAGCAGCGCTATTGCTGAGGAGGTATGGTTAATGGCTTTTGCTAATCCGCAAGCCAATTGACCAATTCTCCGAGCGTTGCCGACGGCTAAGCCTGGCACGCCAAGTATGCTGACTGCCAATGAGACGTACTCAGCTGGACTCAGAACCCTAATGTTGCTATCACATGAGCTGTCTAACTGGGTGGCACGAGTGCGCCATATGGGTGCGGTAACATTTGTGCTTGGGGTAACCATATCCTTAGTGGGGAGTAACAGTGTCAAACGACTGATACAACATATAGCATCTGATACATTTGCGGGAATGTAGTTCCACGTGTACTGATTGCATGTAAAGAACCAACCTGAAGGTAGGGTAACATGAGCATACATTGAACCAAGTGTCTGTGGTTTATCACAAGTCCAGTTGCCGCTACCAACTTCGAGGCAACGACGTCGAGTTCGGCCGGCTGTAGAGCAGCCGGTCATTCGAGCACAAGTAGAGTTCGGACTGACCGCCACTCGAGGAGTGTGGAGAGTGGCTGCATCAGCCGGCAAAGTCATAGTCAGCCGCATTTCCCAGCGGGCATATTCTGAGGAACTTGCTGGGAGGTACGGGCTGAAAATCCGTTTCACTAGCCAGTCGCCATCCCTGGGGTGCGCGCCTGGAGTGTGGCACACTGGGATGAGACAGGTGCTCAAAATTGAGGCAGAACCAATGTCCTGCTTCAGGCAAAAATCGGACTGGTTGACGAGACCCGCCAACCTCTCCCAAATGTTGTAATGCATCCGGGCAGAAAGGTCTCCGCCTGGCATCAAATCGTTGGCCTTTAGTGAGGCTGCCTGAGGGAGAGGGTCAGGATGATGGTGACTGCCATGGTGTTGGCATTCATCTGGGCAAAAACTGCAGCCACGAAGTTCTCCGGTGTCGGTTCCCTCTCCTCGCGTTGGAAGGCGTCTTGGGCTTCATTGCAAAGGGTCTTGACCATCTCCCAGGTGATCTTCGGCGCTGTCATCCGCAGTCGCCGCTTCTCGCACCGGGTCCCCTCGGTCAGGGTGAGGTCCTCCATCTCTGGGATCGGACTCGGATCGGTCTGGGTCCACGCCATGTGGTTCCAAGTGAGGCTTAACACACCGAGCTGGAATCCAGATGACACCTGTAGGAGACATAACTGCAGCATACCCTCTTCCCCAGGTTACGAGTGGTGCCGGGCCCCTCCAGGAAGGGTCCGATGGCACCCGGTAACGGACCATCGGTCGCAGGAGAGCTTCCGAACGGCGGAAGTGTTTCTCCTGCGGCATGCAATCCAAAAAAACATTAAGGTGATTGTAAGTGAACAACACCTTGTTCAGACAATGCTGTGCCTGACCCTGTGACTTGGGGAGGGCTGGTGGCTCCCCCCTTTCTGTTTGTTTGTCAATGTAGGACTTGAGTGTCCGATTGACTCGTTCCACAATCGCTTGCCCCTGCGGATTGTAAGGAACGCCAAAGGTATGCTTAATGTCCCAGGTGGCCATGAAGGCGGCCAGCTGCCTGGAGCTGTAGGACGGGGCGTTATCGGTTTTCACGTGCCGTGGTTTGCCCATCGCCGCGAAGCAGGCGAGGAGGTGCTGCTCCATGTGGGAAGCTGTCTCCCCTTTTTGTGCCGTTGCCCAAACGAATTGTGAAAAAGTATCAATGCAGACGTGCATGTACTGCCATCTGCCAAACTGCGGGACATGTGTGACGTCCATTTGCCACACCTGGTTAGCCTCTGTCCCTCGTGGGTTGACCCCCCACGAGGGCCCCCCGGTGCCCCTGCACAATGCTGGCAAGAGCGAACTATGCCTTGGGCTTGAGAAAGTGGCAGGTTAAACTGTCTGGTGAGCGCTTTGGCATTTTGATGAAAGAATGCATGACTCTGAATTGGAGTAGTGAAAACACCTAACACTGACCGTTGCTGAATTTCCTTTGCGGCCGCGTCCGCTCTGCTATTGCCCGTGGAGATTGGACCCGGCAGGTCCTGGTGACTTCGGATGTGGGCAATATAGAGCGCTTCCGTGTGGTTTTGCAAGTGAAATTGAGCTGTGAGGAACAAACTCAGCAAATTTTTGTCTATCGCGGGAGTGATGTATGCTCCCGGTAGACTGTGAAGCAAATTCCTAACATACTGACTGTCAGTAATAATGTTTAGGCGCTCTTTGGCGAAGGTGCGCAAAGCAAGGTTCACCGCTGCCAACTCTGCCCGCTGTGCGGACTTCTGTGGAAGAGTTAGAAGCGTGCGCCAAGCCTGGCCCTCCTGCCAAGTTAAGACACCATACGTGCGACCCCCATCTGTAAAAACTGTTCTGGCCCCCTGAAGTGGAACCAGCGAGATCAATTCATACAAGGTGACTGCGTTTGAAGCGAGACAAGTCTGGGGTCTTTTGGCAAGTGGTATGCCAAGCATCCGGTGAATCCTTCCAAGGCAATTGGAAGCGAGTCACCGAGCTGCATCAATTGCTGAACCTGCTCTTTGGTGAACGGGACCACGATCTTTGCTAAGTCGTGCCCTGAAATGTCCCTAGCTCTCAGCCTTCCACGGTAAACCACCGCGGAGACCAACTCTTGGGGAGGAACGATGTTTCGGGAAGAGGTGTTCGGCAAGTACACCCATTCCACGATACTCGCCCCTTTCTCGGAGTCCACTCCTAGGGCTCCGGTGAACATGGATCCGGCCCGAACGATGTACAAGTTCAGGATCGGGGCATATGGCCCCTGAGCAATCCTGTCCACCCACCTTTGGCTGAGAATTTGGTTGACTTTCTCGAGAGCTAAGCATGCCTCTCGAGGAATCTGTATCCGGTCTGCCGGCTGCTTACCTAACGTTAGCAGCGAGAAGAGCGGTTTCAAAAGATCCGTATCCAATCTGAAATACGGTCTGGCCCAATTAATGTTTCCTAAAACCTGCTGCAATTCTACCAAGGTGATTGAGTCTTTTAAGTTGATCTGAGGCAAAACTGGTGCTGCGAAAGAGCGGAGAAGCCGATGACCCAAGTATGAGAAGGGCTCGGTTCTCTGCACTTTCTCTGGGGCAATGAGTAACCCTTTCTCCCCCAGGCTGGCCTGGAGGTCCTTAAACATTTCGCTGCCGAGTTGCGGCACTGCGACCAAGATATCATCCATAAAATGGCATACTAAAGCTGTGGGATGAAGGTTTCGAAACTTTGCCAGTGCGTTGTGAACATAAATTTGGCACAGGGTGGGTGAATTGAGCATCCCCTGTGGCAAAAATTTCCACGCGTAACGCTGCGTGGGCTCACTGTGGTTCACAACCGGCACCGTAGAGGCGAACCTTTCCCGGTCCCTGGGGTCTAAGGGAATGGTGTAAAAGCAATCCTTTAGGTCTACGACCAGGATCTCCCAACCCTCAGGAATCATATTCGGATTTGGGATGCCGCATTGAAGCGGACCCATTGGCTGTATGCATTTATTGATCTCTCTAAGATCGTGGAGGAGTCGTCACTTCCCCGACTTTTTCTTGATGACAAAAATAGGCGAATTCCAAGGACTAGTGGACTGCTCTATGTGTCCTGCGTCTAGCTGCTCTTTAACCAGCTGCTTTAGGGCAACTAATTTCTCTCCCACTACCGGCCATTGTTCCACCCAGACCGGCGTGTTGGTGAGCCATTTAAGTGGCAACGCCATTACCCGAAGGTAAGAGTGGCACCGTATTGCTGTAAAATGTCTCGCCCCCAAAGGTTGATGTGCACGTCCAGAATGTGCGGCCGAATGACCACTGTGCCGTCAGCCCTTGGGATCGTGACTTCCACCCACTCCCGGCTCCTAAACGCTTCCTGGATGCCACCTACCCCCCACACATCGGAGACCGGCTCAATGGCCCACTCCCGTGGCCACTGGCTTCGGCTGACCACGCTGACGTCAGCTCCGGTATCTAACACCCCTGAGAATGATTTTTTATTCAAAAATACCTCGATAACTGGTCGCTGTTTCCACTCTATGTTGGTCTCCACTGTCGCTAAGACCTGGTATCCTTGCACTGCCTCCCTTACGCTCGAGCGGTCCTCTGACCCGGACCCTGCGCTGTCCCTGAGCCTTCCCTGGCTATCTGCTGGCGAGTGACAAGGAATCATAATCAGTTGCGCTAATGTGTCTCCCTTGTGAATGGTTTGGGGTAGGTGCGTCCAGAGTTGAACTTGGAGAACACCCGAAAAATTGGAGTCAACGACTCCCGGAATTACAAGAATTCCGCGTGCTCCTGCTACACTACGAGGCAAAACTAAGCCTATGAAGCCTTTGGGCAGGGGTCCCATGTACTGGGAATCCACCAGATAGACTGTGCCTGGCAGGTCGCATGTAACATTTGCCTGGCAAGTCAATTCTAGCCCTGTACTACCCTTGGGGCTGGCCTGCGCCTTCGCAATGCCTGGAATGTGAAGGGAATCTAATCCAACTCTGGCTCGCCCAGAGCGAGGGAAGCCTCTGTTTGGACCGGGGCCAGAGACGTGCCCGCATTCTGGTTTCCCGAATTCGGACAGTATCTGGACCAATGGAAGCCTTTCTTACACCTCGGACACGGGGTGGTTGGAGCCTTGGAACGGCCGGAATGTTGTCCGCCACCCTTGGATCGGCACTCCCTAGCGAAGTGACCAACCTTGCCACAATTGTGACATGCCCCTTGGTTTCTGTTCTTGGGTCTCCTACCCCCTTGCACCGCTGCTGCCAGCAAACCCATTTTGTAAGAGTCTGTGCCAACGTCGGCGCAAGCTCTAATCATGTCCGTGAGAGTCAAGTCGGGACGATTACCCAGTGACTGCAAGATCTTACGGCAGTCGAGATTGGCATTGTCTTTGGCCAATTTCATCATGAGCTCTTGTTGGGCTTGCTCATTATCGATCTGCCTACTGATCGCTTCCTATAAGCGATTGACAAAGTCCATGTAGGACTCCTGGGCGCCCTGTTTGACTGCGGTGTAATTTTTGGCCGCTTTGCCAGTTGCTGGAACCTTGAGAAAAGCCCTGAAGGCCGCCTCAGCTGACATCTGAAGGGTGGCAAGTGGCAAGTTGGTCTGCGCATCGATGGATTCGAAGGCACCTGAACCATATAACTGGTCAGGAAGTACTGCCCCTCCCATCCTGGCAGCCCTTGCCTGAGCCTCGAGGCGATACTCGCTGTCCCATAGCAAATACTGGCTGGGGTTGAGTATCATCCGCATGATGGCTTTCCAGTCATGCGGGATGAACATGGTATTCTCGCACACTTGCTGAAGCGTGCCCCTAGTAAACCGACTCTGGAGTCCTGTCTCTGTAATGGCCTTCCGTATAGCCATGAGGAGCTTATACGGGACTGGTGAATGAACTACCTGCTGCTGCCCTGTGAGGGCATCCATTTCCAAGTGAATTGGACAAATTTGACTAAGCTCAGCTAGTTCTTCTGCTGGCAAATCCCCCTTCTTGATCTCTTCCTCGACTGTGCGCTGAAGGGCATTCTTAGTTTGGGAACCTGTAGCTGTCAGAGAAGCGCCTGCGCTTCCCATTCCATGCATTCCACCGGTGACGTCTGCAGCTGTCACCGAGGGAAAACTCCCTACACTACTCTGCTTAAACTGAAATGATGGATAGAGCGCCGTGGGCGCCGATGGCTCTACTGACGCTGGGGGTTCTTTCGCCTCTACCCGGACTGGATCTACCTCTGCTAAAAGTTTCCTACATTTACTCCATGTGCGAATTATGCCCTCTGGAGCTTTCGGGGGTTGCTGAATACAGTCTCCTATCTGATCCCAGAGCTGGAGGGATAACGTACCTACTTCTGGGTAAAGCAGGCAGTGTTCCCTCAAGAACACCAAAAGTCGCGCTAGCTCTCCACTGTGAAAGTGTAACTGATATACCCTGGCCAGGATTTTGAATTCTTCCTCATGAATTCTTTGGCTAGCGGATAGACGTTGCCGCTGAGGACAAGTCCCCATATTACCTGCGGGGTCCTCTGAAGTCTCCTTCTCGGGACAGGTCGACGCGTCTGTAGTTCAGGCAATAGGTTTTGCGTGACGAATCTCTGGGTAGAGCTCGGAGCGTGGCCTGCCGCCACGGGCCTTCGGTGGCCTCTGCACTGTCAGGGGTTCACAGCTGACCCTGAGCGGAACGCATTTTTCCGTTACTGCAAGCCGCCGCGAAAGTCGGAGCAAGCTGTAGGAAGCCTCTCTGAAATGCCTCGCCGCTGGGCCGTCGTTCCGATCGGCTGGCTTACCGACCGGACTGCTGTGCTGTCCTCCGGGCTGATCGGACGCGGTTCTAGCGTAGAACCGGACCGTGTGATCGCTTACTCTCGGGTAAGATCACGTCTCGGGGTCACCAGATGTAGGATCGGGGCCGCTGGACGGCCGTAAGGTCCCGGAGGAGACTGATCAAGTAACGATACGAGGCAATATGGAGCGAGATCAGATCAGTGGTTTATTGAGGAAAAGGCATCATCATATATAGATCAGAAGGCAATGAGGGATAGAATCGTCATCTGACAGAAAATCACATCCCCATTTACTCGGGTTAATGGGAAATCTCTCTTGGGGAAGTTAATTAACTCAGGCAAACACTGACAGGGGAAAACCATTGTTCGGGGTTTACACCAGAGTAAATATGGCCTCTATTTGCCCCAAGGATTAGGCTTAACTGCGAGTGAGTAATTGCCTAATATGTAACGGAGGTTAGCGATCTGCTTCTCTCAGCGGAATCGCCGGTCAGGTCAGATGTGGGTGAATCAACCCTATGATTATTACTATTAATCTGCTCCCCCAATTTCCATACTGGCAAGGGCCAGTGGCCAGGAGTGTGCTCGACTGGTTTAACCTCTGCCAGGGGCAGTTTGTGCCAATTGTGCATGCGGAATCCGCACCACCCCAAATCAACCTTTATTTTGTTGTGTCACTTTGTATACATTTCCAAGAAACACAGAGTTTAGCTCCACCATCCTTTGCAAGCTAAGAAAAACCCCACACAACATCTGGAACCACAGCTTTGTTGTAATTTTGTTGTTGTAATTTTAAATCACATCTAGCCAACAACCATGGAAACATGGTGGACACTGATAATTTCAGTTATGTCATAAAGATGGTTGGATCATGAGACTGTAAACTGCAAGTCTAGTACTGAAACATTAGAGAGACAGGTAGCATCATCTTCTGTCACAAAGTGATAAAAAATAAAGTAGAACATGCATTCTGGAAGTTCCCTCAATCATTCCATTCTCAACTTACTAGTCCATTCTCTTTCCACACACAAACTCCTTGCTTCCATTACCACCAACCAGAACTGGGAGAAGAGACACTTTTAGGTTCAGATTGTATTTAGTTAAGGCCAGATATTGATGACAGTTGCCCATACTTTATAGCAAAGGGGGTATCTGTTAATGCCAGTGGATCTTCCTTGCATGAGAGATATGCCATATTTAATTTAGCCAAGCTAAAATTGACCAATTAAATAGTCCTTCTTTTACAGTTACATAACTGGGATAATCTCTGCATAGTCATTTAGTCCAACAATCTCAGTCCTGTCCTCCTTATAGTCCTAATACCATATCAATATCACTTTTAATTTTAGAAATTTTAGAGGAACTCTATCTTCTTTCTGAAGCCCCAAATAAGTGTTCACAGTCATTAAATCAAATCTAGCAAGGAAATTTTGTAAAAATCAGTGATGTCCATTTCACACAGACACAATAAACACAGGCAAAGATAGGGCAAATGGAGCTCTTGAATTATAGGAGCAGAAATAATCAGCATTGCTTCTTTCCCATTTAAGGTCCGACCACAAATTGCATATACCTGTACCTAGCTTTCCTCCTTTACTATTGGTTAAATGCTATTTAATTTTGGCGTAAGTGTGAACACTGGGCTTGCTTCATGCTGAGCACAAGTTACTTAATTTTACTAACAGTGGAGAGGCATTGTGAGCAGAGTCCATAGAAATTGTCCAAAGAATCACAACAAACACTTCACTGACAAATAGCTTAGAAGGTGGTTAAGTGAAGGAGGGGTGGGAAAACAAGAAGTAACAATTGCTATTAGAGTTTCATTTTGCTGGCGAAATTCAGGATCTGTCTCCATGATAGGAGACCTCTGTTTGGGGTGCAGGTGAGTGAAACAAAATAGACCTTTCTGATAATTTGTCAACCCTGCCTTTCTCCTAAATAATTGAGGGATAGACAAACATGGTTCTTTTCCATTCCTCTCCCCTCCCTCCTAACTCTTTTTAATCCACCTGTGAAATAGAATGGACTGGTCCAGATTTTGGGATTATTAGTTTACAATTAACTTGCTATACTTCAATCATTCTAAGTCTGGCCGAACATCCCGCTATAGTAATGGAGTAGACCGTATAGCCAGCATCTCAGTGCCAAGTGTCAGGCAGTGGTGAACTAACCTGACCCCCTAATGGGGTCAATGGCTATGGGTGGATGAGCCCATTTAGGTGGGGTGATAGTCCCCCTCAGTGGAGGAAATGCCTCTGGGAACCATCATGTTGGGCCCAACAGCAAAATGAGCAGAGGAGGAACTCTGATTCCTAATGTTCATGGAGGCGGAAGAGGCCATGCCAGATGGACTGGCTGTGAAGGTGCACTTTGTCCATATCCTCAAGGCTGCAGCAGTCCATTGTAGTCCTGGTGTTAAATTGTAGTAACAGGGGAGGCCTTCACACCAGTCTCCCCGAAGAATTCACACACAGAAAGATCAGAGACATGCATGCACACAGACAGACAAACAAACAAACACAGACAGAACCAGAGTTGACTTTTCCTGGGGCTGGAGAGAGATCTCTGAAAACAAAGCCCTCCCAGCTTGTTTTATTAGCTGCACAATAACAAGGCAGGAAATGGGGTGGGGAAGGTGCTGCTTGGTGCAAGCAGTCGTGTGGGATTACTCATAAAGTATGCTCGTGAACACAACTTGCAATAACAGGAAATTAGGTGACCCTCTATTTTAGGATAGATGAGTCATAGAGCTGATCTTCGGCCAAGTTTTCATGGCCTTGTCTTCATAAGTCACTTCCACCTTTTTGAAGACAGCCAGGGATTCCTACATTAAATCATTCATGTCACGCTTCATGTGTGCCGTGGGTGATAGCTCTGAGATCATAGTGTGTGGGTTTCGTGTTCAGGGAATGAAGCAGCAGACGAGTGAAGTAGTGAAATTCAGCTCTTTATTAGTGAGGTTTGAACACAGTTTGGATGGGGCAAAACTCAAACTTATATACACTATAAACAGTAACAGTAACAATAATACAACAAGCCCATTGGCTAACAGAGTGTGCATATTTTGATCCACTTATTTGCATAAGAATAGATACATGAGAAAAGATACATTCTGCTCCTATAAACAGTAACAATAATGCAACAAGCCCATTGGCTAACAGAGTGTGCACATTTTCGATCCACTTATTTGCATAAGAGAAAAGATACATGAGAAAAAGATACATTCTTCTCCTGTCAGAAAACACAGTTAACATACATAACATTCTCCCCCCCCCCCAGGTAAAAACAAAATCCTTTAACCAGGATGGTGGTCTAGTTTCCCTTCTGGGTCAGACACTTGGCTGAGCCAGCTAAGGGGCTCGTTGGATGGGCGACCTGACTGGAGTGAGGGATTGACTAGAGGAAGAGGATTGTAAACCCAAATTTAAGCCCCATTGGTCAGATGGAGGAGCAGGGGATCGCTGAAAGCCAAAATCTAATTCTGTGGATGAATAAGACAACTCAGGGTCCCTCCTGTGTGTAGTAAGAGTGGAGGGTGACTCCAAGCAAAATTGATCATCATCAATAAAGAAATCCAGAGTGCTAGGCTGGGACAGTGTAGGGGTACACCTGGCCGGAGTAGGGGAGCATCCCACAAATTCCCCTTGAAATTGGTTCCTGGAAGACACTTCTGGGTCAATGTTGGCTGGCTGCTAACTATTACCTCTGCCCCCTGGGTTTAAACGGGTGGGGGCCAACCCTAGCGTTGAGTGTCTGTATTCGTCTTGTGGGTCCAGTACTCTGGGTCTCAATTGATCCGCGTGCCTCCTCCAGTTCAGACCAGTGACTGTTTCGATTCTGTAAGAAACAGGACCAGTTTGATCGATCACAAACCCAGGCACCCACATAGGGCCACCAGCTGCATAACTGCGGCAATGTACAGGGTCTCCGGATGAGAAACCCTTCTGGTGTTGGATTGCTATATTTGTGCCTTTGTCCTCTACCCTAAAGGGATCCAATCTGTCCAGCAAGGATGACAGTTTCCTTCACTGGAGCAATTCAGCAGGGCACAACCCTGAGGCAAGGGGGGTGAGCCTATATGTGAAAAGAAACTGGCATAACTGGAGCTCCAAATCCCCTTCACCCATACGTCAAAGTGCATCTTTAGTTGTGCGCACCTGCCGCTCTACCTGGCCATTGGTGGCTGGGTAGAATGGGGCGGCAGTGATGTGCCTAAGTGCATTCCTTTCCATGAAGGATTGGAATTCTGCAGATGTGAACGTGGATGCATTGTCGGACACCAGCACATCTGGAAGTCCAAATGCTGCAAGCAGCCTTCTTAGGTGCATTATCGTGGTGGCTGAAGTG
Organism: Bradypodion ventrale; assembly: GCA_035047345.1. NCBI lineage: Eukaryota > Metazoa > Chordata > Lepidosauria > Squamata > Chamaeleonidae > Bradypodion > Bradypodion ventrale. The sequence goes on along the minus strand of JAWDJE010000003.1, from coordinate 71,426,583 downwards.
ATATTAGGCACCCTAATCACTTCCAGCCACTTAGAGAATGAATCCACAACCAACAAGAATAGGGCAGGCCTAAATGGACCTGCAAAATCTATGTGCAACCTGGACCATGGGCCCTGAGCAGAATCCCATTCCCGAGAGGGAAGGTGGGATTGCTCTGGGCAAGAGGATTGACAACTGGCACAAGTGCCAACCATTTGTTCTATGTCTTGGTCCAGTTGAGGCCACCAAAAGTCGCTATGGGCAAGGGCTTTGGAATGTACAATTCCCGGGTGACTTGTGTGAAGTAGATGTAAAACCTTTTTCCTGAGAGTGACAGGAATGACCACCCGCTGGCCCCATAGAAGGCAACCTCGTTCCACTGACAGTTCCAAACGCTTGCAGTGGAATGTTCTGAATTCCTTGGCTATATCTGAGGAGAGACAGGCCAGCCTTTTTGTACCCAAGACATTACTTTAGTCAGTGTTACATCCTTGGCCGTAGCCTTGGCTATATCTGAGGGGATGACTGGGGGCGAGTCAAAAGCCTCAATCATAAGGACCTGGTGGTCGCTTTTGATCTCGCAATCGGCTTCCCCGACCCCTGGCAGTGGAGAACATGACAGGGCATCAGCGTGGCTGATGTTCTTGCCGGGCCTGTGCACCAAAGTAAAATCGTATGCATTTAGGAAAATTGCCCAATGCAACATCCTTGGGGACAGAATTTGGGGTGGGGGGGGTGGGCTTCCCATTCACAAAGATTCCAAGGAGGGGCTTGTGGTCAGTTACGAAGGGAAAAGGTCTTCCGTAAAGGTAATCATGGAATTTCTTAGTGCCTGCCACAATTGCCAACGCCTCTCTGTCTGTCTGAGCGTATTTTTTCTCAGGCTTTGTGAGTGAACGGGAATAAAATGCTACGCGGGCTTCCCTCCCGACATTTAGTATATGGCATGACACAGCTTCCACCCTCACAGGGGATGCATCACACACAAGTATAACTTCTTTGTTAGAGTCAAAATGAGTTAATACAACATCCGAAGATAGCAGCCTTTTGAGTTCTAGGAACGCTTTCTCCTGGCAATGGCCCCAGTGCCAAACAGTATCTTGAATTTTTGAATTTTGAATTTTAATTTATATACCGCAATTCTCTGCCCAAGGGGCAACTCAATGCGGTTTATAGAGTACAATTTACAAGTTACAGTATAAAAATATCACAAAAAATATAGTGTGTCAAAGTGCAATATAGTAAATACAATAAAATACAGTTACAGAACAAATGATATAATCAACAATGACAAAATACAAAGCTAATAACAAGTTGCATAGCATTACAAAAATATATATCAGCATATCATCACCACAACATCACAATATAAGTATCAAAAAGCATCAATATCACAGTAAACAAAGCATTACAAAAGCAAAATCACAGAGCATCATTTGCAAGTACTTATATTGTATGTGAAAATCCGGACCTTCAAAGAAATCACCGCACTTGTCCTCCTCCTGGCTGATGAAATGGGCCAGGGGGCATGGCAGCACAGCTGTCTTTTCATTCCCTTGCAGCCGGGGAATGAAGGGCATCCATTAATGGCATCCGATAGCGGCGGTAGCAGCGTGGCTGAGTTTTTAAGTCCGGCCACTGCGCCGCTCAGCTGGTCCTCGTTCCCTCCAGGCAGGCAAGCTTTCTTAAGAAGCTGATGTAATGGTTCGGCAACTGAGGCTTTGCGATGGAGAAAAGCGTGATAGAAGTTTGACAATCCTAGAAATGATTGCAATTCGGCTTTACATTTTGGCCTGGGTGCATTTTGCATTGCCGCCACCTTGGAGTCAGACATCATGATACCTTGGGGTGTAATTCGGTACCCCAGGAACTCCACTTCCTGTGCCAAAAACACACATTTGTCTCTTCTGAGACGTAGACCAGCCCTCTCGAAACGTGAGAGGACTCGATCGAGCCTGACCGCTAGTTCAACGGTGTCCTTAGTGGTGATCAGGACATCGTCAAATTATGGCAGGACACAGGGCAAACCTTTTAAAATACGTTCTACAAGAGATTGAAATATTCCAGGGGCTGCATTCACCCCGAATTGTAGTCTAGTTACCTTAAATGCCCCCCTATGCATTACTATGGTCTGAGCTATGGCAGCAGCAGGAGACACAGTCAATTGTTGGTAGGTCTGGGCAGGGTCAAGTTTTGTGAAGCAATTTCCTCCATGCAAGGAGGCAAGAAGGTGGCTTACCATGGACACAGGATATGCATTCAGGCGAATAGCTTTATTGATGGTACACTTGTAGTCAGTGCATATCCTGACCTCCCCGTTACTTTTCAAAGCAGTCACTATTGGTGTCTCCCACTCTGCAGAGTCCACCAGCACCAGGATGCCCTGCCCCACCATTTTGTCCAGCTCGGCTTCTATCTTCTCCTTTAAAGCAAAGGGTACCCGGCGTGGCTTCATCCAGATGGGCCAGACGGTTGGGTCAAGCTCAAAGTCCACAGGGGGTCCTTTGTATAACCCTAAACCCTTTTTGAACACCTCATGATGTGCAGCACCAATGTCCCGGATTGGGTCAGCATATATTGCGTGAATGCCAGATTCCCAAGGGCCTAAACCATTGGGTCCCAATAAGACAGTTAGTGCCCTGCTTAACTACAACCAATGGCAAGAAGGTGCGAATGTTTTTGAATTTGACCAAGAAATTTCCCACCCCCAGGACCGGAATCTGGCAACCTTGCACATCCTGGAGGGAAGTTTTAAAAGATTTGAGCTTGGGCCGAGAGGCAGAGGGAATTCTCAAAAACTCCCGCTGTGGGATTATGGAAAAGGTAGTACCTGAATCCACCTCCATATTGAAGGGGATGTCCTGCAGGCTCAGGTCTGCGAAGAAATGCTCGCTGACGATGCCCACTTGGCACGGCTCAGGCTCTGGTGACACTTTGGCGGTGGACGTTTTGTGGTGATGACTCTTCTTGGACGCAGGTGCTGGAGTTCTTTGCTTTTGCTGTCAGCATACTTTAGCAATGTGCCCTCATCGCCCGCAGTTGTGGCATTCTGCGGTGCAGAAGGGGCACTTCCTGTGGTCATGCCGGGCTACGCAGCCATCACACTTGCAATGGAATTTCTTCTCCCAATCGTCACGGTGCTCTCAGTGCTTTCATCAGACCACTCGGACTTCTCCCTCTGCGTCGCTGGACTCCAATGAAGAGGTGGTACCAGGCGATGCTGAGGAAGATGAAGATGAATTTTGCTGAGCTTGCACAGCTGAGTCGGTGGCACTGGTGGTGGAGTTGCAATGCCGGAAAAGCTTGATGCCGGACTGTGTGGCCTCAGACACTACCTCCTCTTCTAGGAAAGCCTTGAAAGTTAGCTTCTTCCTGATCATGAGGCGACATTGAGCATCTTCGTCCCTCATGCCGCCAGCAGACGGTCTTGGAGTGCTTCTTCAATGTTGTCCCACTTGCATGGGGCGGCAGCAATGCACAGAGTGGCGGTGTAGTGTGCAATGGACTCCCCAGGTCGCTGCTCTCTTCTGTGGAAGGCCACCCTGGCCGGGAAGATTGAGACCTCTGGCTGCAGGTGTTTCCTCAGTATGGACATGATTTCTGCAAGCAGCACCACATCCACGTCTCTTGGGAGGACAAGGCGGGTTGCCAGCTCAAGCCTCTCAGAACCGCACTGAGCAAGGAAACAGGAGCGCTTCTGTGCTTCGTCGGTTATCTTCTGCGGGGACATTGCGTTGCAGAATTGGCGTTCGTATGTTGCCCATTTCTCTGGACACACTGGGTCAAATGAGCCGATATTGCTGCTGTGTCAGGACGCCATCCCACCTTCGTTGCCAGTTTCATTTTCAGGGAATAAAGCAGCAGACAAGTGAAGTAGTGAAATTCAGCTCTTTATTAGTGGGGTTTGAACACAGTTTGGATGGGGCAAAACTCGGGACTTATATACACTATAAACAGTAACAGTAACAATAATACAACAAACCTGTTGGCTAACAGAGTGTGCACATTTTTGATCCACTTATTTGCATAAGAATAGATACATGAGAAAAGATACATTCTGCTCCTGTCAGAAAACACAGTTAACATACATAACATTGGGTCACTTCATGGCAAGATGGGATCCACCTTAAACAAATTCACGCCAGTGACATTTTTCGTGTTTCAGGGGGGAAATGCATTCTCAGATACAAGTTGCAGTTGACAATGACTTCAATCATTGTAATTTTAAAAATTCATTAAATTGTTCAAAATCACATTGTTTTACTCTGTGCCAGGACTGGATTTAGGGGGATCCAAGCCATTTTTGTTAACAATTTTAAGCAGATTATGGGAAAACACGTTATAGGAGCAAAACAGAGATTTTTGACAGAAAAAACCAAGAACAAGGATAGAGATCCAGGAGCTACGCAACTGCAAGTCTCCAGACCACAGGAACAAGACAGGGACTGTACAGGAGCAGGAACAAGACAGGGGATCTTCTTGAACAGGAATGAAAAGCAAGGTAGAGACCTTTGACAACAGGAACAAGGCAAAACATCCCAGCACTATACAACTGCAAGTCTGCTAACCGTTGTTGCTGAAGTAGCTTTTAGGAGGAAGAGATGGTTCTTATATAGCTAAGTCACCCAGGCTCTCCAGGTGGAGTTTATGAAGATCCAAAACCATCTCCAAAGCTCTCAAGTGAGGCTTAGCAGTTGCAAAGTGGTGAGGGTCCAGCCCTGCAGGGTTTAGAGCAGCTGCTCCCAAGATGGGAACTCCATTTCTATAGGATTTAGAGCAGCAGCTCTAAATGCTGACAGATTATTCTCTTAGTTTGAAGGAAATGCAGCTGGAGTGGACAGTCACCTTCCTCAATTTGTTCCTGATCTAAATTAAGGTCCTATGTAGCCTTCAAGCAAAAAATAAATCCGGTCAAAAATATGTCCAAAAGCACATTGTATATTTTCTTCCAAATGCATGATGAATTAACACTTAGGGATGGGCAGTGGCCAAGAAGAAAGGGATGGTATTCAGGGCTGAAACTTCTCATGGTGTCTATTCAAACAGGAAGCACATGTAGGATCTGGGTCTTACTGCTGCTTTCCCCTCAAAATAAAATAAGATGTTATTGTAACATCATGTTTAACGTAATTTGTGAAATGTTAACACTGGTGTGTTCTTTATGTCCTTGTACAGATAGATCTCTTTCACTCAGGATTATCTGAGATATTTTGCAACCTAGTCACAGCAACAAGACCTGCCCCTTCACAAAACTAAAGATGCACAGTGGCCTGGGAAAGCCTATTATTTTGGTTTTTGTGGCAGAATATCTCACACGGTCCAGTTCCCCTTCTAATAAACTTACAGCAATAATACACTTAAATCTGCTGCTTGAGATGGTCACCTCCTCTTGTCTAATGGCAGGGCTGGCATTGCTTACATTCAAAGTTTCCCCTTTAATTTTATCCATTTACTGTTGAATGTAGAGACAACACCTATCCAATCAATACCTATCTTCCTGTTGGGGGCGGTGGTGGCTCAGTGGTTAAGAAGCTCACCTTGTTAGCTGGAAGGATGGTGAGTCAGCAGTTCAAGACCCAGGTACTGCATGACGGATTGAACACCCATCTTTGTCCCAGCTCTTGAGGACATGAAAGTAGCCATTCGGGCATCCCCTGAGCAGAGTTTCTCCAGCAAAACTCCTTTCAACCCAGAATAATTTCTCACACAAAATTATTATTATTATCTTCCTATTCAGTTTATAAGTCAGTGTTGTGTTCTGTAAAGCTGTGCCTTTAACAATGTACCTAGCCATGTGGTAACAATGTAACCTTTCTGTGTGCAACATTATAACCTTCAGCTGTATCACTGTAACCCTTAGAAGAGGACGCGAGCTAGTGACCACTAGATGGCAATAGCGAGCGTCCAGCTCTCATGGCTCAGATTCACCTGGATCAGCAGCGCGGGAAGATTCCCCGCCACCTCTTCACCTGGACAAGAAGGGCGTGACCGCCTACGACGTCACGCAGGCAGCAACCAATAGACTGTCAACGAGCCACATTCAAATGTATAGCCAGCTGTATATATTGAGCTACCCATCCGCCATTACCACATGTTCCTCTGGATCATCATGCAATAAACCTGTGTTAAGCCAACCCTTCGGCTGTTTCGTTGTCTTTGGTCCCATACACTAAACTGGCAACGAGGATGGGATTATGGCTGCCCACGGGACCAAGACATGCGCCGGTTTCGAAATCAGGAAACCGGGAGACTGGGAGATCTTCGAAATGGACTTCCAGGGAGCACTGGTTGAATCCGAAGTCACGGATGAGGCAAAGAAAAGGGCCATCTTCACCAGGATGCTCGGACCAGATACCAAAAGAACCTTGGTGGACCTGATCGCACCGAAGAGGGTGAGCGATTTCAAGGCCAAAGAGCTCCTACAGATGCTGCGCGAGTATTTCCGGCCCTCAACGGCAATGTTTCCCGCTCGGAGCGCGTTCTGGAGGCGAGTCCAAGCACCCGGGGAGACAGTCGCCGCCTTCGTGGCGGCCCTGCGACTGGCTGCCGGCCCGTGTAAATGGGAGAACTCCGAAATCACCCTCAGGGACTGCGTGCTATGCGGCCTGAACGACGCCGAAACTCAGCGCACGTTGATGAACCAAGAGCCACCCCCCACGTTGCAGGAGGTCCTGAAAGTGGCGCAGGCCGCGGAAGCCACAAGGGCTGGGGTGCAAGAGCTCCAGGACTGGCGGCCGAAGACGAGCAAGGCAGAGTCATCGGTGCACGCAGCCAGGCGAACTTCGAAATCGTCCGCAGAGAGCAGCGACGACGAGGACGTCCGGAGGGTCCGGAAAGAAGGCCGGCGGTGCAACGGCTGTGGAGCGGCCCACGACCGCGCCAAATGCCCGTTCAGGAAGGCTGAGTGTCACAACTGCGGCCGCCGCGGGCACATCGCCAAAGTATGCAGGAAGAGGCGCGAGGCCCGGAGGAGCTCGACAGACCGTGCAGCGGGACAAGACCGCTCGACGAGACCCAAGGACGGCGCCCAGGCCACGAGAAAGCGGGACGGCGTGGGCCGCATCTCCGACGGCAGCGAGGACGACGCCCCAGTGTTCAGCGTGTCCGCGGGACACCCCTGTTACTTTGTTGAGGTACTAGTACAAGGGGTCCCCATTAGAATGGAAATTGACTCGGGTTCCACATTTTCAATTATTTCCCAGAGGGAGTTTTTGAGGATTGCCCCCCACAGGCGACCCAAGCTCAAAGCGTTGAGGTCTACGCTACGGGACGTGCAAGGGAACAGTATTCCAGTGTTGGGGGTTGGAGAATTTCAGGTCAAATTTAAAAAGCATGCCGCGACTCTCTCCCTAGTCGTGCTTAAAGGGGGGAATTGCAGCCTCCTCGGAACTCAAGGGTTTCAGCCCCTGGGTCTGTTTATTGGGGGGGTGCACGCCGTTGGGGCTGGGGTGCACGCCGTTGGGACTGACCCGATACAGGAGGTGTGCGGCGCGCACCCCGAAGTTTTCAAAAAAGGACTGGGGAAATTCAAGGGGCCCCCAGTGACATTTGACCTAGACCCGGAGGTCCGCCCAATACGACTCAAACCGCGCCGGGTGCCGTTTGCACTCAAGGACAAAATAGAGGCGGAACTGGATAAGTTGGTGGGCCAGGGGATCCTTGTTCCTGTTGATTCTGCGGAGTGGGAAACTCCAATTGTAACAGCACTAAAGGCCAATGGGGAGGTCCGCATATGCGCTGATTACAAGTGCACCATCAATAAGGCGATCCGCCCTAATGCGTATCCGGTGCCGGTAGTCAGCCATCTGCTTGCCAGGTTGCACGGGGGAAAGTGTTTCGCTAAGCTCAACTTGGCACAGGCCTACCAGCAGCTTTCGGTGTCCCCTGCCGCAGCTGCTGCGCAGACCATAGTCACCCATAAGGGGGCGTTCCAGGTGACGCGCCTTCAATTCGGCGTAAATTCGGCGCCTGGAATTTTCCAGTCACTTGTGGAACGCCTCCTGAAGGGGCTAGAGGGGTGTTGCCTTATTTTGATGACGTGTTGATAACGGGGGGAGTCGGGCTGAACTGGCCAAGAGATTGGGAAAGGTCCTGGCAATATTCGAAAAGGCGGGGTTGAGGCTGCGAAAAGACAAATGCGTCTTCTTCGCGACCGAGGTTGAGTTCCTAGGGTTTCGTGTAACTCCTGAGGGGATAAAACCTTCCAAATCTAAGGTGGCCGCCATCAAGAAGGCCCCTCGCCCCACTGCCAAGCACGAGCTGCAGTTGTTCCTTGGGCTGCTCAACTTCTACCACTCCTTCCTCCCCCGGAAGGCAGCAGTGGCTGAACCGTTACACAAACTGCTTAAAAAGGACAAGGCATGGAAGTGGGGCGATGACCAAGAGAGGGCATTTAGTGAACTGAAACATCTCTGACATCTGATGCCATACTGACTCATTTCAACCCCAAACGCCCAGTGGTCCTGATATGTGATGCATCCCCGGTGGGGGTGGGGGCGGTACTGTGCCACGTGCTGGAAAACGGAAGGGAGGCCCCGATAGCATTCTACTCCAGGTCCCTGTCCCAAGTGGAGAGAAATTACGCACAGACAGACAGAGAAGCGCTAGCGATAATTGCGGGGACGAAAAAATTTCACGATTTTTTGTATGGCCGCCCGTTCACCATCGTAACGGACCACAAACCCCTGCTAGGCATTTTCACCGCAGATAAGCCCACGCCACAGATCCTGTCCCCGAGGATGCTTAGGTGGGCCATTTTCCTCAACGCGTATCAGCACACGTTGGTGTACAGGCCCGGGAGGGAAATTAGCCATGCGGACGCCCTGTCGAGATCCCCCCTTCCACAGGATAGCTGCCACGTGGGCGGGGAGGGGCCAGACCACCAGGTACTGATGATAGAGGTCCTAGACTCACCCCCAATATTGCCCGCCAATATCGCCAAAGCGACCGGCAAGGACAATACCTTGGCGAAGGTTAGCTCATGGGTGCAGAAAGGGTGGCCCGCGTCTTCCCCGGCAGCGGAATTCAACCCGTTCTTTCGAAAAAAACTAGAGTTGTCCCTAGAGAGGGGGTGCCTTCTGTGGGGCCAGCGGGTGGTGATTCCCACGTCCCTACGACCGCGGGTGCTCAAACTGCTGCATGTCAGCCACCCCGGAATTGTGCGCTCCAAAGCGCTGGCCCGTAGTTATTTTTGGTGGCCCCAGTTAGACGCCGACATCGAGCACATGGTCGGCACTTGTGAGAGCTGCCAATGCTCCAGACCTGAGGAGGCCCGCCTTCCCCACAGGGAATGGGACGCGGCTAAGGGGCCGTGGTCCCGGGTGCACATAGATTTTGTGGGCCCGTTCCGAGGTACCCTGTTTCTCCTTGTTGTGGACGCCTTCTCCAAGTGGTTGGAGGCCATCCCAGTCACGAGCACCTCCTCGGCCCAGACCATTAAACAATTGCGGAGGCTCTTTTCCACGTTCGGCATACCCGACACATTAATTAGCGACAACGCAAGTTGTTTCACGTCCTCCGAGTTTAGGGCATTCATGGAGATCAACGCCGTTCGGCACATCACCTCCGCCCCTTTCCATCCGGCCACCAATGGCCAAGTAGAGCGCCTCGTCCGCACCACGAAGGACGCGCTGCGGCGCATGGGCCCCGGGGACCTCAACCTACAATTGTGTCAGTTTCTGCTAGGATACAGGGTGACCCCGTTGGCGTCAGGATACTCCCCCGCAGAGCTCTTAATGCACAGGAAACTGACCACAATCCTCACTAGGCTAGACCCCATGAGAGTAGAAGACAAGGGAAGGAACATTGGGCTAGAGGCCACAAAGAGTTTCAGCGTAGGCGCCCCGGTGCATTGCAGGAACTACGCCAGCGCGGGCCCAGCCTGGGTGCCGGGCGTTGTCGTGGAGCAAACCGGCCCCGTTTCGTACCGCGTGGAGACCAGCACAGGTCTACTGTGGAGGCGGCACGCGGACCAGCTCCGGCGCAGGGTCCCCGATGAGCAGGGCACAGACCGAAAGGAACAAAAATCAGCGTTAGGGTTCTCCCCCACCCGTTCAGCCCAAGGGGAGGAGAAGGGGGCCGCGGGTCCCCACCAAGGGGGGAGGAAGAAAGGGAGGATGTTCTCATAGATATCTTGGGGGATCTTTCGGAGGAGGAGGAACCCGACCCCATATATATCTCGCGGAATTCCCCCACAAATACGGATACCCCAACGGAGTTAGAATTTGATTTTCAGAACCGGGGGAGTTTTTCGGAGTGGTCCCCCACCCGTCCAAGCGAGAAGAGGGGTTTTTCGTTAGCCCCGAGCGCCCCCGGTCTACCCACAATCGAGTTTTTCCCTTCCCCTAAGGTCGCCAAACCGCGGCAAGCCGCTAACAAGTCTCCCTCTCCCGTTTCAGGACAAGGGACCAGGGAACAAAGAAGCAGTAGCGCCCCCGGGGCAGGTCAGCCCACATCACAGCCCAAACGCACGTGCAATAAGCCATCTTGGCTGAGAGACTTCGTCTCATCCTAGGGGGGAGGGATGTTGTGTTCTGTAAAGCTGTGCCTTTAACAATGTACCTAGCCATGTGGTAACAATGTAACCTTTCTGTGTGCAACATTATAACCTTCAGCTGTATCACTGTAACCCTTAGAAGAGGACGCGAGCTAGTGACCACTAGATGGCAATAGCGAGCGTCCAGCTCTCATGGCTCAGATTCACCTGGATCAGCAGTGCGGGAAGATTCCCCGCCACCTCTTCACCTGGACAAGAAGGGTGTGACCGCCTACGACGTCATGCAGGCAGCAACCAATAGACTGTCAACGAGCCACATTCAAATGTATAGCCAGCTGTATATATTGAGCTACCCATCCGCCATTACCACATGTTCCTCTGGATCATCATGCAATAAACCTGTGTTAAGCCAACCCTTCGGCTGTTTCGTTGTCTTTGGTCCCATACACTAAAGTCAGGAAACATTTTTTACAACCCAACCATAAGAGTTTACATGAAAGTCAGTTGTGAAGGAGCATGAGCCCAGGCTTTAGGATGCATTTCTTTCTACGTTAGGGCTACAGAACACCACGCTGACAGAGAGAATGCCGTAGTAAGAGGATCTAATTTTAGCCATATGTTAAAAGCAGCCTCCTTCAAATGCTGCCTTTTAAGACAATCTTTAAAGTTTCCCCTTTTAGCAGCACTACAAAAGACTGCAAGATGTAAGGAAAACTATCAGTCTGGTCTTCTCATAGAATCTGTTGAAAGCAATTAAGGAATCTCAGAAGCGAACCTTTCAAATGCTCTTTCAGAACTGACATTCTCACAGGCAGCAGCCTGCTTCGGAATTACATTAATTACTTCTTTAACATAAGACAGGATGCAGTCTTTCACTTTGGGATCAATCTCGGCAGGAGACATATTAAGGTATACTTTTTCTGTGTTCTGGGTAAGTTTAGGATTTAGATTGGCCTGTGCCCTGAATGCTTTGTTACAAGATAGAACATCAGATATATTTCTTAAATATATATAAAACACTGTGCAGAAGAGAAAAACCTTGGCTAGCAAGTAAATCCACCCCATCCCATAACACAGCAATTGGGTGAGGTTGGTGAAGGGAATACCACAGAGGTCCTTGTTTTAGGTCTTTCTTTAATCAGTGCCATCAACTGTTGCTTTTCTCCCTTTCTTTTCTGTTTCTTCTCATATCTATGGCCTCAAATGTAAATATCTAGGCAAAAGCAGACTAGTAACACCTCGGTCATGACCAATGAGTCAGCTTCCCTGAATGAAGGAATGGCCCTTACAGTTAGGGTTCAACTAAAGATGTATCTGTCTATGTTTGCATGGTGTCTTCCCTTCAGATTTCAAGAATGCAGCTACCAAGGTAAAGGAGAATAACTACAGTCAGGTTTTTTTTTTAATTAATGCTGCTAATTGGTTCCTAATGAAACCATTTTATTTTTATGTGATAGCTGTCTCTCGCTCTCATAATACTGTGAGGAAACCAAGTCATTTAATAAAACTGAATTGTGTGAGATTCAGGACCTGCAGCTTCCTATAGTCTGAGGTGAATTTAGTGGAATGGCTTCCACTAATTTACTACTAAATTTCTGGACAGAGGGGCAGGGCATGTGCCAATGGAGAGGACAGGTAGGGACATACAGGCCGGGTAGGTATATATAGTAAAAGGTAAAGGTTTCCCCAGTTGTATCCGACTCTAGGGTTTAGTGCTCATCTCTGTTTCAAAGCCAAAGAGCTAGCGTTGTCTGCTTCTGCAGATGTTTCTGTGGTCATGTAGCAGGCATGACTAGACAGGGAGTGCTGTTTCCTTCCCACTGAAGTGGTCCCTATTTATCTACTTCCAATTTCTTGCTTTCGAACTGCTAGGTTGGCAGGAGCTGGGACAAAGACGGGATTTCATTCCATCCTGCAATACTCGGGAATCAAACTGCTGATCTTCCGCCTCACAGTCAGCATCTTAGCCACTTGAGCCACTGCTACAAGATGGATTTTTATGAAAAATATTTCTCGAGAGGGTACGATATGCTTCATATTGTCACTAAATCAGTAAATGTCTTTATAATAGTTTGAAGCTGTAAATATTAGGTCTGAGATGTTAAAGCATTTCTGTAAAACCTTTTTATGGCTTTAAATATATATATTTTTCTCCCTAATAGTGCCTTTAATTTCCCCTCCTATTGCACTGAATAATGCTGAGAATAAATCTGAAGCATCAGTGAGATTGCTGAAATGTATTTAGAGTAGGAGTGCCCAAACTATGGCCCGTGGGCTGGATCCGGCCCCTGACACCAATTCATCCGGCCCATGTCACCCTTTCCGTTCGTATGGGTGCATTTTACTTCCACTTCCAGGAACGGCAAGGGTGGCATGGGCCGGATGAATTGGTGTCAGGAGCTGGGTATGGCCCACAGGCCAAAGTTTGGGCACCCCTGATTTAGAGCCTACTTATTTCAGCACTTTCCAAACAATCAGATTTCAGTAGAAGCATACAACGCTTTCATTCATCTTCCTCCCACTGTTTCTTTACTTTCCCTTTGGTGGCCAGAAATCGGCTGCTGTTTTTGTATGGAAGTGAAGGAATGAAGAAGGGAGATAGTTTGTCTGAAAATATCCCCCAAATGTACCTTTTCTTCTTGATCAATTTACTGTGAAATGAAAAATATAGTGGGGATGGGGAGAGAAGTGAAAAGGCTTCCAAAAGATTTTTTTTTAAAAAGCGCTGTAAATAATATGTTAGGCAAGATGAAATTTGCTGGGAAGAATTGCTTATTTGTTTTCCAGGAATTGGGACTTCAAATGCCACCCTTTAACATTGTTTTTAATCTCACAAACTTGGGGGGGGGGGGGAGAGATGACCTCCTTTTCTTCACAAGGATGAAAGGTGTGTGTTACAGAGATGATTGACTACTATACGCTAGCACATGCTCTCTTTGATGTGTTATTTTTAATGTGTTATTTCTGTTGAAGGGAAAGCACACCCAATTATTCAGTGTTCTATCTTGATGCTATGACACCTGAAACAAACAATTAAGATAGGCTGTGGTGGCTCAGTGGTTAAGAGGCTCATCTTGTTAGCTGGAAGGCTGGCAAGTCAGCAGTTACAGCAGGTACAGTAGTGCATGACGGGTTGAGTGCCCGTCTCTGTACTAGATCTTGGGGACATGAAAGGAGCCTCATTTAGGCATCCCCTAAGCAGAGTCTCTCCAGCAAAAATCCTTTAAACCCAGAATAATTTCTGACATGAAATTGTTGTTGTTGTTGTTGTTGTTGTTGTTGTTGTTGTTGTTGTTACCATCATCATCATCCCTTTGCACAATATCATATAAGGTCAGTGTATAACTACCTGAATAGCTCTGTGGTTTAGATATTTGTCTGTGGAGACAGAGGTTGGGAGTTCAATGGCTATAATTATGGATACCTAAGGACAACCTCCGGGTTGGAGAGATAAGCAGGATATCTCTCAATGCCATTTCCAGGGAATCCTAAGCAGGTGAAGGCATCTGCTTGGGAATAACACCCTGAAGCAAATGGTGAGCCACTGTGAGAGACACAATGCTGGACTGGATGGGCTGTGGCCTGTTCCAGCAAGGCTGTTCTTATGTTCCCCATTGTGCCTCCTCTAGGAGAACAGCCAGCCTGTGAGGTTCCAGGATGCTCACAGAAGAAGGGAATAGTAAACCTCTTCTGAATATTCTCTACCTGGAAATCCTTAAAAAGGGTAGGCATAATTCAGAATTGACTTGATAGCAGATGATGATTATCCCCCGCCCCAACAACCTGTCAAATAAAGAGACAGGACACACGTTTGTGGTGAAAGGTGTTGGGCCACATTTTATAATTGCAAAGGGGCTGATAGTGCTAACCTGATACCAGAGTAGGAGACACCTTGTCCCCTCTCAATGTGAGCTTGAAAGGGGTAGGGGAATTCTGGAAGCCAAAAAGATATGTGTCTCTGTGTGTGGAAAAATTATTGGCTGAAATGCAGTAGTAAATTGTGGTTAGAGTAGGCCTATAGGAGTGGTGGTGAACCTATGGTACATGTGCCAGAGGGGGCACTCAGAGCCCTCTCTGTGGGCACATGCACAGTCACCCCAGCACAGAGTTTGCTCCTCCTCTCTGCCCAGCAACCCAATGGGAGCGCTTCCTCCCATCCTCAGCACAGAGTTCGCCCCAACTCTCTGCTCAGCAGCCCAATGGGAGCGCTTCCTCCATCCCCTTAGCACAGAGTTCACCCCAACCCTCCCTCCCTCCCTTGTTGCAGTATTGCCATTTTGCGATAAATAAGTGGGTTTTAGGTTGCAGTTTGGGCACTCAGTCTCTAAAAGGTTCACCATCACTGGCCTATAGAATCTCTGAAGTTTGTAAGCCAACATTTCCATGGGTTCCACTGATTTAATGAGCCTACTTTAGTTATGACTTACTGCTGGACTTTAGCCACTAAAAGAAAGAAGAGTTATGTAGATGGAAGCTTGATTTGCAGAATGCTTTATTGTTTCGCTGTTTGAGTGTTTGGGACAGGAAAGGACATGCTTATCTCCCTAGCCTCCCCCGCTTGTTGTTGTTGTTGACAGTTATATAAATTGCATATAGCCTGGAGGTGGCCCTGGTTAAAACATCAGCAAAATTTCATAAGAAAAGGTGCAGAGTTTGGGAGAGAATGAAGTGTTTTTGCCTTTTGAGGTTATGGAACCTTATTTGCTTCCTCTTCATGTTCTTTTGGCAATTGATACAAAAATTGCCTTTGATCCAAAGGCATCCCTAGGCGTGAAGCCACATAATTTCAGAAAGGTACTATTGAGTTACAATGAAAGGAAAACAGATGTTCTGTTTTCTTTCCCGTTGACACCAATCTCAATATGTGCAATAGGGCAAGAATGGATATAGAGCAAACAGTGACAGAAGCAAAATCACTTGAAAATGCAGCACTTTCCAAGGACCTTTAAAAGGATGTATTCTATACTTCCCTATGTCCCCAAGCTCCATAAAACTGTTTTGAAGTTCTTGCTCCTTAAAGACAGGATTAGGTTTTGGATTTTATATTGTAGAAATACAAAACATACCCCTACTTTCTAAGGAAATCTCTCTTTAGTTATTAGATGTGCTTACTTTCAGGATTAAATGGAATTATCTCAAGAGCTGTCAGCACTTTTGCCATGCAAGGAATTACACCCACGGAAAAAATTATTTGGACTAAAAAAGTGCTCAAATTATTCATTGGGTCACATGTTATGGCAAATAGATATTTCTGTTCTTTCAATGCTATGTCTCGGTGCAAATCTTTCAGTGTTACATGCCAGAGACATCAAATATGGGAGGGGAGAAGCTCTTCTATCCACCAGTTGTTCAATTGCATTGTTTCCAAACATTGCCTTGTCCTGTGAGGCCTGTTGTTTTCACAAACAACCCTCACTGAAACTGCTTCTGTGGTAAATATAGGATTTGAACCTGAGTTTTCCCAGTCCTACTCCAAAACTCTGCATTCTGATAGCGTGCTATTGGGGGAAGAAAGGAATATTAAGTAGAATACCCCATCCCAAAGTAGGCACAACGGGAAGCACTTCATATGGAGTGATCCAAACAAAGTTTGTCCTGATAATTAACGCCGCTAAACCAAGTATGAAACTCAAATATAAAGGTAGAAATACTGTATATTCAATAGCATTTGGGATAAGTCTCACGTCCTGGACTAATGAAATCAGGAAACATTGGCATATCAGAAAACAAAAAACAAAAACACTGTAGCACTTTAAAGACTGCTTTATTTCTACTGTGAGCTTTCATGGATCAAGTCCACTTCTTCGGACAAAGAAGTAAAATTTCCAGGTATGGTTTATATACACCAGATGCAGAGGTCAAGATGTTACAAGGTAAATGGGTTACAAGGCAATAAGGTAAAGAGTAATCAAGCAGAATGACAAATAAGCATGCATATCAATAGAGCTTTTAAAAAAGGGATTGGGATTCATTAGAGAAATATGGAGTGCTTTTCTTTGGAAATGTCGGAAGAACTCTCTCCCTCCCCTCTCTATGTGTGTGTGTGTGTGAGAGAGAGAGAGAGAGAGGAGAAGAAGAAGAAGAAACCTGTTATAAAAGATTGTAAGACTCAGCAATGTGAGTTTTGCCTTCATTCTGTCACCAACATGTGACAAACCTAATTATAAATACAATAGCAATTCAAGGTGTGCAAACATTTGCAGAGAGATGCAGTGGATTCTTTGCAACTCATCTAACATGTTTGAAGTATATGAAACTTGTTGAAGAAACTACTGACAAGAATATAAAAGCAATGATATGTGTACTTTTCATGTCAGAATGATGTTGTTCCTTGAGTTAATAGCTGTCTTAATTTTTTTAATCACAGAAAAATCATTTATCCTATTCTTCTCTGAAATGTGCAATCATATCCCCACTTTTCCCCCATGAAAGTACATCTATGGTAACCATCAAAGCAGCAGAGGTACCTGTTGTGATATTGAGATTCATAGATGGCCTTAGAATAATATGAATTCAACATTAACCCATGGTATAGCTGATGTACATGCCGTTAATTCTGCTTCTGTTAAAGCAGTCTCTACCTTATTGATGCAGAGCAGATTTAGCTTTATAAAAAATAGTAAGGTAGAAAGACACAGTGTCCTAGAACATAATACGACATGACAGAAGGTGATGTCAAGGGAGTTCTTTTCTCGAAACAAACTCTATCTCTAGTAGCTGAAGGATACAGACATGCTTTTTAGAAATGCAGATCTCTGAAAATCAAAAGAAATGTTGTACTGACTGTTAAACATGAGGTTGCATTAATAAAAAAGCTCTTCTTAAAAATCCTATCACATAAAAAATGAAACCGGCTTATGCTGTAATTGCTTCTTCCCTGTCTTTATGAGAAGCACGAGACTCTTTTGAAGAGATAAACACTTTGGCCACACTGATTAAGGGGCTGGGAAAATGCTTCTTTTCTTCTACTCTCTGGTATAAAATCTTCCTGCTGAACTTAACCAGGAGCAGGAGTGACCTGAGACCAGTTAATACTAAGCAACATTCACTATTTAGCAAAGTTTTGAGAATATGTTTTAAATTAAGTCACAGATAATATTGAAGTCTGGTCCATACTAATAAAGACAGTGGCCATCTATGGACTGCAGTTAAAATAACCATGTTTGTGGGAGGGGGGCTGAGAAATTCACATTCTTGAAGGCAAGAAGTGTAAAGTTATATTCTATCTCCTAAAAATGTGTAGAAATTCTTACTTTCTCTCCACTTAATTTTTTCCCCTGTTTCTCTTTACAAGTTTCATTAACTGTAGTTTTCTTTCTTTCTCCTGCACATTGAAATCACAAGGTGTAAACACAATGCAAACCAAACTTAACCTATTCCCTTTCTCTCTTTTTTTCACCTCTGAAACATCATCACCAAGTCCAGAATATTGGGGGTGGGTGGGGTGAGGGCAGTGGTGAGCATCAGCAGGTTCACACCACTATGCCAAAACTGATAGCAGAAATTCTGGATGGCCGCACCCATCCAAGTTTTGAAATAAAGTAGTCCTAATTTGGGTGCAACGCAGGGCTTTCCCCCTGGCCACGCCCACTACACCACGCCCACAGTGTGGTAGTATTTTTTTGGAGCCCACCGCTGGGGAGGGGCTCTGTCATCCATCCTGAAATCATGAGGCAAAATTGGATCAAGAATCCCATTTAACAGGAATAGCACCTTAAATAAAGAGTAAACATGATAGGATACACACAAATATTTAAGGCTGTTGTACATCAGCCATTGCTGAAGAAAGGGCGAGGGTGGGGGTGGGAGAGAAAGAGAAAACAGTTTTTTGTATACTTCCTCAGGAGTAAAGCCCTCAACATGATGGGACATGACTCACATATTCCCATTAAGTGTACTCATAGTCACAAGCTGTGTTAAAAACTAAAAATCCCTCTATCTCATATGACTTCTAAAGCTATGTGTCTTTCCCATACTAGTTTGGACTGTAAACCCCAGAATAAATATTGCTTGTGATGAAGCATAACATTTTGGTTCATATTTGGCCATACCTGTCAACCTGTGGCTCCGGAAAAAACAGGACCTGCGCAGATCGCTTGTGCGCAGGTTGCTTTCCACGAATGCGTGGAAGCGTTACGCCACTTGCGCAGCCCCTATGCAAGCGGCGTAGCACTTCCACGCATGCGTGGAAAGGTTTTACACTTGTATAGAACCCTTCCACGCATGAGTGGAAGCGCTCCGCTGCTTGCGTAGGGGCTGCGCAAGCGGCATAGAACTTCTACGCATGCATGGAAAGCGTTCCCCCCCCCCCGCTGCCAAATTACGGGGTTTTGGCAGCGCAGGGCGGGTTATGACATCAGTCGGCGTCAAATTTCGGGGTAATCCCGGCCAAATCGGGATGGTTGACAGGTCAAATTGTCAAATCCTCTCTAAAGTATGAGCTATTATTTCATGTTACAAGCATGTAGTGTTTGGCTCCCATTACAGGCATAGATATTGCATAGTTAATCAGAGGTTGTCCTATTAAATGCCTCAGATCCTCAGCAGGCTCCTGTAGTGGAACAATTGCAAAGCCAGTCTACAACTGCAGTGGCAACATTTGGCTCCAGAAAGCACACAAGTGGCCAAAAAAAAAAAACTGACACAGATTTGGAGGTAAAGTAAAACCCTGATTTACATACACAGCAACTTACATAAAAATCGACTTACGTAAGTTGTTTTTTTTTGTTGTTGTTGCAGAAATCACATCCTGATTTACGCAAAAAATCAATTTACGTAAGGGGTTTATTTGTGTCTTGGCGGAGCTGCCATTTTAAACTCTAAAATTGCACCCCACGCCATCCACCCTCGCTGCCAGAAGTTGCAAAACATCACTTACTGTGGAGCAGCACCGATGATTGCGGCAGTTTTGATGTGTTTTCCTGGAGTCCCCGCTGCTTCTACGGGGACTGGGATAGTGTCCCCCGCATATCCGCTTGGTCCTGCTGTTTGCCCAAGGCTTCTCCGGGGCACAGTTTGGCTGGGAAACGTGTTTCTAGCCAAACAACACCAGGCAGCAGTGGCAGCAGCAGTGTGGGCAGCGGCTGCGGCGCTGGTGGTGGCGGCAGTTCCCACTCCCTGATGGGCAGGAGGAAGCAGCAACATGCAAAACGTAGGGAGATTGCTAAACTTACATTCTGTTGGTTTTTTTCCCCAATTGCATCGATTTATGTAAAAACCAATTTACATAAGTAGCTACGGAATGGACTTTTTACATAAATTGGGGTTTTCCTGTAATATGAAATTGAGTAGGTGCTACAAAGAAGAGTGTGGGGAAAAAGACATTATTAGCCATCCTTGCTTCACTTAATAAGATCTTACATCTCTTTCTCTTCCATAAATATTTTAATTTTATGCTGGACTCTTGTGAACAGACTAGCTTTTGTGTACCGCAGGGGTCTTTATGAATCTGGGTGTCACAGAGCTCAGTGGGGACAGCAAGAAACAGGAAACTTCCCTAAATCATCTTGCCAAATATTAAAACTAGACTCTCTCTCTCTCTCTCATTCTAAAATGTTTGGTGTATGCAAACCAAGACACAGGACACAGCCTCGGGCTGGGTTAACTCAGGTTTATTGCATCGTGGACAGAGGGAACATGAGGTAATGGCGGATCGATAGCTCTTTATATACAGTAGTAATACATTTGAACGTGGTGCCATAGTAGCCCATTGGCTACTGCCTGCGTGACGTCATTGCTAGTCACGCCCTTCTTGTCCAGGTGTAGGTGGTGGCGGGAAAGCTTCCCGCGCTGTTGCCTTTGATGATTCTGACCAAGAGAGCTTGGACGCTCGCTGCTGCCAGCTGGTGGTCATCAGCTCGCGTCCTCATGCAGGGTTCATATGATACAGCTGAAGGTTACATTGTTGCTATAGGCAAGGTTACATTGGTTCAGATACATTGTAATCCATGTGGAAGGTAAAACCCTTAGAACACAACATCCCTCCCCCCTAGGACGAGACAATGTCTCGAGCCCATGCTTCTAGACACTCCCCCCCTAGGAGACAAAATCTTTCAGCCAAGATGGCTTGTTTCGAACACGCTGGGGTCTCGATGCGGGCTGCCTCTCCCCGGGTTTGCTACCTTCTCTTTGTCCCCTGGTTTCCTGTCCTGTAATTTGAGAGGGAGACTCGTTAGTGATCTGCCGCGGCTCCGCGGCGTTGTTGGGAGGTGTGCTCTTACTTAGGGAGGAACCGGGGGCACTGGGGACTAACGAAAAACCCCTCTTCTCGCTTGGATGGGTGGGGGAACACTCCTGAAAACCCCCCCGGTTTGCTAAATCAAAACCAAAATTCCATTCGGGGGCAGCGGTCGCGAACTCCTCTCCCCCTTCCCCGGCCTCTGACGGAACTGGCTTATCAAAAGGATATGAGTCGGGGCCGCTGCTTCTTCCTTCCCCCCTTGCTTGGGACTGTTGTCCGCTGCTGTCTCCCCCTTGGGTTACGCGGGTGGGGGAGAACCCTAACGCTGAATCTTGTTGGAAATCCTCACTGACTGGCCCACTGACTCGGTGCCTCAGTTGGTCTGCGTGCCTCCTCCAGAGGAGACCGGTGTGGGTTTCGACCCGGTACGACACTGGCCCCGTCTGTTCTACAACCGTCCCCGGCACCCAGGCTGGCCCCGCGCTGGCATAGTTCCTGCAATGCACAGGGTCGCCGGCGGCGAAACCTTTCGAGACTGCCAGCCCCACGTTTTTTCCCTTGTCCTCAATTCTTGTGGGGTCCAGCCTGGACAGGAGTGTAGTCAGTTTCCGCCGCATCAATAGTTCTGCCGGCGAGTAACCTGACGCTAAGGGGGTCACCCTATACGCTAATAAGAACTGACATACTTGGTGGTTCAGGTCCCCAGGGCCCATGCGCCGAAGCGCTTCCTTTGTTGTACGCACCAACCGTTCCACTTGGCCATTCGTGGCCGGGTGAAACGGCGCGGATGTGACATGCCGAATGGCATTCGCCTCCATGAATGCCCCGAACTCTGAGGAGGTGAAGCAACTCGCGTTATCGCTGACTAAAGTGTCGGGTAAACCGAACGTTGAAAAAACTCTCCGTAGTTGGTTAATTGTAGTGGTGGAGGACGTGCTCTTTACAGGAATGACCTCCAGCCACTTTGAGAATGCATCCACCACCAGGAGAAACATGGTTCCTCGGAAAGGGCCAGCGAAATCTACGTGCACTCTGGACCATGGCCCCCTCGCTGTGTCCCATTCCCTATGCGGGAGGCGGGCCGCCTCTGGTCGGGACCCCTGGCACGCCTCACAAGTGCCTACCATGTGCTCAATGTCCTCGTCCAGCTGTGGCCACCAAAAGTAACTGCGGGCCAGCGCTTTTGAGCGAACGATGCCCGGGTGGCTGACGTGCAGCAGTTTGAGAACCCTCGGCCGCATGGGTGTCGGGACCACCACCCGTTGGCCCCACAACAGGCACCCCCTTTCTATGGACAACTCTAGCTTCTTCCGAAAGAATGGGTCGAATTCCTTGCTTGGGGACGATGTTGGCCACCCTTTCTGCACCCATGAGCTGACTTTCTCCAGCGTCCTGTCCTTGCTTGTCGCCCTAGCTATATCAGCCGGTACTATTGGGGGTTCGTCTAAAACCTCGATTAGCAACACCTGGCGGTCTCTTCCTATTCTGGCTTTTTGGTCGTCCGACAAAGGCAAAGGAGATCTCGAAAGCGCATCAGCATGGCTGATCTCCTTTCCGGGCCGGTACTCCAACTCGTGTTGGTATGCGTTAAGAAAAATGGCCCATCGCAACATCCTCGGAGATAGTATCTGTGGCGTTGGCTTGCCTGCCGTGAAGATCCCTAACAGGGGCTTGTGATCCGTCACGATTGTGAACGGGCGGCCATACAGAAAATCGTGAAACTTTTTGGTCCCCGCTACTATTGCTAATGCCTCCCTGTCGGTTTGTGCGTAATTTCGCTCTGCTTGGGACAGGGACCTTGAATAAAACGCAACTGGGGCCTCCCGCCCGTCATCCAACACGTGGCACAGCACCGCCCCCACTCCCACCGGTGATGCATCACAGACTAAGACCACCGGCCGTTTGGGGTCGAAGTGCGTAAGGATTGCATCCGATGTTAACAGTTGCTTTAGTTCGTTGAACGCCTTCTCGTGCTCGTCACCCCACATCCATGTCTCCTCCTTTTTCAGTAACCGATGAAGCGGTTCGGCCACGGAGGCTTTCCGCGGGAGGAAAGTATGGTAAAAATTGAGGAGCCCCAGGAATGACTGTAGTTCGGTTTTGGATGTGGGGCGAGGGGCCTTCTTAATGGCTGCTACTTTGGACTTGGACGGCTTAATCCCCTCGGGTGTGATCCGAAATCCTAAAAACTCGACCTCGGTTTCGAAAAAAACACATTTGTCCTTCCTCAGTCTCAGCCCCGCTTTCTCGAACACAGTTAGCACTTTATCCAATCTCCTGGCTAGTTCGGCCTCACTCCCCCCTGTTATCAATACGTCATCAAAATAAGGCAACACCCCCTCCAGCCCCTTCAGGAGGCGTTCCACAAGCGACTGAAAAAGACCGGGTGCCGAGTTCACGCCGAACTGTAAACGCGACACCTGGAACGCTCCTTTATGTGTGACTATCGTTTGTGCCGCGGCCGTGGCGGGAGTTACGGGGAGTTGTTGATAGGCTTGTGCCAAATCGAGCTTAGCGAAACACTTTCCCCCATTTAGCCTGGCCAAAAGGTGGCTGACCACTGGCACCGGATATGCATTAGGGCGAATCGCCTTGTTAATTGTACACTTATAATCAGCGCAAATGCGCACCTCCCCGTTAGCCTTCAGGGCTGTTACGATTGGAGTTTCCCACTCCGCGGAATCAACAGGAATAAGAATCCCCTGGCCCACCAATTTGTCCAGTTCCGCCTCTATCTTGTCCTTTAGTGCGAAAGGCACCCTGCGCGGTTTGAGTCTTATCGGGCGGACCTCCGGGTCCAGGTCGAAGGCTACAGGGGGTCCCTTGAATTTTCCCAGTCCTTTTTCAAAAACGGCGGGGTGCGCGTCACACACCGCTTGTATCGGATCCGCGCCCACGGCATGCACCCCCCCTATGAACAAACCCAAGGGCTGAAACCACTGCGTCCCTAGGAGGCTACAATTCCCCCCTTTGAGAACGACTAAAGGGAGTTCTGCGGAATGTCTTTTATAACGAACCCGAAATTTTCCGACCCCCAGCACTGGAATGCTGTTCCCTTGTACGTCCCGTAGCGTGGACCTCAGAGTCTTAAGTTTGGGCCGCGCTTGGGGGTCGATCTTCAAGAACTCTTTCTGGGGAATTATGGAATAATAGGACCCCGAGTCAATCTCCATCCTAACAGGGGCCCCTTGTACTATTACCTCAATGAAGTAATGGTTTTGTCCCGCGGACACGCTGAACACGGGGGCGTCGTCCTCACTGCCGTCCGAGACGCGACCCACGCCGTCCTGCTTCCTCGTGGTTCGGGCGCCATCTTGGGGTCTCGCTGGACGGTCCGGTCTGGCCGAACGGTCTTTCGACTGCCTCCGGCCCTCTCTCCGATTTCTGCATGCCCTGGCGATGTGCCCGCGCCGGCCACAGCTGTAACATTCGGCTTTCCTGAAAGGGCACTTCGCACGCTCGTGGGCCGCCCCACAACCATCGCAGCGGCGCCCCCCTTTCCGGACCTTCTGTACCTCTTCGCCGTCGCTGCCATCTGTAGAGGATCTCGAGGTTCGTCGGGTCGCGTGCACCGGCTGTCCTGACTTGCCGCGCACCGAGCTTTCCGCTTTGCTGGCCCTAGGACGCCACTCACGCCACTCGTGTATTTCGTCCACTCCCGCATTCGTGGACTCCGCGGATTCCGCGGTCTCTACGACCTCGGCCAGCGTGGGTGGCGGCTCCCTGTTCATCAGGCGGCGCTGCACTTCCTTGTCCTTCAGGCCACACAGCACGACGTCCCTCATGATCATCTCCAGGTTGTCCCACTTGCAGGGAACGGCGGCTACCCTCAGGGCCTCCACGAAAGCCTCTACCGACTCACCCGGCGCTTGGACTCGCCTCCAAAACGCACTCCTAGCGGGAAACATTGCCTTCGAGGGTTGGAAACGCTCACGCAGCAACTTCAGTATGTCGTCGGTTTTGAAGTCGTCCAACGTCTTCGGTTCGATCATGCCCACCAGCGTCCGCTTGGTCTCTACACCCAGCATTCGGGTGAGGATGGCCCTCTTCCTTTCCTCGTCGTCTTTGACTTTGAGTTCCACCAAGGCCGCCTTGAAATCCATGTTAAAGATGGTCCAGTCTTGCGGCTTGGTAATATTGAACCCGCTCTGTGTCCTGGCGCTTTGGGAATCCATTGATCCCACCTTCGTCGCCAATTTGGTGTATGCAAACCAAGACACAGGACACAGCCTCGGGCTGGGTTAACTCAGGTTTATTGCATCGTGGACAGAGGGAACATGAGGTAATGGCGGATCGATAGCTCTTTATATACAGTAGTAATACATTTGAACGTGGTGCCATAGTAGCCCATTGGCTACTGCCTGCGTGACGTCATTGCTAGTCACGCCCTTCTTGTCCAGGTGTAGGTGGTGGCGGGAAAGCTTCCCGCGCTGTTGCCTTTGATGATTCTGACCAAGAGAGCTTGGACGCTCGCTGCTGCCAGCTGGTGGTCATCAGCTCGCGTCCTCATGCAGGGTTCATATGATACAGCTGAAGGTTACATTGTTGCTATAGGCAAGGTTACATTGGTTCAGATACATTGTAATCCATGTGGAAGGTAAAACCCTTAGAACACAACGACTTACGTAAGTTGTTTTTTTTTTGTTGTTGTTGCAGAAATCACATCCTGATTTACGCAAAAAATCAATTTACGTAAGGGGTTTATTTGTGTCTTGGCGGAGCTGCCATTTTAAACTCTAAAATTGCACCCCACGCCATCCACCCTCGCTGCCAGAAGTTGCAAAACATCACTTACTGTGGAGCAGCACCGATGATTGCGGCAGTTTTGATGTGTTTTCCTGGAGTCCCCGCTGCTTCTACGGGGACTGGGATAGTGTCCCCCGCATATCCGCTTGGTCCTGCTGTTTGCCCAAGGCTTCTCCGGGGCACAGTTTGGCTGGGAAACGTGTTTCTAGCCAAACAACACCAGGCAGCAGTGGCAGCAGCAGTGTGGGCAGCGGCTGCGGCGCTGGTGGTGGCGGCAGTTCCCACTCCCTGATGGGCAGGAGGAAGCAGCAACATGCAAAACGTAGGGAGATTGCTAAACTTACATTCTGTTGGTTTTTTTCCCCAATTGCATCGATTTATGTAAAAACCAATTTACATAAGTAGCTACGGAATGGACTTTTTACATAAATTGGGGTTTTCCTGTAATATGAAATTGAGTAGGTGCTACAAAGAAGAGTGTGGGGAAAAAGACATTATTAGCCATCCTTGCTTCACTTAATAAGATCTTACATCTCTTTCTCTTCCATAAATATTTTAATTTTATGCTGGACTCTTGTGAATAGACTAGCTTTTGTGTACCGCAGGGGTCTTTATGAATCTGGGTGTCACAGAGCTCAGTGGGGACAGCAAGAAACAGGAAACTTCCCTAAATCATCTTGCCAAATATTAAAACTAGACTCTCTCTCTCTCTCTCATTCTAAAATGGAATCTGTAAAGCTTTTTAGAGTCAACTTAAGGTAACAGGTTTCATCTCAGAGAATATAGTTTTATTTGTCTTTCTCAGTCTCTGTAGACAAAGGATTGCCAGTCCCTCAAGATTCTTCTTATTGCCTTTGTTGTGTATACATGCAGTTCAGCTGTTCGCTGGTAGCGCAGCTGACGGAGCTCACGTGACTACAATTCCTCCAATGGGTAACTACTGCGGGAAACCTTCCCGCCACAGGTGAAACTATGTCAGGTATGCATTACGTTAGAAGGACGTCACCTATACTGTAACCAATAGTGCGCCTCCGGGCAAAATTTAAATGTACTGTGTACCATATATAAGGAGGCAAGGCTCTGCCATTGCCTCATGTACAGATTGACCATGTTACAATAAAGTAGTGTTTAGCCCGCCTGCTGGCTCGTGTGCATTCAATCTGCCTGCATCAAAGCCTTATATTACTTTTTGTTGTTGTTGTTGTTGATCAGTTCTTAGTATTTCATTTATTATTCCACCACTGTCTTCATAACAGTCATGCTGTACTTGTTTCAGTTGATGAATTTTAACCATTATTATGTCTGTGATGCAAGTTTAATATTATTGAACATAATACAGTAGAATATTGCTCTACATCATTAAATAAGCAGATTTAAAAGTATATCTGTAAGAATATAAAATGCTGCCAGCTAGTCTTAAACCTCTCTAGTTTAAAAAACAATTTTAGGGTCCTAGCAGATGTTCTTGCAATCATATAAGAAAGTTGCATTACACAGAGGCTATGACTACACTAGCAAATAGTACAGGATTTGCTACAGAAGGAAAAATGATTCATTTGATTTTATTTTATTTTTTTAAAAAACTGATCACATGATGGTAATCAGCCCAGCCCATTTTGCTTTTGAAATAGAGTTTTCTCCACTGCCACTGGGAACTTCTACTTTTTTTCTCAAGCCAGAGCAATTAGAATGATGTCTGTCCTATGTGATCAGTTGTTTTGTTCTCCAAAAAGCATGGGAGATGTAACTGTGGGTGGTATTCTAGTGATGAATTAAACTGGGCATGAAGCTTTGGACAATGGAAACTTTCTCTTTAATAAGCCCAATTAATTTTTTCATTAAAAAACCCCAAACTACTGTAAAACCCCTACTTAGGGGAAAAAAAGTCCCTTCTGTAGGCTTTTGCTTAAATTGAATTTTTTTGTAACTCGAAGCAAACCCATAGGAAAAATGAAATTTTTATGTAAATTGAAGCAAACCCATAGGGAAATGAATTTTTACATAACTCAAAGCAAACCCATAGGAAAAAGAATCTTTATGTAACTCGAAGCAAACCCATAGGAAATCGTGTAAATCGGGACATGGTTTTAGCACAAAATCATTATGTAAGTCAAATTTTATGTAACTCGAGGCATTTGTAAGTCGGGGTTTTACTGTACTGTGTTTAATTATAGATCTCCTTATCTGCGTGGACCAAAAAATGAGAAAGAGAAAAGGCCATACAAAAAGAAACAACTGCATGAACTACAAACTCCTATGTTTCCATCTTACGTGTGTATGGATGCATATGTTATGATAACCTAATCCAAAAGAAGTATAAAATAAGTTGTGAATCAAGCCGCAGTAAGGTCAAATTGCTCAGATTCAGCTTGCCTGTGTAGTCATGAGCACTAAAAGAACACACTCTTAGAGGCTTACAGACCCCTTTTTAAAGAAATCAAATTCTGAGGAAGCTGCATGTGAAAGACTGAATATACCGGAACGGTCTTGATTTACTTTGGATTGAGTTTGTGAGTTTCACCCTTAATTATAAACCCCATGTGGATTTATTCATACATGTTCTGAGAGACTTTTGAAGATTTACTTTGGACTGAACTTATGATATTTGACTTTGAATGAATTACTTTAACTTGGACTGGTTCTTATACATTTTGAGAGACTAGAAAAGAACTCTTTATTCTGTTGGAGTTTGCTGTATGAAGTTAATACAGTACTGTATATTATTTTGGATTATTCGAAGATATGATTTATATGCAGTTACTTTTGAAAATTGAAGAATTCTTTACTACTGAGTAAAATATTCATAATCTGAATAAGACTTTTGGAAATCATACAAATGGTTTCGTGTGTTTTTCTCTGTTCTTACACTGTTTGCCATTTGGTTCTTTCTTGTTGGCACTGGAGTGGTAGCAACTCTCTAAGAGCACAGGCTGCATTCTTCTTTAGAAAATGCAGGGGCTGAACTGGGGACCTTCTGTCTCTGAAGCATCTGTTCTAACACTGAACATAAACACCTCTTTCTAATATGAGAAATACTAGAGCTGTGTTTGTTCCGAACTTAGAACAGGGTCAAATGAAGCACATTTTGTTTCTTCAACACTGTGAGGTGGGGTGGCCAACCTTGGCACTCCAGCTGTTCTGGAACTTCTATTCCCAGAAGTCCTGATCAGCAGGTGTGCTGACTTGGGCTTCTGGTAATTGAAGTCCAAGAACAGCTGGAGCAGCAATGTTGGCTGCCCCTGCTGCAAGGCATCAGGGTGCTGAAAGATTGTTCTGCATACAGCTTAGAAAGTAAAACAATGAGTGATTGTTCCATTTGCAGTTAATTTGTAAAACAAATTTGGGGGAGGGAGGCACAATATAATTCTATACCAGAAAACATCCTAGCTTCTATCCCTTTGAAATTAAAAAAAACAAAAAGTATATGGAACCATTCTTTGCATGAAAACACACAGCTAAACAAGCAGTTTGGGAGACTGTGCAGGAGAGCAACAGATTTATTTGTTTACATCTCACTTAGTCCATTCTATTTATTTTTTTCATATACAGCACATATTGGGTGCCTTAGCTATTTATTATTCAAGGAGTCTTCTCCTGCCTCAACTGGCAAGCAAGCTTGTCGTGTGGAACAGTATTGCTGAAAAATGAAATGGGAAGAGTGTATTTCTTTTCAGGCGCACCCCCCAAAGAAAGACTCAGACACCGGTATTGGATTAAAGGCATCGGGCCACTTTTATTGAATAATGCCCTAGTCCGAATTATCACTTTCAATTGGTGTATCATCCAATTGTAATTCTTTAAGGCAAGCAGTAACACTGGTAAGGTTCCTCCCAAAATGCCAATGGAAATTGGCTACATGTATCTATTTGTATCAATTTGTTTGTTGACACAAACAAATTGTTGACCGGAGTCAATATACTATCTACTGACCCCACCCTATGACGTGTATCCATTCAATATCAAGGTGATACAGGCTGTGAAGCTCCTGACATCACCCCTTGCATGGTTCGCCCTTGACCGGCCAATCCTATTTCCCCTGTACCTAACTACGTGTTGGCCAGTCAATTGCGAACCTGCCGGATACCTATGGGTCATAAATCTTTACCTTACCAGTGCTACCCGCCACACGGGGAGGCGTCCGTGATGACTCACCGCCCCCCCCCCCCCCCCCAGACCGTTAGCTCAGTCACCAGGCCTGCTTGCACATCCTCAAGAAAGAGGTTCATACCTCTGGCCGACAGATGGACCCCATCTCCTGCATATAGACCAGAATCCTGCAAGCCTATCCTAGGATGTTGAATGGCTGTACCAAAGCCATTGTCAAAAAGGAACTGGGCAACAGCCCTGTTCACTGACCATCAAGCACGGTCCAAACCACGGAGGTCAATGCCTCCCCTGTAATGGTGTCTCGGCACAATGTCAGACCATAGCAGCCGTGTGTACGGCCATAAGTGATGTAAAAAGGCCAGATCACTGCACACCGACATTTTTAAAGAAAGGCCAGTGATCTGTGCGAGATCATCGCCGCCAAGGTGCAGAATCAGGACATCAGGCGGTCCAGCATCCCTGATGGACATCAGGAATGGCAACAGTTCCCGCCATCTCATGCTGCGCTTACCATACCATCGCATACGTGCGGCTGCACATAGCCCGAGATGGGGTCCCCAGTCTGTCGCCGCAGCATACTGCGCTGCCCAGTGCACAAAACTGTGGCCCACCAGCCATACTGCCACCGGTATGCGTGGACACACAGGGTCAGTAAAAGAAGGAAAAGGAATTAATGACATAACTGGCACTCATGCAGTGAGGGGGCGTACATATAAAGAAAAACGCGCGGACCCCCCACCTGCCCATGCGACGTATATCAGCATCAGAGTACCCAAACGCAGCCGCAGTTGAAGCGGCACCTATCCTGAATGAATGGGTGCCGTAACGAGCCCCAGGGAGGCCGACACTGTGACGTGCCATACCGGTCACCTTCCAAAACTGGAATTTGGTAAGGGGAGACCCATCCTGGTGGCAGAAAAACAGGCCAGCATGCCACGCACTGCCAAAAACGCATGTAGGGCACCAACCAGACAGATGTCAGCAATTGTACACCGTAGCAGTCTGACACCACTGCCTACTCCGTGCTGATCGGCCTTTGAGGAGCGAATCTTCAACTGGGCCCATTCCTGGTTGAGAAAGACATCATCGAGTTCCAGTGCCCTACGAGACATGTCCCCTTTTGACAATGGGACCAGCTCACTGATACGGAGCGCTCCAAAGAAAGCTACGGTGGTAGCTGAATGAAAGAGAGCCTCCTCATACCTATCGTAACACAAGCTGTGCCAAACTTGTGCAAGGTGCGTCAGAACTTCTGGTGAAACGATGTGACGTGTGTCCGGGTGGCGGCCACGTTCACGTGTCCACCCTTCTAATACATGGCGTATGCGGAAGTCATTCACGCAGTCAGTGAAACCCCTCGCCTTAGCCATAAACGTCAATGCTGAAAGCCTAGTGGCGATGGTGCGAGGGGCTAACCCTAGATCATGAAGGTAAACCATGAACTGTAAAATCTGGTCGACCGGGATCGGCCACACTTTGGGCAACTGCCTTTGCCCACAAAAGTTCCTAAACTGTAGGAGTGCATGTAGATACGCCTTATGCGTGCGAGGTGCCAAAGACATGCCGATCGCCCGGTTCACCTCTCCTTGCCAAATGTCCAGATCTTGGCCGGGAGTGGAGAGGGAAATTCCTCTGCTTCTGGAGCCAAGGCACGGAACCAGGGGATCTGCAGGCGGGATAAAGCATCAGCAATATCATTGTCAATGCCTGGCACATGTCTGGCCCTGAAAAGCACATTAAGGCCTAAGGATCTCAATACAAATTGACAAACTAAGGCCATAACTCTGGGGGATTTGGATGTCTGGGCGTTGACAATGTGCACCACTGCAGCATTATCACACCAAAAGTGAACTACTGAATTAGCCCAGCTATCCCCCCAGAGCATCAGGGGCCCCAAGATGGGAAAAAACTCCAGGAAAGTAAGATCGCATAAACGATCCGTGCCTTGCCACGTCTGAGGCCATTGACCATAGGACCACTTTCCTTTAAAGTAAATCCCATAACCCAGGGAGCCGGAGGCATCCGACTGTACTTGGAAATGCGGGCTGAGCATAAGCTCCAACCTCCAAAAGGAGATGCCATTAAAATCCTGTAGGAATGTGAGCCAAACCGTAAGGTCTGCCCGTAAACCTCTGGTCAGCCGAACCCTGTGGTGGCATTTTAAAAGGCCCGCCATGGCGTCACACAGATGCCTGGCAAAGGCTCTGCCCAGTGTTACTACCCTACAGGCAAAGTTGAGGTGGCCGTGAAGCACCTGCAACTCTCGGAGAGACACCTTACGCCTGGCAAGCATTGCCAGAATCACATAAGAGATCCGAGTCACCTTTTCCATGGGCAACCTGGATGTCTGGGCAACGTTGTCAATATCAATACCTAAAAAGGTGTGAGTGGTGGCTGGTCCCTCAGTCTTTTCAGGTGCTAGGGGAACACCCAGTTCCCGCATAAGCGCCTGAAAAGTGGCGAGGAGACAAGCACACGTGTCCGTGCCATGTTCCCCTCCGAACAAAAATTCGTCGAGGTAGTGTGCTACAGACCGGGACTCTGATCTACAAACAAAAGCCCAGTGAAGGAAGGTGCTAAATCATTCGAAAGCCGAACATGAGATAGAACAGCCAAAAGGCATGGCCTTATCTACATAAAAATTGCCCCGAAAACGAAAACCTAACAGCTCAAAGTTGTCCAGGTGCACTGGCAACAATCGGAATGCCAATTTGATATCACACTTTGCCAGTAGCGCCCCTGGGCCACACGAGCGTACCATCTGTAAGGCCTGGTCAAAGGACTTATACCTGACCGAGCAAAGGTCATCAGGTATCACATCATTGACCAAAGAGCCCGCAGGGTAAGAAAGGTGGTGAATTAGTTGAAATTTACCCGGGGACTTCTTAGGGACTAAACCCAAAGGTGACACCTTCAAGTTCGGGAATGGTGGGTCAGCAAATGGCCCAGCCACCCTCAGTGCGGTGACCTCCTTGGCTATAGATTGGGCAGCAATATCCTCATTACCCCTGAGGGAAAGTAAATTCGGGGCATCCTGAGGCCCGCGTACACCCTGAAATGGTATGCAGAAGCCAAACTGAAAACCCTCAAGTAGGTACTTCACATCATCCCGTCTAGGATAAACGGCAAGCCAACATTCCAGCACCTGAACATTAATTGGGGAGGGGGCCTTTTTGATGGGTAGCACCGTCAGAGGGAGCTCTGACTGCCCCCTGCCCACCCCTTCCTCTGCCTCATGACCCACCAGCCCGCGGGCACGCGGAGGTGGCGTGAGGGCCAGAACAAGAGGGGCACTCGTGCCGGACCCAACACTGATGCTTGTTGCACACTCTGCTGGCGGAGAAGCTCCAACACAGCAGGCGGGCTGGAACCCCCTGCCCCACTGTCTGGCAGGGAGCCTGTGTAGCAGCAGCCTGCTGCACGGCATGGCCACAATGGTACTGGTCACCAGGCGCCGGCCGCGTGGGGGTCATGTACAAGAGCCACAATTGTTGGCAGGGGTCATCCCACCTCATCTCAGGATGGAGGGCCATTCTCATCCTAAACTCCTCATCATAGGCCAACCATGACGGGCCAGGGAAATCCACCACCGCCCGATAAATATTGTCCAGGTATTGAACCATTGGAATGGCCAAGTCAGGATGGGCCTTCAAGTATACCGCCATATAAATGAGATAGGCCGGTAACCAATTGGCCCAGGTGCGTGGTGGTTTACGACGACGGGACAACTCCTTGTCCCTATCGTCCTGCCCTTCCCTCTCTTCCTTGGTGGGCTCACGGTTTAGGAGGGAGAAAATGTCCACATATCCCCCCCACCAAATCTTCTCCCTCGTGGCCTGGGAGAGATGATCGCCCAGGGGTAAGGAATAACCGGCCGTCGGCAGGGCCGCCGTCGGCACGGATTGAATTGAGGGTGTGCACAGTGGGCCCTGAACAACCCCTGAAACATTAGGCATACCCATAGGAGCGGTCATCCCTGTCATAACCGGGGGGTAATTGGAGAACCAAGAATTAATGGGACAGTGCGGATACAACTGTCCTCCCATAGTAACCTGTCGTGGCCATGGCCACTGTACCCCCCCCCCCAGTGTTGCTAGGTAGTATCACTGGTGCACTTAATTGACCAGGATACTCACCCGGTGCACCCCCATGGGCCGCCCCCACTGGGGGTTCCGGCCCATGGCGGGCGTCAGAGTTCGCGATGGATATCGAGCTCTGCGTGCTGCCGCACCCCTGCCACGCAGGACTGGTCCCCGGCGGCAAGCCCCGTTGCGATGGTCTGGCGTGAAGCTGCGAGGCGTCAGCTTGGGCTGGCCTGATTGCCTCAAGCAGCTCAACCCTGTTAGCGGCCCGCTGGACAGCGGTGGCTGCCGTGTGGGCCGGAATTGCAGGATTTGCAAGCCCACCATCGGAAGGTGGCGGGGCAATACCCATTGATGCCTCCAGCACCGAAATGTGTGCAAGGAGGGCATCCACAGTCTCCGACCCACCTGGATAAGGTGGGCCGGATGGGCCCGATGGCCCACCGGGCAATTATTGTGGGATAAACCCAAATGGGGATCCCGGGCCCAAATAGGGCCATGTCAGTAATCCGGCCCATGTGGGGCCGGGAGAATGGTGGGGCAGAAACCCGCACCGGGCCCAAGTGGGCCGCCCTGCCCCGAGCTGGGCAAAGACCCTACAGAGGTAGGAACCCCAGAGGGGCCGGCCTGTGCCGCCCCTGGCTGAATCCCCATACCGGGCGGTTAGGCAGAAGCCTGTTCGCCCGCATTGGTGGTAGTGGCTGAACCAACCCTACCACCCGGTTGCGGGGTTGCCGCCCGAGCCCTCCGGCCCGGAGGCGGCCCCCTAGATGCGGAGGGGGTGGGCAGAGCCCTCCCCATCAGCCACGGCTTAGTAGCCGTTGCCTTGCGCTTGGGAGCCATGCTTCCCAAGCAGAATAATAAAGAGCAAAGGGAAAATTCCCTTTTAAAAAGAGAGCAGGCGAATGCCGGGGAGAAAGCGGCGGAGCAAACTTCTCCGCTCCATCGCTTCCAAAATGGCAGCGCAGCTGCCTCGTGGCCACCCCTTTTAAAGAGGGTGGCCACGCCCCCTAACTCACCCGGATGTCTGAGTCCGGGTGGGGGAGGCGCAAAGAGCGCAGCGGCCATTTTGGCGCTGCGCTTGCATTCTCTGGAAATGACTTGCTTGTACAAAAGGGACAATTTAACAAGCCTTAGGTGCAGAAAGAGAAGCAGTTCTAGTACCTGTTCCCAAAACATGGGCTTCACATGTTTTATAGGCATTGATAGAGTTACTTCACAATTGTAGTATAATAAATAGCAGGTTAGAATTTATTCAGAGATAAATGAATATAATCAGACTGGCTGGAATTCACTAGATGTGAAGTACAACACTATTGTAATACTGTACAATAGGCAACAAACATGAAATGTCAGAGGTGAGGAATAGTCTTGTGGCATCTTATAGAGTTATAAATCTATTACAGCATCAACTTCCTTGAGTCTAATCTTGCATCTGATGAAGTGGATGGGATACAAAAGTTTATGCTATAATAAATTTCCTACACTGTAAGGTGCCAAAAGACTCTAGTATTTTTGCTGCAATGAAGTATTATAGCCACCACTTTTGGAATTGTTGCGATGAATACCAGATAATTTAATCACTGCTGTTCATGTTCATGGCAGTTATAAAAGAAAAAGCTAAAGGAGTATAGGTTTTATTTTATATCTTATGGCCACATGTTCTTGTTTTAATCGAGTACAGTGTCCTGGTCCCTGCAAAGCGCCAGAAGTTTCAAATCTTTCCTGCTCACAAGATGTTGGAAGATATTCTGTAAACCACTCATGATCTGTTCTCTAATTGAGGCTTACTGTACATGGAAATAGCCATCCTGACCTTAAAATATTTCCAAATTAATCATTTATGGACTACGTCTCCGTGTTATGGGGGTATTCCTTTCAGAGAGTGAAACTAGACATTTAGAGAATGATGCATCCCCTTCCCACAACAGGATTTACTCAGGGATATGTGCTTTAGTACCCAATGTTTACCTTGCAATTAACAAGTACAAAACAAAGCACACTAAACACAAGTTACATGGGTAAGGAATATCACAGGTTCCAATTCCATCTAGCACACACATACTTTGTGTTCCATTTAACATCTTGCAGCCACATTGTTGTGTATGCAAGGACACTGTCGCTTTAAGTAAATGAATGTAACCAGCCCCATATCACAATGTATCACAGCTGCTAAAGGAACGCGAGCGAGCCGCCCATTAAGGGCGGATGCGAGCGTTCATACTCACATGGTTCAATCCCCAAATCACGGACAGCCGCGGGAACTTCTCCGCATGAAGAACTACTACAGAAGAGGGGAGGGCGTGCCTCAAGCCGACGCCCCCAACGGTGGCAGCCAATGAGCCACCGTGCAACCAGATTCAAATGTGTTTCGTTACTGTATATAATGTGATGTACCTCCGCCATTACCACATGTTCACCCTGACCATCAAAGAATAAACCTGTGTTAGTCCTTATTGCGACTCGTTCTCTGTCTTTCCTGCGAGACACTAAATTGGCGACGAAGGTGGGATCATGGCGAATCCCAGAGTCAAGACGTACCAGTTCGACGTCAGCGAACCTGAGCAGTGGGAGCTCTACGAGTGCCAGTTTCGGCACGCGATGGAAGCAGCCGGCGTCGACGACGACGCATTGATACGCTCCCATTTCCTGGCCCAGGTGGGACCGGCCACGCTGCGCATCCTAATGAACTTGGTGGCGCCAAAGAAGGTTGAAGCAGTGCCGATCGACCAACTCCTGGAGCTGCTGAGGGCACACTTCCAGCCCCCAGTGTCGATTTTTCCGGCCCGGGTCGCGTTCCACCGGCGAGACCAGCGCCCAGGCGAGTCCGTGTCTGACTACGCAGCGGCCCTCAGGCTGGCGGCTGTGCACTGCAAGTGGGACGACCTGAACCAGGCCCTGCGAGACCACCTGCTGTGCTGCCTGCGGGACGAAGAGCTACAACGGAAGCTCATGACCCGTGACGAGCACCTCTCGTTCAATGAGGTGTTGCGAGAGGCGCAAGCGGCTGAGGCGGCCAGGAGCGGGGTCAAGGTGTTCAAGGCCCGCGGCACAACGTCCGAGCGGGCCAAGTCCCCTGTTCAAGCGGCCCGGCGGACTCCGGCGAGGGCAGCCTGGCGGGCACCGAAGTCGCCCGCCGGCACTCCAGAAACCTCCGACGACTCCTCCGTAACGGCGGACTCCTACACCAGCGATGACGACGGCGTCCAGAGAGTGCGGAGGCGTGGGGAGCGGCGGCAACACCGAGAGCGGCAAGACCGCCGCTGCGACGGCTGTGGCGCGGCCCACGACCGCACGAGGTGTCCCTTCCGCAAGGCCGAGTGCCACAACTACGGTCGAAAAGGACACATCGCCCGAGTATGCAAGCGCGGGCGAACCGAGGACAAAGGCGGCTCCAGCCATCCCCAACACCACCAGCGGAAGGCGGCCGGTTCCAGGAAGGTTTCCACCGTCCACGGCGAGGACGGCGTACGCCGCGTGGCCCTGGAGCACCGGCGATTCTACGTGGAGGTACAGTTGCAGGGGCGCCCCGTAAAAATGGAGATAGACTCAGGGTCGTCCTACTCTATACTGTCCCAGAGGGAGTACATGCGCATTCCCCCAGAGGCTCGGCCCAAGCTGCGGGCCATGCGGTCCCATTTGCGGGACGTTCAGGGAAACGGGATCCCGTTGTTGGGGGTGGGGAAGTTCAAGGTGAAGTTCAAGAATTTCTCCGAAAGACTGCCCCTAGTGGTCCTCAAGGGGGGGAAGTGTTGCCTCCTAGGAACGCCGTGGTTTGCTCCCCTGGGAATAGAACTGTCCGGCATCCACGCCACTGAGACTGACCCAATGCAGGACGTTTGCAATGCACACCCGGACGTTTTCAAAAAGGGGCTCGGTACTTACAGGGGGCCCCCAGTTTCATTCGAGTTGGACCCAGAAATCCGGCCCATCCGCCTTAAGCCAAGGAGGGTACCCTTCGCACTCAAGGACAAAATCGAGGCGGAACTGAACAAATTGGTGGGGCAAGGGATTTTGGTTCCAGTTGATTCGGCCGAGTGGGAGACGCCGATTGTAACGGCCCTTAAATCAAACGGGGAGGTCAGGATTTGTGCAGACTATAAATGTACGATTAATAAGGCCATTCGGCCAAATGCATACCCGGTACCCGTGGTCAGCCATCTGCTGGCCACACTTCATGGGGGGAGGTGTTTTGCCAAGTTAGACCTGGCCCAAGCCTACCAGCAACTCTCAGTGACCCCAGCCGCTGCCGCTGCGCAGACCATCGTGACGCACAAGGGGGCATTTAAGGTAACGCGCCTTCAGTTCGGCGTGAACTCGGCCCCCGGGATTTTTCAGTCCCTCGTGGAACGCCTTTTAAAGGGGCTTCCAGGAGTTCTACCATACTTCGACGATGTGCTGATAACAGCGGGGAGCGAGGTAGAACTAGCGAAAAGACTAGATGGGGTTCTCTCGGTTTTCGAGAAAGCGGGGCTTCGCCTAAGGAAGGACAAATGTGTGTTTTTTGCGAGGGAGGTTGATTTCCTAGGTTTCAAAGTAACCCCAGAAGGGATCAGACCCTCAGAGTCCAAGGTTGCAGCCGTACAGAACGCCCCTCGCCCCACCGCAAAGCCGGAGCTGCAGTCGTTTCTGGGGCTCCTTAACTTTTATCATTCATTCCTGCCGAGGAAAGCATCGGTTGCGGAGCCACTGCACGCCTTACTGAAAAAGGACGCGGTTTGGCGGTGGGGGGACAAACAAGAGAAAGCTTTCCGAGAACTGAAATCACTCCTCTCTTCAGACGCGGTCCTAACACATTTTGACCCGAGGAAGCCAGTAGTTCTAGTGTGTGATGCGTCCCCGGTGGGGGTGGGGGCGGTCCTGTGCCACGTGTTAGAGAGCGGGCGGGAGGCCCCGGTGGCATATTACTCCAGGTCCCTTTCAAAGGCCGAGCGCAACTACGCGCAAACGGATAGGGAGGCTCTGGCCATAATTGCAGGGACCAAAAAGTTCCATGATTTTCTATACGGCCGCGAGTTTACGGTAGTGACGGATCACAAGCCGCTTCTGGGAATCTTCACTACCGGCAAACCCACTCCCCAAATACTGTCCCCCAGGATGTTGCGTTGGGCCATATTCCTCAACGCTTATCAGTACGAGATAGTCTACCGCCCAGGGAAGGAGATCTCCCACGCGGACGCACTGTCCCGGTCCCCCCTCCCCAGCATGGGGGATCCGGCATGCGAGGTAGAGCAAGACCACCAGGTCATGTTAATCGAGTCCCTCGACTCACCCCCCATTGTTCCGGCCGACCTCGCCAAGGCCACGGCGGCCGACAAGATCCTAGCCCAAGTTAGCTCATGGGTGAGGAAAGGGTGGCCCAC
Source organism: Bradypodion ventrale (assembly GCA_035047345.1). Lineage (NCBI taxonomy): Eukaryota > Metazoa > Chordata > Lepidosauria > Squamata > Chamaeleonidae > Bradypodion > Bradypodion ventrale. Next base: position 71,387,631 of record JAWDJE010000003.1, on the reverse strand, counting down.
TACTTCCCCAGAGGAACCGTTCAAGCCGTTCTGTAGGCGCAGGGTGGAACTTTCCCTGGAAAGGGGCTGTCTACTCTGGGGCCAGCGGGTGGTTATCCCAGAAAAGTTAAGGGCAAGGGTGCTGAAGCTACTGCACACCAGTCACCCAGGGATCGTGCGGTCCAAAGCCCTAGCTAGAAGTTTCTTTTGGTGGCCACAGATAGACGCGGACATAGAGCGCCTAGCGGGCACGTGCGAGAGCTGCCAGAGCTCCCGGCCCGAGGAGCCCCGGCTACCCCATAGAGAGTGGGACACGGCCCGCGGACCGTGGTCCTGTATCCATGTCGACTTCGCGGGGCCCTTCCATGGGGCAACGTTCCTACTGGTTGTCGACTCCTACTCCAAGTGGTTGGAGGTAATTCCCGTGAGCAACACCTCCTCCGCGACAACCATAAAGCAGTTGCGTAAACTCTTTGCGTGCTTCGGCCTGCCAGACGTCCTCGTGAGCGACAACGCAAGTTGCTTCACGTCGACCGAGTTCCAAACCTTCATGGAGAGGAACGCAATCAGGCACATCACGGCTGCCCCATTCCACCCCGCCACAAACGGTCAGGTAGAGCGCCAAGTGCGCACTACGAAAGACGCACTGCGGCGCATGGGCCCCGGCGACCTGAACCTACACCTGTGCCAGTTCCTAATCAGCTACAGGACCACCCCCTTAGCTTCAGGATTCTCCCCAGCCGAGCTGCTTATGAAGAGACGCCCGGCAACGCTGTTTGACCGGATGGATCCGTCCAGGGTGGAGGATGAGGGGAGAAATATAAATTTAGGGGGGGAACTCCAAGAACTTTGCCACAGGGGACCCGGTTTACTGTAGGAACTACGCGGCCTCGGGGCCAGCGTGGGTACCGGGGTCGGTCATCGAGCAGACAGGTCCAGTGTCCTACAGGGTAGAGACTAGCTCAGGGCTACTGTGGAGACGGCACGCCGACCAGCTCCGAAAAAGGGTCACCAGTGAGGGGAAATCAGCGTTAGGGTCCTCCCCCACCCGCATTACCCAAGGGGGAGACACGGAGGCGCACGAGGGCGAAATTAAAGAGAGGAATCAGTTTGTCCCCGACTATGACCAGGATCACGAGTTTGACTATGATTTTCCGTACCAGGGGGAGTTAGCGGAGTGGTCCCCCACCCGTCCTAGCGAGAAGAGGGGTTTCAGTTCAGCCCCTGGTACCTCCAGTCCCCGCAACGCGGGCATGCTAGAGTACACCATAGTCCCGGCCCCCAAGAGACAAGCGCCACAAAGACAGGCAACCAGCGGAACCTCGCCAGCCGCAAATCCCCAGACCCCCGAACAGGCAGTGGGAAACAGCGGGTCCACGAGGGTCTCATCGTCAGTCCTGAAGTTCGTGCTAGGTGGGTCCCCAGGCCCCGCAGGCGGTAGGCAAGGGTTCACTTCCCAACTGTTCATTCCATTCCCGTCCCCACAGGCAAGGTCACCGCAGTCTCATCACAGAACCACTAACGAGTCCCCACCTTACATTGCAGGACAAGACCGTGCGGAACCAGGAGCCACGGGCTCCCCTGTGTTAGGGCAAGCTGACACACGCCCCAGGCGCACGTGCGGGAAGCCACAATGGCTAAGGGACTTCGTCCCATCCTAGGGGGGAGGGATGTTGTGTATGCAAGGACACTGTCGCTTTAAGTAAATGAATGTAACCAGCCCCATATCACAATGTATCACAGCTGCTAAAGGAACGCGAGCGAGCCGCCCATTAAGGGCGGATGCGAGCGTTCATACTCACATGGTTCAATCCCCAAATCACGGACAGCCGCGGGAACTTCTCCGCATGAAGAACTACTACAGAAGAGGGGAGGGCGTGCCTCAAGCCGACGCCCCCAACGGTGGCAGCCAATGAGCCACCGTGCAACCAGATTCAAATGTGTTTCGTTACTGTATATAATGTGATGTACCTCCGCCATTACCACATGTTCACCCTGACCATCAAAGAATAAACCTGTGTTAGTCCTTATTGTGACTCGTTCTCTGTCTTTCCTGCAAGACACTAAACACATGATATGCTGTACATTTTCCTTAGAAAACTATCACATGACTGTTTATCAAGATAATTCCCACAGGGATCTGTGTCTCATGATCACCTTTTAAATTCGCATGGCGACATAACCTGGTTTACTTCTGTCACAGAAGAAAGCTGCACATACAAACAACAGGCATGGAACATAAGAAGAGCTCTGCTGGATGAGACTGAAGGCTAATCAAATCCAGCATTTTTCACAACTAGTGGCCAACCAGTTATATTTGAGAACAAGTCAAACATAAGTGCAGTAGTAAATTTCTGCTCATGTTCCCTAGCAATTGGTATTCATATAGCACACTTGGAAAAGTGACATTTTTTGTTTTATATTCAATGCCCATGCTGACAGGAGTGCTTTAGTTCAAGAAAATGTGACTAGTGGAATCCTGTTGACAGCTCCACAAAATTTGAAACTATGTGCCTGTTTAAATGTGAGAGGCATGGCCAGCAAGAAACCAAATAATTAGAATAGGAATTAACCAATGTCATTTAATTGGAAAGCTTACTTTGAAATCTGATTTTAAGTTTTTACGAGGGTCTAAATCAGTCACAGTTCCTGCCAACCTAGCAGTTCGAAAGCAAGAAATTGCAAGTAGATAAACAGGTACTACTTCAGTGGGAAGGTAACAGTGTTCCATGTGCTCCAGTGCCTAAACACAGGGCTGCCATCAGAAATTTCTGAGCCCCATACTGAGCAATCCTATTGGGCCCCACACACACATACAATGGCCAGCAGCGGCAGGGCCCCTATCAGCTCCAGTCCCTATATGGCAGTACTGGTAGTACTGCCCTGATGGTGGCCCTGTCTAATCATGCCTGTCACATGACCACGGAGACATCTGCAGGGTCAGTCGCAGACAACGCTGGCTCTTTGGCTGTAAACGGAAATGAGAAACACCCACTAGAGTCAGATATGACTGGCTTTCAAGAAAGGGAGAACTCTACCTTTACCTAAATCAGTCACACTGCCCAAAAGTCAAAATTGCAGCCACATTTCCATTTATGTTTTGTAGAATTAACATTTCTCTATAAAAGTACCATATATAAAATCAGGGAAACATCCCCATGTTTGTAGAAGTGAATTGAATTGAATTGAATTGAAATTTATTCTTATATACCTCTTTCCTCATCCAGCAGACAACCCAAAGCAGTTGAAGCGGTTGAAGGAATACTAGGACTCTTAACCTCCCAAGTACTCCTAATAATGAATTTGTATAATCTTGTAAGGTGCATCTTATGGATGTCTCTAATTCTAATTGAAATGATTCAATGGTCATTTGGGTCATTTAAAAATAAAAACCCAGCATTGCTGCAAAGGCAGATTATCCCAAATATCTAGTGCAGTGAAAACACTGCAAAAAAAATAAAAATAAAGAATCAGATCATGCAAAAGTGTTGGTGGAATTAAGGATAGATGGAGTAAAGAAAATTAGAAGGAATTGGAGATATGATGCTAAAGTTTTTAAAGACCATAAATGTAAAGAGCAAATAACTGAAAAATGGAAGGAAAGTTGGTATTGGAATGATACGGATGAGGTGAGTTTTAATATGGTATGGGATGCCATGAAGTCGGTTTTTAGAGGGGAGAGTATTAAGTTGGCCAGTATTAGAAATAAACAATTTAAGGAAACACAAGACAAAGTTGAAAAAGAGATAAAGCGGTTACAAGAAGAGCATGTAAAGACAAATGATAAGAAGGTTTTTGACAGGATGCAAAGATTAAAGATGGAATTGGTAGGAAAGGACATTGAAAAGGTAAAAAGGAACTTAGTATATTTAAAAAGGGAATTTTTTGAATACAGTAATAAGAATTCAGAATTATTATCAAGAGCTGCTAAAGAAAAGGGAAATAAAAGGGAAATTGGAATTTTGATTAATAAAGAGAGAATAAGATGTAATAGGATTAGGGATAAATGTGAGATTGTCAAAGATTTCTATCAGGATTTATATGCTAAAAAGAATATAGATTTGGGGGAATTAAAGGGTCAATTGGGGAAACAAAAAATAAGATAAAACAGGAACATAGAAATAGAATGGAAGAGCGAATAATGGAGAAATAAATAAAAGAAGTAATAGCCAACTTGAAGTCAGATAAAGCCCCAGGGGAAGATGGGTTATCAGTGGAATTTTATAAGGAATTTAAAGACATTGTGGTTCCAAATTTGATGAAATTATATAATTATATTTTGGAAGGAGGGCAAATTCCGACCTCATGGTATAGAACTATAGTTGTTTTATTACCAAAACTTGGAAAAGATCTAGAAAAAGTGGAATCATATAGGCCTATTTCTCTGATAAATCAAGATGCTAAGATTTTTACAGTGATATTGGCAAATAGACTGAATAGTTTTATGGATAATTATATAAATGAAGATCAAACAGGTTTTTTGAAAGGAAGACATATGGCAGATTTGACAAGGAGAGTTTTAGATTTAATAGATATTGTAGGACAAACAAAAGAGAAAGTTGGATTATTAGCACTAGATATTTTTAAGACATTTGATTCATTACAGTGGGTAACAATTAACAAAATAATTAAATATTATGGATTTGGAGATAAATTCAGAAAGATGATTGAACAATTATATCAATATGGTACTGCCATTGTTAGGGTAAATGATGATGTCACAGAAGAATTAAAATTAGAAGCTGGAACAAGCCCGGGTTGTCCATTATCACCAATTTTGTTTATCATGGCAATGGAGTTGTTGGCAAAGGCTATAAGAGAAGATAAGGATATTGAAGGAATACTAGGAAATAAGATAAATTTGTATGCCGATGATACTTTGATAACAATGAAGCATCCTAGGAAGGCACTAGAAAGAATACAAGAGCAGTTAAAAGATTTTGAAGAGATGACAGGTTTGAGAATAAACTGGGATAAATTGGAAATGATACTGTGTAATATTGATAAGGAGAAACAACAGAAAATAAAGGATAAATTTAAATTACAGGTCAAATATAATTTGAAGTATCTGGGAATAAATATTTCAAATAAATTTGAGGATTTTAAGAAAGTGAATTATGGAAAACAGAAAATGAAAATTAAAGATAAAATACAGCAATATCAAAAGTTGAAGTTGTCTTGGTCCGGCAGGATTACGCTATGTAAAATGCTGTTGTTACCGAGAATTAATTTTTTGTTTGATGCCCTGCTGATCCAATTAAATGATAAGGAAATTAAGGAATTTCAAAATTTGTTAAATAATTTTTGTAATGGTGGAAGGAAACCTAGAATTGTAAAAAAAATTGTGGTACTTATCTCAGAAAGAAGGAGGACTATGATTGCCAAATTTGAGGAATTATTACAGAGCTTTTCAAATTAAAAATATTGTGAAAATTTTAGTGATGGAAAAGGCAATATGGGAAGAAATTGAGATGAGGGATCTAAATCAAATGGGGGAAATGGTCTTTTCAGATAGTAATATGGGGAAAATTGTTACCAAAAAAATGATGAAGACATTATTAGGAGTATGGAAAAAGTTGAAGATGGAATTGGCTCCAGATACATCTCCTAAAATAGAAATAGAGGATATCAAAAATTTTCCAATGCAAATTGACAAAAGGATGAAAGAAGTTTTTTTTAGAAACGATGTTTTCCTGTTGAGAGACTGGATACGGGTTTGTCAAGATGGAGAGAGAAAGCAGATATGTTTGCACAACTGAGGTTGAACTGGCTCCAGATAGTGTTGGTAAATAAGTGGAATAGCAAATATTTGATGGAAGTCAGTTTGGAAAGAGGTATGACTGAGTTTGAAGAATTGATATCAAAGATAAGAAAGGGAGAAAGGGGTATTAAGGGCTTAGTAAATAAAATATATATAATGTTAAATAAATATGGTAATCCACATGAAGTGTTGAAAATAAATTGGGAAGAAGAATTGAAAATAAAGATTGTAGAGGAGGTTTGGAAAAATAAATGGAAGAAAAGGATTATGAGAACAATGTCTGTTAGAGTGAAAGAACATAATTATAAAATGTTGTGGAAATGGTACTTGACCCCAGTGAGGTTACATCAAATAGATAAAAATAAGGATAAAATGTGTTGGAGATGTAAGGATACACTGGGAACATATGAACACATGTGGTGGGGTTATAATGTGGTAAAGGATTTTTGGGGGAAAATTGAGAAAGAGATTTGTGCTGTTATGGGTATGAGACTCAAATTGGGGCCAAGTACTGTTTTGTTGACAGATGTGAAAAATATGGATTTAAATAAGGATAAAAAAGAACTACTACTACTACTACTACTACTACTACTACTAATAATAATAATAATAATAATAATAATAATAATAATAATAATAATAATAATAATAATAATAATAATAATAATAATAATAATAATAATAATAATAATAATAATTTTAATTTTAATTTTAATTTGTACCCCGCCTCTCTCAGCACATGGCCGACTCTGGGCGGCATTACAACATAATCAAAAACACAATATACAGTCAAAATATAAACAAAACCAACAGTAAGTACAATACAGGTAAAGAAAAATACAAATAAATTACACTAGAATTCTCCACAAAATGGCAATTTCTACAATGTTAACAATACAACATTACCGCGTCTAATACATAAACATGATCCCTCAACACTAATGTCCCCAAAACATAGCCCCATAGCTCATACGTCCCTAATAAAGCCAAAGAAGAGGACGATCCGGTCCCAAGGCAATCGAGGCCAAGAGCACACCGACACCAGCCACTCCAGTAGCAACATCCCCCCAAACTTCCGCCATGCAATGCTGGTCAGCTATGCTCCAACCCCCCCCCCCCCACCGGGCAGGGCAAGGGAGGAAGCCGGTGAGGAACTGTGGCTCCAGCGATGTTGGTGGTGCGGCTTTTCAAGTCCCACCGTGCAATGCCGGTCAGCTGTGCTCCAACCCCCCCACTGGGCAGGGCAGGGAGGGAGCCGGTGAGGAACCGTGGCTCCAGCGATGTTGGCGGCGCAGCTTTTCAAGTCCCACCGTGCAATGCCGGTCAGCTGTGCTCCACCCCCCCCCCCCCCACTGGGCAGGGCAGGGAGGGAGACGGCAAGGAACCGTGGCTCCAGCGATGTTGGCGGCGCGGCTTTTCAAGTCCCACCGCGGTCAGCTGTGCTCCAAACACCCCCACCACCGGGCAGGGCAGGGAGGGAGCCGGCGAGGAACCGTGGCTCCAGCGATGTTGGTGGCACGGCTTTTCAAGTCCCACCGTGCAATGCCGGTCAGCTGTGCTCCAACCCCCCCCCCCCCCCACCGGGCAGGGCAGGGAGGGAGCCAGCGAGGAACCGTGGCTCCAGCGATGTTGGCGGCGCGGCTTTTCACGTCCCACCGCTCAATGCCGGTCAGCTATGCTCCAACCCCCACCCCCACCCCCCACCCCCAACCCCCACCGGGCAGGGCAGGGAGGGAGCCGGCGAGGAACCGTGGCTCCAGCGATGTTGGCGGCGCGGCTTTTCACGTCCCACCGCTCAATGCCGGTCAGCTATGCTCCAACCCCCACCCCCAACCCCCAACCCCAATCCCCACCGGGCAGGGCAGGGAGGGAGCCGGCGAGGAACCATGGCTACAGCGATGTTAGCGGTGCGGCTTTTCAAGTCCTACCGCGCAATGCCGGTCAGCTGTGCTCCAAACCCACCCACCCCCACCGGGCAGGGCAGGGAGGGAGCCGGGGAGGAACCATGGCTCAAGTGATGTTGGCGGCGTGGCTTTTCAAGTCCCACTGCGCAATGCCAGTCAGCTGTGCTCCAACCCCGCCCCCACCAGGCAGGGCAGGGAGGGAGCCGGCGAGGAACCGAGGAACTATTGTCGATAATGTTGACAATGGGCAGACAGTGCATTGCCAGGAATGGGAAAAATGAAGCAATTTTGAAAATAGAAGAATGGTATAAGGAGATGTGGGATCTTGCGTTGAATGATAAGCTAACATGGGAAATGAATAAGAAAAAGGGTATTGTTAAAGAAAATAGATTTTGGAAAATATGGCAATTGTTTGTGGATTACTCATTGAAGGGGGATAAAGGGAATAGACCAGTACCTGATCAAATGAGTTTTTGGGGTTAGAAAACTACTGTGATACTCTGTTTTCTCCAGGGCATTGTAAATAACACTGGGTGTATTATGTGAAAAGTGTTTAGTGAATTTTAATTATTGTATTTTTACTTTGACTTAGTAGTTGTATTAAACTGATGAGTTTAAGAATAGAGTTTGAATATTAGTATAACTGCAAGAGTATTATAATGTATTAAAAATTTTGGAAATATAATTAAAGATGTATAGAAGAAAGGGGAAGGTAGTATATTACAAAGTCATAGTTTAATTGTATTCCCATGTTGTTTTTTCTTTTCTTATTTTTGTCATATATATTGTATTTGTAAATATGATGTCTGTATTTTTATTCATAATCAGTTTTTTTAAGTTGTATTATTGTTAATTTTTTTAATAAAAATTAAAAAAAGAAAGAAAGAAAATGCTGCAGCACCAACATAGAAAGATGTTTCTTATGTGTGGTGGCTTAGCAGTTAAGATGCTGAGTTTGATGACTGGAAGGTTGGCAGGCCAGCAGTTCAAGAACTGAGCACAGCACCATGGAGTGAGCTCCCATCTCTGTCCCAGCTCCTGCCAACCTAGCAGTTCGAAAACAAGAAATTGCAAGTAAATAAATAGGTACCACTTTAGTGGGACCGTAACAGCATTCCATGCGCTCTAGCATCTAGTCATGCCTGCTACATGACCATGCAGAAGCAGACAGCGCTGTCTCTTTGACTTTAAATAGAGATGAGCACCAAACCCTAGATTCGGATACGACTGGCTTTCAAGCAAGGGAGACCAATGTTTCTACAGGTTTTCTGGGTCTCTGCAACAGTTACTGTATTCTTGCAATCCTCCAGCAGTGCAGTGTAGATTTTGCTGTAACATTTTTGCTGAATGACTCAGGAATGTGCTATATTTTGGCATCCTGTTTACAGGCTCTGCTAACAGAAGAAGCTATTGCAGTAAAACTGGGATTTTACTTCTAAATGACCCACGCTAAGGAATGTCCAAAAAAGATGAACCATCTGGAAAATGACCTCCAGAAAGGCCCAAAGGGAGGTATTAATGTCTGCAGATTATTAATGCATTTAGAAGTTCATAAAGATTAATCACTTCATAGACTCCAAGGCAAAGAACATTTGTATTCTAGCTCACAGACACCCCCCACCCCTACAAAAAGACTCTGTAGCTGAAGTAAACCCCTAGAAATGTCATTCACTTTAGAATGGGGCAAATATAGAGAAAGGGGATTGAGTGCATTATTGTCAATTACAAAGTGGATTTATATGCTCTACCCATCAGTGAGCAAGAGTGCACAGGACATTTCCTAATCAGATTACTTTTCTTTATTGCATTAGTATTTCTTTCATTTTGTGTTTATTCTACAGCTTTAAAAGTTGGCCATCATCATAAAGGTTTCCTAATGCCTGAATTATGTTCCCCGTCATAACATTTTTGACCATCTCCTTTAGTGTTCTAGAATTTACTTTATTATATTTTGTTCATGCTGAAAATTGTTACACAGCTCTGTCAGTCTACAAGGCAGAATACAACTGGAGTGAGCAGGTGAATAAATAAATACACCATTTCTATTTCACAGATGACTGAAAGAGATACATATCACTACCCCATGTTAGCAATTAGGGGTATCTACATGCATACCCAAATACTTCAGGACAGAATGAGCTCCCGTCTTTGTCCTACCTCCTGCCAACCTAGCAGTTCGAAAGCAAGAAATTGCAAGTAGATAAATAGGGACCACTTTGGTGGGAAGGTAAACAGCGTTCCGTGCATTCCTGTGTGTAGTCATGCCTGCCACATGACCATGGAAACGTCTGCAGAAGCAGATAGTGCTGGCTCTTCAGCTATGAAACAGAGATGAGCAGTGAACTCTAGAGTTAGATGCAATTGGCTTGCATCCGACTCTAGATACAAGTTGCATCTAGATGCAAGGGAAACCTTTACCTTTACTAACCTTTACCTTTACATGCATTTATATGACCAGTTCATAAAAAGCAAAAAGAAAGAAGAAGAAATATTAAGATCCCTCAAATATTAATCTTTACCTATATGAAGGGACGTTAAACGTTGGAATCCAGTATACACACCCACACCCGTCCATACTATTCCGTACCGAGCCCCATACACTTGCCTTTTCACTGACCGACCATCGCTGCAAGGGTCCGCCAGCCGCCAGTGGGGCAGTCGCCCCACGAACATGGACAGAAAAAAGAACTACAGTTCCCAGTGTCCTCTGCACCACGCAACCAATCAGCCTGGCTAGATTTTCTCCCAACCAATCACAGTCCAACATGCAAATCAGCTCTCTCCAACATTCCGTTTTTAGGCCTGGCTGTTAATAAACTGCCATTTTTCTCCCATGGCACAACACACTGTGTGTGTGGGGTTGTATTGTGTGTGTATTGTGTGTGTGTGGTTGTGTGGGGGGTGGTTGTGTGGGGGGAGTTGTGTGTGTGGTTGTATTGTGTGTGTGTATTGTGTGGTTGTGGTTGTGTTGTGTGTGGCTCCCCCCACAAGCCTCGGCGAGGCCACGCACACACACAGCACCAGTCATGTGTGTGTTGTGTTGTGTGTGTGTGTATTTTTGTGTGTGCAAAAATCCTTTCAACCCAGAGTAATCTCTGACACAAAATTATTATTATCTGCAATTAATTTGAACTTTGGGTTAATTTTCCAGATGTCTATCTCATGCTAAATCAAAAGGGTAAAATTACTGTGTCCACCAAATTTTGATCGTCTTTGGAAAAGATAGGAGTCCCTAGACAACATAGGTTTCTTAATTCAAATATCCTTTGATTCTGCAATAACATCACACAGTTAAAGGTTGTTCATGATTTAAAAATAAACATAAAAAGATTTCCCAGTGCCTGAGGTAGACTCTTAAGATCTCAAGATTCACCACTATCATTGACCTTTCAAGTTCTTTTAAAGGTCACATATATGATACCAGTTTTGACAAAGGAAAAGTGTGTGGCTGTGTACCTCAAGGAGAATCTTTATTGCCAGCCATTTATTTAAACACACAGGTGGGCAAAGTCCAATGCTCCAGATTTTATTGGACTCTTATTCCCATAAGCCGTAGCCAGCATAGTCAATGAGAAGGAACGTTGAGCGTTCCACTCCAATAAAATCTGGAGTGCTGTACTTTGCTCGTCCCTTACTTAGTATATAGTCAAGTGCCATAAGCAACATCAATATCACTGAGGGTCAAACTGTACATTACAAGGAATATGTCACTAAAAAAGGGAATTCCTTAAGCACTGAAAAAGTCTGAGAGCAGGAGCTCTTCAAACCTTCTTTATTTTGCAAATTAGCTTGGGGTTTTTTGTGATTAGTCTTTCAAACTCGAAAACAGGTTGGAATTGCAAGTCTGATTTTTCTGAAACAATGTAATTTCACCTTCTCATGTTCTTTCTAAGGTTGTTTGGATCTAAGAGGAAAAGTAGAAGGAGAGGTCCCTGTTTTTCTTCCACTAGGTCCCAGAAGATCTGGAAAATGATAGGTTTGAGCAGAAAAGTGATGCTTTTCCTTCCTATGTTTTTACCCATTTTTATTCTCTTTGGGGTTCCGGATACATATCTTCACAGGCAGACAAGGGTCTGGAATTCCATTTTGAAGAAAAACAGCTTTGTAAGGTGAACTCAGGGGGACTGCAGTGGCTTAGCGGTTAAGTCACTGAACTTGATGGCTGAAAGATCAGCAGGTCAGCAGTTCAAGACCCGAGTGCTGCATGACAGAGTGAGTTCCTGTCTCTGTCCCATCTCCTGCCAACCTAGCAGTCCAAAAGCAACAAATTGCAAGTAGATAAATAGGTACCACTTTGGTGGGAAGGAAAACAGTGTTCTGTCTAGTCATGCCTGCCCAGTGGTGGGCATCAGCAGGTTCGCACCAGTTCGCCACAACCGGTAGCAAAAATTCTGGCTGGCCCCGCCCATCCAAGTTTGGAAATAAAGTAGTCCTAATTCGGGTGCAACACAGGGCTTTCCCCCTGGCCACGCCCACCATACCACGCCCACTGTGTGGTAGTAAAATTTTTAGGAGCCCACTGTGCCTCCCACATGACCACGGAAGCATCTGTAACAGAACGAAGTATACCCTGTGCTTTATTCTCATTCAGTATGGTGATTTCAGATCAGGGGGAGAGAAAATGGAATGTAAACTATATGAGCCTCGTGTAGAAGAAACGAAACCTAATGTGTGATTGACATGTCTTGCTGTAAGATTATTGGTTGAAATCCCTAAGGGGGAGGGCCAAAGGTGGACCCTATGGGAGGATGTATAACTCAGAGATGCACACACACACTCAGACATTCTCTTGGATGCTGTGCTTTTAAACTGCAAAAATGTAGAGGTTTGAGAAAGAAGGGGCGGCATGGACTATCCCTTGAACATGCAACTTGCTTTATGTATTTTGTTTTGAAATGCTTTCTAAGCTTCTGCTGGACTGTATCCTGAATCTTGATATGCTTTCAATATATTTCTAAAATACCTGAAGAGACTTGGAGTGATTACTTGGCACACACTACCTGAATCTACACTAGTTTCATGTGCACCCTTTGTCACCACCTGGATTTCAGTCAGGAGTGACTGGGCACACTTTAGCGTCTTGCACAGGAGACAAAGAAGGAGTCGCAGGAAGGACTAACACAGGTTTATTCATTGATGGTCAGTATGAACATGTGGTAATGGCGGAGGTACATCTCATTTTATACAGTACATAATACATTTGAATGTGGTTGCACGGTAGCTCATTGGCTGCTACCGGCGTGGCCTCGCCCAGGTCACGCCTCTCTTCTTGTAGTTGTTTTCTGTAGTCCTTTGTCATGCGGGGAATCTCCCGCGGCTGTTCGTGATTTGGGGAATGTGGACCATGTGAGACTGAACGCTCGCAGCTGCCCTCTATGGGCGGCTTGCTCGCGTTCCTTAGCAGCTGAGATACATTGTGATTGTGGCTGGTTACATTCATACATTTAAAGAGACATTGTACATGCATACATAACACACACTGATAGGAGAATCCTGAACTGCTGGGTCCGATCTGGGCAAGGGAAGCAGAACCAGGCGCAATCTCATCGCCAGGAGGCCAGAGGACTACCGAGTCCTACCTGGGAGTAAACGGATTGTTACACCATCTGTAGACGCAGACAGCACTAGCTCTTTGGCTATAAACAGAGATGATCACCAAATCCTAGAGTCAGATATAACTGGCTTTCAAGCAAGGGCAGCCTTTACTTTTACCTAAGGTGAACTCAAAGTCTAACCAATGTTTGGAGGAAAAGGGTTGGCTGCCACACTATTACTATGTAAGAGTGGACTACAGCTTCCCAAGGGATCAAAACATACATACACACATGCAACATCTGGTTAAACTCCAAGTATAATATCTACCACTGGGGGGGAGGGTTTGGTCATAGCACAGGGTGTATATGCATGTTGCATATCTGCAGGGCAAGGCCCCTTCCCCAACCGCAGACTCTCCCTAAGAAAACAGAAGGTTAAAACCTAGAAAGGCTCTTTTTCTCTCACATGCTTCTAAAAGTTACATTTGAACTACTACTCTAAGAATCTTGAAGCCAGCATCACCAATGCCCATGCTTACTGGCGAATTCTCAGAGCTGCAATCCAAAGAAAGAGTGGCTTTTAGAATCTCTGCCGAGAAGAAGAGCAAATGACCTATGCCCGTGATGGTGAACCTTGGCACTCCAGATGTTCTTGGACTTCAATTCCCAGAAGCCCAAGCACCCTTGAATCCACACGAATGAGTTTACTGCAATTCATCCAGCCCACGCTGCCCTCGTTGCTCCCAGAAGTGAAAGTAAAATGCGCATTTTACTTCCTCTTCCGGGAGCGATGAGGGCAGTGCAGGCCGGAATAATTGCAGTAAACCCATTCGTGTGGATTCACAGGGTGCCAGGGCTTCTGGGAATTGAAGTCCAAGAACATCTGGAGTGCCAAGGTTCACCACCATGGACCAATGCTATATTTTGATTGCAGGTATTTGTGAATACCATCAACAATAATAAAAATGTTATTTATTTATTTAAATTTCTATACCGTTTTTCTCATTCCGATGGGAGACTCAAAGCGGCTTACAACATTCACAGTAACCAATAACAAAGTACAATATAAGTAAAGAGAAATAATACAAATAAGTTACAATAGAACTCTCCACAATATGGCAATTTCTACAATATTAAAGATACAAAATTACAAAGTCTAATACAGATCCTAACACAATACAAATTAGCATTTAAATACCAACTAGTACCCTCGGCTGCTACAAGTCCAAGACGGAGCCCAAAAAACTCAGCCACCCACAGTGGAGTTCAGTGGCTCAAAACGTCTCAGCTGAAGAGAAAAGATGTCCCGCCACATGGCAGCTGTGCTCTGGCAACAGCTGTGCTCCCACCCACCCCGACAAAAGCGAGTCAGGGGGGAACCGGCAGTGTTGCAGTGGCTCGGCAGCGGCGGCTCTTGTAGCCCCACGGTGGGAACCCGGGGCAGCTGCGGCATGCTCCCACCCACCCCTGACCAGGGCGAGTCAGGGGGGGAGCCGGTGGTGTTGCGGCGGCTCAGCTGCAGCAGCTCTTTGTAGCCCTCGCTACAAAGACACAGAGACAGAAATGAGGGGGAAATGGAATTCCCTTCCTATTCCTTCTCCTCCTGCCTTCTGTGTATGTAAACAGAGAGAAAAAATGCATGTACAGTATATGCATTTTGTACATTTTGTATAAAAGTTTCCCTTGCTTGAAAGCCAGTCGTATCCGACTCTAGGGTTCAGTGTTCATCTCTGTTTCAAAGTCGAAGAGCCAGCGCTGTCTGTTTCTGCAGATGGTTCCGTAGTCAAGTAGCAGGCATGACTAGACACCAGAGTGCACGGAACGCTGTTTACCTTCCCACTGAAGTGGTCCCTATTTATCTACTTGTAATTTTTTGCTTTCGAACTGCTAGGTTGTCAGGAGCTGGGACAAAGGCAGGAGCTCATTTATATATGTTTACAAATATAAGAAAAACAGCATAAGAGGCTTTCTGGCCAGTTCTGGTTACAGCACTAAACATTCTGGTTTTAATGCAGGTACTTTATGCATACAGGCTATTCTCACCATGTGAGGAGTCAAGGCAGATACATCTTGGAAACAAAGCAGAAGTGAGAAAAAGATATGGAGAGATCATCAGACTAAAAGGCCATTGCCCAAAGAGATTGGATCACTTATTTTCCAGGGAGTTGTAAATCAGAAAAGTAATATTTCCAAATTCTGGCTCAATTGCACATAGGAGGTCCAAAGCTCAGTCCCTGGAAATTCCACTTCAGAGATTACGTCTTAGTTGATGTGGAACTCTTAAGTGCTGCTTTCAATGAGAGAAAACACTAACTAGGCTAGACAGGGAGAAGACTTTTCTGACTGGTATTGTTTTAACTTATTTATCTACTTATTTATCAAGAAATTGCAAGTAGATAAATAGGAACCACTTTGGTGGGAGGTTAACCAGCATTCTGTGCACTCCGGTGTCTAGTCATGCCTGACATATGACCATGGAAATTTATTTATTTATTTATGACATTTATAACCCGCCTTCCTCATCCCTGGATGACCCAGATGTAGACAACTCTGACTCTTTGGCTATAAATAGAGATGAGCACTGCACCCTAAAGTTGGATACAACTGGCTTTCAAGCTAGGGCAACCTTTACCTATTCTCAACTGCACCCTACACAGCAAACCTCTTTTATCAAGGACAGAAAAGTACATGTTAGCTGTTAGTTCCAATGGGCTGTACTTCTGCTTCTTTTCCTGGTTATATCCCTTCTTCTTCTTGTGCTATATCTGGTGATCAGCCATGAAGATTGTCCTGGGAACAATATAATGTAGTAGTCTTCCATTTGCCTTCTGCATTGTAGCATGACACCCATACCACTGATCCAATTCCATGAGTCACTTTCTGGTCATGAGCCCATTTGGCACACAAAGTCCTCATCAGCCACAGGCCAGTATTGATGATGTTACTGCTCTTCATCAAGATGGATTCAAGTGGGATTTAATGCACTTGGGGACCATCAACCTTCCCTGTGGACTTTGCCATCCAAGGCTGGTAGTCCTCAGGATTGTCAGGTTAGTTAACCACCAGCTGATGATCGGCATTGAGTCACTGGCAGTATGGTCTACTCTCTTACCATAGCAGGATAACCTGGCCAGACTGGCGTGGTTTTAACTGCAGGTGTAAAGTAGGAATTTGTAAATCTTACTGCAGACTGTTAACTTTTAGAAGCCCACTAAAGGGATTCTGTAAGTTGTAGTTCAAAAGAGTGATTTTTCAAAAGCTATGCAATTTCACTGTGCTTGTGATTTAACTGTGAGAGTATCAACAGCCAGTTGAAGTGCCTGAAATTCTGGTTCATTATTTCATATGAATGACTGCAGCCCTAAGCCAGAAGAAGTATAGACTGTATAATTCTGATTTTTTTGATCACATTTAACTTGTGAAGTCATTTGTTCATTATCTTTAGGGAAAAGCCTGTTCATAAGTCTTCATGTCTTGGTGTCTAGCAAATTATATCTCAGGTTCCATGTGGGAATTTCAGCCTATTTCAAATGAGTTCAGGTTGCAAAATGAAGTTGAAAAATGCAGCATATGCTTAGCTTTGAGTCTCGCAATGCAATCCTCCTGTTACAAATGAAATCGAATGATTCAGTGGTACTGCAAGTGACATCTTGAATTAATTTAAGTTTGCTATGAAATATATAAATCTTCTGAAGTGCAAAAGGTAATATTTATGAAGCATTGACTTAAGAATCACTTAAATACTTCAGAGGGCTTGTTTCCATTAAAATTATTCAACCGAGTTATCACATGCACTGGAGTAAACCTTCTCAATTTGCTAAAGGAACATCTGCATTTTTGTAACACTTAGGCTACAATAATTTTCAAAAGAGTAGAATAGCCACTTACAGTAAAGATGGCCACTTACATGCATGATTTTTAACAAATGCAAACCTTGGCTGCTGGAATGAATCATGTTTGGTATCAGGATTTCAACAGGCAGGAGGACAGATTTTTTTTTAAAAAATCCTCCTTTTTTATAAAAGCCTTCATGAGCAGCTGCTGTGTGTACTGAGGGAGTAGTGGAGGGAGCAAGAATTGCTTATTGATGACATTTTTTAAAATCCCACTCATTAAATGCAAAGTACATTTGAGATCATTTCTAGTTTGTGTCTAAGCTACTAATCATGGCTCAATGTAATTCCAAGTAAAATACATTCACGAGATTAGAGATAAAGGTAAAGGGCACCCTTGCTCGAAAGCCAGTTGTATACAACTCTAGGGTTCAGTGCTCATCTCTGTTTATAGCCAAAGAGCCAGTGCTGTCTGCGTCTGCATATGTTTCTGTGGACATGTGGCAGGCATGCCTAGACACCAGAGTACATGGAGCGCTGTTTATCTTCCCACCCAAGTGGTCCTTATTTATCTACTGTACTTGCAATTTCTTGCTTTCGAACTGCTAGGTTGGCAGGAGCTGAGGCAGAGATGGGAGCTCACTCCATCGTGCAGTACTTGGGTAACAAACTACTGACCTGCCACTTCCAGTCAGTGTCTTAACCACTTGAGCCACTGCAGTCCCTCATATATAAGACTATGCTGCTATTAATTTATAACAAAGGTGGGGAACTTCCAGATGTTGTGTGATTAATCAAGCCAACTCTTTCAACCCACATAGGCAACAGTGGGGGAGGTTGAGTGATGGGAGATGAAGGCCAACAACAGCTGAAAGACTGCTCATTTTCCAGTCCTGCTTTAAAATATATAAATGTTTAAAGTGGCTCAATGGGCAAGGAAAAACATTAAAGGAGGATGTAGCTGAGGAACTCAACCTTCCCTACACCACTTGAGGACCCTGAATAGGTTGATGGTTGGAGTCCCTAAATGCAAGACTAACATGCTCAAGTGGGGACAGTTGGCAGACAACAACACGCAGTGTGAATGTGGAGCATAACTGTCAACCTTCCCAGATTGGCCGGGATTTCCCATTTTTTGGCGCCGATTTTTGCCATTTCCTGCCTGGAGCTGCCGAAACCCCGGAATTTGGCAATGGGGGAAAGGCGTTACTGCGCATCACTTCTGCACAGCTCACTTCTACGCATATAGAAGGCTTTTATGCATGCGTAGAACCCTTCTACGCATGCGTAGAAGGTTTCCGTGCAGAAGGGGATCTTAGAAGTCGCTTTTACGCATGCATAGAAGGCTTTTACGCATGCATAAAAAGCAACCTGCGCAGAACCATTCTGTGCAGGTCCTGGATTTTCCGGAGCCGCGGTTGACAGATATGATGTGGAGAGATACAGAATCCAGCTCATTTACTCATTTACAGCTCATTTCTGCCAGTTACTGCCAGCAACATGCACTGGTAAGGATTTAAGTGAAGAAAGTGGCTTCATTTTGGCAGTCCAGGGTTTGACCGGTACGCAAAAGAAAAAGAAGAACTGGCAATCAAAATGGTGCGTGCACACACACAGACACGCTGCTTTTCTAGTCAATTCTAAAACATTTTTACCCATTGTAAATCACAGGGGCTTACAGAATTTGTGATTAATACTAATATAGAGACGTGCCTTATTATTAACTTTTATAAGGCTATTGAGTAGGGGAAAACATAGGAATGAACTGCTCTATCCCCTGTTATTACTCAAGCTTGGAAACAATCCCTTTTTGGACTACAATATCAAGAATCTCCCAGCCAGCATGATGATGATATGTCATCATCTCAACCCCAATTTATGACAATCCTCTCCAGCTGAGCGAAAAGCAGTTAAACCCCACCACCACTACCAATGATTAAGCTCTCCCCATTATTTACCTCTACTTACTAGTGCTGATAGTGTTTACTATGAATATTGTTATGGTTTTAAGACTTTCTGGTGCCATCTGGTTTTTCCTGTGTTTTTACTGGTTATCACTGGATGATTTTATTCTGATCTTTTATATACTATACTAGCAAAGATTGCCCAGCGTTGCCGGGCTGTTTTAAATGGTGTTGGAAAGTTGTTGTTGTTGTTGTTGTTGTTGTTGTTGTTGTTGTTAATGTTAATGTTTGTAAAGAAGAGGTTAGTCTATAATTGAATTTTTTTTAATTTTTATTTATACAATTTTTTTTGATGGCCTGTTATAAACTGTGATGAGTTTTGTTTGGTGTTTTGGTTTTGTGGATGAAAAAAAGAATAAAGGATGATATACTTTTTCAAAAAACTCTTGGGGCCTTTTGTGTGGGGCAATTGTGTCTTTTTGAATTTTTTTTATTATTGTGGGCAGCAAATGCTGCTGGTAGAGGTTATCTTGTATTTTGACTGTTTTTTCTCTCGTGGCCTCTGGGTGGAGCTTCTTCCAGTAAGTAGTATCTTTCTTTATTCATTTCTTTTCCAGTCGTTGTGGTATGAGGTCGTGTGGTGGTGAGTTGGCTGTTTTTCTTTATTTGGGGTGGTGGTGGTGTTTGGATTTTGTGGTGTTTGGCTGGGTGCTGGGTGTGTTTGGAAATGTTTGTTGTTGTTAACATTTGGTGTTATTTGTGTTTGTGTATTTTTGAATGTTTTTTATTGTTTGTTTTTGTGTTTTTTGGTGTCCTACGGGGGGATCCCCTCTCTGCCGTCTCCCCTGGCTCTGGAAGGCTTTGGGGGACAGACCCCTTTTGTCTCCCCAAACCTTCCAGACTCATGGGACCCAGGAGAGGGGATCGAATCCAGGCTCCCTCTGATATTAAAAGGGAAATCTCAATTGGGGATTCCCCTTTAATATCAGTTGGGGGGGTTGTGATCCCCCTCTCCGCTGGCTTCCTTGGGTTTGGGAGGGTTGGGTTGAGAAAATGGGTCTGTCTCCCCCAACCTTCCGGACCCAGGAGAGCCATCGAGAGGGGGATTTTCCCCCCCACCTCCGTTTTTAAAGAGAAGTGACCGCTTGGTTTCTTCTCGTTAATATGGGGTGTGTGTGTCTGTGTGGGGAGTGGAATCCCCTCTCTGCCAGGTCCCCTGGGGTCAGGAGGGTTGGGGAGACAGGCTCCTTTGGTCCCCCCCAAACCTTCCAGACTCATGGGACCCAGGAGAGGGGATCGAATCCAGGCTACCCTCTGATATTAAAAGGGAAATCTCAATTGGGGATTCCCCTTTAATATCAGTGGGGGGGGTTGTGATCCCCCTCTCCGCTGGCTTCCTTGGGTTTGGGAGGGTTGGGTTGAGAAAATGGGTCTGTCTCCCCCACCCTTCCGGACCCAGGAGAGCCATTGGAGAGGGGGATTCCCCCCCCCCAACTCCGTTTTTAAAGACAAGTAACCGCTTGGTTTCTTCTCTTTAAAATGGGGCGTGTGTGAAAGGGGAATCCCCTCTCTGCTGGGTCCCCTGGGGTCAGGAGGGTTGGGGAGACAGGCTCCTTTTGTCCCCCCAACCCTCTCAACCCCAGGGGAGCCAGTAGAGAGGGAGAGCACAACACCCCCGCCCCCACCCAGTGATATTAAAGGGGAAACTCCGATTAAGAGCTTCAGGCGCCGAGAGGGAGAGCACAACACCCCCGCCCCCACCCAGTGATATTAAAGGGGAAACTCCGATTAAGAGCTTCAGGCGCTGATGGGGATGGGGGCTTTGGTTACCGTGGCTTGTCAGACTTGCTCTCCCGGTGTTTTTTTATTTTTTGGGTGCTGGCTTCCTCAGAGTTCTGCACGCTCATGGCGTGCAGGATGCTGGGTCTTGTAGTTATGGGTTTGTGCTTTGTGTTTGTGCTGCATTTTTTAAAAACGGTTTTCTTTTGATTGGCTGCGGCGCGTTTCCGAACGTTCCTTGCACCACGCCGTGCAAGAGCCTCTCAGCCTGATTGGCTCTGGCGTGGCACAGCACAAGGAATGTTGGGAAAGGAAGTTGTTTCCCTTTTTTCGCGTTTGTGGGGCTGTTGCCCCACTGCCTGTTTTCTCAATCCTTTGTTGACCTGCGGACCCAGATCGGCCGTTTGCACGAAGGGTGAGTGCAGGCAAGTAGGGCAAGGCATAGCAACCTATAGCCAGTTCCAACGGTTAACCCTTGGTTTTATAGGTTAAGATGATGTGTATTTTTAATATATATTGTAAGCTGCCTTGAGTGGTGCTCACATCAAAAAGGCAAGATATAAATGTGAAT
Source organism: Bradypodion ventrale (assembly GCA_035047345.1). Taxonomy (NCBI): domain Eukaryota; kingdom Metazoa; phylum Chordata; class Lepidosauria; order Squamata; family Chamaeleonidae; genus Bradypodion; species Bradypodion ventrale. The sequence continues at coordinate 71,366,366 of JAWDJE010000003.1, read as the reverse complement.
GAAGGAAGGGAGGGAGGGAGGAGGGAAGGAAGGAATACTGAATCACTAGGGGAAGTTCAACCTGAGGCCATGCTGCCATGTCTGTCTATCTATCTATCTATCTATCTATCTATCTATCTATTTATTTATTTATTTATTTATTTATATTCCTAGTGCTGCCCCACTCACCAAAGGCGACTCTGTTGCAGCCTCTCCACTAACCAATTCACAGTTTCACGGCTTCCATTTTCATTTGCCACAATGCCCAGACATAGTGTTCCGTTGGGATGATTTAATAAGCAAGCTGGTATTGTGTGTGTGTTTTACCACCCTAGCCAATAGTTTGATACTGTGCTAGTTATATATTGTTTATACAAATATGAAAGACACAAGTTTGCCTATCTCTCTTCTGGAGCACCTGAGACATTAACTACACCTAAGCCCTGCTGAGAGCACTGTTTGCCCTACTGCTGTCACTTCCCACTACTGCCATGTCAGCCTGCCAGTGGCCATGTTGGCGCATCTGGGCTGGGAGCTGGCCATGCTTGAATCATCAGCTGGGTGATTCTGGGAGCTATAGATCAAAAAAAGTAATGTTTCAAGCTCTGTAGTTGATTACATTCTTTTGTACCCTGCAGCTTCTCTCTTAGCGTATGCTGCTTATCACCATGATCCCTTACTCTCAAATCCCTATAGAGACATTTCATCTAGAGACACACAAAAAATGCCTGATACAGCTGCATGTATGACTTCTAAAAACCATCAAAAGGGAGAAATTGAAGCTCAGGAATAAAAGGGGAAGGGGTGATTCCGACGTTAGAGGCAGAGTGAAGGTGTCAGAAATAATTCTAGAGCAAAATCTGCAGTCTCAAACAAGATGGGTCAATACTGTTCCTTGCAGATGCCGGCCCACATATAAGGCCAGGTAATGATTAGCTAACTGCTGTCAGGCCAAGCACTAATGTAGCTTCCTCCCCATCCAACCAGGGCACAGTTGACGAATGGATCAGATGACTCCCATAATGTCACCAAAACAGAAGCATAGTGATGATCAATTCAATATAAATCTCACACACTGCCATGACATTTTCATTTGTGTAGCAATAGGAGCCCATTATGCTGTGATAGTGTCCTTACTGACTGAAACTCTTTGGGAAAAGGCAGTGGAGGAAGGAGTATTTTTAAAATCAGTAGCAGCAAGCCTGAATCAGGCTGGTGGCAGAAGCATGGACATACAAGGAAACCAAGTCTGCAAAATGAAATATATCCAAGGCAATTTGTGAATAATGGCATTGATATTATCAGTTTGACCTCAATTTTTACATGCTGTCAGATGAAGATCATTGCCAAGGCAAAGGTGTCATTAATTAGGAAGGAAAAAGTCATCCAGTGCCACAAAGCCTAATTGAAAGATCAATTTCATTCCATAGACTTTGCTAGTCTCAGCTCTGATGGGAAAGCTATCCCACTGCTTTTAAAAACTGTCTTTCCCCCATTTCCTCTGCTATTCTTTTGTGCCAATTTGATTAGGTTTTAGTACATAAGGAGCTGCTGGATACTTGAAAAGCAGCATCTGATCCCTCATGCAGCTACCAGGGACAAGCTCTCTTAAACAAAATGTTTCATGAATTCTTGTTCACAATTTTCACTTCATCTGAACCTATATGAAAACGGCTTGTTGTCTCGATGACTCTTAGGGTCCAGTTTTATTAGATGGTATGGATTGCATGTTGTTAGAAGGAATTTTTTCAGTGCTAAAAATATCTGATGGTCTTAGCACAAGCTTCCTAATCTCATTAACTTTCAAATTAGCTTGTTTTGTGACTCATTATCATGAGATAGCAGCAAAGTGGTGGCTTAGTGGTTAAGACACTGAGCTTGAAGACTAAAAGGTTGGGGTTCAATACCCAAGTGCTGCATGAGACTCTTGGGGACATGAAAGGAGCCTCATCCAGGCGTCCCCTGAGCAGTGTTTCTCCAGCAAAAATCCTTTTTCAAAGCACAGAATATATTTAAAATTAAAGACAACATAAACTTGCTTTTATTGTGTTTGCACTCTTTATTATGTGAATGTGTGGGCACACACACCTGCCTGTGTATTTATTTTCTTTTATAAATATTCTTTTATATTTTAAATCTTATATATACAGTATATGCTTGCTTTTCTTTCTCTCATTCTATTAATTTCCTGCTTTTTAGGTTAATGCTGTTTGACTTGGTGATGGGTTGCATTAAATATATGTATTGCTTTTATTTATCTTTGTCTCTGTTTTTTTTATTCGTCCTTCCTTTTTTCACCTTTCTAATATTTTTTCCTCTCCTATTTCTTCAGGTTCTTATTCCTGATGTCCATTTTCCTCACTCACATTTTTGTTTTGTTTGTTTTCAATTCTTAATTCCCACCTCTATTCTGAGTTTCCATTTCTTTCAAAATCTTGATTTTTTAGACATCACAGGTCAAGGAACTGTTTGTCATATATCCAAGAACTGCAACAGGTTGTACCACCCCTACTGAAACTGGAAGTAACCAAAATGTTATTTCCAGTTCAAAAAAAGATAACTTCTTTCATTTTAAGCCCTTCCCCTCCCTTCCCCCAAATCAAGCTACAAAGTTGGATCTTTACCTTTATATTCGAGATTTCTGGTGGTATGACTCTACTAGAGGCATTGGGAAAATATGGAGGTGGGTGGGAAGGATGAGTAAGGTAAAGGTTGCCCTTGCTCAAAAGCCAGTCGTATCCAACTCTAGGGTTCAGTGCTCTTCTCTGTTTATAGCCAAAGAGCCAGTGCTGTCTGCATTTGCAGACATTTCCGTGGACATGTGGCAGACATGACTAGACACCGGAGTTCATGGTATGCTGTTTACCTTCCCACTGAAGTGGTGTCTATGTAGCTACTTGCAATTTCTTGCTTTCGAACTGCTAGTTTGACAGGAGCTGGGACACAGAGGGGAGCTCACTCTGTCATTCAGTACTCGGGTCTCAAACTGCTAACCTGCTGACCTTCCAGTCATCAAGTTCAGCATCTTAACCATTAAGCCACCACAGTCCCCATGAAGGATGAGTAGGACCACACAAATATTTTGGGGGGCTGCATGATTCCCGCTCCTGCTTTAGCTAAAGATCAATGATGGGCTTCTGCCTTCTTTAACTTTTCTCCCATAGTCATAATGCTACAAGTTCTTGTTCTATTCTATACATACGAATATGTATCTTTTTTTAAGTACTCTGCTAAAGTAAGGTAAAGGTAAAGGTTTCCCTTGCTTGTTTGGGAAACACTGGTCTAGTTCAAACTTAGAGCTATCAAGCCAGCTGCTTTATTAGTTAAATTTATAACATTTTGCTCTAGCAAGATCAAGTCAGTATACAGTAGTACATGTTTTTCCCCCTCCTAATTTACTGTCATAAAAGCCCCACAAGATAGATCACTAATATCCTCTAATGAATTTCTTGGCTCATTGGGGACTAAAACATTGATCTTCCATTACACCCAGCAATAAATGAAAAACAATGGTTATAGGAAATACTTATTTTTAAAACTCTTTATCCCATCACAGTGAGGCTCAGGTTAAATTAGCATAAGCCAATGATGTCAAAACTATGGCACACATGCCAGAGGTGTTACTCGGAGCCCTCTCTGTGGGCACCCATGCAGTAGCCCCAGCACAGAGTTTGCCCTGCCCCTCTGCCCAGCAGCCCAATAGGAATGCTTCCTCCCTCCCCCAGCACAGAGTTCACCCTGCCCCTCTGCCCAGCAGCCCAATGGGAGCACTTCCTCCCTCCCCTGTTGCTGTGTTGGCACTTTGTGATAAATAAGTGGGTTTTGGGTTGCAGTTTGGGCAACTGCAACTCGGTCTCTAATAGGTTCGCCATCACTGGCATAAGCAAATTTAATGAAAAAAGATTAACTCCATTTTTTCCTTTTTGGTGATGATTATTATTTTTCACGGTAATAAATCCATGACCAGTCCACAAAAATAGGAAATGAGGTGCTACCAGGATTTTGTCAAGGTTTCCTGATAGGGGGTGTTGTTTGTTTGTTTTGTGAGTGTTTAATGCTAAAAGGGGTAGGAACACCTTATTGTATACATGAATTATATCCCCTGGAAATTTATGAAGCTGTCTGCAAAATCAGCCTTGGGACTATGGACCATCTTGTTCTCATTTATTTCCTGGATTATAATCATCTCCTGCTTCATATGTGGTGACATTTTTAAAAACCAAATAATCCACCAGCAGATCTAAGAACAGAACAGGGTTCATCATGCCTAAAATGACTGGCATTTGATGTTACAAAACAACATGAGGAACTAGGATTTTTAAAATGTGAACTGTATAAGTTAGCATTTATACATTTATGACAAATTATTCCTTCAGAACTGTTATGACAAATTATTCCTTCAGAACTACTACAGTAACATTCCTATTTTGTTCAGATTCCTTTCTGTGCTCCATGTTGCAATAATAATCAATTATTTACATAGCTGATGGCAAAAATAACTATGGGAAGATAAAGGACACAACCCTACAATGAAGCAAATGCTGGTTAAGGGGCAATTTAGCCAGCTTGTTCTTATCCTTATTACTAGCATAGGTTGTCCAGCATTGCCGTGCTGTTATACATTGTGTTTTGCTTTTTTGGTTTTTTTTAGTTAAAAATCAACAGAGGATGCTATAAATCTTTTTATTTTATTTATTTAACATATGTTTGTTATTTGTGTAAACTTTTGATTTATTGTTATTTTTTTACTTGATTTTACTCTTGTGGCCTCTAGGTGGGGCTGTTTTGTTTTTGACTTGTTTTAAATATTCCGGCCTGCAGGTGGGGCTGTTAGTAATAGTGTTGGTTTTGTTTTCATTTCATGTGTTTTTCTCTCCTGGCCTCTAGGTGGGGCATCTTCCGGGAAGTAGTCTTTGTTTCTTCATTTCTGTTCTGGTTTTCTGAAGGGAGGACGTGCTGGTGAGTTCTCTGGTTTTATTTATTCTGGGATTTTTCTTTGTTTTGATTTTGTGGTGGTGGGCTGGGAGGTGTTTCTGTTTGTTCTTTTGTGGTTTTGTTGGGCTTTAGATGTGTGTAATTGTTTTGTTTATTTCTGGTTTTGTTTATTTTTGTGATTTTGTTGGTGTTTGTGTAATTTGTGGTAGTCGTGTTGTTAGAGTTAGGTATTTTTGTGTTGTAGTTAGGTTTTTTCCTGTGATTTTCTGGTACTGTGGATGTTTTTGTTTGTGTATTTTGTTGTTTACTTTTTTGTTATTTAATTATTTATTTTTATTTATTTATTTGTGTTTTATTATTTTTATTAATGTTGGTGTTTGTTGCTGGTGTGTACTTTTGCGTGAAGAATGGGCTGCCTGTCAGTTCCTCTTTTTCCCATTGCTGCTTCGAATTTTGGTTTCGATGCAGCAATGGGGAAAAGGAGTAGCCGGCAGTCAGCCAGTTCTTCCCCTGGTAAGGTTCGTTAGGTAGGTCAGGGGAGAAGGAGGCAGAGAAGAGCTATCTGCCTGATGAAGGTTCTCTCCTCTCTGTCTCCTTTTTCTCCTGGCTTACCTAACAGGAGATTGGCAGGCTTCGATCCATAAGGGGTGGTGCTTTTCCTTGCGGATTGCTGGCTGCTGCTTTTGTATTACCTCCACCGCTGTTTTGTGTTACTTCTCGAAACAGTGGTGTTGGAAGTACAAAGGCAGCAGCCAGTCATTTGCCAGGGAGGGTGCTTCCCCTGACAAACTGCTGCTTGTTGTTGGGTTTTTTTCCCGCCCCGGCTCAAAGTACCTTGAGGCCGGTGGTGGTCTCACCGTGTCTTTGTCGGGATAGCATGGAGGAGAGGGAGTTCCTCTTCTCCCCGTTGCTCCGGGAAAGAAGGCCGGTGGTGGTTTCGCTGTGCTTTTTTGTGGGTGTTTGTTTTGTGAGGCTGTGAGGCGCTGCATCTGCCTGCGGCGGACTTGCGCTCCAATTGCGGGATGCTGGTGTTTTTTAATTTTATTTTTAACGTGCCGGTTTTCTCAGCATTCTGCGTGCTCACAGTGCTGGGACTTGGAGTTTTGTGTTTTTTGTTTGTGTTTGTGCGGAGGTTTTTTTTCTGCTGCCTGATTTCAATTGGCCATGCTGCATTTCCCACTGTTCTTTTTGCTTGCACCTCTTAGCCTGATTGGCTGAGGCACGGCGCAGTGCAAAGGCCGTTGGGAATTGAAGTTGTTTTCCTTTTTTCACATTCGTGGGGCTCTTGCCCCACTGGCGACTTCAGCAACCCTGCAGTACACTGTGGGCTGGGTTCGGGCGAGTGCAGGAGGCTCGGTACGGGATAGGATGGATGGGTGCAAAAATGTATAGCAAGTTCCAATGGTTAACCCTTGGATTGATAGGTATAGATTGCTCTGCCAATGTCATTTAAAAGAAACTTGTGAAAGTATCCTAAGTGTTACTTGACACTGTATACAGGAAGATAACTTGTTACAAGTATTGTAGTTATCAGTTCTTTTTCTGTATCAACTTACTAGACATTCACTGAAGGACTTCCAGCTCAAAAGACAGTAACCAGCTATTCACTTCATAAATATTCATGTCAAGAGGCATTCACTTCATTGACAGATTACACCCCATAAATCAGAAGAGTCCTCATTAGTTCCATTTCTCCCATTTGTGTTTATGTACATGAAAAATATAGTTTATTAGTTAAGGTATGATGGTACTTACAATTTTTACTTCTGGTTTATTTATCTGCTGGACCTTTAAGGTCCAACAGCTCAGTCAGCTTCAAGGGCTGGATGGCTATTTTATTTTTTTCTTTATTTAATTATAACTCAAATTTCTATGCCGCCCAATCAGGCAAACCCAACTCAGGGCGGCTCACAACAGAATTAAAACATACATATTAAAAACAATTAAAACTCTAACATACCCACCCACCTATTAAAAACTAACCACATTAAAACTGCCCACAATAAAAAGATGGAGAGGCTTCATTTTATAAGGCAATAGGCGGGGGCCACTCTTCCATCCAGGCCCCACACATGCCCCGCCAAGCAGGTTTTTAATTCTTTTCTGAAAGGCAGCAGCTCCGTCTGCTCCCGCAACTCTACTGGCAGGAGGTTCCACAAGGCCAGTGCGGACACGGAAAAGGCCCTCCTTCGTGTGCCAGTGAGGCGAGCCCCTCTGGCAGATGGAACAATTAGAGAGCCCCTCCGGTCCGCTGGTTGGATGGACAGACACTCTTGGGACGATGCGGTCTCTTAGGTATCCTGGCCCACTACCATGTAGGGTATTTTGCCCTGCCTGCATGATGGGAGTGACCATTTTGTCCCAACAGCTTCAAATGGATAGCCATTTTGTTTATTGAATGCCCTTGGAGGGATGGGGCTACATGAAATGGTGCTGTGGGCCAGATCTGGCCCACAGGCCTTAGGATGGAAACCTCTGTCCTAAGGACTCAAAAGTCCCTATGATTTCTGATTGTCCTTCCAAACCGGGGGGGGGGGGATTTTTTAGTTCCCGCCATGAATTTTGAGGTTGATTACTTCACACTACCATAATATCGGTCTAGACAAGTGCAGTATCTCTGCATAATCACACACCTAAGTAGCATCATGAACTTTGAATCCATTTTTGTGTAGCTTCCCAATCTCTTTTCCTTCTCTTATGGTATAATGATCCTCCTGTCCTTTTATTCTCTGTAGACTCTATCATTCCCAAGTAAGTCATCGGAATTTTAATAGCTGAGAACTTAATTATAATATGAATCAGAGCCACCTAGCCATGGATTTTGCTCAGAGCCTCTGCGGGGAATAAGAAATTTAATTTTGCAAAGCATCCAATTACTTGTACTAAGGGCAAAAGATAATCATATACATGTTACTGTTAAAACCCATATTATGTGGTAAGAAATAAAATGAGTATCTGTGACAAAGCTCGCATTTTTAATATATTTACCAGAAGAGGCTGCCTTTCCCTCTACAAAAATGGCACATTTAAAACAATATTTATTGGTTGCCAAAATTTATTTAGGCAAACTAATGTGCTAAATCCCATTTTTAGTCCCGGCAAAAGCAGAATCCCTGAATGAATGAGACTTGCTAAGTCAACACATAGAAGTCCTACTAATAATAATAATGATAATTTCATGCCAGAAATTATTCTGGGTTGAAAGGATTTTTGCCACTCAGGGGACACCTGAATGAGGCTCCTTTCATGTCCTCAAAATGAGATTAGATTAGATAGATCTTTATTGTCATTGTTTTGCACAGAACAATGAGATCTTTTCCCACTGAAGTGATTCCTATTTATCTACTTGCAATTTCTTGCTTTAAATCTGCTATGTTGGCAGGAGCTGGGACAGAGATGGGCACTCAAACCATCATGCAGTACCCTGGTCTCGAACTGCTGACTTGCCTGCCTTCCAGCTAACAAGGTGAGCTTCTTAACCACTGAGCCACCGCAGCCCCTTGAAATCCCACTGATTTCATTAAGTCTACTCTGGTCCAGTGCTTCCTAACTTGCAACCTCCACAACAGCTGGAGGACAAATCTCTCTCACACACATGCATACAAGCACGCGCCATACCTGTCAACCATCCCGATTTGGCCGGGATTACCCCATAATTTGACGGCGATTGACGTCATAACCCGCCCCGTGCTGCCAAAAACCCGTAATTTGGCAGCAGGGGAAATGCTTTCCACGCATGCATGGAAGTGCTACGCCGCTTGCGCAGCCACTATGTAAGTGGTGTAGCACTTCCGTGCATGCGTGGAAAGGGTAAAACCTTCCACGCATGCACGGAAGTGCTACGCCACTTGCGTAGGGGATGCACAAGTGGCGTAGCGCTTCCACGCATGCGTGGAAAGCGACCTGCACACAAGCAATCTGCACAGGTCCCGTTTTTCCGGTGCCGTGGGTTGACAGGTATGGCACACACACATCCTGGTTCCCAGTTATACACAGGGCTTGAGGAGTTGACAGTAAATAGTGTTCCATCCACAGAAATATCTTTGGCTGTAAATGAAGATGAGCACCATACCCTATAGTCAGATACGACTGTTTTTCAAGCAATGGTGACTTTTACCCTTTTGTAGTGCAATATTTTAGACTGCTTCCCCACAACCAGCAAGAAGAGCAGATAAAGTGGAAGTTCAGCATAACCTTCAGTCACAGGACACACTGCAAACAAGGCCACTAGATATGTTGGTGGGTCAATGAAGGCAGCTACCATCCCAAAAGTAACCTTTCTGGATTCATTATACCATATACGAAGTAGAAATTATATCCCTAAGGCCAAGCGCCTACTACAATATTGACTTATAAGCAAAATTAAACTCAGTCAGCAAAGGTTCCTGACAACTTCACATCAAAGGGCATTGCCTGATATAGGTTTTATTACTTCCTCTCCAGCTTGAGCTGTAAAGTTTTGAATAATTTTAACTTTTCACGGAACTACTCCTGTATTGGTTCTTTCTTTGGGGGTGGGGGTGGCGTGGAAGAGTTAATTACTGATTATTATTTTCTTGAGGTAAAAAAGTCAGAATTTTTAAGAGCAAAAGAATACTATAACTTTTTAAAAATCTATTTGGGGAAAATTACTCATTAATTCTGCCGTGGGGATCAATAGGAAGCAATAAAGCTGCAGAAGCTGCAAACAGGAAGCATTTAATTTAGAGGCCCAGAAAAGCATTTTGTCCACATCGGATAGACTAAATCAGCAATTATACTAATTACCAAAGAAAATAACTTTAGATCAGGAAGGAGGAGAATACAGAATATAGTGGAAGACAGCAATTTGCAAATCTCATCTGGGTGATCTCTTTTAAATGTGAGAGAACAAAAGACAGCAATTCCAGGATAAAGAACTACTGTGGCAGTATCCTCAGATTCACCTCCTGACAACCTAGAAGTTTGAAAGCAAGAAATTGCAAGTAGATAAATAGGGACCACTTCGGTGGGAAGGAAACAGCATTCCTGCCACATGTCCATGGAACGTCTGCAGAAGCATGTAGTGCTGGCTCTTTGGCTTTGAAACAGAGATGAGCACTGAACCCTAGAGTCAGATACGACTGGCTTTTGAGCAAGGGAAACCTTTACCTTTACTAAGACAATTGTGTCAATCCTTAATGAACTGTTTTACTTAGACCAGGGGTTCCCAACCTACGACCTGTAGGCCAGCCTCGGGCCCCAATGCCATCTCATCTGGCCCATTGCTGCCTCCACCACACTTGGAAGTGGAAAGTGGGCACATTTATGTAATCTGTAAAATGTGCCCACACATACGCAAACACACCCACAGCTGGTGTAAATGCAGAAGTGGGTGCATTTACATCAGCCATAAATGCACACACTTCCAATTCTGGGGGCATGATCTGACCCACAGTGCTGTCCGGGTGTGTGGTCAGGCCTGTGACATAAAAAGGTTGGACACCCCTGACCTAGACAATCATGTGCTTCCTTTTAAAAGGTAGTACGGGTGAGAGGATCATGTAAACCAGGGGTTGACAACTTTTTAAAGTCGGGGGCTGGGCCACGTTCCCTCAGACAGTTGAGGGGGCTGGACTGATGGTTCCCCCACCGTAAACACTGCTGTAAAATGCATTTATGGAAATACATTTATGACAGCCAAGGGAATGTTTATGGATGTCATAAATGCATCCGCATCCGCTTATGGCGGTGGTGGTGCAGGCCAGAGGATATGGCACCACGGCCCGGGGCCGGCCCATGTGCCATTTGCTGCCCTCCCCTTAATGTCAACATTTAATGGAGCATGTGGAATGTGGTGCATTTCCAAAATAACTATTTTTGTTGCACTGCCATCTTGAACAGAACGCTCCCTGTTCCTTTGGTATAAGAAGTACTGTACAAATATATAAAACAAGATGAACAATTCATGGCAAATGTATAATTATTTTATGTTGTTAGGTTGAATAGAGTATACAATGGGTAGATCAGCAGCAGGAGCATTAGTACTTAAAATGGAATTCTCTACCGCAATAGAGGTTGCTACAACATACTGTGTCTTCTCTTCTTCCTTTGCTTTTTTTCCAACTAATTAAGAAGCAATCAAAGTAATTTTGCAGAAAGATTCTAAGTTTCGATAAAATGAGATAAAATAAAATATGTAAGGGGCTGAAGGTACAAACTTAAACTAGGGGATGAGGTAAACTGTATAGGGCATTTTTGATAAGGTGACATGGATATCATCTGTCTTTTGAAAAATGGATGCATATACAACTAAACAAAGGATGTTTCACCAATATTTACTGTCTACAGGACCAAGTTGAAAGTTTGAGTGAATTCTCAAGACCAGAATAAAGCATGAGAATAAATGCTCTGAAGGCACAATGCTTCATGCAGCCCAAATTGACTACATCTTTACTAGCTAGCTTAGTTTGTGGTCTTTCCCAAAATGGAAAAGGAAATAAGATGGAGGCAAAGATACATTACTGGGATATCTGCTCAAGATGATAAGAAGTCACACACAGGAGTATAGCACCCTCCCAGAATTCACACTCAAAGGAGGACTGATCTGGACAAACACTCTTGAGAGGAATGCCCATAGATGCTGCATCTATTATTATCATTTTTATTTATGCAAATCTTATATAAATTCAATAAGTATATACTGTAATTTTTTTTGTTGTTGTTGTTCAGTCGCACAGTCGATTCCGACCCTTTTAAAAAAGAAAAATATGTAAGAACAGCAATTAAATATTACAAACTGGGAATACTGAATGCAGGCAATAATTTGTCAAGAGAATTAATGCAGAAAGAACATGAAGACTATTTTGGTGAATTCAAAATTGACTGGGATGTGATTCACTAGGATTTTTTATTCACAGAGTGCTACTTGGAGTTCAGCATGTTTGACAGGGAAGCCTGAAGGCTGGAAATTTTCCCAGCTGTCGACTAGAGGTGCCACTCCCTTGTTTTACAGAATATCACCTCCATATTCTGTTAAAGCTGTCACCTTTTGATGCCTAAAATGCTAAATACCAGAGCTGAAAAGGACCTTGTGGTAAGATTGAAAGCTGTATTGAAATATAAAGCTATATCGGCTTTTTCACCTCAGCCTTTTGTTACTCCTCTAGGAATGTGTTCATCTATTTGTTCTCGCATTGATTCCCAATCATTCCCTTTGCCAGGTTGTGTGACAGTCTGCACTATCACTGTCAACATTGGTTACTTTGCCCATTGTACTGCCTGTTTTCCAGTGTCCCATCAATTGACTTTTCTGTCATCACCATTTATATTCCAGCCATCATCGTTTCCACACATCTAAAAGTTCAGGAATACATTAAGCAGCAATTTGTTTTCTTCTCCCTTCTTTCAGTTATCACTCTCCTTTCTACTTCTCCAGATAATTTTTTTTCCATTTCTAAAAACTGAAGGCAGGAGAAGCCAAAATTGGGAGATTTGGCCAATCAACCATGGGCTCCTGAGTGCTTAACTCTAAAAAGTAGGAGTTTTGTTTGTTTGTTTGTTGTACTTATAACCCATCCATCTAGGAGATTTTAACTGTTTTTAAGTATAGGCAGGGATGGGTTTCATCTCCTATGCATTCAAGCACTTTAATTCTATGTTGAGATGTCATCCATTTATTTTTCAGAAGTTCCTCATCTTTTGTTGCATTTGGATGGTACAAAGAATAGAGATTTCATTCCACTTTGTTTCTTTTAAAAATTTACCAAATTTGCTCATCTCATCATACCTTAGGCAGAAACAACTTAAAAAAATAATATTCAAGAAGAACCAAACCCAACAGATTTCCTTATTGCTACCCAGGAGTCCTTAGTGATGTTTTCACTTATGTTATTTTTCTTATACAGTTCTTCCATAAAGGCAGTAAAACAGGCAGAATCTATTCTGGCCTTATGCCAACATCTTGGCAAGGATCCAGCATGGGTACATGCTTGCTCTGCTCCAACTAGGATGGATAAACATATGTTCTCCTTGTGTATGCAAACAGGCATCTCAGATCTCTTTAGACAAGCCGTTCATGGTGGATGCAAAGCTGACTGATATATTGTTCAGGCACTGACTGGATGCCCAAGAATAGCTTTACTTGTGCCACAAGCTGTTGCAGCCTACCACTGCCCACTTTGCTGGCTCACATCCTGGGTAGATAAGATGGCACTACATCTTACTATGCCAGAGCTGAAGTGGATCTCAGCCCTCATATGCTGCAACATATGCCCCACCCTAAATCTAGTCATCCCAGCGTAAACCCCTTTGGGTTGATAAAGGCATGAACCTGTTCATATTTCCTTATTTTATCATTAGACTTTAGCTGATAGGTCAAAGTAAAACACATGATTCAGTAACTTTTTCACATCCAATTTCTTGAGCAGACTTACTTCAGTTCCAGTTTTACCTCAGGGACTTTAAGAATGCAAGCGCGGCGCCAAAATGGCCGCCACGCTCTTTGCGGGGGCCCCCCCACCGGACGAAGAGCATCCGGGTAGTTAGGGGGCGTGGCCAGCACCCTTATAAAAGGGGCGGACATGAGGCAGCCGAGCTGCCATTTTGCGAAGCGACGGAGAGGAGAAGTTTTTCCCCATTGCTCCGTCGCTCTTACCTTAGCCGGGAAGCTACTGCGGGCAGCGGTCCTTTCCGTTCCTTTTCTTCGGATTCCCAGCACTTTCAAGAATGCCTTCCAAAAAGAAGGCGTTGGCGACCGCGGTTCGCACTTCGAGGAGGCGCCAGCCGGGTCGGAGGACCGCGACTGCGCCCTCCCAACAGCCCCCTTTGCCGGCGCCCACCGGGACCGGTGGGATGGGGTCGGTTGCCCCATGGCTCGGGACTTGGCACCCACAGACCGGCCCGGTGGGGGCCGCGGCCTCCGGCTCTCAACCGGTGGCTCCCGGCTCTGGCCCGGTTTATACCTCGGGGCCTTCTGCCCTTGCCCCACAGCTACCTGCGGTGGGCTTTAACCACGGGGGGTGGTTGGGTTCCCTTCCCTGGCAGGGCATACCTCCGGCCCCTCAAGGGCCGGTATTGGGTTCATGGCCGTATTCGGGACCCGGGGTCCAGAGACCTGACCCGGCGCCTCTTATCAGTGGGCCAGCCGGCCCTATGCCCCCCATCAGTGTCGGGGGCTATGTTAATGTTGACGCCCTTCTGGCCCGCGTAGCGGCCCTTGAGGCTTCTTTGGGGGTGGTTAACCCACCCGGGGCGCCTTTGGGACCACAGGTCGACCCATCGGCTGCCGGTCATCGGCAGGCGGCCGGACGGGTAGAGCTGCTTGAAGCCCGTGGGTCGGCGTCAGCCGCGGCCTCGCAGCTTCCCGTGCAACAGTTGCTGCCGTCAGGTACTGACCAGGCCTCGTCCATGAGCTCGGTTGCGGTCGCGAGCTCCGATGCCCACAGTGGGCCGGAACCCCTGGTAGGGGCGGCCCATGGGGGTGCAGCGGGTGATTATGTGGTTCAAACTAGTGCACCCACACCACTGCCTACACTGGGGGGGGGGCGTCCAGTGGCTGTGGCCCCGTATGGCTGGCACGGTGGTTCAGCCGCCGCCGGGCCATACGGGTGCGGCACCATCAATCCAGGGCCCCACTGAGGGCGGCGCCCCCTGTCCCGTTGGGAACTTACTCGGGGTGGCGGGCTTGGTCCAGGCTCCTTTCACCGTGCCCAATGCGGCCTCTGTGCCGTTGTCGGCATTGCCTACGGCGGGGTATTCTCTGCCCCTTGGGGATCATCTGGCCCAGGCCACCAAAGAGAAAATCTGGCGGGGGGAGTATGTGGACATTTTCTCCCTTCTGAATAGAGAACCCACCAAGGAGGAGAGGGAGGGGCAGGATGAGAAAGATAAGGAACAGGCACGTCGTCGTAAGCCGCCATGCACGTGGGCCAATTGGCTGCCAGCGTACCTCATATACATGGCTGTGTACCTCAGGGCCCGGCCGGATCTGGCCATTCCGATGGTCCAGTACTTGGACAACATATACCGGGCGATGGTTGACTTCCCGGGCCCGTCGTGGTTGGCTTATGACGAAGAATTTCGCATGAGAGTGCCCCTACACCCAGAGATGAGGTGGGATGAGCCCTGCCAGAAGCTGTGGCTTCTGTTTATGACCCCCACGCGCCCGGCGCCTGGGGAGAGGTACCATTGTGGACATGCGGTCCAGCGAGCTGCTCCGGCACAGACACCCCGCCAGGTGGCGGGGCAGGGGGTTCCAGCCTGCCTGCTGTGTTGGACCTTCTCGGCCAATGGCACCTGCAGCAGGAGAAATTGCCGATACAGGCATGAGTGTCCCTCTTGTGCTGGCCCCCACGCTGCCTCCGCCTGTCCCAGGCCGGGAGGAGCGCGGGGCAGGGGTAGAGGTGGACAGGGGGCGGGCAAGACTGCCGCAGAGGGAGCTGGTCAGGCAAAAGGCCCCCTCACCAATTGATGTGGACATCTTAGAGCGTTGGCTCACGATGTACCCGAGGAGGGCAGACGCAGCTTACCTGCTTGAGGGTTTCCAGCAGGGGTTTCGCATTCCTTTCACGGGGGTCAGGGCTCCCCAAGATGCGCCCAACCTTTTGTCACTTAGGGGAAGGGAGGAGGTGGCTGCCTTGAGCATTATTAAGGAGGTGGATGCTGGCAGGGTTGCCGGCCCTTTCCCTGCCCCCCGTTTCCTAATTTAAAAGTTTCCCCCTTGGGGCTAGTGCCCAAAAAGTCACCGGGTGAGTTCCGCTTAATACATCACTTGTCCTACCCAGCCGTCCGATCGGTCAATGATGCTATCCTGGATGACCTTTGTTCGGTCCGGTATACATCTTTTGACCAGGCTCTGCGCATGGTGCGCTCATGTGGCCCGGGTGCACTGTTGGCTAAGTGCGACATCAAGTCGGCCTTCCGTCTTCTGCCGGTGCACCCGGGCGATTTTGAGTTGCTGGGTTTCAAGTTCCGGGGTGAATATTACTTCGATAAGGCCATGCCTTTTGGTTGTTCCATCTCCTGCTCAGCTTTCGAGCGTTTCAGCACCTTCCTGCAGTGGGCGTTCGTCCGCAGGTCGGGATCTCGGTCTGTAGCCCATTACCTGGATGATTTTTTATTCGGGGGTGAACGGGGCTGGGACACGTGTGCGCATCTCCTCAATAAATTTAAGACGCTAATGATGGAACTTGGTGTCCCTTTGGCGCCCGAAAAGACCGAGGGCCCATCTACCAAGCTCACATTCCTGGGGGTGGAGATTGACACGGTAGTGCAAGCATCCAGGTTACCAGCTGATAAGGTATCACGGATCGTTGCACTCATATCCGGCTTGGTGGCTAAACGCAAGGCGTCCCTTCGTGAGCTACAGGTGCTGCATGGTCACCTCAATTTTGCTTGCAGGGTGATCGCACCTGGCAGAGCCTTTGCTCGACGCTTGTGCGACGCCATGATAGGCTTAACCAAGCCCCACCACAGGGTACGTCTTAGCAGGGGCCTTAGGGCGGATATGCTCATCTGGCTCCAGTTCCTGAGGGGGTTCAACGGGGTGTCCTTCTGGAGGTCCGACCTTCTGGCTTCCCCTCGTTTCCAGGTCCAGTCCGATGCATCGGGGTCCCTGGGTTATGGGATGTACTTCAATGGGAAGTGGGCCTATGGCAGGTGGCCGCCAGCTTGGTTGGGCATGGGTCGCTTGCGCGACCTCACGTATCTGGATTTTTTTCCCATTCTGGGAGCCTTGATGCTATGGGGTGAGGAGTGGGCCAATTCGGTAGTACATTTCTGGTGTGACAATGCAGCAGTTGTTCACATTGTCAACTCACAGACGTCTAAATCTCCCAGGGTCATGGAGCTGGTGCGCCAGTTTGTGTTGCGTAGCCTGCGCCTCAATGTGCTGTTCAGGGCTAGGCATGTGCCTGGTGTTAATAACGATATTGCTGACACTTTGTCCCGCCTGCAGATCTCCCGGTTCCGTGCCTTGGCCCCGGACGCAGAGGAATTTCCCTCACCGCTCCCGGACGAGATATGGACACTTGGCAAGGAGAGGTGAACCGGGCGATCGGCATGTCACTGGCGCCCCGCACGCGTAAGGCGTATCACCACGCGTTCATTACTTTTCAGGCCTTTTGTGCCCAGTTTCGACTACCTGAGGCTTGGCCTATCCCAGTCGCCCACATTCTACAATTCATGGTTTACCTACATGCCCAGGGCCTAGCACCCCGCACCATAGCATCCAGGCTGTCAGCGTTGGCATTCATGGCCAAAGTAGGGGGTTACGCTGACAGTACCACTGATTTTCGCATACGACATGTTTTGGAGGGGTGGGTGCGGGAGCGTGGGCGTAGCCCGGATGACCGCCACCCAATTTCCCCAGGGGTACTTACCCACCTAGCACGGGGCTGGCATGACCTCTGTTTTGACAGGTATGAGGCCGCCCTGTTTCATGCGGCTACTACGGTGGCCTTTTTTGGAGTGCTCCGCATCAGCGAGCTGGTGATGCTGTCTAAGGCGGATGCAAGTCGTAGGGCACTGGAACTCGACGATGTCTATGTTTGCAATGATTGGGCTCAGTTGAGGATACGCTCCTCTAAAGTTGATCAGCACGGCGTAGGCAGTGGAGTACGACTGCTACGATGTTCATTGGCAGACATCTGTCCGGTTGGTGCCCTACAGGAGTTTCTTGCACTGCGTGGCACGCACCATGGCCCGTTTTTCTGTCACCAAGATGGGTCTCCCCTTACTAAATTTCAATTTTGGAAGGTGACCGGTAAGGCACTAGCCAGTGTTGGCCTCCCTGGGGCTCGTTACGGCACCCATTCATTTAGGACAGGGGCGGCTTCTACTGCAGCTGCTTTTGGGTACTCCGGGGCGGAAATACGCCGCATGGGAAGGTGGGGATCACAATGTTTTCAGTTTTATGTTCGCCCTCTTCAACCGTGAGTATCAGTTTAGTCACTGTATTGTTCTCCCCCCTCTTTTTCCTTGACAGACCCTGGGTGTCGTATTACACCGGTGGCAGAATGGCTGGTGGGCCACAGCTACGTGCATAGGGCAGCGTCGTACGCTGCGGCAACAGAGTGGGGACCCCGACTGGGACTGGGCGCATCCGCAAGTCTCAGATGGTATGGTAAGCGCGGCATGTTATGGCGGGAACTGTTGCCATTCCTATTATCCAGCAGGAATGCTGACCCGCCAGATATTCTGATCATACACCTTGGGGGCAATGATTTGGGACAGGTCACTGGACTATCGCTGAAGCATGTGATTTGCGGTGACCTGGCTTACTTACATTATGTGTGGCCTGCCACAACCCTCATTTGGTCAGACATGGTACTGCGGCATGCTTACAGGGGAGAGTTCGACCTCCAGGCCCTTGATCGAGCTCGTCGCTCGATGATCAGGGCCATTGCCCGGTTCCTTCTCGACAAGGGTTGGGGGCGCGTCATTAGGCACCCCGCAATCAGCCTACAAAATTATGAGCTTTATTCAGGGGATGGGGTCCATCTGTCGCAGGGAGGTATGGACCTCCTATTAGGAGATTGGCGAGCAAGCCTGTTGACCGAGCTGACGGTCTTTATTGAGCCTCTCCGTGTGGCGGGTAGCACTGGTAAGGTAAACATTTATGACCCACAGATATCCGGCAGGTTCGCAATTGACTGGACAACACTAGACAGGCACAAGTTGATTAAACGTTGTCCGGTCAACGACGAACCAGGCGATGGGGTGATGGCAAGAGCTATGCAGCATGCATCACCCCGTTATTTTACGGATACGCGTCAGAGGGTGGGGTCAATAGTTAGGTATTGACTACGGTCAACAATTTGTTTGTTGTCAACAAACAAATGGATACAAATGGATACATTGTAACCAATTGCCGTTGGCAATTTTGGGTGGTACCTTACCAGTGTTACTTCGGCCTGCTTGCCTTAAGAATTATAATTGGTTGAATACCAATAGAAATTTATAATTCGGACTAGGGCATGAATCAATAAATGTGGCCCAATGCCGTTATCCACTTTCATCAGTGTCTGAGTCCTTTATTGGGGGGTGCGCCTGCAATGCAAGCGCGGCGCCAAAATGGCCGCCGCGCTCTTTGCGGGCCCCCCCCCACCGGACGAAGAGCATCCGGGTAGTTAGGGGCGTGGCCAGCACCCTTATAAAAGGGGCGGACACGAGGCAGCCGAGCTGCCATTTTGTGAAGCGACGGAGAGGAGAAGTTTTTCCCCTCCACCCCCTCCCTAGTTAACAGTGTGATATTTTGGTCGCTTCGGGGCCGGGTGGGAATTTTTGGCTGGGACCTACAATTGGCTCTTGGGTCCTGGCTTTTTTGCCCATCCCACACTGTTGCTATGGTTTGATATAGGGGTTTTCTTTCTGCTGCTGTTTACTTTGGTCACATGGGTGGGTAGCACTGGTAAGGTAAACATTTATGACCCACAGGTATCCGGCAGGTTCGCAATTGACTGGACAACACTAGACAGGCACAAGTTGATTAAACGTTGTCCGGTCAACGACGAACCAGGCGATGGGGTGATGGCAAGAGCTATGCAGCATGCATCACAACGTTATTTTACAGATACGTGTCAGAGGGTGGGGTCAATAGTTAGGTATTGACTACGGTCAACAATTTGTTTGTTGTCAACAAACAAATTGATACAAATGGATACATTGTAACCAATTGCCGTTGGCAATTTTGGGTGGTACCTTACCAGTGTTACTTCGGCCTGCTTGCCTTAAGAATTATAATTGGTTGAATACCAATAGAAATTTATAATTCGGACTAGGGCATGAATCAATAAATGTGGCCCAATGCCGTTATCCACTTTCATCAGTGTCTGAGTCCTTTATTGGGGTGTGTGCCTGCAATCCAGGTTCCTATCTGCTACACCAGCTTCCCTACCTTTGGCTCAGATTCAAATATTCTCTTCCAACTAAACTATAGCTCGATTCAGGCAACATTAATAAAGTCTGGATTCTGCCCATGCAAGGAGGCAGCCCACTATCCCTTCCATTTCCAACACTGCATTCCTAATGTAAAAATAATCTTCCTGAAGAGAATAACAAGAATTATAGCAATTAAAGGTAAAAGTAAAGGTCACCCTTGCTCAAAAGCCAGCCATATCCAATTCTAGGGTTCAGTGCTCACCTCTGTTTATAGCCTGCATTTGCAGACATTTCCATAGACATGTGGCAGGCATGCCTAGACACCGAAGTGCACAGAATGCTCTTTACCTTCCCACCAAAGTGGTCCCTATTTATCTACTTGCAATTTCTTGCTTTTCAACTGCTAGGTTGGCAGGAGCTGGTACAGAGACAGGTGCTCATTCCATCATGCAGTACTCGGGTTTTGAACTGCTGACCTTCTGCCTCCCTGTCAGCATCTTAACCATTTGAGCCACTGCAATCTCTAATAGCAATTAGAGTTTATTAATTATGTATTTGTTAAATTTAAAAGGACAAAACCTGGTCAAGCATATTCAACTTTTTGGGAATAGGGCATAAGATTAAAGAGGAATTTTTGTTTAGAATTAGAGGGTAAGATAATAGCCCATGGTGGGAGTATTTGGAATGGTAGCCATGTTAGTCTGTGTTTCAAACATATAAGGACATGGTGGGAGGAGCATATTCATTGATGTATTACTAAACAAAATTCCTGTATTAAGCTTAGTGTTATATATGTATGAGTGTAGCTTTTTTATATATTCCGTTACCTTTTATAGTAAATTAAAAAAAAGAAAAACAAAAGTAATAGTAACTATATTTATAAATTGTCCCATAGTGCCTAGAGCACTCTCTGGACAGTTCACAATGTAATTAGCATTTTTGCCCCCAACTTGCTGAGTACTTATTTTAGTGACCTTGGAAGGATGGAAGGCTGAGAATAGCCTGTTCTACCTATGGAAACTCTATATACAAGCCAGAAGCTTGTGTGGTTTTTTTTAATGTTCTGGCCTGCATATACTGCATTCACAGATACAATAGGATCTCCTCTTTAGTCACTTCACTTTCAACATGAGGAAAATAATAGTGGAGGTGGTGGGGCCAGCATAGTCATTGCCTCATGTGCAGAGTTACAGATACAGTATTAATGTCTGAACAGGGTTTTGTACAGTTGTTTCAGAATTTGACTTCTGTCTTCAAACAATTTCCAATAAATAGCACTAAAATAATGACTATTATGTCCTGTAGAAGCTAGAAAGGAAAAACAGTCTGAGCAAATAGTTCAGCAGAAGATAGTAAGTACATTTACCAAAGAGATAGTTTGCCCAGAACAGACTACAGCACCCTTCCTAAACATGGCAGTCTCTAGATGTATTGTACTACAACTCCCATCACTAAAAGCAAGGCCATTGCAGTCCTACACATCTGGAAGGCACCAAGTTTAGGAAGGCTGACCTGGAGGCTACAGACCAGCAGCAAAGCAGACTACAAATAGGGATCTCACTCCACCCGTAGTTTCTGCCTATGCAGATGTCCTCCACTGTGACAGACAATATTAGTGGACAGACATAGGTGTTCTGTTCTGTGGGAGGATAAGTTTTGTTCAATGGTAACTGTAACTTCACATTCTTTCAAAATGGGACTGTCTACTTCAAGCAGCTTAAGGGAACTTCAAAAAAT
Source organism: Bradypodion ventrale (assembly GCA_035047345.1). NCBI lineage: Eukaryota > Metazoa > Chordata > Lepidosauria > Squamata > Chamaeleonidae > Bradypodion > Bradypodion ventrale. The sequence goes on along the minus strand of JAWDJE010000003.1, from coordinate 71,344,877 downwards.
ATCTTTTTCCAGAAGATCTGTGGTCCAGAAAAGTCTTCTGTTTTGTTATTTTACCAACAATTTAATAGACAATTTAAATCATCCATGCAACATTCTTCTGAGCAAAGTCACTAATATCCTTATTTAACAGTTATATAGCATTGTGTAGTAGTTAGTGTGTTGGACCCAGATTAGGAGACCTGAGATCAAATCCTAATTCAATTGTGAGGTTTACTAGATGCACTTGGGAGCAGTTACCACCACATTTCACCTTGACTTCAGTTCCTCAGAAACTGTTTGGGGGAAATGAGGGGAAAATAATGTATGTTTCAAACACCACGGAGAAAATGTAGAATACAAATGTAAAACATAAATAAATAATCCTGAAAAAGAGAGAAAGAGGGGACTTCTGTCTCTCTAATCTGTATCTCCCTTATTTGTATTCAAGAACCTAATCTACATATTGAACATTATTGTAAGGAAGTCATGGAGATTTTCATACCAGACAGTAAGGAAGAAAAAAAGAAAATACATTTATTTTGCCAAAAGACACACATTCATAGCACTCTGGAAATAGAAACATCTATAGTTTATAAATAATGTCCATTATATATTTTACATATGAGGGACATAACACCAAAACCTACCTTTTACAGAAAATACTAACAGTATATCTTTCACATGCTGGCACTTTACCACTGCATTAGTTAATAGTAACTGCTTTAGAAAAAATAGGCTTAACTTTTAAGAAGTTTACACATTATTGTTTTCTGCTAACTTAACTATCTTTAACTACACTATCTGAGAACAAAACATGAAAGTCCAATTAAAATTCTTTGCCTAAACTAGATTTACGTTCCCATCACAGTCTGAAGCTTACCCATCACATAAGAAGCAATTAAGCTTCAAAAATATAGCCAAGATAACAGCATATCTGCCTTGTGAAATATGTTGGAAAAGCAATTGTGCTAAAGCAGATTGTACAACCTCTTGGACAACAGCACAAGATGCATGGTATTTAACAGTTCCAAGTATGCCTGAGAGCATGGGTGGGATTCAACTATAAGCTAGAAATAGGAAGAAAAGACAAAATGAATCATGGATGATTACAAGATAAATAATGTCTTGCAGCTGTCTTCTTCTCTTGCAGCTGTAGGAAACCCAAAATGCATTTCTAGGAGGGAAAACGTATAGTGCTCATAGACAGAGTGAAATTAATGGCAAGGTACACATTTTTAGTTCAGGTTTCATCATTATAGAAGTGTCTGGATGAGATGAATGTAACCTCTTTCTTGCCCCACAATTCTATTATTTCAGTTTCAGCACAATTACACAACGTTCGTTTAGTGTATAAAATAATTCACATCTCACACTGAAAGGGATGAATGTAATACAGTGTGTGTGAGGAAGACAGTGTTTTCTTTGCCCATAAAACAAAAATAGATAAGTCATGGCAATAGTGTAGTGACCAGGTGGTAAAGTTCACCTCACAAAACTCTATACTCCATAATTGGGCCCAGTGTGATTCCAGAGCAGGTCAGTCAGAAGCCAATTTCTGTCATGTGAAAGCCCAATAACTTAACTGAAATTGCATCAGGAGAAAGATGATTTGAAGGACACCTTATGAAATTTTGTGGCTGCTCAAGAAGCTCATAAACCAGAAGACAGTTTAATTCCCCCGAATGTGTCTGGTATGTTTGGCCCCTTATGTTTTCCGGGGGGAAACATACAGAAACTATTTCAAATAACATGATTTTAGATAGTTCTGTAAAACTTTTGTATTGCTGTCCTGCACTGAAAAGGTTTTCATGATTCTGAAATAATGTCTTGACAATAATGGCTAACCTCCAAATATTCCTATCATTAACAGCCCTGATCCTCTCTTGTAAACTCATGGCCTTGGCTATCCTTGCTGAATCCCACACCAAAGGCTCTTGAATAAACTTACCAGTCATGGAATAAAGGGACAGGTCTTGTCCTGGATCAGCAACTGGCTAAGGGACAGGAAACAGAGGGTAGCACTAAATGGACACTTCTCCAAGTGGAGGGAAGTAAAGAGTGGGGTCCCCGAAGGTTCAGTACTGGGACCCCTGCTTTTCAACCTCTTCATAAATGATCTAGAGGTAGGAGTAAAAAGCAAGGTAGCCAAATTTGCTGACAACACTAAATTATACAGGGTAGTGAAAACTGTGAGAGATTGTGAGGAGCTCCAGAGGGATCTCTCGACACTGGGGGGTGGGCAAAACAGTGGCAAATGAGTTTCAACATTAGTAAGTGCAGAGTGATGCATGTTGGGGCAAAGAACCCCAATTACATTTATAAACTGATGGGGTCTGAACTCTCTGCGACAAACCAGGAAAGGGACCTTGGTGTCCTGGTGGACAGCTCAATGAAGGTATCAACCCAGTGTGCCTCAGCAGTGAAAAAAGCAAACTCAATGCTAGGGATCATTAGGAAGGGTATAGAAAATAAGTCAGTGTAGGAATCGGGGCCGCTAGGATGGCCGTTAGGTCCCGGAGGAGACTGATCAAGGAACGATACGAGGCAATATGGAGCGAGATCAGATCAGTGGTTTATTGAGGAAAAGACATCATCATTTATAGATCAGAAGGCAAGGCAGGAAAAAACCGTCATCTGACAGAAAATCACATCACCCATCTACCCGGGTTAATGGGAAATCTCTCTTGGGGAAGTTAATTAACGTGGGCAAACATTGACAGGGAAAACACCATTGTCTGGGGCTTAGACCGGGGTAAATATGGCCACTATTTGCACCAGGGATTACGCTAAACTCGGAGATGAGTGTTTGCCTAATATGTAACAGAAGTTAGCGATCTGCTTACTTGGCAGAGACATAGGTCAGGTCAGAGGTGGGTGAACCAAACCCTATTATTAATCCACCCCCCTTAATTTCTCTGCCCGCAGAGCCCACGGGCCAGGAGCGTTCTCACCATTGGGGCATGGGGAATCCACATCTCCCCTTTTTGTTTTACTTAAGAGCCTGACCGGCAACTCTGCGCAAGAGGGGCATCAGCTGTTGAGCGGGAATGGTGCTCTGGGGTTCCCTCCAGGAGCGGCACCTTGATATCAGGGAGGGAATACATTGCGCGAAGCAGCATACTGCTATGCCTAGTATAATCACCCCCACAATCACTTTGAGCACCGTCTGAAGCCACCCCCACGGAATCCATGACCACATCCAGTTCCACAATGAACTCAGCCAAGTTCCCCATGCAGAACCCTCCCTGATGCCCTCGACTATGGTGTGGAGGTCTGTGAGCTGGCTCTGCACCTTACGGGAGTTATCAGTGAGATTAAAACAACACATACCATGGAAGGATTCGCAACCCAGATGATGTAGCAATAAGAGATAGTCTATAGCCGCTCGATTGTCAAGTATGGCATGGCGAAGCTCTGCCTGCTCTTGGTTGAGCAGCGCTATCGCTGAGGAGGTATGGTTAATGGCTTTAGCTAATCCGCAAGCCAGTTGACCAATTCTCTGAGCGTTGCCGACGGCTAAGCCTGGCACACCAAAAATGCTGACTGCCAGCGAGAGATATTTGGCTGAACTCATTACTCTAAAGCTGCTCTCACATGAGCTGTCTAACTGGGTGGTGCGCGTGTGTCGTACGGGTGCTGGAACATTTGTAACATTTGTGCTTGGGGTAACCATATCCTTAGTAGGGAGTAACAGTGTCAAACGACTGATACAACATATAGCATCTGATACATTTGCAGGAATGTAGTTCCAAGTGTACTGATTACATGTAAAGAACCAACCAGATGGTAGGGTAACATGAGCATACATTGAACCAAGTGTCACTGGGTTATCACAAGTCCAATTGCCACTGCCAACGTTGAGGCAGCGGCGCCGGGTTCGACCAGCTGAGGCGCAGCCGGTCATTTGAGCACAGGTAGAGTTTGGGCTGACCGCCACTCGAGGAGTGTGGAGAGTGGCTGCATCAGCCGGCAAAGTCATGGTGAGCCACATCTCCCAGCGAGCATATTCTGAGGAACCTGCTGGGATGTATGGGCTGAAAATCCGTTTCACAAGCCAGTCCCCATCCCTGGGGTGCACGCCTGGAGAGTGGCACACTGGGATGAGGCAGGTGCTCAGGATCGAGGCAGAACCAACGTCCTGTTTCAGGCAAAAATCGGACTGGTTGACGAGACCCGCCAACCTTTCCCATATGTTGTAATGCATCCTGGCAGAGAGGTCTCCGCCTGGCATCAAATCGTTGGCCTTCAATGAGGCAGCCTGAACGCCTCCCCCCGCAAGTAGGGAGAGGGTCAGGATGATGGTGACTGCCACGGTGTTGGCATGAATTCGGGCAAAGATTGCAGCCGTGAGGTTCTCCGGCGTTGGCTCCTTCTCCTCGCGCCGGATGACGTCCTCGGCCTCACTGCAAAGGGCCTTGACCATTCCCCAGGTGATCTTCGGTGCTGTCATCTGTGGCCGCTTCTTCCGTCGGGTCCTCCCGGTCAGAGTGAGGTCCTCCATCTCCGGGATCGGACTCGGGTCGGCCTGGGTCCACGCCATGTGGTTCCAAGTGAGGCTTGACACACCGAGCTGGAATCCAAACGACACCTGTAGGAGACATAACTGCAGCATACCCTCTTCCCCAGGTTACGAGTGGCGCCGGGCCCCTCCATGAAGGATCCGATGGCACCCGGTATCGGACCATCGCTTCTCCTGCAGCGTGCAATCCGAAAAAACATTAAGGTGATTGTACGTGAACAATACCTTATTCAGACAATGCTGTGCCTGAGCCTGTGACTTGGGGAGGGCTGGTGGCTCCCCCCTTTCTGTTTGTTTGTCAATATAGGACTTGAGTGTCTGATTGACTCGTTCCACAATCGCTTGCCCCTGCGGATTGTAAGGAACACCAAAAGTATGCTGAATGTCCCAGGTGGCCATGAAGGCGGCCAACTGCCTAGAGCAGTAGGCCGGGGCGTTATCGGTTTTCACGTGCCGTGGCTTGCCCATGGCCGCAATGCAGGAAAGGAGGTGCTGCTCCACGTGGGAAGCTGTCTCCCCTTTCTGCGCCGTTGCCCAAATGAATTGAGAAAAGGTGTCAATGCAGACGTGCATATACTGCCATCTGCCAAACTGCGGAACATGCGTGACATCCATCTGCCACACCTGGTTAGCCTCTGTCCCTCGTGGGTTGACCCCCCACGAGGGCCCCCCCCCGGTGCCCCTGCACAATGTTGGCAAGAGCGAACTATGCCTTGGGCTTGAGAAAGTGGCAGATTGAACTGTCTGGCGAGCGCTTTGGCATTTTGGTGAAAGAATGCATGACTCTGAATTGGCGTAGTGAAAACACCTAACACTGAACGTTGCTGAATTTCCTTTGCCGCCGCAAACGCTCTGCTATTGCCCGCGGAAATCGGACCCGGTAGGTCTTGGTGACTTCGGATGTGGGCAATATAGAGCAGCTCCGTGCGGTTTTGCAAATGAAATTGGGCAGTGAGGAACAGACTAAGCAAATTCTTGTCTATCGCGGGAGTAATGTATGCTCCCGGTAGACTGTGAAGCAAATTCCTAACATACTGACTGTCAGTAATGATGTTGAGACGCTCTTTGGCGAAGGTGCGCAAGGCAAGGTTCACCGCTGCCAACTCTGCCCGCTGCGCGGACTTCTGTGGAAGAGTTAACAGCGTGCGCCAAGCCTGGCCTTCCTGCCAAGTCAAGACACCATATGTGCGACCTCCATCAGTAAAAACTGTCCTGGCCCCCTGAAGCGGAACCAGCGAGAGCAATTCGAACAAGCTGACTGTCTGCGTTTGAAGCGAGACAAGTCTGGGGTCTCTTGGCAAGTGGTATGCCAGGCATCCGTTGAATCCTTCCAACGCAATTGGAAGTGAGTCACCGAGCTGCATCAACTGCTGAACCTGTTGTTTGGTGAACGGGACTACGATTTTGGCTAGGTCGTGCCCTGAGAGGTCCCTAGCTCTCAGCCTTCCGCGGTAGACCACCGCGGAAACCAATTCTTGGGGAGGAACGATGTTTCGGGAAGAGGTGTTCGGCAAGTACACCCATTCCACGATGCTCGCTCCTTTCTCGGAATCTACTCCTAGAGCTCCGGTGAACATGGATCCTGCCCGAACGATGTACAAGTTCAGGATCGGAGCATAGGGCCCCTGAGCGATCCTGTCCACCCACCTTTGGCTGAGAACCTAGTTGACCTTTTCGAGAGCCAAGCGCGCTTCTCGAGAAATGTGTATCCGGTCTGCTGGCTGCTTACCTAATGTGAGCAGCGAGAAGAGCGGTTTCAAAAGATCCGTATCCAATCGGAAATACGGTCTGGCCCAATTAATATTCCCTAGAACCTGTTGCAATTCCACCAAGGTGACTGAATCCTTCAAGTTGATTTGGGGCAAAACTGGTGCTGCGAAAGAGCGGAGAAGCCGATGACCCAAGTATGATAAGGGCTCGGTTCTCTGCACTTTCTCCGGGGCAATGAGTAAACCTTTCTCCCCCAGGCTGGCCTGGAGGTCTGAAAACATTTCGCTGCCGAGTTGCGGCACCGCGACCAAGATATCATCCATGAAATGACAAACTAAGGCCTTGGGGTAAAGGTTTCGGAACTTTGCCAGTGCGTTGTGAACATAGATTTGGCACAGGGTGGGCGAATTGAGCATGCCCTGTGGCAAAAATTTCCACGCGTAACGCTGCGTGGGCTCACTGTGGTTCACAACCGGCACCGTAAAGGCAAACCTTTCCCGGTCCCTGGGGTCTAAGGGAATCGTGTAAAAGCAATCCTTGAGATCTACAACTAAAATCTCCCACCCCTCGGGACTCATATTAGGATTTGGGATGCCGCATTGAAGCGGACCCATTGGCTGTATGCATTTATTGATCTCTCTGAGATCGTGGAGGAGTCGCCACTTCCCCGACTTCTTTTTGATGACAAAAATGGGCGAATTCCAAGGACTAGTGGACTGCTCTATATGTCCTGCGTCTAGCTGTTCTTTAACCAGCTGCTTGTGGGCGACTAATTTCTCTCCCACTACCGGCCATTGTTCTACCCAGACCGGCGTATCGGTGAGCCATTTAAGTGGCAACGCCATTACCCAAAGGTAAGCGTAGCACTGTACTGCTGTAAAATATCTCGCCCCCAAAGGTTGATGTGCACGTCAAGAATGTGCGGCCGAATTACCGCTGTGCTGTCAGCCCTTGGGATCGTGACCATCACCCACTCCCGGCTCCTAAACGCTTCTTGGATGCCGCCTACCCCCCACACATCGGAGACTGGCTCAATGGCCCACTCCCGTGGCCACTGGCTTCTGCTTATCACGCTCACATCAGCTCCGGTATCTAACAACCCTGAAAATGATCTTTTATTCAGAAATACCTCAATAACTGGGCACTGTTTCCACTCAATGTTGGTCTCCACTGTCGCTAAGACCTGGTATCCTTGTACTGCCTCACTGGCGCTCGAGCGGTCCTCTGACCGGGACTCTGAGCTGTCCCTGAGCCTTCCCTGGCTATCTGCTGGCGAGTGACAAGGAACCATAATCAGTTGCGCTAATGTGTCTCCTTTGTGAATTGTCTGGGGTAAGTGAGTCCAAAGCTGAACTTGGAGAACGCCTGAAAAATTGGAGTCAATGACTCCTGGAATTACAAGAATTCCGCGTGCTCCGGCTACACTGCAGGGCAAAACTAAACCTATAAAGCCCTTGGGCAGTGGACCCATGTACTGGGAGTCCACCAGATAGACCGTGCCTGGCAGGTCACATGTAACGTCTGCCTGATAAGTCAATTCTAGCCCTGTACTACCCTTGGTGCTGGCCTGCGCCCTCGCAATGCCTGGAATGTGACTGGAATCTAATCTAGCTCTGGCGAGCTCTGAGCAAAGGAAGCCTCTGTTTGGACCGGGGCCAGAGACATGCCCGCGTTCCGGTTTCCCGAATTCAGACAGTTCCTGGCCCAATGGTAGCCTTTCTTGCACTTCGGACACAGGGTGTTTGGAGCCTTGGAACGGCCGGAATTTTGTCCGCCTCCCTTGGATCAGCACTCCCTAGCGAAGTGACCGACCTTGCCACAAGAGTGACAAGCCCCTTGGTTCTTACTTTTGGGTCTTTTACCCCCTTGCACCGCTGCCGCTAGCAAACCCATCTTATAGGATTCTGTGCCAACGTCGGCGCAAGCTCTAATCATGTCCGTGAGAGTCAAGTCGGGACGATTGCCCAGGGACTGCAAGATTTTACGGCAGTCTAAATTGGAATTGTCCTTGGCTAACTTCATCATGAGCTCTTGTTGGGCTTGCTCATTGTCGATCTGCCTACTGATCGCTTCCTCCAAGCGATTAATGAAGTCCATGTAGGGCTCCTGGGCTCCCTGCTTAATTGCGGTGTAATTTTTAGCCGCTTTGCCAGTTGCTGGAACCTTGAAAAAAGCCCTAAAGGCAGCCTTGGCTGACATCTGAAGGGAGGCGAGTGGCAAGTTGATCTGCGCATCGATGGATTCGAAGGCACCTGAACCATATAACTGGTCAGGAAGTACTGCGCCTCCCATCCTGGCAGCCCTAGTCTGAGCCTCAAGGCGAAACTCGCTGTCCCAAATCAAATACTGGCTAGGGTTGAGCATCATCCGCATGATGGCTTTCCAGTCATGTGCGATGAACATGGTGTTCTCGCACACTTGCTGAAGTGTGCCCCTAGTAAACCGACTCTGAAGCCCTGTCTCTGAAATGGCCTTCCGTATAGCCATGAGAAGCTTATACGGGACTGGTGAGTGAACTATCTGCTGGGCCCCCGTGAGGGCATCCATTTCCATGCGAATTGGACAAATCTGACTAAGCTCAGCTAGTTCTTCTGCTGGCAAATCCCCCTTCCTAAGTTCTTCCTCAACTGTGCGCTGAAGGGCACTCTTGGTAGCTTGGGAACCTGTAGCTGTCAGAGAAGCGCCTGCGCTCCTCATTCCTTGCATTCCGTCGGTGACGTCTGCAGCTGTCACCGAGGGAAAGCTCCCTACGCTACTCTGCCTAAACTGCAATGACGGATAGAGCGCCGTGGGCGCCGATGGTTCGGCTGGCGCTGGGGGTTCTTTGGCCTCTACCCGGACTGGTTCTATCTCCGCTAAGAGTTTCCTACATTTGCCCCATGTGCGAATTACGCCTCCTGGAGCTTTCGGGGGTTGCTGAATGCAGTCTCCTATCTGATCCCAAAGCTTAAGGGTTAACGTACCTACTTCTGGGTAAAGCAGGCAGTGTTCCCTTAGGTACGCCAAAAGTCTCGGTAGCTCTCGGCTGTGAAAACGCAACTGAAATACCCTGGCCAGGATTCTGAACTCTTCCTCACGAGTTCTTTGGCTAGCGGATGGACCTTGTCGCTGAGGACAAGTCCCCATATTACCTGCGTGGGTCCTCCGAAGTTTCCTCCTCGGGACGAGTCGACGCGTCTTTGGGCAAGGTAATAGGCTCTGGCGACGATTCTCTGGGTAGAGCTCGGAGCGTGGTCCCTTACCACGGGCCCTCGGTGGCCTCTGCGCTGTCAGGGGTTCACAGCTGACCCTGAGCGGAACGCGTTTTTCTGTAACCTGCAAGCCGCCGCGAAAGTTGGGAGCAAGCTGTAGGAAGCCTCTCTGGAATGCCTCGCCGCATAGGCCGTTCTCCCGACCGGCTGGTTTACCGGCCGGGCTGCCGCGCTGTCCTCCGGGATGATCGGACGCAGTTCAAGCGCAGAACCGGACCGTGTGATTGCTTACTCACAGGTAAGATCACGTCTCAGGGTTACCAGATGTAGGAATCGGGGCTGCTAGGACGGCCGTTAGGTTCCGGAGGAGACTGATCAAGGAACGATACGAGGCAATATGGAGCGAGATCAGATCAGTGGTTTATTGAGGAAAAGACATCATCATTTATAGATCAGAAGGCAAGGCAGGAAAAAACCGTCATCTGACAGAAAATCACATCACCCATCTACCCGGGTTAATGGGAAATCTCTCTTGGGGAAGTTAATTAACGTGGGCAAACATTGACAGGGAAAACACCATTGTCTGGGGCTTAGACCGGGGTAGATATGGCCACTATTTGCACCAGGGATTACGCTAAACTCGGAGATGAGTGTTTGCCTAATATGTAACAGAAGTTAGCCATCTGCTTACTTGGCAGAGACGTAGGTCAGGTCAGAGGTGGGTGAACCAAACCCTATTATTAATCCACCCCCCTTAATTTCTCTGCCCGCAGAGCCCACGGGCCAGGAGCGTTCTCACCGAAGTGGCCTCTGCGCGGGCCGTTCCATGCCATTGGGGCATGGGGAATCCACAAGTCAGCAAGTGTCATTTTGCCTCTTTATAAATCTATGGTGAGGCCCCATCTGGAATACTGTGTACAATTCTGGTCGCCATACCTCCAGAAGGATATTATGGAGCTGGAAAAAGTGCAGAGGAGGGCAACCAGAATGATTAGGGGACTGGAACACCTTCCTTACCATCTGAGGCTGCAACGGTTGGGCCTCTTCACTCTTGAACGACGACGTCTAAGAGGTGACCTGATTGAAGTTTATAAAATCATGCACGGTGTGGACAAAGTAGATAAGGAAAAACTGTTTTCCCTATTGCACAACACTAGAACTAGGGGACACTCCATGAAACTTTTGGGTACTAGTTCTCAAACAAATAAGAGAAAGTACTTTTTCACCCAGAGGATTACTGGTCTATGGAACTCCCTGCCAGAACAAGTGGTGACAGCTGTCAGTCTTGACAGCTTTAAGAAAGGATTAGACAAGTTCATGGAGGACAAGAGTATCAATGGCTATAATTATGGATACTTAAGGACAACCTGCGGGTTGGAGAGATAGGCAGGATATCTCTCAATATCATTTCCAGGGAATCCTAAGCAGGTGAAGGCATCTGCTTTGGAATACGCTGAAGGAAATGGTGAGCCACTGTGTGAGACAGAATGCTGGACTGGATGGGCTGTGGCCTGTTCCAGCAAGGCTGTTCTTATGTTCTTATGAATCAATCCATCTCATATTTAGTCTTCCTTTTTTCCTTAACATTAATGTTTTCCAGCAACAATTGTTTTCTCATTACGTGCCCAAAATATGACATCTCAGTTTCTTAATTTTGCTCCACAGCATACCTGTCAACCCGCGGCGCTGGAAAAAATGGGACCTGCGCAGATCGCTTGTGCACAGATCGCTTTCCACGCGTGCGTGGAAGGGTTTTAAACTTGTGTAGAACCCTTCCACGCATGCGTGGAAGTGCTCCGTCGCTTGCGGAGGGGCTGCACAAGCGGTGGAGTGCTTCCTTGCATGCGTGGAAAGCGTTTCCCCCCACTGCCAAATTACGAGGTTTTGACAGCACTGGGCAGGTTATGACGTCAATCTGCATCAAATTCCATGGTAATCCCGGCCAAATCGAGATGGTTGACAGGTATGCTCCACAGAGATCAGGCTTGATGTGATCTAGGACTACTTATATACTCGAGTATAAGCCTAGTTTTATCAACCCTAAAATTAGGTCAAAAAGTAGACTCAGCTTATACTCGGGTCACCAAGAAGAAGGCGGTGGCGGTTAATAGCCATCGCAGCCCGCTTCTTCTGTCCTGTTGTCAGCACGTCTCAGTCGGGCATGGAGAAAACTCCTTTCCCGCTGCATCTTAGGAGAAGCCAGTTTTCTTTGCACCCAACTGAGTCAGCAGCAAGGGAAGATGCAGGCAGTGGCTCCCAGCCCCAGCAGGGAGAGGGAACCGTGAGGCCTCTACAATCTTGCAGCGAGGCAGAGCCGGCTTCCCCTCACCCCCTGTGGCATCACAATGTTTCCCATGTTCTGTCTCAGTGCTATTGGCCCGCCCACACACTCTTCCCTGGCAGCGTGAGTGCTGGTTGGGTGGCGCCATTTGAATGTAGAAAAAATACAGTACCATAAACATTCAAAAACATTACCCCACAGATATCTCAATTATGGTAATTAATTTTTTTTCATGTACTGTATTTTGATTATTGAAACTCACTAGCAGCTGCTGCATTTTTCACCCTTGGCTTATACTCGGGTCAATCTATTTTCCTGGTTTCTCAGGTTAAAATTAGGTACCTTGTCTTATATTCTGGTCAGTTTATACTCAAGTATATACAGTACTTGTCTTCCTATAGGGCAGTGATGGCCAAACTTAGCCTCCAGGTGTTCTTAGACTTCAAATACCAGAAGCCCAAGTCAACACACCTGCTGATCAGGGCTTCTAGGAATTGAAATTCAAGAACATCTGAAGTGCCAAGGTTGGCCATCACTGCTATAGGCCACAAAGTACCATATTTTAAATGAAGTTATATTTTTCCTATTGACTTTAATGTCAAGCTTTCACACCTGTATATAACGATTGGGAATACAATAGTGTGGAGGAACTTGGTCTTGGTCTCCAGTGACACATCCTTACCCTTGGCAATCTTTCTTAGTTCTTTTGAACCTGACCTTCTAAGTCTTAGCCTCATTAATTCTTGGCTACTGTCTCCATTTGAATTGATGACTGAACCAATATATAGAAAATCTTCAGCCTAAACCAGACACCCTCTACTGATTTCTCCAAGCCATCTCTGTAGTCTCATTCCTCAACCTCTTTCTTCCTCCTTCCATAACTTGGGAGGTCCTTAGTCTGTATGCCACCATCTACTCCTGCCTGCCTGCCTTGCCCTCTACTGCCTTTCTTATACCTCCAACATCTCAAATACTTTTCTCCTCAGCTAGAAGTCACCCTCCAGCTGTCACTCTCTAACACCTTGACCTCTCCTCTTGGGACTCAGAGTCTTGCCAACTGGGTTTCTTGGGGAATGACACTTGCCAGTAGGGCTCTCCTCCACCTCAAAGTCCATGGATAGCTGATGTTACAGAACTCTGAGGCCATTGGAGTCTGCATCAGTGGCCCACCAATTGAAGCACCCTTGCTACTGATCACTGTCTCATATTTCTTGCTCCATGCTGTGGAAAAGTCTTTGTTGCAGCACCTTGAGCATCACTTTAACTGAATGGGAAATAAATGCCATCATCCTATAGTCACTGCACTCTTTGGCTTCTCCTTGGTGGAGTGGAATGTATAATGAACATTTCCAATCTGTGAGCTCTTATTTTGTTTTCCATTTTTGTTGACATATTCTTATTAGCATTTCGAGAGATTCAGTCTGCAACTTTGAATGGTTCTTTTGGTATTCCATCTACTGTACTTTGGGTAATTTATTCCTTGCAAGTGCTTTGAAAACACTTTTCATGTCATTTTGCTACAGGTTCTTCTTTAAAGGAATCTCTCTCCTTTGCATCCCATCTATATAGTTCTTCAGGTTATTATTTCCATCTTCTCTTTATTTTATCCTACTCAGAGAACATGTACCCTTGCTGATCTTTCAGAATCTCTAATCTAGCTTTAAATTTCCCTTTGATTTTTTTAATTATGGAAAAAATAACAGGGATTTCTTATTCACTTTTATTTCTTTGCACTGACCACTGTAATAGTTCGCTTGTCTTTATGTGACTGTTGCTAAAAAGTTGCATTCAGGATTCTGAGCCTATTTCCATCACCTTTTTCCTTTTTTTCTCACCTGTCATTAATAATCTTTGCTATTTCTTCAGTCAGCCATCATTTTCTTTTTGCATTCATCCCTGATAATGTTTGGTTTGTATCTACAGTTCTTCTAATTCATGATCAACTGACTCTAGTAATGCAAATCTATTCTTCATGAGATTTGAATTCACCAAAAATGTCAATTAAAGAATATTTTGCCACTATTGTTCTTTCAGTGGGTTTTCCCGCGCTTTACATTGAGTTTTGGTATTAACAACACGCCAAGTGTGGGGCGGTGGTAAATAATCTGACACCCTAAAAGGGCCAATGGCTACCAGAGATGAGCCCCTTTAGGTGAGGTGATGGTCCCCTAAGTAGAAGAAATGCCACTAGAAACCATCATATTCAGCCCAACAGCAAAATGAGCAGAGGAGGAACTCTTATTCCCAATGGTCATGGAGGTGGAAGAGGCCATGGCAGATGGACTGGCTGTGAAGGCACTCCTTGATAATATCCTCAAGGCTGTGGCAGTCCATTGCATTCACGGTGTTAAATCCTGCATGTCTCATTTCATACGTGCTGCAGGAGATGGTTCTGTGACCATAGTGTGTGGATCACTTCATGGCAAGCTGGGATCCACCTTAAACAAATTCACCCCAATGGCATTTTTCCTGCTTCAGGAAAAAATGCATTCTTGGATATGAGTTTCAGACGACGATTAACAATTCTTGGTTAATAGCACAGTCTGCTTTGGTCTTCAACAAACCAAATTTGATTTGTGCAAATGGGAAAGAATTTCCTTTCAGTTCATTTTTAAAGAATTTGCAAAAGTCACTAAAGTTGCATTTTGAATGAAAAGAACTTGAAAATATTCAAATGAGAAGGTGAAATTAAAACACTTCCAGTTGGAGGTGCTCCAGTTTGAATGTTATGGGGCAGGAACACAAATACAAGGCACTTGCAATGTCTGTTTCTCCTCCCCAAAATGGGAAACATTCGCTTTTTATAATAACCTCCAGAATCTCATGGCCACTGTGGTCCACAGAACAAACATTTCTCATGTCTGCCTCCTCCAAAACCTCTGGATGTCTACAGCATCCCAAGAGACCCAAAACCTCATAAACATGGTCAGTATTAGATTCAGTTCACATCACCATCAAATGTAGGGCAGCATGGCTTCATGTAGCACATGAGATGTTTAGCCCTTCAGGACTGTTAATACCTTAACACCTCCAGACTACAAAGGCCTCTGAATCAAAACAGGAAAAGAGCCACCTAATGTAAGTCATAAGAACATAAGAATAGCCTTGCTGGAACAGGCCACAGCACATCCAGTCCAGCATTCTGTCTCACACAGTGGCTCACCATTTGCTTCAGGGTATTTCCAAGCAGATGCCTTCACCTGCTTAGGATTCCCTGGAAATGGCATTGAGAGATATCCTGTCTATCTTTCCAACCCGGAGGTTGTCCTTAGGTAGCCATAATTATAGCCATTGATACCCTTGTCCTCCATGAACTTGTCTAATCCTTTCTTAAAGCTGTCAAGACTGACAGCTGTCACCACTTGTTCTGGCAGGGAGTTCCATAGACCAGTGATCCTCTGGGTGAAAAAGTACTTTCTCTTATTTGTTTGAGAACTAGTACCCAAAGGTTTCATGGAGTGCCCCCTAGTTCTAGTGTTGTGCGATAGGGAAAACAGTTTTTCCTTATCTACTTTGTCCACACCATGCATGATTTTATAAACTTCAATCAGGTCACCTCTTAGTCGCCATCGTTCAAGAGTGAAGAGGCCCAACCGTTGCAGCTTCAGATGGTAAGAAAGGTGTTCCAGTCCCCTAATCATTCTGGTTGCCCTCCTCTGCACTTTTTCCAGCTCCATAATATCTTTCTGGAGGTATGGAGACCAGAACTGTATACAGTAATCCAGATGAGGCTTCACCATAGATTTATAAAGAGGCAAAATGACACTTGCTGACTTATTTTCTACTAGCATATTTTGCCCAGCAGTGCCGGGCTCTTTAAAATGGTTTTGGAAGGTTTTTGTTTTATGTTTATGCAAGTGAGGTTAGTTTTTAATTGTGGGTTTTTAAATTTTTATTTTTATGCATGGGCTGTTATAAACTGTGATTTTTTATTTTTCTATTTGTTTTTTTGGTTTTAAAAAAGAGGAAAGGATGATATATATTTTTATAATTATTATATTTAACCAAATAATGTGTTACTATGTGAATTTTTTTAAATAGTTGTACCTTGGATAATAATTTTTAAAATGTGTAAGAATATGTTTTTTTAAACCAATGTTTATATACTGTGTTTAGATGTTTTTTTGTTTGTTTTGAGTGAAAACTTATTTCTTTTTTTGAATTATTTGTGATTAGTGTGAATATTTTTGAATGTTTTGATAACTTATTTCAGTAATTTGGGAATTATTTGTAATTATTTTGAATATTTTTGAATGTTTTTTCTCTTGTGGCCTCTGGGTGGGGCTGGTGAGCTTTTCTTGTATTTTACTATTTTTCTCTACTGTCCTCTGGGTGTCGCTTCTTCTTCCGGTATGTAGTCTCTTTCTTTCCTCAGTTTAGTTCCGGTCGTCATGGAGTGAGGACGTCTCCTGGTAAGGTCTCTGGTTTTATTTTTTGGGGGGGTTTGTTTTGGGGGGTTTTGGGGGGGTCTGTGTGTTTTTTCTTGTTTGTTTTTGTGTTTCCTTTATCTGTTTTTATTTTTGGTTTTGATTATTTTTGACTGTTTTTGGATTGTGTTTTTGGATGTTTTTGTGTTTACTTTTTCTGTTTTTATTTTGGTTTTTATTATTTTTACTGTTTTTGGATTGTGTTGTTTTGTGTTGGGGTGGGGGGTATTTCCGTGGGTCGGTCTCAGGGGCTGGACCGCAGAAATACCATCACCGCTTCATGCGGTGTTGGGGTGGGAGTATTTCCATGGGCCGGCCTGGGTGGCGCAGCGCAAGGAACGTTGGGAATTGAAGTTCCCTTTTTTGTTTAGGGGGCTCCTGCCCCACTAGTGCAAAATTCAACCCGACAGTTACCTGCGAACCCCGGTCAGGCGAGTACATGGAAGCTCGGACGGGGCTAGTGGGGCCTGGCTAAACATCCTTTGTCACATTCCAACGGTTAACGCACCATTTTATAGGTATAGATACCCTTCCTAATGATCCCTAGCATTGAGTTGGCTTTTTTCACTGCTGAGGCACACTGGGTTGACACCTTCATTGAGCTGTCCATCAGGACATCAAGGTCCCTTTCCTGGTTTGTTGCAGAGAGTTCAGACCCCATCAGTTTATAAATGTAATTGGTTTTTTTGCCCCAACGTGCATCACTCTGCACTTACTAGTGTTGAAGCTCATTTGCCACTGTTTTGCCCACTCCCCCAGTGTCAAGAGATCCCTCTGGAGCTCCTCACAATCTCACAGTTTTCACTACCCTGTATAATTTAGTGTTGTCAGCAAATTTGCCTACCTTGCTATTTACTCCTACTTCTAGATCATTTATGAAGAGGTTGAAAAGCAGGGGTCCCAGTACTGAACCTTGGGGAACACCCACTCATTACTTCCCTCCACTTGGAGAAGTGTCCATTTAGTGCTACCCTCTGTTTCCTGTCCCTTAGCCAGTTGCTGATCCAGGACAAGACCTGTCCCTTTATTCCATGAATGGTAACTTTATTCAAGAGCCTTTGGTGTGGGACCTTGTCAAAAGCCTGTTTTGAGGGAAAGATTATATATTATATTTTGGCTAGGAGATCAGCAATTTCATCTTTAAGTTCCCTGAGAACTCGTGGATGGATGCCATCTGTTCCTGGTGATTTGTTATCATCTAGTTTAACAAGACATGCAAGGACCTCCTCCCTGGTTATTTCTATCTGGCTTAATTCTTTGGTTTCCCTCC